>JAQPPZ010009639.1:0-1200000 GCA_028583015.1 Wollemia nobilis | reverse complement strand
TATATATATAATAAATTGGATGAATAAAACATCTTTCTACTATATATAAATGTCTTTCTTGTATTAGATTTTAATTTTACCTATCTTGAATATTTTTAATAAATCAGATGAATATGAAACCTTTCTACTATATGTAAATACCATTGTTGTATTTTAAAAAATGTATTCTATGATTATATAATGATTTGTTGTTATCAAGCATATTTATCCATGCTTGAATTTTTTAATTGTAGTTATCACAAATATATTTGATTAATTATAAAAATATGATATATTTCAAATATATGTAAATGTCATTGTTGTATTTTAGAAAATATATTTACTGATTTTATAATGCTTTGTTGTTATTAAATGTCTTTATATACTTGAGCTTTTTAATTGAAGCTATTTAATAAATTAGATGAATATGACATCCTTCTACTATATGTAAATTTTATTACTATTTTAGATAATGTATATTGGATCATATAGTACTTTTTTCTATTATGAAAAATATTTAACTATGCGTTACCTTTTCAATTGTAGCTATCATGAAAATATTTAATAAATTGGATGAATATAATATCGATTTACTATATTTAAATTCCATTGTTGTATTTTAAAAAATATATTCTATGATTATATAATGTTTAATTGTTATGGATTGTCTTTAGTTGTGCTTGATCATTTCACCTATAGTTTTCGTAAATTTAAAAATTATATTTTATGATTATATAATGTTTTTTTTATTATTAAATTTTTTTGCCAATGTTTAAGCTTTTCAATTGTAACTATCACGAATACATTTAAGAAATTGAATGAATATAATATCTTTCTACTATATATAAATGTCATTTTTTATATTTTAGAAAATATAAACGGTTTTTATATAATGATTTGAACTTATGATATGAAAGATAAAGTTTAAATATGTTTCATTAAATTTAAATTTTTTGTAAAAAAAATATTAATTATATAAGAACGTAGCTAATCATATTTCTATATACTAAGTTATTTAAGAACTATGAAATTAGCTTTGAAGTTTTAATTTAAATCTTCTACATTTTCCAAGTACTCAAACTGTAGACAAGAGTAGAGATATCTATCAATTCAATGCGACTTAAAAAGAGGCATTAAATCACCATCACTTGCATGCAACTAAAATTTCTAAGTATTAAATTTGCACTAACTTCCACAAATAAACATCGTACCTAGATTTTCAGTAACTTTTTATAGGAAAAAGTTAACCTAGACAGCGAAACTTTGGCGGTGAGGTTATATGTGGGGGATCTCCAACGAGCTCAAAAAGTTGATGAACAGGATTCTGAACTGGCCAGAAAATCAATTAGAAGTACGGAACATTAAGGTGCGGTATCCCTCTCTTAATAACGTTTTACCAGCAAGGTGACTGTCCCACTAAATCACATAATTCGTTGATGGTTACTCCAGCGTCTCCAGCGTGGCCACACGATGACCACCGATTTTCTAATCTCTAATGAAGTCCAGAAATTTTATAGCCACAAGATTTTCACCAGATGATTCAATGTCGAGTTCAAAACGACACAGCATTTGCCAAGGTTATATAAACCTTCCATCCATCCATATATATTCAATTTATTTTTCCTAAGCATGTTAGGATTTAGAGGCTTTCTTCTTTTTCTATTTCCTCCAACTATGTGGATTTATGTTGTGTTGATCTTTATCACTGCAATCCTAATGCATGAATTGCTTTTCTCCAAACGCGGCCTGCCTCCGGATCCATTAGGTCTACCAGTAGTTGGGAATCTGCACATGTTAGGCCCCCTGCCCCATCAATCCTTCTCCAACCTGGCTAAGAAATATGATCCCTTGATGTACCTGTGCCAAGGTTGCGTAGATACAATAGTCGCCAGCTCTGTAGATATGGCTACCTAAGTCCTGAAAAAGCAAGTTGGTGTGTTCGTAAACCGTCCCAAAACTGTAGCGAGTGAAATTATATCCTACAATTCCTCTAGCATCGCCCTTTCCTCTGCCAACGAGTATTGGAGAGAAGCCAGAAAATTGGCGATCTCTCTCATGTTTGCTATGAAGAGAATGGAGTTCTTCCAGTCCGTGAGGAGGGAGGAGGCCTTCGAGTTCGTGAAGAGCATATGGGAGGCGTCGCAGGAAGGGTGCAGGGCCATCTCTATCAATCCCTGCGTTGTAAATTTTACTTCCAACAATATATCCAGAATGTTGAAAACTAGTGACAGTTGAAACACAGAAAAATGGAACAAATGCAGACAGTAGAAATTATATGAACTCAGAATGCACAAAATACTTCAGTCTTTATTTATAAATGCAGTCTCACAACAGCAGGGCTGTTTACATTGCATGAGTGTTACCATTCATAACACAGCCAATGGCTGTTACAATACAATACAATGTCCAAGAACAGGGCATTCAACCTGTTACCTCTTAAATTACAGCCACAAAAGTAGAACAAATTTTTTCCTTGTCTGTCTTAGCTTAGCAGAATAGCACTACAAAGAAAACTGGATAACTTTTGCATCCCTCTCAGCCTACCTTCTCTGGAGTAAGAACCCTTGCAACTGCAGCCTAAAACCTCTGTCATTGCAGCCTAAAAATGTGGGCTCTAACTTCTGTAACTACAGCCTACAAATGTGGGCTCTGACTTCTACCACTGCAGCCTAGTGCTGGTGTCAGTGTTGGGGATGTGTACAGAGTAGTGGCCACTAACCAAACAATCTTCCACATGGCAACTACTCTGGCCAAGGTTGTAAGCCTACCTTACCTTGACACCAAGTGAATTTTTGTGTAGCCAAAGACTTGGTTAATGTATCTGGAATATTTCTTTCTATTCTCACCTTGAGTAGCTCTACCTATCCTATTTCTACCACTTCTCTAATGAAGTGAAACCTCACTATAATGTGTTTAGTCATAGAGAAAAACTTGGAATTCACTGCAAGATCAATTACACTTTGGTTGTCACACCAAAAGGGTATTGGTCCTTGCTCAAATCCCACATCCTCACATAAAATTTACAACCATATAGCTTCTTTGGATGCCTCTGCAGCAGCAATGTACTCATCTTCTGTTGTAGATTAGGCAACCACTTCTTACTTCTTACTTCTCCAACTATCTGCACCACCAAACAACACGAAGATATATGCACTTGTGGATTTGCCCTTATCCACATCTCCTCCAAAATCTGAATCAAGAAAACCCTATAATTGTTTATTTTCGGCTGAGTCATAACATATTGCATAGTCTTTTATCCATTGTAGATACCTGATTATACTCTTAACAACAACCCAATGTTGCTTACGTGGATTGGACAGGAATCTACTTACAACACCCACTGCATGAGCTAAATCATGTCTTGTACATACCATTGCATACACGAGCTTTTCAACTACACTTGCATATGGTACATGTGTCATTTCATCCTCTTCTTTGTTATTCTTTGGACTCATTTCATTTGACAATGCCACTCCCACTTGAGATGGAGTTTTCACAAGAGTGCTCTTATCCATGCTAAATAATTCAAGGAAATCCACAATGTACTTTCTTTGGCTGATACAAAGCCTTATTTTCATGCAATCTCTCTTGACTTCAATACCCAAAAAATAATGCAATGGACCCAAGTCTTTCATGACAATTTTTTTTGACAATTCAGATTTTGTCCTTTTTACCAACTCCTTTGAGTCATTAAGCAAAATATTATCATCAACATACAATACCAAAATAATAAAGTGATTTAGCTTTTGCATGAAGCAGATGCAATGATATCCATCACTTCTTATGAAACCATGTTCAATTACATGCTTGTCAAACTTACGATACCATTGTCTTGGGGATTGCTTCAAGCCATAAAGTGCTTCCTTCAATTTGCACACCAAGTTGCTACTCCCACTTGCTGCAAAACCTTATGGTTGTTGCATATAAATGTCTTCATTGAGCTCACCATGAAGAAAGGCTATCTTCACATCCATTTGCTCAATTTCCAAATCATAGGTTGCTACCATTGACAATAATAATATGATTGAAGCAAATTTTGCCACAAGAGATAAGGTTTCATTAAAGTCTTGAGTATATCCTTTTGCCACCAGCCTTGCCTTATATCTTTTAATTCAACCATCAACTTTGTACTTCATTTTAAAAATCCATTTATAACCAACGACTTTCCTATCCTTAGGCAATGGTTGTAAATCCCAAGTCTAATTTTGTTCAAGTGACATCATTTCTTCTTCCATAGCCTTTTTCCACTGAATGGCTTCATCACTATTAAGATCCCTTTTCACACTTTTTGGCTCATCACACATGGAGGACAATGCAAAATAACTAAAATAATTTGGTTCATAGCCAAACCTATCAGGTGCTCTTCTTTGTTGAAGACTCCTCCTTGTCACTTGATCACTTTGTTCAAATTATTATCCTCTGAGTTCTATCTCATTTCCTGGTTGTACATCATCATGAACATGCTAATTACTCTCATGATTACTCTCCATAGAAGTCTCTTCTTATTTTTGTACTTGCCTTTCATCATTAGACCCACCTACAAGTAGTTGCACCTCACGTATGGAGTTGAAATAGGAGTGACACTGGTATTTGGCAACTGCTACTATAAATTTTCAGCCTACTGATCTTTTATTTCAGAATGTACTCCATGTTGTTCCTTATTTTTTTGAGTGTCCACATTTGCTTACCTTTCACTAGCACAATATTCCTTAAAGATGACATCTCATCTGAATGCATGATGGTGTTCTAATGGGATCCATAGCTTGTATCCTTTGATTCTTTTATCATACCCAATAAAAATATATTTCACAGACTTGTTATCAATATTCCTTCTATTCTCCTTGGGAACATGCATGTAGGCTTCACATCCAAAGTCTCTTATACGTGCTATTGTGGTCTTCTTGACACTCCTAGCCTCCTTTGGTGTCTTTCCTCCTAAAATAGAGTTAGAAGATAAATTATTCACTACATTTTTTGTATGTAAAGCTTCAGCACAAAAACCTTTGCTTTAGTGTGCATCCTCTCTCATGCTCCTTGCCTTCTCCACTAAGGTTCTATTTAATACTTCTGTAATACTATTTTGTTGTGGGGAGTATGGTGTAGTTTTATGCCTTGCAATATCATGTAAGCTTGAATATATCAGAATATATTAGTTCAAAAATTTCTTTGCTCCTATACTCAAATTACATGAAACTCTTTTTTGTTTTCCCATAATATATGCTTCACAAAAATCAAAAGAACTAAACTTCATACCTTCTAAACTTTGAATAATTTGCTTATTACACATCTTACGCAAGCTCTTCTCTCCAAGGTGTGTCATCCACTTGTGCCACAACATTATCTTTGATATTTTTGTTATTGTATGGGATTTTCTACTCTGTTGAGCTTGTATTTGCACTACCAACATCAACAGGGACAACATGTATCATGTATAAAATTCTATGTCTTATACCTCTAGCCAAGACTATGGCTCCATGAACTAACTTACAGTCATATTTACCAAAGAGAGTCTCAACTTCATCCTCTGCAAGTTGAATTACTGAGAGTAAGTTTTGTATCAATCCTGGAACATGTCTTACATCTGGTATGATTTTGATCCTTCCATCACTAAGCTTAACTGTTACACTACCTTTACCAACAATTGCATTGTGATAATTCTCACTAAGGAATACTTTGCCATAGTTACCTATTGCATAGTCCTTGAACCACTCTTTATGTGGTATCTTATGAAAGGATGCTCTAGAGTATATTAACATGCTTCATATTGGAAATTCATTGTCAAGCATGCAATAATATATAGCTCCCTTTCAGTAGTTGTTGAATATGCTAAAGAATCTTCATTGTTCTTGGAAATATCAACCTTGCACTAACTTTTCTTGTGCCTCTTTTGCTTGCATTTCCAACAAATAATCTATTGCTTCTTTCCTTTGCTTGGAAATCTTCTTCTTGATTTGGACCTGTAGCCATTGTCATAGAATTTGTCTCCATTTATTTCTCTACTTATTCCTTAATCTCTAAAAACCAAGGCTTCTGAGTTCTTGGTAGATTCAGAAGTCCTTCTATTTTCTTCTTGGATTAGCTGACTAATGATCTCATCCTTCTTGATATTCTCCACTTTTTTACTCCCATTGATTGCTACAATCAGATTATCCCATGAATCTGGTAAGGTGTAGAGAAAGCAAATACATTGCTCTTATTATTTGATCTCATCGCCAGATAATTTCAACTGATTTACTAGCATGTTGGAGGTGTTCAAATAACCAACTATATTTCCTCCATTAGCCATCTTTAATGCATACAATTTATTTCTTAGAAAGATTAAATTCATGAGAGATTTTGATTCATAGAGCTTACCAAGATTCTCCCAAAGTTGCTTTGCTGACTTTGCTCCAATAACATTCATCAAGACTGAATCTTCCAAGTTCAAACCAATCAAGGCAATAGCTTTGTCATTCATTTTGTTCTAGTCATCTTGACTAATTTCTACTGGCTTTGTCTGCTTGGTGATAGTCTCCTTCAGATCTCTTTCTACAAGGAGATATTCCATTTTAAGTTTCCACAAGTTAAAATTTTATCCACTAAATTTTTCAATGACAGACTTCATGTGCTCCATTCTCTGCTCCAACAAGTTACCATAGGATTCCCATACAATGTTCCTCACACCTACAGAGTTTCATCAATAGATAAAAAATCCTTATATTGCTCCAAGCTCTGATACCATTTATTGAAAACTAATGATAGTTGAAACATAGAAAAATGGAACAAATGTAGACAACAAAAATTATATGAACTTAGAATGCACAAAATACTTCAATATTTATTTATAAATGCAGTCTCACAATAGCAGGGTTGTTTATATTGCATGAGTGTTACCATTCATAACATAGCCAATGGTTGTTACAATACAATACAATATCGAAGAACAGGGCATTCAACCTGCTCCAACCAAAATTACAACCACAATAGTAGAATAAAATTTTCTCCCTCTGTCTTATCTTAGTAGTAGAGCACTACAAATAAAATTGGATAATTTCTACATACCTCCCATCCTACGTTCTCTAGAGTAAAAACCCCTACAATTGTAGCCTGAAACAATCTACCATTGCTGCCTATAAATGTGGGCTTTGACTTCTGCAACTGCAGCCTACAAATGTGGGCTTTGAATTCTACCACTATAGCCTAGTGCTAGTGTTAGTGCTGGCAGTCTAGTTGTGTCAGTGTTGGGGATGTGGATAGAGTAGTGGCCACTAACAAAATAGACCTTTGGCAAGAAGTACATGGAAAGGGTTATGAGATCAAGAAGTTGTTATTCGATGTTTTTGAGTTTTTTGTGGTATTTAACATTGTAGACTATATCTCTTGGCTAAAGTGGATGGATTTGCAAGTGTACCATAGGAGAATGATAAGGGAGATAAAGGGGCTTGATAATTTGATGGAGAGAATTGTAGAAGATCACATTAAGCAAAATGCCATTGGTACAAAGGATGAAAAGGATAAAGACTTGGTGGATGTGCTCCTCATGGCATCCCAAAACATGGATTCCAAAGTTCAAATCACTAAGGACAATATCAAGGTCATTGGATCTGTAAGTTTCAGTTTGTGTGCTCAATTTCTTCTTTAATTTTCTTAATATGAGATGTAAAACTATAAGAAACAATCGCACAAAAATATTTTTAATGCCTATTATCCAAGGTTTCCATATTTTATATCCTTTCTTCCCTACAAATATATAGTTTCTATAGGATTTGAAATTTGATATTTCTATATTACACATGTATAAAAAAAAAATTGGTTGACAATGATTGATTGACAATTTACATTAACATGTGCACATCTTACCTGATCTTATTTCTCTATAACCTTATTTCTATTTGGTTGACGTTGCTAGACATGTATTGTATAGTTTGTAAGATTTACATTTTTTATTTGTAGTTTTAGTTTTTTTAATATTTTTTATTGAAATTATAATTATAAGTTTTAAATTATTGAAATATTAAAAAAATAATTTATATTATATAATATATAATTTATTTAATTAAATTATAAATATTTTATTATTTTAATATAACATTATTTTTTGAAAAAATGAAAAATATATTATATTTATAGAAACTATATTACAAAGTAAAATGAGCTTGATAGGAAATACGAGAGAGAAAGAAATCCTCCACCAATCCCTCATGGATAAAAAATTACCCATTTCTCCATCTTCATGTTGTTGCACTTTGTGGTCTAACTATGATAGATTCTTAGACTCACTAGTTACTCTTCCTATTATACTATATTTTTATACCACCTCTCACATCCCTTGGATTCTTTGGTATCAACTTATTTGATCTTCCATCTAAGAGTCCACACACTGCCCTTCCTCTAGTTATTTTCCTCATTTTGCTAAATATTATGCCACTATATTTCCTTCTTGCTTGATATGTGTAGTAAAAACATCCTAAAAAAACCTTTCAAATATTTTGAACTGCTCCTACCTTCCTTCTCTTACCAATTCCTAGCACCTGAAAGAGTCTTATAGGATCCAATATTCTAACCCATATTTGAGAGTCTGTCTCTATTCATAGCTTATGTCAATGTATATTTGTAGCTATCATTGATGCTAACAAGATCGCCTATCATTTTGCTTCATTATTTGTTTTCTCCCTCATACCTTCTACTCTTCAGTATACTTGTTATCCTTTCCAATTTTGTATGATAATGTCAAAATCAACTTTTCCAAGGTTGTTAGTAGAAGCCCCATATGTGTTTTCCTTCACCCACTCTTTTGGAGGAGGTCTCCAATCTATGTTATTTGAGGAGATATCACTTGCGCATCCAACCCTTGATTGTTTTTCTTTTACAGTTATTCTAAGGGTCCCTAAAAGAGTCACTTACTTCATTTCTATGTTTATTTCTTCTTGTAATATAATAGATAGTGTTTTCATTACCTTACTCATAATCCTCTCCCATACTTTCCCCCTTTTTTTGTGCTCTGATCTAAATATGTGTGCATTTCATTCTAGCCATAACTACCACCATATTAAGCTAAGCCCCAGCTTCCATGCCATTTTTATTAGTTTAGTCTTAAATTTGCACTATTTCCATTTCTCATAAAAGCTTTCCTGGCTCTCAAAAATTTCCCAATGTTGTCTCATTTGCCTCCACAAATTGATCCATATGTCTTTAGCAAAAGAACACCCAAAAAATAGGTGATTCAAGGTGTCCTATATTTTTCCACACATAACACATTTGGAAGGCCCGTACAATCCTCTTTTTCTTATATTATCAAATATCAAGAAATTTCTATGGTTAATCAGCCATGAGAAAATATTAATTTTTTGCCATTCTTCCTTTTGAAAGATAAATATCCATGGAAGTGGTGCTGGGGTAATCTCATATCCACAAAATACCTTGTATCTCTCCTTTACCTTATAGATTCCCAACTTGCTTCCTCCTCATCCAAGCATATCCCTCATAGAACCATCTTGAATTGGATGTCTTTGGAGATGTCTCCTTAGCTTTTTTGTTAGTTCCTCTATCCCCCTCACTGGCCATCTCCTTAGTTTTTTTGTTATTTCCTCTATCCCCCTCACTAGCCATTCTCGAGGATGTTTCCATTGTAGTAAGTCTAACACGTTGATTCTATTTTTTCACATAAGAAGAGGCTTTCCACCACCCTACCTTTTGGAATTCTACTTTCCAACACTCCATATCTAGGAATGTATGAATAATTGGTTGAGATTTATTTCATGAATCCTCCCAAAATAGGGCTTCCTTTCCATCCCCTAACTACCAATAGATGTATGGGTTTATTAAATCCTGGTCTATTTCCATTGTTCTTCATACTATAGATACATCTCCTTCCACTCTATGTCTTGGGATGTCTTTCTTAGTCACTCCTAGGTAATATTTAGCTTGTAATAGTCTACTCCATAAGTCCCCAGTAGTTGTAATCCATATCCAATATAACTTCTTTTCTAGTGACTTGCTTCTTTGGGATGTTCATCTCATATCTAATCCTCCCTATTTTTTTGGTTGACATATCTTCTCCCACCCAAATAGTACTAATTTTTGTACTTCCCTTACACCTGACCACAAAAAATTTCTTGTGTGTTTCAGTATTTTTCAAATTTTTCTTTGGAGCCTAAAGTATGGAAAATTTATAAACTGAGAGAGCTTGCAGCACAACTTTAATCATTTTAAGACTTCCTCCCAAGCTTAGCCATTTGTGTCCAATTGCTCAACATAGCTTGAATTTTGTCAATTAGTCCTTTCCACTCCTTGATTTTTATTTTCTTTGTAGATAGAGATACTCTTAAATACTGTATGGGTAAAGGAGTTTTCATGAAGTTCAACAATTATATAATTTTATCTCTCACACTCTTTGTTGTATTGAAAAAAACTATTTGAGATTTTTTCCATTAAACGTTTGCCCTGTAGTTTGAGTATACCCATCTAAAAATTATTTTATATTTCTTGCTACTAGGAGATTGGCTTGACTAATAAGAGATGTATCATCCATAAACTTGAGGTAATTTATCTCAATCTGAGAACTATTTTTCAGACCCCTTAGCCTCCCCTATTGTCTCCCTTTTTTGTCTCCCTATACCCTATGTATAAAGGATAAAAAGGTAAGGGGAAAGAGGGTCCCCTTACCTCAACCTCCTTCCTGCTATGAACATGGGAGAGGGACTTCCATTTACTAGAACTAAGAATGATGTGGTTTGTGTACATTTTTTTACCCAATCCCTCCACTCCTCTACAAAGCCCATTTTTTCAAAAATACTTTGCAAAAAATACTACTCTACTCTATCATAGGCTTTATAAAGATCTAATCTAATAAACATACCTGAGTCCTTTTGCTAGGATATTATGTGTATCACTTCCTATGCCACTACTATTCCATCTAGAATTTGTCTACCTTCAACAAAACCACCTTGCTCACTTGAAATCAGATTTTTAAAAAATATTTTTAACCTCTCTGCCATAAGCTTTTTTAATATTTTGTATACTATATTACATAGTGAATTAGGCCTAGAATTATCAATTATCTCACTAGGTGGGCCTTGAGGAATTAAAGTGATAAAAGTATGATTCAAGGCTTTTAACATTTGCTTACTTTGTCTGATTTCTTCCAATGTCTCCACCATTACTTGACCCACAATTTCTCAAAATTTTTATAAAATTCAATGGGGAATCCATATGGTCCTAGGGTCATTCCTGTTTACATTTTTTATATTATCTACGATGTTTCTTATAGAAAAATTTCCTCCATTAATAATTTATTATGTTCTGGTTTGACTAATTGCAGAATTACCTCTAGTATATTCTCCAACCATATTGCATTCAAATTTTCATTGCTACTAAAAAGAGTATGGAAGTACTGATTTGCTATAGTTTTCATTTCACTTCCACTAGTTTTTACTTGACCCATCATATCTGTAAGACCTGTAATTCTATTTTGTTATCTTCTAGTTGTTGCTATCTTATGAAATAAAGTTGTGTTTTGATATCCATCCCTTAACCATGTAACTTTGGATCTTTACCTCCAATAGATCTCTTCTTATTCCTCCAAAGCTTCCTCTCTCCTAATAAATTCTGCCTCACGTTGCAACATATCTTCTATAATAGTTTCTTGTCTTATCTTATGAGAAATATTCTCCTTATGATCCTTGATTTTATTGTTTTGAATAGTGAGTTCCTTCATGTGTTTAGTCCACTACTTTAGTTGGGTCCTAACATATTTCGGTTGTTTGTGAAGTTTGAATTAGACTATCCCAGATTTTGGTTTCTCTAATTCCCACCACTCGTTTAAGTTTTCTCCAAACTCCTCATATTTCAGCCATCATAGCTCAAATTTACAAATTCTTGCCTTTATGATTATCTTCTTCTATGGTAAGGCTTACTGGAAAATGACCTAAAAGAAAGCCTATACATGATCCTCGATTGATGCTTGGTATGTAGGTATAGTTCCTCTCCCATAAAGAAATAATTCAAGCAAGATTTGATTTTCTCCCCTTCCTTTCTTCTATTTGTCCAGGTCATGGAGCTATCCACTTTTGGGATATCTATTAGATTCATTTAACATGTTATTTATGAAAAAAACCTATCCTTTTCCTCCAACATGGATTTACCTCCTTGTTGTTCCTCTATTCTAATATTTGCATTGAAGTCTCCTCCCACAATCCATTGGTCCTCCACGTAGTTATCTTTGAAAGTCTGGATGGCTGCCCATTGATCCCCTCCATAAAAATTAACTATAGTCCAATTTTTCCCACTTTCCCTATTTTCTAACCAGACCATCAACACTCCTCTCGTAGTAGTCCCCCTATCACTAGGAACAGTTGGTGATTCCACATAGTTGCAAATCCACCTGATTTCCCCTATGTAGATTGAGTAAGGATCTCTCATTTTTGCCATTTCCTCCTATTTATTTTTTGTAAGTCTTCTCCTTGCATTTTAGTTTCCTTTTTGTAAGTATTCTCCTTGTATTTTTGTTTCCTATAATAAAACTATATTTAAACTCATATCTATGATAAAAGTCCAAGGGTTTGACTTTCCATGATTTTTTTTTATAAACATGAGAATTGACATTATTTTATTTTTGTGGGTGTGGTTCAAATCAGAAAAGCTACTATTAGAGGCTCAAGATTGAAACCGTCAACTTCAAGGTGACAAACATTCAACAAAATATTTGACAAACACTCAATAAAATATTGGACGGTTTATTACCTCCATCCAAAATGGTTAAGTTCAAATTTTATAAGGAATCTCAATCTCCTTAGTAAAAGGATTTAGCTTTTCTTAATATAAAAAACTTTTCTTTTATGGTTTTAAATTCTTTTGACACAACGATGAACGATAAAAACTTTTAGTCGTCTTAACACTCATATATATATATATATATATATATATATATATATATATATATATTCGAAATATATCAATTAAATATTTTAAATATAAGATATAAATTTAAAGAGGGTTATTTATCAGAAAAATATCAAAAAATCAAAATTATAATTTTATAGCCACACGAGATGATTCATTGTGCGGGAGGGCACAGCATTTGCCAAGGTTATATAAACCTGTCAACCAACCATCTTCTTTATTCATTTGTTTTTTCTAAGCATGTTAGGATTTAGAGGCTTTCTTCTTCTTCCATTTCCTCCATTTATGTGGCTTTACCTTGGGTTGATCTTTATCACTGCAATCCTAATACGCGTATTGCTTCGCTCCAAAAGTGGACTGCCTCCGGATCCATTAGGTCTCCCAGTAGTCGGGAATCTGCACATGTTAGGCCCCCTGCCCCATCAATCCCTCTCCAACCTGGGTAAGAAATATGGTCCCTTGATTTACCTGCGCCTAGATTGCGTAGATACAATAGTCGCCAGCTCTGTAGATATGGCTGCCCAAGTCCTGAAAAAGCACGGTGGTGTGTTTGTAAACCGTCTCAAAATCCTAAAATTCCTCTAGCATCGCCCTTTCCCCTGCCAACGAGTATTGGAGAGAAACCAGAAAATTGGCGATCTCTCTAATGTTTGCTTCCAAGAGAATGGAGTTCTTCCAGGCCGTGAGGAGGGCGGAGGCCTTCGAGTTCGTGAAGAGCATATGGGAGGCGTCGCAGGAAGGGTGTAGGGCCATCTCTATTAATCCCTACGTTGTAAATTTTGTTTCCAGCAATATGAATGGCCTTCGGCAAGAAGTACGCGGAAAACGCTGATGAGCTCAAGAAGTTGTTATTCGATGTTTTTGAGTTGTCTGGGGCATTTAACATTGGAGACTATATCCCTTGCCTGAAGTGGATGGACGTGCAAGGGTACCATAGGAGAATGATAGGGGCGATAAAGGGACTCGATGATTTTCATCTTTAATTTTCTTAATCTGAGATGTAAAACTACAAGAAACAATCTCACAAAAACATTTTTAACACCTGCTATCCAGGGCTATAACCATAAGCCCTTTGTTTCCATAGTTTATATCCTTTCTTCCCTATAAATCTATAGTTTCTATAGGATTTGATATTTCTATAAATTTATTTTTAGTTGACAATGATTGGTTGAGAAATTACACGCACATCTTACCTGATCTTCTTTCTCTATAACCTTATTTCTATTTGGTTGACGTTGCTAGACATGTATTATTTAGTTTGTAAGATTTATATATTTTATTTATAATTTTAGTTTTTTTTCACATATAATTATAATAATTATTTTTTATTAAAATTATGATTATTAGTTTTAAATTATTAAAATAATTTAAAAAATAATAAATTATATTATATAATCTATTTAATTAAAATATAAATAATTTTTATTTTAATAAAACATTTTATTATATAATATATATTATTATTAAAAAATAATTTTACTTGAAAATTTAATATATATAATTTTAATTATTTGTTAAAAGTTCGTATTGATTCTTCAATGTGTGCAGCACATGTTTAATGGTGGAGTGGACACTGTGACCGTCAGAACAGAATGGACAATGTTAGAATTAATGAAAAAACCTAATGTCTTGAAAAAGCTAAACCAAGAGATTGATACAACTATTGGGAAAGATTGACAGGTTGATGAATTGTATCTACCTAATCTAAAGTATCTTCAATGTGTTATAAAAGAAACGGTTAGACTTCATCCTCCAGCTCCTCTTCTCATTCCTCGTGAATCTAATCAAGAGTGTAGGATTGGAAATTATCGCATTCCTCCAAAAACTAGAGGTTTAGTGAATGTTTGGGCCATCAGTAGAGATCCTTCAGAATGGGAAAACGCCCTTGAATTTATACCAGAAAGATTCAAGAACAAGGAGATTGATTCTTACGAGCAATATATGAAGTTGATACCAGGAGGCGCACGAAGACGGATTTCTCCGGCTCTATTATTAGGCACAACTATGTTTCAACTGATATTAGCCAACCTTGTGCATAGCTTTGATTTGGAAGCTTCCACCTTCTCTACAAGGAGAGACACTAGACATGTCTGAAACATTTGGACTTACAGCACCTAAAAAAGACCCTCTTTTACTAATTGCTACACCTCGTCTTGATTCTCACATTTATACAAAACATTGGAGGAATTGAAGGAATTAGGATTATTATTATAATGTAAATGAATGGTGTAACCGTGTATTAGATCTGTCCATGTAAAGGTCATATGTTGTTATGTAACGTTGGATAAAAATGATATTTTTTCATAGAAAATATATTCTATAATTATATAATGTTTTGTTGTTATGATTTTTTTTTTTAATGTTATCTTTCTATTCTATGTAAATGAATATGATATATTTCTAGTCTATGTCATTGTTCTATTAAAAAAAATATATATTTTATTATTAATTGTATGAAACAATTTTGGTATGCTGTGTAGCTATTATAAATATAATTGGATGACTATGATATTTTTCTATTATATGTACAGTTGTATTTTAGAAAATATGCAACTATCATGTAGAAAATATGCAACTATCATGAATATATTTAATAAACTGTTTGAATATGATATTTTTCTACTCTATGTAAATGCATGTATATTTCAAAAAAATATATTTTGTGATTATATAATGCTTTGTTGATATGACATATATTTACCTATGCTTGAGATTTTCAATTGTAGCTATTATAAATATATTTAATAAATTGAATAAATATTATTTCTTTCTACTATATGTAAATGTTATTATGGTATTTCATATAATATATTGTTTTACTTATGCTTTAGTTTTTTTTTTAAGCAAAAAATCCCTTGCATGGCCGCCTTGGCCTTGATTTGAGAGACAAGGCCAGGGGTTTCTATATCGTCAAAGTTACTCTCCTCTCCAACTCACCTACAACACCTGTGTATTGTATTATTTTTTAGTTTTTTAACAACTATCGTGAATATATTTAATAGTTTGGATGAATATGAAATCTTTCTAGTACATGTAAATGTACATTGTTGTATTTAAAAAATCACATCCTATGATTATATAATGTTTTGTTGGTATGAAACATCTTAAGTTATGCTTGAGTTTTTAATTTTAACTGTCATGCATATATGTAATAAATCTGATGAATATAACATATTTCTACAATATATAAATATTATTCTTGAATTATATTTTAATTTTACCTATCATAAATATATTTAACAAATCATATGAATACGACACCTTTCTACTATATGTAAATACCATTGTTGTATTTTAAAAATATATTCTATGATTATATAATGATTTGTTGTTATAAAATATGTTTACCTATGTTTGAAATTTTTAATGGTAGTTATGATGAATATATTTAATTAATTAGAATAATGTGATATATTTCAAATATATGTAGATGTCATTGTTGTGTTTAAAAAAATATGTTTTGTGATTATAATTTTTTTGTTATGAAATATCTTTATCTATACTTGAGATTTTTAATTGTAGCTATCATGAATATATTTAATAATTTGGATGAATATGATATATTTCTACTATATATAAATTCTATTACTATTTCAGATAATATATATTGTAATTATAGTACTTTTTTTTTGTTATGAAACTTCTTTACCTATGCTTCACCTTTTCAATTGTAGCTATCATGAATATTTTTAGTAAATTGAATGAATATAATATCATTCTACTATATTAATGCCACTTTTATATTTCAAAAAATATATTCTATGATTATATCATGCTTTGTTGTTATGAAATGTCTTTAGTTGTGCTTGAGCATTTCACATGTATCTATCACAAACATATTTAATAAATTGGATGAATATGATATATTTATACTATAAGCAAATGCCATTGTTGTCTTTTAGAATCACAAATATATTTAACAAATTGGATGAATATGATATCCTTATACTATATGCAAATGCCATTGTTGTATTTTAGAAAGTATATTTCATGATTATATAATGCTTTGTTGTTATAAAACATATTTTCCAATGCTTAACCTTTTTAATTGTAACTATCATGAATATATTTAATAAATTGGATGAATATAATATATTTCTACTATATGTAAATGCCTTTCTTGTATTTTAGAAAATATAAGGTATTTTTATATATTTATTTGGACTTATAATAGATAGAAGGAAAGTAGAAAAGATAGATGAGACATTTTTCGTAGGACTGCCCAAACTTCCAAACTCGTTTCGGCCATATCTCACTCATCCGGACTCGGATTGAGCTAAAATTTTGAGGGTAGATGCCTGAAAAACCCTAGAACGTCTCCACCAATTTTCATATCATTTGGAGCAACACAGATCCTAGCGCATCCCTATGTGTGAACGAGATATTTGGCAAGCGGCTATGCGAGGGTTTCATCTGGGGTTGAGTGCAAGCAGCTCCAGAGGTTGGTTTTTAGGGCCTTCGGGCCCTAGCGGCCAATATTTTTGTGGTTTATGCTCAATATTTTAGCAGGAAATGTTGCAGGGGATACAATATGGGTTAGAAATTTGTCTTTCAATAGATCATACTGTGAACTTGAGTGACAACGGCTTCCAATTTGCTGCACAAAAGAAAAGTGAAAACCATACCTTTCCACGACGTCTAGGGCAAGGATTAAAGAGATCACGAAACAAGTTTCAAGTAGTTGATCAAAAAATGGCTCATATCTCAAGTGAATCTGGTGCTAAGGTGCACCCACAAAATAATTCTACTATGAAAACCCCTATCAAGGGTAAGAATTTCGAAGACTCAGTCCCAAAAATGAATTTTAGGGATGCCCTTCATGGTGGACAGCCTCAGCCCAATGCTAATATCAATATTAGGGCTTCCCATAAACCTCTAAGAATGCCTAAGATTGATCCCAGGAAAATGGAGTCAGGATGTCTTAAAGCATCTGATGGAACTCCTATTGTTAAGCTTGATATGGGTAACATTCAGACTAGCATTGAAGATTTGGAAAAAAGAGGACTAATTTGTCGGTTCGTGGGTTTTCGTCCGAGTCTATCTGCTTTCAAAGTCTGGGCTACAAAAATCTAGAAAACTAAAGGTGAGTTACAAATCTCTATTTATCCAAATGGTTATTTTCTTGTTTTATTTGCTAATAATGAAGATAGAGAGAAAAATTTTCAAGGGGGTCCTTGGTTTTTTGGAAGGGCGGGGCTTTTCATGAAGCCCTGGCATACTAAATTTAAATCCGAAGAAGAGATGCCTTCTATAGCTCCCGTGTGGGTTAGACTCTTTGGCCTCCCTATTGAATTTTGGAATCCTACTATTTTTTCTTCAATTGGAAACTCTTTAGGAACTTTTATGATGACTGCTGATTGTACTCAAAATTTTGAACATATTATTTATGCTCGGATTTGTGTTTTAATGGATTTTGACAAACCCCTACCTAAAAATATCACATTACAATTTGGGGAAGACACTTGGGAGCAAGTAGTGGACTATGAGAACATTCCTTTTCGTTGTAGAATTTGCCATGAATATGGTCATTTGGCCAGTTCTTGCCCAAATAAAATTCTTGATCAAAAGAAAGAAGATATAAACTCAACAGGTTTCCAAATACCTAAGAAGAAGAACACTCAGAAAAAACTAGTTATGAAGGATCAATCAAAGTCATCTGCTAATATGTTTGAAATCCTTTCCACAAATGATGTCCCAAGTGAGGAAGAGGAAATAATGGAAACTAAAATCTTAGAAACACAATTTAAATATGAAGGGAAGAACTCAGAGACAAACCAACAAATCAAAGGTTTTCAACAGAAAAAAAAGGAGAAAATTTACACAAGAAAAACAATATTTCAAATGTCAAAACTTCAAATAATGCAGGTCCCAATATAGACTCCATTGAACCATCTAGTAAAATTTTGGCTATGTACGAGCATTCTTCAAGGTTAGAAGCCATCTCAGATTCAATTGGAATAAGTCAAGAAATATGGAAAAAAAATTGAAGATGGATTCTAATCAAAAAGTAGGTCGCAAGACCAATCAATATCATATGGTAAAAGAAGGTGAAAAGCTTGTAGAGGAAGGTAAGATTAATGCCCTTCCCAAATTTTTTAGCCCCGGTATTAATGAAGATCATCACTTGGAATATTAGAGGACTCAAAGGGAGTCTTTCAAAACAAAATGAAATTAGAAGAATGATTCAGGTAAATCATCCACATCTTGTTTTCCTTCAAGAAACAAAGATGTCAATGGAGGATATGGACTTAATTGCCAAAAAAATTTGGCCAGCTGGAAAAGTGGTTTCCCTTAGTTCCCAAGGGACTTCGGGTGGCATTGCTTGTCTTTGGGACCCAAAAGAGGTAGTTATTCACCATATGGTTGGCAGTTGGGGTTTGTTGGCTATAGCTATTCAAAGTAGACATTCCAACCAGATTATGCTCTGCATTACTATTTATGCTCCGACTTCTTTGGAGGAAAAAAGAAGACAGTGGAAGGATATTACTCATATTATCTCTCATTTTCCTAAATCTTGGATCTTGATCGGAGGAGATTTCAATACCATCCTCTCTCTGGATGAGAAAAGGGGGGGAAATAGAAATTTGGACAAAAGCACCGACCTCATGAGCGAATATATTGCAAACCTCCATCTTGTGGATATCCAACTGAGATAATGGCCTTATGACTTGGTCTAACAGAAGGCAAGGCTTAGCTTGTATAATGGAGAGATTGGATAGGTTTTTGCTCTCTAAAAATTTCTTAATCCATGGTCACATTCCTAAAGTGAAGACTCTTAATAATGTTGGTTCGGATCATTGGCCACTCATGGTGGAAATGTGGAAAACCAATGTGAGTTTCTCTCCTTTTCGTTTTCAATTAATGTGGCTTAGAGACATTTCCTTCAGACCTCATGTGCAACAATGGTGGAAGGAAGGTAAACCTAGGCATGGGACTAAGATGTTCTATTTTGCCAAAATATTGCAATACATTAAATCCAAAATCAAGACTTGGAACTGGAAAGAGTTTGGGGATGTTCATAAAAAAAAACATGAAGTTATTGCTCATCTTGAAAATTTGAATAAGAAAATCCATTTAGATGGCCTCATAGAGAAGAGAAGTGCAGATGAAATTAAACTCACAACTCAGTTAGAGGAATGGGAAAAAAGAGAAGAAATCTTATGGAAGCAAAAATCTAGAATTCAATGGCTCAAAGAAGGAGATCGAAACACAAATTTCTTCCACAAATATCTTCTAGCTCGAAGATCTCACAACTTTATTTCTTCCTTAAAATCAGATTCTGGAGATGTTGTTTATACTTGGGATGGCATGAACTCTATTGTTGTTGATTACTTTTCCAATATTTTTGCTGCTACTCCCCTTGACTCAACTTCACAATATAATGTTCTTCAAGCAATCCCTTCTCTTATCACTTCTGAGGAGAACTCTATTTTGACTGCTCCTGTTACTATCAATGAGCTTCAACAAGTAGTTTTTAAAATGCAAAAATGGAAAACCCTAGGTCCTGATGGTTTTCCTATTGAGTTCTACCAAGAGTTCTGGGATATCCTTCATGTTGATTTATTAGAGGTGGTGGAAGAAGCCAGGAAAGCCAAAGAAATTTTGAAGGTTATCAATAAAACTTATATTACTCTTGTTCCAAAAGCTCAAGAGGTTGATCATATCTCAGCTTTTAGACCTATTGCTTTATGTAATGTTCTTCTCAAAATCATTACTAAAATCATGGCAGAAAGGTTGAAGCCTCTTTTGCATAAGATTATTTCCCTAGAGCAAGGGGGTTATGTGGAAGGACGTCAAATAGTAGATGAGATAGTTCTTGCTCAGGAAGCCATCCATTCCATGGATATGCAAAATTCTCCTTCCATGTTCATTCGGTTAGACTTATCCAAAGCTTATGACAGAGTGGATTGGCACTTCCTTATCAAAGTTTTGAGGCAATTTGGTTTCTCTAAGGATTGGATGGATTGGATTATGGGATGTATCTCTTCAGTTTCCTACTTAGTTCTTATCAATGGCAGGCCTTCTCACTCTTTCCCAGCTTCCAGAGGTATTAGGCAAGGTGACCCGCTATCCCCTTATTTATTCATCATTCTTGTTGAATGCTTGGGTAGGACTATAACCAAAAAGAGGGAAAACAAAACCCTTGAGGGAGTTACCATTGCTCATGGAGCTAGACCTATCTCTCATCTTCAATTTGTGGATGACTCTACTCTTTTAGGTAAAGCTACAGTTAAGGAAGCTTCTAATATTAAGCAAATCATTAGCTATTTTTCTAAGGCTACTAGGCAGTTGATCAATGAAGACAAATCTAAAGTTATTTTCTTTCACTACTCTGCTAGACAGGAATCCATGGTCTTGGATAAATTAAGATATAAGAAGACCTCTCTTCCAATCACTTATTTAGGTATTCCCATAAATATTCAAAGGCAAAAAAATAAATATTGGAATTGGTTGTTGGACAAAGTCAAGAAGAAAATTGGAAAGTGGACCAACAAGTGGCTTTCTTCCGGGGGTAGAATCACCTTGGTAAAATCAGTCCTTCAAGCTATTCCTATTTATGTTTCTTCCATTTTGAATATCCCAAAGGTTGTTCTTCGAGAATTGGATCAAATCAGTCATCGTTTCCTTTGGAGTGGTACTAAGGAGAAAAGAAAATGGGCCTTGGTGAAATGGGATACTTTATGTCTTCCTAAGAGTGAAGGGGGGTTAGGATTATGGTATTCAATTAATAACAACAAAGCTTTAGCTGCTAAATTATATTGGAGGATGTTGCATAACCCCAATGCTCTTTGGGCCAATAATCTCCGTGCTAAATATGCTGAGAACAAAAGTCCTGAAGACCTTGTTCGCTATCAACTTCCTACCAAAGGTTCTCCCATTTTAGCAGTTCTTAAGACTGGTGAGGATTTGATAAAGAAAAAATTATTTTGGATCATTCATAATGGTCAACATGCAAATTTTTGGATAGATTCTTGGGATGGTCACAAGCCTTTGATAACTCGGTTTCCCGATTGGAGGCCTTGGATGGAGGAGCTTCACCGAGCTAATTGGATAAAGGTGGCTAATTACTTTCGGTACCATACTGGTAATTCAAAGGTTGGTAGATATTGGATCCCTATTGAGGACTGGCCTATTCAAATCCTAGAAAGGCAAAGACAAGATATCCAAGGCATCCTTCATATGAGATCCCTCTCTTGGTCCCATGAAAAAGATTGTTTTGGATGGAACAACACTACTAAGGGTGAGTATTCAGTTGCTCAAGGTTATTTGACCTTATGCCATAATAATCCCAACCATTCTTCTGACATATTTTCTCGATTGTGGGCTCAAAAGCTCTGGCCTAAGGTGAGGTTCTTTAATTGGCTTTTATTGCATCGTAGGGTGCTTACTGGTGAGCAACTTATGAAGCGTGGTTTTCATGGCCCTTTTAGATGTGAAATGTGTGAAGAGAATGTAGAAAATATCAACCATATTTTTATTGAGTGTACTTTAGCCTCTGAGCTATGGAGGAGAATGGCCACTTTACTTGGCTTACAGTGGTCCAATTTTTTTACTTTTGAACAACTTTGGAGGGATTGGCCTAATCAAGAGGGTGTTGATCATTTTATTAGGCAGTTAGTTTGGATGGGTTCTACCATTCTTCTTTGGAATATTTGGAATGAAAGGAACAACCAAATTTTTAATCAAGATAGGAAGGATATTCACTATATTTGGCAAAAGACCATAGCCAACTTAGTTGAATCAGTCCATCATCTCCTTAATCACCCCCAAAACTCCCACCAAATATGGGATCAAGTGATGCAAATATTGAAGATTAAACCTTCTAAGGGCAACCAACTTAAAGGGAATGTGAGTATTAGTAAGATGGATAGGACTAGAAATTGGCAACCTCCTCCTAAGGATTTTGGAAAATTCAATACTGATGGAGCCTCTAGAGGGAACCCTAGAAAAGCCAGTGTGGGAGGAATTGGTAGACTTTCAGATGGCTCCCTGGTTTTTACTTTTGCTAAGAATTTGGGTATTCTTTCCAATAACCTTGTTGAGGGGTATGGTATCCTCAGAGGCCTTCAGGAGGCTACTAAGGTTGGATGGGAAAAGGTGTTAGTTGAGTCCGACTCTCAACTTATGATTAATCTCTTGAAGACTCCTTCTAAGAATCATAAGGTGGATTGGAGAATAAAAATAATTATTGAGAAGATTCAGTTAATCCAGATGGGATTTTTGAAAGTTGATTACAATCATGTGGTCAGAGATCAAAACAAGAGTGTTGATGCTTTAGCTAATTGGGCTTTGGACAAAGGTGATCTTACTTGTTATGGCCACCCTCCTATATGGTGGGCTTCTCAAATTAGGGAAGCTCTTCTTTCTATCATTTCTTTGGATGGCTCCAGTTCTAAAGGTACCTAGTTTCTTCTTGTTTTTTTTTTTTGCTTCTCTTTGGTTCATTCAGTTTTTTTTAGTTCCCTAGCTCATTCTATTCTTTATTTTGTTTCCTCTCGTTGATTCTTGCCTTAATAGTCTTCTGGTCTAGATAGGTCATTGTTTTGTTCATTTTTTTTTTCTTTTTTCTTTTTTGTTTTTTTGTTTAGTTTTTTAAGGTGGGTGGGTTCTTTTGTTTTGTTTTGTTTTTGTGTTCTTTGTGTTGTTTTTTGTTGTTCTTGTGTTTTTGTTGTTTTGTTTTTTTTTTTATGTTTTTTGTTATTGTTCTTGTGTTTTTTTCGTTCTTGTTCTTGGGTTTCTCTTTGTTTGTGTTATTTCGTGTTTTTATGTGTGAGTGTTTTCTATGTTTTTTGTTTTTGTTTATTGTCTCGTTGTTGGTTGTTTTTTATTTTTATTTTTATTTTATTTTTTAATTTTTTAGGTTTTGGTTGTGTTTATTTTTCATGTTTTTTTTGGGTTATGTCTTTGTAGTGTTCTGTTGTTTTTGTCTTGTTTGTGTTTTGTTATGTGGTTCTTGTGTTTTTCTATGTGGTTTGTGTTGTGGTTTCTTTTATCTTATTGTGCGTGTTTGGTTGTGCTTTTGTTTTTGACACACTCAAGGAGCATGTTTTTTATTTTATTTTATTATTTTTGTTGTTATTTACTTATTTTTAAATTGGTTTTGTGTGTTTGTTTGCTCCTTGAGTATGTCAAAGGTGGTAGGCCAGGTCCGAGTCCTGGGCATTTTTGGCGGAATGGATACCCCTGCCTCCTTGGGTCTTACCCGAAAGTGGCATCCCTTTTGGGATGTTTTCCACAAAAAAAAAAAAAAAAATGGACTTATAATATGATGTGAAAAATAAGTTTAAATATGTTTCATTAGAATTAGCAATTTTTTGTCCAAAAGAAAAAGTATTTTAGTTATATAAGGGTGTAACTAAAATAAAAGTTATGTTTAATCATATTTTTATATACTTAAATTAAGAGAGGTTATTTAAGAACTATGAATATTATTTTTGATGTTTTAATTTAAATCTTCCATATTTTCTAAGTACTCAATGTGTAGAGAAGAGTAGAGATATCTATCAATTCAAGTTACTACGTGACCTTTAATATAATTAAAATACTATCATCAATGAAACTAAAATAATCAAAAGTTAAAATTAGCATTTTAAATATCAAGTGTGTAATCCAATGTAATCCAAATCATAGTCATACAATTGTATACATTTTTTATCATTAATGTTTATAAAAATTATACTAGTCAATATTTATATTACTAGGATATTAATGATGGATATAACTATAAATATGCATAGTTTTTTATAAGTATGCATAACACAAGATATTTTTTATCATAATATTATTCTATTATAGGTATGAGATGCCCTAAAATTTAGTATTTACACTTGTATATAGTGAATTTAGTTCTACTTATTAATTATTATTATTAGCAACTTGAATAAGTATTAATTTAAAAAAAACCAAAATCTAGTGTTAATTATACATAAATTTATTGTTTAAAAAAAAAATCTAATATATTTTAGAACAATTCACCAAATATGTGATGAATACCTTAAATGTAAGTGCAAGTTTAAAATAAATAGTATGTAACAATTCAAAGAATGGTGGATAAATGTTGGAGAATAAACTTAATTTAAAAAATTTTAATATGGATTTCCCATGTTTACATGCCATAAATCCAAAACACCAAGAAGTGCAAGAGATAATTCATGTTAGCAAAATAGAGAAAAAACTTTATATGTTCAATAAATCTAGATGATTTAATTAGGGTAGGTATAATAAATAAGATCTTGGGAAGTAAAAAACCTTCTCATTGGATATGTATGGTCTGCATTGATTTCTATTGATTAACTTGGGAGAATGAAAACTTGGCATCACAAAAGAACAATCAACGGAGATTGACCCTACAAGCATCAGAGATAAAGAAGCATCATATTTTGGTCATAATTCCACCAAATAAATTTACATTTAAATTAATACTTAGATGAATATTCTTGACATCAATAACAAGGTTTATTATTAATTTTATCTCAAAAAACATTCTATTATAAAAATATAGCATAGAATATTCAACACTAATTAGTAGTATATTTGAGAAAAGTCAGCCTACTCAAGTTCATATTGAGTGATTATTTTTGGATGTGAAAGAGAACACAAATGTATATCTTAGATACATTTTTTTATACTAAAATACATATATTTATTTTTTCAAAATGAGAAAACAAATATTTTTTTGGTTAAAAAAATAATATATTAAGAGACACTCAAGAATATATTACAAGGCTAATAAAATCTACCTTTATGACCGTAAACCAAGATGTAGTCCAACAAAAATTAGAAATTCAAACTATTCTACCTACCCATCAAACTAATCATCTTGTCAATGAAGCAATTGACTAAAAATACAAGACCCTCTAACAACCTATATCAATGTTAGAATTGAAGAATTACATTAAACTAGAGAAGAATATTCTACCCTAAGAGTTCTAAAAGAATCTGATAAAACTATAGAGCCACAATGAGGAGCTAAAATGTCATAGGGGATTTAGGATCATAAGATCTTCAGTTATCAAATGGTATTCTTTATGGAATATTGGGATCAAGTCATGAATAATGTGTTGCATTGGTTATAAATGTTCACATAGTTGATTTGAATTGTGTGGATGAGCTAATAAATGTTGGACAATATCTATCACATTTTATATGGTCTAAAATAATTTAAGGTAAACCAGTGTGATTTAAACTAGAGTTGCATGGATCTACATCCTATAAATTATGTTCCTCAACTGGCCACATCAGACCAACTCGGCTACGTACTTGAAGAAAACATAATTTTTTATACAACCCTATTTTATTGTATTTGTGATATCCAAATATGATAAAACTTTCATTGATGTTTATTGAATCTATTTATATTTTACAAAGGCTAAAAACTTGTCCAACAATAAAGCTAGCAAGGAATGAGCTGAATTGACATATTTAACATGAGATAAAAATGATTTGGAAAATTATTAATATGAATATTTACAAAGGATGGAATAAACATCTTCTACATACATGCTTTACAATTTTAATGACCTCAAAATTCAAGGAATTATAGATGCATTTCAAGATTTTAAATATGAAGAGGTAATATGAGACTTATTATTATTTTTTTAAAGCGAAAAAACCTTTGTGAAGCTTCCTTGGTCTGAGATACCACGAACAAGGGTTTCTACACAGTCAAAGCCACCCGGGGGTCGCACCCGACCCTGCGCACCAACATTATCAATTGGATTTTAGATACCCAATTTAGCTTTTTGGTAGGGTGGAGATTTGAACCTGGGACCTCCCTTGGAGGATTGCCCTCTCCTCTCCAACTCACCTACAACACCTGGGTAGATGAGACTTATTTAGGCTTATATAAGGAAGGGAAAGATAAATTTGGATAGTGTAATAGTTTGATATTTAGAGCTTATTTTGGAGGTCCAAGCTTCAAACCATGGCATGGATGAGTGTTGGAGGGGGTTGGTGTGTGCATGCATGTACATAACAAAATAAAAATAGGGTAAAGGCATTACTAGATTGAGGGATCAATGATACCATGAAGAAGTATGAAGTGGAGTTATAGTCAATGTGAATGGTTGTTATGCATCTTAGTGATGGCTAATTTGATGGTGATAACTCCTATAATATGTCTACTTTAAATGGAACAATAATCTTAACGATTATTTTATAGATTTTCATAACAAAAGTGTTTATCCTATATAAAAAAACATATTATTTACTATTGTATAAGTATTTCTTCTCAATATTTAGATATTTTTACTTGTATCTCTTCATTTTATAGAATGTTAATAAGTTTATATGGTTTAAATGCTTAGAAAATAACTAGTTTGAAATAATAATGGAAAGTAATTTTTTGCAACAATAAATAATGGGTTATATAATGGTTTTTCAAATTTGACATTTAACTAATCTCTTTATCTAATTTACATGGTGATTTATTACATGAGTACAAAAGGTGTGAAAAATAGTTTGATGTAACTTTAAGCATTTCATTATTGATTAGTAAGTAGCCTCACAATATTTTATGTGAAACTAATTCAAAGAGCACTTTAATACCTTGAAAATAATTTATTTAAGGTCTCATTCATAGAAATTAGAGATGAATTTGGTATAAAAGTAGGATTTATTTATATTTTGGTAACTTGAGGATAATTCAAAATATAGCTTAATCTACACAAAGAGAAAATTTAAAGGGATAATACAATTTCTAGCAACTTGTTTTCATTCTTGAATGAAGATACTTTTATTACAAATTTTTTGGTACTATTAATAAAATTGGGTTTTGAAATGATCCTTACAACCTTTTACAAAGCGAAAGTCCCAAAGGCAACCACCTAGGGACCACCGAACAACACCAGTTGGTGCCCAAACACAAATAACAAGGAGACCATATAGCCCAAAAAAAAAATCTGATAGGGTTTTGTAGAGAACCAAGAGAGTTCGACACATGAAACCCCCCCAAATTATCCTCTCGACCACATTTCTCCTAACTAGTAAAAAATATTCAAAATTAAAAATCAATGGTCCCGACAACAACCTTTCTCAAAGGATTCATCCACTATCACACGAATGCATAGCGTGGAACCAAGAACAAGAAATGACTACTCCCAACAATGATGGAAAATTAACTCCTTTATACTTGCACCATACCATTAGGGACATATTAAGGCACCATGCAGAACAATACAAACACATGTTATTCACCATCATCTGACAGCATTAAGAGCTATCATCAATGGATCAATGTATAATTTCATCTGGGAAATCCATATACCATACAAAAAATCCTTGGGTAGTAACACCCAGATTCACCATTAAGTCTGCAACGATATTGGCTTCCCGAAACATGTGCACAATGAACGTAATACTCAAATAATGAATGTTTGATATGGTCTCCTTTATCATATTGGACACCTTCCAACGCACTTGATATTCCTTATTCAGCATTTTAATTACATTAAAGGAGTCACCCTCGATGATAGCATTACGAATTCCTAGATCCTTCAATAGCCTCATGCCAAGGAAAGCAACTCTCACTTCAGCAAAATGGGAATATTGAGTGCCAAGATTTTTTATGTAGGCATAAATGAGATCTCCTCTACTATCATGGATAACTCCCCCAACACCTGCAACACCTAGGTTTCCCTTGGAAGCCCCATCAAAATTTAACTTAAACCACCCTTTAGGTAGTGGGGACTAATGTACAACACTCCTTGGGTTAGGATCAAGTGGAGGCTAGGCAAATGGGACAAAACCTAGCTTCTTCTCCAATTTAAATTCACTCAAGGAGTGAACCAAAGGAGAATCTAAATTTTTGAATATAGAAGAAACATTCTCTGTAACTTTCCAAAGGATTTTAAAACTAATACGATCCACTTCACCTTCCATGTTATTAAATGCACACATGTTATGCTTCTTCCAAACACTTCACATCACATGAGGTAGCAAGAATTTCCAAAAGCACTTGAGATGCAAAGAGGAAAAGGGAGACCCCCACTGATAAACATAGTCCAGAATCAAGTTGGGCAACACCCAAGAGATACCCAACCAAGAGAAAATGAAATAGAGCACTTCCTAAAAGACCCAACAATTGAGCAAAAGATGAGAAGATGACTCCCAATCCTACTTACAAAGGAAGCAATAATTAACTAAACAAAGACCTCTCTTAATGAGATTTTCAATAGATAAGATCTTATTTTGCACCGCAAGCCAAAAGAAAATATTAATTTTCGGAGTCAAATTCTTTAGCCAGATCAACTTCATAAGGAATTGACCATTATATTTAGAGCTCATGAGCTCATACATTGACTTGATAGAGTAAGAGCCTTCACTATCTCCACACCACACCAATATATCACCAAATTCCTCTTGGTGAACAATATACAATCTCAATTCTTCCATTAACGTACTACATAGCCAATGCTCACTTTCAATTCTCAATACCAAGAGGGGACTGATCCAATATTTCCTACCGCCACAAGACACCAAAAATTCCACCACCTTTTAGAGACCACTGATTCTAGATAAATTAATTAGTTCCCCAAAATGTTGATCTTCAATAAGTGGGTGATCTCTCAGCCACTGGTCCTCCCAAAAATCCATAGATTTACCATCATTGATGATCCAACTACAATTGGATTTAAGGAAGTCATGAGACTTAATCAGACTATTCCAAAAAGTTGAGCCTCCACTTATAAGAAATTCTAAAAGAAAGGAATCAAAATTATATTTGGCTCTCAGAATTCTACACCATATATGATCTAAATTGGAGGTCACTTTCCAACTGAGCTTTACTACCAAAGCGTTATTCATCCTGGCTGCACTTTTAAAATTCAAACCAACATCCTTCTTTCTTTTGTAGATTTGATCCCACAAAACTAGGTGGAATCTTTCTTTCATCTCAATACCAGACCAAACAAAGGACTTACAATTGCTATCGAACTTAGTAGCTACTTTTCCTAGTAGATGAAAAAGAGAAAATAAATAAATAGAAATACTTTGTAGAGTACTCTTGACTAGTACCGCTTTCCTAGTTGGGCTCAATAGGGCACCTTTACAAGAAGCTAACTTTTTTTGAATCCTTTTAAACACCAGATTCCATAAAGAGTCTTTTTGTGGTCAACAAAGAGTAGAAGACCCAAGTAAATTGCAGGTAAGGTAGCGATTCTACAATTTAAAATTCTAGTAATCTTACATTGTCGCTCTTACATAGTATTAACAAATAATAATTAGCTTTTATCAAAACTAATCTATTGCCCAGTCACATTCTCATAACAATATAACAAAATCTTCACATCTCCAGCATGATACCCCGAGACGGCACAAGAAATCAAGGTATCGTCAATAAATTATTGATGAAAAATCTAAGGGTAAGGTAAAGCTAGATCTAACCCAAAAATTTCACTTCTCCGAGCAATGGATCTCCCCAAAGCTTCCACCATAAGGATAAATAAAAAGGGCGATAAAGGGTCACCTTGATGGATACCCCTGTTAGATTTAAAAAACCCAACTAAGATGGAGAACTAAGCAGAAGAGATACAAGCTACAACCAACTGAATCCAAATGTTATTGAAGCTAAATCTCCTAAGAACACTGAATACAAAATATCCATGAGACCCAGTTGTAAGCTTTATTCACATCCAATTTAATGAAGGAAGTCACCTGACCACTCTTCTATACATAATGAAGAAGTTCATGGATTACTATAGCCCCATACAAATTTTACCTTCCTAGAACAAACGTGCATTGGGCATCATCAATAATAAGTGGAAGGATGGGCTTCAACATGTTAACAATAGATTTAGTTAAAAAATTTTATGCCATGTTACACAAGTTAATCGACCGAAAATCATTGAATGAGGATGTTGAATCTCTCTTAGGAATGATATAAAAGAGAGTATAATTAACAACCTTCAGTATCTCTAAAGACTATTGTGTGTATCTAATAGAGTAATAGACATCCCCGCCATAAATGTACCAATACCTTTAAAAAAAATTGATGGAAAACCATCCAGTCTAGGTACCTTAAGAGGGATCATGGAGAAAAAGCTTTATAAATTTCATCCAAGAAAGGATTTAGCAAACTGGAATTCCTGTCATCAGTAAACAATATTAGAATAGCCTCTAGCATCAAGTTCTCCACACCACAGTCACATTTCGACAATGAACATAATAAAGGGCTAAAAAAATTAACTACTTCCTCCCTGATTTCTATAGCATCAACAGAAACACCCCCCAAAGATAATTTGATCTCACAAATTCTATTTCTACTATGTCGTCAAATAGAAGAGGCATGAAAAAACTAAGAGTTCTTATCACCTTATTTTAACCATAACTCTACGGATTTTTTCTTCCAATGAAACTCCTCATTCACTTGCTTATTTGTACACAAACAAATATATATTTGTTGTACAATGAATAATTGGAGTTCCATAATATGGTGGAAGCAAAATGTCATCACATGTATGACGAAAAACACCATTAAAATTTATTTTAAAACATTGATAAATACAAGTCTTTATATAATTTAAATCTATTTATCCAAATTTAATTATATTTATTATAATTATATTTGAATCATATAATGCACCCTAAAATAACATCACTCAATAAGTATCAATAATATCATAATATTATGATTTAGTTGAATCACCAATAAATACATATTTTTCATCATCAATGTAATCCATCCTAGAAGAACATCATTTAGCAACCAATTGCTAGAGCCAATTTTAATACAACACATAAAAAACAATAATGTTAGATCATATTACATCATTTATCTAATGGTTTCTTGTATGCATATGGTAAATGTGTGTAGTTCTTAAGGCATAACACCAAATTATTTTAATCATCAAAGGTAATGTATCCTAAAATAAATTCATTTAGAATCAATCAGTAGAACCAACATTAAGTGTATTTCTAAAAAGCAACAATGTAAATGTTTTTAGTAAAAGCATCCATGAAACTTTTATGGAAGGGATACTGAGTGTTCTGCAATGTGTCGAGAGAAAAATATCAACAACATTTTTTGTTATAAATTATATTAAAAAATCATAAGTACCAAGATCTAAAATAACTAAATCTATTTATCTAATTATTAAAAAGTTATGCAAGTTTATGTAACTCTAAATTCTAACCCAATTTGTTTTCTAAGGCTCAAATTACCAAATATAAATTAGATAAATTTCATAGAATCTTCTAAACATATTCTAATTTCCAAATGTTGTAGTATCCCTTGGTTGGATAGGAGTGGCCAAAATCCCATATCAATTTTGGGGTTTACCTTGTACATTTGCCACACAACTTAAAGGACATATTGAATGGTCACCCCAATTCCTTTATTTCCTTTGAAGGATATTTTTACCACAACGTAGGGATTAACCATATATAATTATTTCAAGAAGGAATTTTAATTCCCTTACCACTGTCATTCAATCTTAACTAGTATCTAGGTGCAATATTCCTATAGTACAACCCATTACACCATGAGTAATACTACTATGCTCAATTAAACCATCCCTTGATTGTTTAATTGAGGTGACTATCACCTGCATGAAATATCTTACCTAGATACCCATAATTCATTTAGGGTTTTCAATGACTATCATGTTAAGTGACATCCCTCATAGGGTTTCCACACAATCAATTGGATCCTTATAATTATCACTTGCATGATATACCTCACATGGATACCACACCATCATTTGGGGTATCCATCACAGGAATTTAGTTACAATGGAACCCGGGCTTACCTGCATTTAGGTCTCACTTTGGTGTTCTATTACCAATGTACCCATTGTAACCCTAAGGGATTGTTACACCATAATTCCCTTAGTCCTGGTACCTACCTCTAGGGTATCTCTAGGCTAGTTACCTATGGATAAAACCTTCCAAGGATGAATCCCTTACCCTAAGGTAAACTAAGGAATAGTGTTTCCTTCTTTCTCATTCATTCTATCTTTAAAAGCCACATTTGTATAGTCCTTATTATATGGTAAGTATAAAAAACCTGCATAAAATTCATCTTTCTCTACTTATTCAAAGTTACTTTCCATAGTAAACATTAACAAGCTTAGATAAATAAGTCAATTTTCTCTTCATATCTAATTCATAATAATTTAAGTAATAAAATAGATGCATATAATAATTCTATAGCAATACCTATAAAATATACTCAAATGACACATCATATATCCTAGGAAACCCTTTTGAGAATCAACCTTAAAATATCCAACTTTATTTTCATTGCAAGTCTATTAGTCAAACTATAAAGAAGGAATCATTTACTCCTTTTTCTACATTTTCAATCTGTTACATAAGAATCCCTATATTGTAAATTCATTTTTACAAAATTGAATGAACCCCATAGTTCCCTCCAGTAAAATCCCATTCATTCATAAATTTATAGTTACTTAAGAATCATATCCTTAAGTATTTCCTTTACAAAATGTTAATTTTGAAACCCTCATAAGTTTATTTCTACCTATTGGATCCCATACCCAATCCATCATTCATTTACATTATACAAATGATTTCTATTTTCATTAAAAGAATACATTTCATAAATAAAAATATATGATCAAATCATAAATAACTCATGATTCTATTCAATGAAACCGGTTATTCAAATTCTAATAAAAATTTAGTCCTTTTTGTAAAGTCTTCAAAACAACAATAATATTTCCCCAATTTTTTAAATATTACTCAAGAGTATTCATATTTTAAATTATATAAGGCTATCATAAAAATATTACTTTACATTATAATTTAATAACTTCATTTTAGTTCAAACCCCAAAATGTGAACATAAATAAATTTAAAAGAATCCTAAAATTATTTTCTAACTTTACTAGATTAAGAATGGTCCAAAATTGATTTTATGTTATCTAATATTGAAATCAACCACAATGTATTTTGTTTCAAAAAAAATCCATAATCTATTCAATAATATAACTTTAATAGATTAGTCTCAATCAAAATCCTAATTCTCTATCTTTTAAAATCTAATGATTAAATACTTCCATTTTTTAATGGTTTAAACATAATACAAGGATCAATTATTTTATTCACAAATGAATTATCTTAATATAAAGTCCTTTTATTTATAACTTTTAAATCCTATGGTGGATGAATTACTTCTCACCTAACATAAGGATCAAAGTATATATCACAATTAAGATAAAAAATTTCACAGACCAAAGGAAAATACTTAATCCTCATGTATACTTTAATTAATCCATTCTTTAAAATGTAGGCATATTCATCCTATATAAATACCATTCTATCATTTAATCCATATGTTATAAAATATTTATACTTAAAACCTATGTATTCTATGTATGTAAATTCATGACAGTGAACATAGGATAATGTTCCCCTTCCAAAATAAAGCATAACCAATCAAAAGGATTATGCACATTGAAATGCATACCACTACATTAAGTTTTTGAGTTGGTTTCAATATAGTCAACCAGAGAGCATTCTTAGCAAGGTGAGATGCAAATAATTGGCTTATGTTAGATACTCAAAGGCTATCATTTATTTATATTAATGAGAGATTACTTACAATTTAGATTTAAGAAATATTAAAAGCATAAAGCGGTAGACTTTAATATAAACTTATCCTTCAAAATATAAAATAAAATATTAGGTGAAAACATGCAAGCATAGTGATGCCATAGTGCAGCCCAAATTAGGGTGACTTACACATAGACCCAATTCACACATCTACAAAGTACTCCTATAGCAACAATAATGTTTTTTGAGGCTTATAAAATGGTTCTACATATATTGTGACCTTCAAAATATAGTACCATCTCTAAATAGATGCAAAATAGCATACTTCTTGAAGTCACATGGTCATATCTTTGAGTAAGGATAAATACAACTCATCTGGTTAGTCATAATCATATGGTATCATGGGTGCACATAGCATGAGGCTAAGTTCCATGTCGTATTGTTATTGTTCTATAGAGGTAGCTATCTACGTATTTCAAAATCCAATAAACTTTATATAAATTTTAAACAATTTAACGACCCAAAAATACACAAATAGAAAAATACAAAAATAGAAAAGTTTTTTTTTCTACTAAGGAGAGGGATACATGACCCCTTCATAAACCCCTAACCCAACTAATAATAACCTAAATTTTCAATCACCTAAGTTTTCCTGGAAGCTACTGAAAGAATGAGATTCCGAAAACAAAAAGAAACACTAAAGCTATGCAATGCAAAACAAAATGTAACGCTTTAATCCTATGAATTTGAAATGCATGAAATAAGGAAAAGAGACGAATTGAGACGAAAGGAAAGAGGTATAGAAAGCACAACCCTTTTTATTTATACTCTCTCAATATCGGTTACAAAGACGTCTCCCGCATTTTCAGGTGCTAGGAGCATTAAAATGTTTTGGTTACAATAGTGATTAGTGATCCTCCTTCTACATGCCCACATGCAAAATGGGTGGGCCAAAGTGTTGCCGCTGCTGGTGTGAATGAATCTTTGATCCCTGTTGCTCCTCCTACATTCAAAGAAACAACAAAATCGTTAGTAGCACCTGTGAATAAGACAAAGCATTTGTTCTCTAAAAAACAATGAAGGATGCATGCATGAAAATGAATAAAAGGATAAATGAATTGAATCAAAACAGTCTGCAAATTTTATAGAAATAAGGGAACATCACTAGAAGGTTACTGCAATTGAAACAGTCGAGAAATCCTCCACCGATTTGAATTTACTCCTGGGAGGGACGAATTCGACTGTAATTCGTCCTGGGGTAGGACAAATCTGACTGTAATTCATCCTGGGGTAGGACGAATTCACCTACAACAAAGTGCCGAAGTGATACTACCAAAATGTCGCGTCTCGGGAACTCCAAAAGACCTACAAACTTGGGGGTTAGCTAATTGGGGGCATTTTGGGAAGACCCAGATGGTCATATTTTCCCAATTTGACCTCCATCAACAAGAATTTGATAATGCTCGTCTGCAAGTTAGTGGGAGCAAAAACGCGATAGCATAATGATAATAAATCAAAATGAACTGAAATCAAAATTGTAAACTACCTAACAACATAGAAAACAAATGCAAGGAATGAAAATGATAGAAATGAAGATATGCTACACATTCCCGATCGTTCCTAAAAGGGACGATTAGGCCTACGACAATGCGGGGCGCCCAGGCGGGCCGCCCACCATTGGGACCTAATTTCGGTGCCAATCCACTTGGGATGGGTCCAAAATATCCTATAATGTGTTGTCGATGAATTGGTAGATCAATGTGGTCAAGTGTCGAGTTTTGGGTCTAGATTCACACTTCCAATAACCACCCAATGACCTCCCTTGCGAAAGATATCAAGGATGTGGAAGAGATGAATCAAAATATAAAGCGTAGTATCAAATTTGGTAGCACTCCATTGCTTGAAAATTATTATAGAAAGGAATAAAAATTATATTTGGCTCTCAGAATTAGACTATCATGAGACTTAATTAGACTATTCCAAAAAGTGGAGCCTCCACTTATAAGAAATTCTAAAAGAAAGGAATAAAAATTATATTTGGCTCTCAGAATTCTACACCATAGATGATCTAAATTGGAGGTCACTTTCCAACTGAGCTTTACTACCAAAGAGTTATTCATCCTGACTGCACTTTTCAAATTCAAACCACCATCCTTCTTTCTTTTATAGATTTGATCCCATGAAACCAGGTGGAATTTTTCTTTCATCTCAGGACCAGCCCAAAGAAAGGACTTACAAATGCTATCAAACTTAGTAGCTACTTTTCTTGGGAGATGAAAAAGGGATAAGAAGTAAATAGGAATACTTTGTAGAGTACTCTGGACTAGCACCGCTTTCCTAGCTTGGCTCAGTAGGGCACCTTTCCAAGAAGCTAACTTTTTTTGAACCCTTTCAACCACCAGATTCCATAAAGAGTCTTTTTGTGGTCAATAAAGAGCAGAAGACCCAAGTAAGTTGCAGGTAAGGTAGCAATTCTACAATTTAAAATTCTAGTAATCTTACATTGTCGCTCTTCCATAGTATTAAAAAATAATAATTAGCTTTTATCAAAACTAATCTATTTCCCAGTCACATTATCATAACAATATAACAAAATCTTCACATCTCCAACATGATACACCGATACAGCACAAGAAATCAAGGTATTATCAGTAAATTATTGATGAGAAATCAGAGGGCAAGGTAAAGCTAGATCTAACCCAAAAATTTTACTTCTCTGAGAAATGGACCTCCCTAAAGCTTCCACCATAAGGATAAATAAAAAGGGCAATAAATGGTCACCTTGATGGATATCCTTGTTAAATTTAAAAAACCTAGCTAGAGAACCGTTGACTAAGATGGAGAACCAAGAAGAAGAAATACAAGCTACCACCAACTGAATCCAAATGTTATTGAAGCTAAATCTCCTAAGAACACTGAATAAAAAATATCCATGAGACCCAGTTGTAAGCTTTATTCACATCCAATTTAATGAAGGAAGTCTCCCGACCACTCTTCTATACATAATGAAGAAGTTCATGGATTACTATAGCCCCATACAAATTTTACCTTCCTAGAACAAACGTGCATTGGGCATCATCAATAAGAAGTGGAAGGATGGGCTTCAACCTGTTAACAATAGCTTTAGTTAAAATTTTGTATACCATGTTACACAAGCTAATCGACCAAAAATCATTGAAGGAGGATGTTGAATCTCTCTTAGGAATGAGATAAAAGAGAGTATAATTAACAACCTTCGATATCTCTAAAGACTATTGTGTGTCTCTAATAGAGTAATAGACATCCTCACCATAAATGTACCAATACCTTTAAAAAAACCGATGGAAAACCATCCATTCCAGGTACCTTAAGAGGTCTCATGGATAAAAAGCTTTATAAAATTTCATCCGAGAAAGGAGCTAGAAAACTGGAATTCATGTCATCAATAAATAATCTTAGAATAGCCTCTAGCATCAAGTTCTCCACACCACAGTCACATTTCGACAATGAACATAATAAAGAGCTAAAAAAATTAACTACTTCCTCCTTGATTTCCATAGCATCAACAGAAACACCCCCCAAAGCTAATTTGATCTCACAAATTCTATTTCTACTACGTCATCAAATAGAAGAGGTATGAAAAAACTAAGAGTTCTTATCACCTTATTTTAACCATAACTCTATGGATTTTTTCTTCCAATGAAACTCCTCATTCACTTGCTTATTGGTACACAAACAAATATATATTTGTTGTACAATGAATAATTAGAGTTCCATAATATGGTGGAAGCAAAATGTCATCACATGTATGATGAAAAACACCATTAAAATTTATTTTAAAACATTGATAAATACAAGTATTTATATAATTTGAATCTATTTATCCAAATTTAATTATATTTATTATAATTATATTTGAATCATATAATGCACCCTAAAACAACATCACTCAATAAGTATCAATAATATCATAATATTATGATTTAGTTGAATTCCCAATATATTTATGATCATTGAGAACATCACATATTTTTCATCATCAATGTAATCCATCCTAGAAGAACTTCATTTAGCAACCAATTGCTAGAGCCAACTTTAATACACCACATAAAAAACAATAATGTTAGATCATATTACATCATTTATCTAGTGGTTTCTTGTATGCTTATGGTAAATGTGTGTAGTTCTTAAGGCACAACACAAAATTAGTTTAATCATCAAAGGTAATGTATCCTAAAATAAATTCATTTAGAATCAATTACTAGAACCAACATTAAGGGTATTTCTAAAAAGCAACAATGTAAATTTTTTTAGTAAAAGCATCCATAAAACTTTTATGGAAGGGATACTGAGTGTTCTGCAATGTGTTGAGAGAAAAATATCAACAACATTTTTTGTCATAAATTATATTAAAAAATCATAAGTACCAAGATCTAAAATAACTAAATCTATTTATCTAATTATTAAAAAGTTGTGCAAGTTTATGTAACTCTAAATTCTAACCCAATTTTTTTTCTAAGGTTCAAATTACCAAATATAAATTAGATAAATTTCATAGAATCTTCTAAACATATTCTAATTTCCAAATGTTGTAGTATCCCTTGGTTGGATAGGAGTGGCCAAAATCCCATATCAATTTTGGGGTTTACCTTGTACATTTTCCACACAACTTAAAGGACATATTGAATGGTCACCCCAATTCCTTTATTTCCTTTGAAGGATATTTTTACCACAACGTAGGGATTAACCCTTTATAATTATTTCAAGAAGGAATTTCAATTCCCTTACCACTGTCATTCAATATTAACTAGTATCTAGGTGCAATATTCCTATAGTACAACCCATTACACCATGAGTAATACTACTATGCTCAATTAAACCATCCCTTGATTGTTTAATTGAGGCGACTATCATCTGCATGAAATATCTTACCTAGATACCCATAATTCATTTAGGGTTTTCGATGAATATCATGTTAAGTGGCATCCATCATAGGGTTTCCACACAGTCAATTAGATCCTTATAACTATCACTTGCATGATATACCTTATATGGATACCACACCATCATTTGCAATATCCATCACAGGAATTTAGTTACAATGGAACCCAGGATTACCTGCCTTTAGGTCTCACTTTGGTGTTCTATTACCAATGTACCCATTGTAACCCTAAGGGATTGTTACACCACAATTCCCTTAGTCCTGGTAGCTACCTCTAGGGTCTCTCTAGGTTGGTTACCTATGGATAACTCCTTCCAAGGATGAATCCCTTACCCTAGGGTAAACTAAGGAATAACCTTTCCTTCTTTCTCATTCATTCTATCTTTTAAAGCCACATTTGCATAGTCCTTATTCTATTGTAAGTATAAAAAACCTGCATAACATTCATCTTTCTCTACTTATTCAAAGTTACTTTCCATAGTAAGCATAACAAGCTTAAATAAACAAGTCCATTTTCTCTTCATATGCAATTCATAATCATTTAAGTAATCAAATAGATGCATATAACAATTCTATAGCAATATCTATAAAATATACTCAAATGACACATCATATATCCTAGGAAACCCTTTTGAGAATCAACCTTAAAATAAATATCCAACTTTATTTTCATTGCAAGTCTATTAGTCAAACTATAAAGAAGGAATCATTTACTCTTTTTTCTACATTTTCAATGTATTACATAAGAATCCCTATATTGTAAATTCCTTTTTATAAAAGTGAAGGAACCCCATAGTTCCCTCTAGTAAAATCCCATTCATTCATAAATTTATAGTTACTTAAGAATCATATCCTTAAGTATTTCCTTTACAAAAGGTTAATTTTGAAACCCTCATAAGTTTATTTCTATCTATTGGATCCCATACCCAATCCCTCATTCATTTACATTATACAAAGGATTTCTATTTTCATTAAAAGAATACATTTCCTAAATAAACATATATGATCAAATCATAAATAACTCATGATTCTATTCAATGAAACCAGTTATTCAAATTCTAATAAAAATTTAGTCCTTTTTGTAAAGTCTTCAAAACAACACTAATATTTCCCCCATTTTTTTAATATTACTCAAGAGTATTCATATTTTAAATTATATAAGGCTATCATAAAAATATTACTTTACATTATAATTTAATAACTTCATTTTCGTTCAAACCCCAAAATGTGAACATAAATAAATTTAAAATAATCCTAAAATTATTTTCTAAATTTACTAGATTAAGAATGGTCCAAAATTCATTTTATGTTATCTAATATTGAAATCAACCACATTGTATTTTGTTTCAAAACAAATCCATAATCTATTCAATAATATAACTTTAATAGATTAGTCTCAGTTAAAATCCTAATTCTCTATCTTTTAAAATCTAATGATTAAATACTTCCATTTTTTAATGGTTTAAAAATAATACAAGGATTAATTATTTTATTCACAAATGAATTATCTTAATATAAAGTCCTTTTCTTTCTAACTTATAAATCCTATGGTGGATGAATTACTTCTCACCTAACATAAGGATCAAAGTATATATCACAATTAAGATAAAAAATTTCACAGACCAAAGGAAAATACTTAATCCTCATGTATACTTTAATTAATCCATTCTTTAAAATGTAGGCATATTCATCCTATATAAATACCATTATATCATTTAATCCATATGTTATAAAATATTTATACTTAAAACCTATGTATTATATGTATGTAAATTCATGACAGTGAACATAGGATAATGTTCCCCTTCCAAAACAAAGCATAACCAATCAAAAGGATTATGCACATTAAAATGCATACCACTACTTTAAGTTTTTGAGTTGGTTTCAATATAGTCAACCAGAGAGCATTCTTAGCAAGGTGAGATGCAAATAATTGGCTTATGTTAGATACTCAAAGGCTATCATTTATTTATATTAATGAGAGATTACTTACAATTTAGCTTTAAGAAATATTAAAAGCATAAAGCGGTAGACTTTAATATAAACTTATCCTTCAAAATATAAAATAAAATATTAGGTGAAAACATGCAAGCATAGTGATGCCATAGTGCAGCCCAAATTAGGGTGACATACACATAGACCCAATTCACACATCTACAAAGTACTCCTATAGCAACAATAATGTTTTTTGAGGCTTAGAAAATGGTTGTACATAGATTGTGACCTTCAAAACGTAGTACCATCTCTAAATAGATGCAAAATAGCATACTTATTGAAGTCACATGGTCGTCTCTTTGAGTAAGGATAAATACAACTCATATGGTTAGTCATAATCCTATGGTATCATGGGTGCACATAGCATGAGGCTAAGTTCCATGTGGTATTGTTATTGTTCTATAGAGGTAGATATCTACGTATGTCAAAAGCCAGTAAAATTTATATAAATTTTAAACAATATAACGACCCAAAAATACACAAATAGAAAAATACAAAAATAGAAAAAAAAAATTCTACTAAGGAGAGGGATACATGAACCCTTCATGAACCCCTAACCCAACTAATAATAACCTAAATTTTCAATCACCTAAGTTTTCCTGGAAGCTACATCTCATGAAGTACCCTTTCACAAGTCTATTTGTGTAGGTGTAACATGTGTTACTACAAATAATTCCATCTGTCCCATAATTCTTGATGAGCTAGACCTATCACCCTCAGTCCATCGAAGGTATACACAGATCTCCATACCATACACAAATTCTTATGTGTAGGTATGCTACGAGTATTATGCGTTAAGCTATCTATATTTTCTCCATGAGAAGCTATCTTAACTCATATGTAATATCTTCACAACTCAGTCCTTTATCTCCCTAAGGGGGTCTCAATACCCTTATATCGCTATGTTCACCCTAAGGGGTTATCAATTCCCTTATGTTACCTATGCTCACTCTAAGGGGTTCTTAATTCTCTTAGATCACCTCTAATTTCACCCTAGAACTCTACACTTAGATTTCTATCATCAAGCAACCAAACAATGATACACCTAGTTACTGTAGCATCAGAAAGCAATCAAACAATGATAGATAAAATAAAGCAAGTTTAACACTAAAGAGAATCAACTACATAATATAACTAGATATAGAAACAAAGGAAAAATACCTTCACTAAACCAATAAACAATTATATCATTAATTCTTACATGATAAATCCTTCTTACTCTTAAGAATATCACCTTATTTGCATTGGGGATATCTCCCCACAATTCTAGTCTATTTGATCATAAGTAAATCAACATAACATATAATTACATATTATTTGTTTCCATGGAACTCCTTGATTCTCCTTGCTTCCCATTGGTTCTTTGAGGGTATTAGGGGATCAAGATACTCATGGTTCAGGATATGCATACCTTTAAATACATCTATTCATTTACTTTTCCAAATTGCAACTATACAAAAATTCAATTAATTTTCTAACCATATAATGCATAATGGATATCATAAAAGAACCTTTATTTTTATTTTCACCTCTCAAGTTTCCTTAGAGATTCATCCAACATGTACCACTTAGATCAAGGTCTAACTTAAACCAAATTCATTCATGTCTTAAAGCATTAAATTCCCATACCCTTAACCTTTAAAACAATCCCTTTCTTTTCATTCCCTAAATCAAAGCCCCATAACTTCAATTCAAAGAATAAATCTACATCCTTTTTAATTCACCATTTACAATCAATCAATTACCTTTTTAAAGCATTAAAGTCCCATACCTTTAACCTTTAAAACAAACATTCATTCATTCCCTAAATTGAAGCCCCATAACTTCAATTCATGAATAAATCCACATCTCTTTAATTTAAAACTCCTAAGATAATCAACCTTAATCAAAGGGGTTCTCTCTTTAAATTAAAAACCTTCAATACATTTCATAAAAATCAAAGGTTCCTTTTAATTCAAAACCTTAAATAAATCTCATATAAATCAAAGGATATTTTTAATTAAAAACCTTAAATAAATATCAAAGGTTCCTTTTAATTAAAAACCTTAAATAAATCTCATGTAAATCAAAGGTTCCTTTTAAATTAAAACCTTAAATAAATCTCATATAGATCAAAGGTTCCTTTTAATTAAAAACCTTAAATAAATCTCATAAAAATCAAAGGTTCTTTTTAATTAAAAACCTTAAATTAATCTCATATAAATCAAATGTTTCTTTTAATTAAAATCATTAAATAAATCTCATATAAATCAAAGGGTCATTTTAATTAAAATCCTTAAATAAATTTCATATAGATCAAAGGTTTGTTTTAATTAAAAACCTTAAATAAATCTCATAAAAATCAAAGGTTCCTTTTAATTAAAAACCTTAAATAAATCTCATATAAATAAAAGGTTCATTTTAATTAAAAACCTTAAATAAATCTCATATAAATCAAAGGTTCCTTTTAATTATAAGCCTTAAATAAATCTCATATAAATCAAAGGTTCCTTTTAATTCAAAACCTTAAATAAATCTCATAAAAATCAAAGGATCTTTTTAATTAAAAGCCTTCATTATATTTTGTAAGAATCGAACGTTTCTTTCTAATTAAAACCTTCATTATATTTCTCATAGAACAAGGTTTCTTTTTTTAATTAGAACAAGTTACACAACACCTTACCTAATACAGGGTTTACAACTAGAGGTCAATGCCTTCCAAGGCGGATGCTGAGAAACCATGACCAAACCTGGCGTCTAAGAAAACTAGACCAGGCAACCCTCACAACACTCCCTTAGGCATGGTGTGGCCTTAAAACATGCACAACACTCCCTGCTAACACCCACTGGTTTCCTCTAAAGTCTACACTCACTAAAGCACTAGAACTCTCACTAAAGCACAAACTAAAGTGCTCATTGTATTTGCAAGAAACCTCACTCCCTGTTCACTATAGCTCTCACTAAAGTACTCACTAAAGTGCTCATTGTATTTACAACGCACAACGCTTACAACCATGACATGGTCTCTTCCTTAAACCTAGCACACAACTCTCAACATAGCCTATGGTGATTTTACACACACAACACTCACCCGATATATGGTGATTTCTTTCTTAAAATACACATATAAGGTGGTTTCAGTTGAAACACAAAGCTCCCACAAGGTGGTTTCATAACACATGCACAAGGTGGTTCCAGTTAAAACATAGTGCTCCCACAAGGTGGTTTCATAATACACACACAAGGTGGTTCTAGTTAAAACACAACACTCCCACAAGGTGGTTCCATAACACACACACAATGTGGTTCCAATTAAAACACAATGCTCCCATAAAGTGGTTTCATAACACACACACAAGGTGGTTCCAGTTGAAACACAATGCTCCCATAAGGTGGTTTCATAACACACATACAAGGTGGTTCCAGTTGAAACACAGTGCTCATACACAACATATAGTGGTTTCTTTCAACTACACAATGCTTATATACAGCATATGGTGGTTTCTTTCAACTACACAACGCTTATATGCAGCAAACCAATGCAAATTAAAATCGAATTTCAAATTTAAAGCAACCCAACCTTAACTCATGTAGAGACTGGAAATATGGTCACATCTTGCTACCTCTCCTCTTAGCTTCTGGTGCATTCTTCTATTATCCCCATATCTCCTTTGCATCTGCATCTAATTTTGCTTTGCATCCCCTATCTATTTTGTTCTCCTCCCCTTATTCCTTCATCCCCCTTCTCTTTTCCTTATTTCCGCCTTACGTGCCCGTCTGTCATCTTCTCGAACCTTGAGCCCCATCTTGAGCCTTCGTTCTTCAATGCACTGTCCCCTATCCTTTACGCATTCTTCCCATATTTTCCACCTTTGGAAAATTAGTAGCATCGTAGGCTATTTCCTAGGTTTCATTGTTTAGGAAAGGGATGATTACATTTTATTTTAAAAAAATGAAGAATGGCTCTTTTAATTAAAATATCATTCTTATGATATTTATCAACATTAAAATATATTACTTTTGTTTGCACAATTTCATTATTATTTTTAAATAAAAGATATCTATTTTTTTTATACATAGACCAGGTAACCCTCACAACACTCCCTTAGGCATGGTGTGGCCTTAAAACATGCACATCACTCCCTACTAACACCCACTGGTTTCCTCTAAAGTCTACACTCACTAAAGCACTAGAACTCTCACTAAAGCACAAACTAAAGTGCTCATTGTATTTGCAAGAAACCTCACTCCCTGTTCACTATAACTCTCACTAAAGTGCTCACTATATTTAAAATGCACAACGCTTACAACCATGACATGGTCTCTTCCTTAAACCTAGCACACAACTCTCAACATAGCCTATGGTGATTTTACACACACAACACTCACCTGATATATGGTGATTTCTTTCTTAAAATACACATATAAGTTGGTTTCAGTTGAAACACAATGCTCCCACAAGGTGGTTTCATAACACATGCACAAGGTGGTTCCAGTTAAAATATAGTTCTCCCACAAGGTGGTTTCATAATACACACACAAGGTGGTTCCAGTTAAAACACAACACTCCCACAAGGTGGTTCCATAACACACACAAGGTGGTTCCAGTTAAAACACAATGCTCCCATAAGGTGGTTTCATAACACACACACAAGGTGGTTCCAGTTGAAACACAATGCTCCCATAAGGTGGTTTTATAACACACACAAGGTGGTTCCATTTGAAATACAGTGCTCATACACAACATATAGTGGTTTCTTTCAACTACACAATGCTTATATATGGCATATGGTGGTTTCTTTCAACTACACAATGCTTATATGCAGCAAACCAATGCAAATTAAAACCGAGTTTCAAATTTAAAGCAACCCAACCTTAACTCCTGTAGAGACTGGAAATATGGTAACATCTTACTACCTCTCCTCTTAGCTTCTGGTGCATTCTTCTGTTATCACCATATCTCCTTTGCGTCTGCATCTGATTTTGCTCTGCATCCCCTATCTATTTTGTTCTCCTCCCCTTATTCCTTCATCCTCCTTCTGTTTTCCTTATTTCCTCCTTACGTGCCCATCTGTCATCTTCTCGAACCTTGAGCCCCATATTGAGCCTTCATTCTTCAATGCACTGTCCCCTATCCTTTACGCATTCTTCCCATATTTTCCACCTTTGGAAAATTAGTAGCATCGTAGGCTATTTCCTAGGTTTCATTGTTTAGGAAAGGGATGATTACATTTTATTTTAAAAAAATGAAGAATGGCTCTTTTAATTAAAATATCATTCTTATGATATTTATCAACATTAAAATATATTACTTTTATTTGCACAATTTCATTATTATTTTTAAATAAAATATATCTATTTTTTTTATACATATATCATTTTTTCTTAAAATGAATTCTTTTTCATTTAATTCAATTAATTAAAGTTTTTTTTAATGAATTCTCTATTATCATTAAAATGAACACTTTTAATCAATTTAAATGAAAACTCATTTATTAATTGCAATGAAGTTTACTAATGGGCTCCAATGAGCCAAACATTATTTACTTAAACTTCATTAATAAATTTAAAGGAATCTTCTTTCAACATATAAATTTAATTTGCTTTCTTTCATAAGAATGATGCTCTACTTTCATTTCAACATGACAATTTACCTTATGCATCTATATACATCTTGCAGTTGTTCTCATATACAAAACCCAACATTAAACTACTCAAGCCATGATGCAGTAAAGAGCAAACAAATTTATACAAAAACAAAGAGGGAATCTTTCCATCAACCCAATCACCTATCTTAGCTAGATATTTTATGATAGCTACCATGCTATCAACTAAAGCTCAAGGTTATTGACCATCATTAACTATCAGTTTCGTCAATGCATATCTATATGAAGGTATTTATCCATATTACCTTTAAGTACCTTAATCATCATTTCCCATGATCTTTGGTACCCTTATTTCTGGTGGGTGACTCTACCTATTCCACCTATGAGTGTACCTGATCCTGCACACTTGGTAATATGTTAGCGATAACATGCCCTTATAAATAAACTAAACATCATATAGTTGATTCAATTGTTCAAACTAGGTATCACCACATCATAGGTTAATACATTGTTTTTTTGTGCCATAAAGTCAGCTAGGGAGGGTCATGACATCCTCCCCCACTAGGGTTAAACATCATCCTCGATGTTTCTAGTTTTCCTATTGTTTTTAACATAAAGTAAAATTATTACATTATATAGCTTCAAACAAAAAGAGAAAATGTTTTTGCATAACCTGCACTTTCTCCCAAGTGGCATTCTTCTTAGAGAATTGGTCCCACTAGATCTTACACTGTTTGAGAGTCTGATTCCATAGATATTTATAATGAAACTCAAGAATATTCATCGGTAGTACTTCAATGGTCTCTGGATTTTCCATATGCAATTTACAAATATACCACACATGTTTAGGGTCAACAACATATTTACTAAGCAAGGATATGTGGAAGGTGTCATGGATTTTGGACATATTAGGTAGTAATGCAAGTCGATATGCAATTGGACTAATATTTTTTGTGATCTTGAAGGGGTCCACAAAATGTGGACCCAACTTTATGGATTTTATAGCACTTTTATTTAGATTAACCCTTAATAACACCTTATATCCAACATAATACTCTCTAGGAGTCCTTTTTAGATCTGCATAACGCTTCTACCTATCCGCAGCTTCCTTAAGCCTTTGCCTAATTTCTTTTAGTTGCTCTTCCATTACCCTGACAATTTCTAGCCCAATCACAACTTGATCCTCTAGGTTGTCCCAAGATAATGGTGTTATATACTTTCACCCATACAAGGCATCGAAAGGTGCTATTCCTAGCGAGGAGTGATATCCATTATTATAGGTAAACTCTACAAAAGGTAGATAATCTTCCCATTGATATTTGTGATCCATGTAGTAAATGCAAAGCATATATTCCAAAACTTGGTTTACCCACTTCGTTTGACCATCAGTTTTAGGGTGGTATGCTTAAATCATATTCAATTTTATACCAACTGCACTATGAAGGGATTTCTAAAATTTAGAAGTGAATTTGGAATCTCTATCTGAGATAATTACCTCGAGAAACCCATGCAATCAGAATACCTCTTTGATGATGAAAGCACAAGATTCTGGGCGAAGGAAACACTAGTTATGCAACATAAGACGAAAATGTAACGCTTTGATCCTTATGCACAAAAACACAAAAAAGAGACAATTTAGGAAACGAAAGACAAGATGTAAAGAAATCACAACCCTCTTTATTCAAATATCTTATCCTCGGTTACATAGACGTCTCCTCCACTTTTGGGGGTGAGGAGCGTTAAATTGGTCTTTGTTACAATGTGTGACTTAGTCTTCCTCCTTCCGCGTGCCCATGATTGCAATGGGCGGGCCAAGATGCTGTCGCCGCTGATGTTGATGAGTCTTCGCTTCTGGTTGCTCCTCCTGCGGTCAAAGAAACAGACAAGACATTAGTAGCACCTGTGACAAGAAGAGAAATTCACGCTTTTGAAATTGCTAAAAGGCATATATGAACAGTTGTCTAAAACAGTGACTGCAGCAAATCTAAATGATCTAAAAACTTGACAGGGGATAGAAAACATCACCAGAAGGCCATTGCCACTGAGACAGCCGACCAATCTACTTTCAACTGGAAATAGTCCCTGGGTGGGACGATTTTTGACTGTAAATCGTCCCTGGGTGGGACAATTTCTTCTGTGTTGGGGTAGCCGATCTGACACGCTCCAATGTCGACTCCCGAGGTCTCCAAAACACCTGCAGACAGAGGGGTTATGTAATTGGGGCCATTTTGGGACGACCCAGATGGTCGGATTCTCCCAATTTGGCCTCCATCACCGAGAAATTGGACGTTGTTACTTGCGAGTCAGTGGGACAACCAAAATAACAAAAGCATGATAATATTCGATGAAAACCTTTTGAAATCAAGATTCAAGATTCTGAACTATTGAATAGCAAAGAATAACATGGAATATGAACAAATGACAGAAAATGAACTACAACTAAATCCAAAAGGTGCGGGGTGCCCAAGTGGGTAGCCCACCGATGGAACTTGATTTTGGCACCAATCCACTTGGGATGGGCCCAAAATCTCTTAGGATTGGGGGGTCGGTGAATTGGTTGGTTCAGGTGTCCATGTGTTGGAATTGGGTCGGATTCAAGCTTCCAAAATCCAACCAACAACCTCCCTTGCAAAAGAGATTGGTGGATGTGAGGAAGATGAATCAAAGGGGATGCAAGTGGGTCTCCAATTCGGCAGCACTTCGTTGCTTGAAAACTCCTTCAACCTGTCTGTTTTGGGTGAGAAAAGTCCCACCTTTTATAGACCCAAGGGGTCTCTTTTGGGAGGGAAGCACAAATGCCATGTGTTGGTCACAAGCGCCATGTGGCAGTGTTGTCTTCCCATGAGGGAGGGGGAGTCCTCCATGACTTGGGCTCTCATAATTGCAGCTTGTGACAGTCCTCCAACGGCCTATCTGTTCACCCACACACGCGTGCGAGGCAAAAGTTGTTAACTGACTGTTCTGGGCTGCCACTTGGCCTCATTTGTCCTTTTTCCCGTTAAACTTGGAAATCGTCCTTGCTGGAGACGATTTCAGAAATCGTCCCTGGGTGAGACGATTTCAAGTTAGCAATCGTCCCTGGGTGAGACGATTACTAGGAAAAGTGTCTAAGTGTGTCAAATTGCTTCTTGACCTCACAAAATTGCTATGAAAGTGGTTAAGACCACTGTTTGACCTCTGAGGGCTTCCCTGGGGGCTGTGTTTGTCAAAGCGATTAGTGTTTGCAGTCACATAATCGGATTGGTGATGTTTTGGTGTCTATAGATGCCCCTTTTTGGGAAGCACTGCGGGTGATGCAGTGCTGAGCAAAAATAGATAACCAAAGCACTAATGATTAGGGTTTCTTGGTAACCTAACCAACTTTTGATGCCACAAGTATGGAAAGGGCATGCATTCTTGAATCCTTGCTTCTGAAGAGCTAAGGAATATGATTTCAAGTATTAACCTGTTTCGGTGAGGTGTGACTTGAACTTAGACATTGATCAAGCATGAACAAGTGAAGGGCGTTTTTATCCTCAGGGGGACCCTTGTGTTCATGATTCACGAAATGCAAAGTGTTTGATTGATTTGATTGTTGCTTGTTTACTGCCCCAAGAAGGAGCGTGATTGTCTTTGTCAATGATTCTTTGAATGCATGTCGTTTTCTTTAATAGGGTGTGTGATTGTTGGTTGGTGACTAAGTGTGACTACCCCCTCAAGCGACGAATCGATGAGGGAATGACCTTCGTGAGAGAAGCGACGAGTCTCTTGACCCAAGATGACTTTTGCAAGGGTGCCTTTAGAGGGTTTACCATTAAGCGTGTGCAATTTTTCCAAAATTTGGACCTATTTTTGGTGGGTGTTAACCCTTTTGGTGATGCCGTAATGAGGTGAAATCATCGAAAATCTAACTTTTCGTGGAGCGGTCCGGCTATTGTAGCCTTCTTGGGGAAGTAGGAGAGCGATAATTTGGACCTCGAAATCGATTTTCTTTGCTTGGAGTTTAAGTGGGAGAGCACTTGTGTCCGACATTGTTTATTGTTGTCTGTTTTTGTTGAATTTTTTTTTATTGTTTTTGTTGTTTTGTGTGACGCATGTGGGGATAAAATTGTTGTAATCTTCTTCCCGTGGAGCGGTCCGGCTATGGTAGCCTTCTTGGGGAGTGAGATAGCGACAATATATGACCCCAACATCTATCTTGATTGCCTTGGACTACGACTGGAACAGCATTCTATTAGGCAACTTTGTTTGTTGTTTTTAGTGCATTTTTGTTGATTTTTTTAATGTTTGGACTTTTCTGGCTGGAAATCGTCCCTGGGTGGGACGATTTCCAATTGCAGAAATCGTCCCTGGGTGGGACGATTTCCAATTGCAGAAATCGTCCCTGGGTGGGACGAGTGTCGACCGCAGTGCTCGTCCCGACCAAGGACGATTTCCGATTGGGAGGCCTATTTAAGGCCCAAAACTTGGATTTGGGCTCATTTGTGGTATTTTTTTCTTGCGATTGGGAGCTCTGGGAGGAGGAGGTAATTCTGCGAAGCGAAGCGCTGTCGGAATTCTCTCTGTTATCATGAGTGCACAAACTGGTTCGAGCGGCGGAGCCGATGTGAAATCTGTAAGTGTCCCTAGAGTTCATTTTTGCTTTTATTTGAGTTTTTATTCTATTTTTTTTTTTTTTTTTTTTTATTCAAGCAGTTAAGGTTAGAAACCCTAAATTTGAAAATTTGTTTTGAATTTTGTGTTGTTTTTGTAATTACTCAGATTAGGTTAGGAACCTTTCACTTGAAAATTCGTTTTTTGTAAAAAAAAATTCATTTTTTTTTGTAATTATTCAGTTTAGGTTAGGAACCCTAAATCTGAAAATTTGTTTTGAATTTTTTTTTTTTTGTGTTTTTGTTTCGCAGGTTAGGAGCCGGTACTGTGTACCTGCCGCATTCACTGAGGCACGGTCGGCGCTGACTGACATTGACTGGCAGTGGCTTGATGCACTTGGGCTCAAGAAAGTGGCTCGACTGGAGCCTGTGGTCCCGGATCAGGCCTATCTGATGGCCCTGATCAAAGTTTGGGATCCGCGGACCAACACTTTCCATCTTCCAACAGGGGAGATGACTGTTACACTGGAGGACGTTTATCGGTTGCTTAGGATTCCGATAGATGGACTGCCCATTAGGACATTTCCGCGTGATCAGCGAACTGCTATACTAATGAGATATTTTGTGCACGCGGAGTGGCTGGGTGTAACGAACCCAGTAGAGACAGCCGAGGCGGATTGTCAGGCTAGCGATATTTTTTTTAGTTGGTGGCAGGAGAGGGGTGTGTTAGGAGTGAGGCACGCTTTCTTGATGGGCCTCATTTCTAACATGCTTTTGCCTGATTCGTCAGGCGCGAGGTTCCCATGGAACCTGCTGGAGTTGGTATGGCAGTTGGTAGAGTGCCCGATAGAGGCACCACTGATTTATGGATGGGGACAGACATTGTTGGCACAGCTTTACGGGGAGCTATACGATGTCCACTGTGGGCAGCGGAAGGGGGTGAGTTGCAGTTATCTTCTTCAGTGCTGGGGTTGGCAGCACATAGCAGTGGAGAGTCTTACTGGGTTACCATGGACGACTCGGGCCTTGATGATTGACGAGGAGATTGGCTATGCAGGTTTGTGGTTGCGGTCTGCGGAGCAGGGGCAGAGTCGACGATGGGCAGGTGTCGTTGAGCACTACAGTGATGCCTTTTCTTGGCTCACTCCAGGGGAGGTGTTTTGGCGTCCCTATCGGGACTGTCCAGCCTAGCCGGAGGCTGGAGAGTGGCTCCGACGGGTGCGAAGGGAGCGGTGGTTGACTGGGCGGCACGGGACGGAGCATGAGTTCTTTCTGTACCTTCAAGTTACACGATAGTTTGGGGTGCGCCAGGGGTTGCCTGGTGAGCCCGTGGTCTATCGGCGGTGGGGAGATGAGATAGGATTAGATCCACCAATCATTGCTCCATTAGACGAGGGGTCCGACGTAGTGATTGAGGTCCCGGATGTGGATGACATCGGGACTACCACTGAGTATGACTCGTGGTGGGTACTGCGGTGCTGGAGAGGAGAGGGTCCACTGGGAGGCACGGAGGCGGCAGTGGAGGATGCTGAGGCAGCAAGGGGTGATTGGGGGGATTTGGGTGATGCGAACATGGTGGATGTGGGTGTTGAGGATGTGGGCTTGGGTGTTTCGGAGCAGCCAGACATGCAGGATGTTGAGGAGCAGTGGGAGCCTGAGCAGGCTACTGTCCCCGTGAGTCCTATGCGTCTGGCAGATGCAGAGGAGGTGGGGTCAGATGTAGGCGTTGAGATTAGGCGACTGACAGAGCTATTGTGGATGCGAGATCTAGAGTTGTGGGATGCGAGGTAGGAGTTGGGGGATGCGCGACAGGAGAGGGATCTTCTACGGGCTCAATTAGCGCAGCGCGATGATGCCTTGTCTATCTATCATCGACGAGAGGTAGAGTGGTGTCTACACCGGATAGACTTGGAGAGGGAGATCATCCGCCTTGGTGGGTGGCTGTCTGATCCTTCGATCGATGGATCTTCGTGGTGGACGTGGGATAGTCTGACTGAGCAGTCAGCATCCTCTCGTCGCAGGCGGTTAGATGAGGGTGGTGGTAGAAGGCATGATGCGGGGGCTAGTAGTAGCCGCCCTGTCGGGTCCCGTAGGACCCACACCACGGGGGGTAGTTCCCGTCGCACCGATCCTGCGTGATCTTGGTGGTCGACGCCTTAGGTTGGGTTTTTGGATATGATTGCGGGGTCTGAGGACCAGTTTTGTAGCCTACGGGAATCTTTTGACGATATATACATATATACCGATTTTATTGTGGTTTTATGCATGTGATGTTGTGATGTTTATGCATGTTTATTTACTTTGATGAATACAAATGTTATGATGAATGTAAATGTTTTTTATTTCTATGTGATATTCTAGGTGGAATGGATGAATGATATGAAGATCATTATACTTGATTTTTTTTTTTTTTTTTTTTTTGTGTATCATATGGATGATAAGTAGCGCAGATGGTTTTGGAATGAATGTAAGGTTTTCTGAGATTCAATCAGTTTTAACTCTCCATTCATGACTGTACTTTATCTTACAAGACTTTTGACCAAGGTATGAATTGGACTTGTTTTTGACCCAGTTATTTTTCACATCCCTGTGTGTGCAATTGAGTTCATTTAGTGGTATTTGTTAGGATACCGCCAGTGCCGAATGGGCTTTCAACCGAACCTGTATCGAGGATCACCTAATTAGCTCCATGAATTCCTTTGTTGTATGTACTAAGATTAATCTGCGGTGTAATCCAGGATGCCATAAGCTAGCTCATCCACATGCAATCATTGATCTGTACGCAAGTTAATGTGACAGATATATCGTCATGTGGGAGGTTTACTTCTATTACCCATAGGCTATCAAACAAATTGGTACTGAAGCTTGCCTTATGACCTATAGAATGTTGAGAGTTCCAGGGATTCAAGGTCGACTCCCTTCTTTTCTTCAATTGTATTGGGATACTTGCTCATTGTAGTGATGAGATCACTGTTTATTTTGATTTTTTTTTTTTTTTTTTTTTTTTTTTGAGCAAGGGATTGGGGTAATTGAGTGATCAAAATCACTGCTGTTTGTGCCTTTTGATGTGTGCACTGTAATTTGTCATATTTTGGAGTTTTGAAATTTTGCAATGAGAACTTTAGGGATTCTTAGGGAATTGGGTAGGGAGGATGCTTGTCCTTTTGCCAACTCTCAGCATTCTAGGGGTCATTCGCACAGGGGGATGAGCAAGATAACCGTTTCGCTTGTGGTGACCTAGATGACTTTGTAGGTTTCGTCTTTCGTTCACACAATTTGGGAAATTTTAGTGTTTTAATTTGTGTTGGGATGTTACGTAACAAGGTGTATTTCAAGTATGACTCTACCTTCATAAAATCTGTTCAACTTGATACCCTACATGGGTAAAGAGGAAAATTTTGACTGAATCACTGAAACTCTTGATACATTCCCAGACCACTGACTGTAGTGTGGTAAAAGTTATGCATGGTGTTTTCATTGTTTTTGTAACATGAGACAATGCGGAACAAGATGGACTATCAGAGCTATTGCAGCCTATGGTGCGTTTGACCTGTATGATTACCAATATGCGATGTATGGATGCAATGCTTAATGCAGATATGCATTTTTGTATTTTTGATGAAATGGGTTTGGTGAGTATGAATATGAGGTGTGAGAAAACTCTCAATTGATGAATTTGGGGATTGCTAGAAATGAGATGCAAATTTTTGTTGTTTTTTATGTATTTTGTTGTTTTTGAAATTTTTTGATTTTTGACGAAGAGATTGCGATGATCCTTGGAGCTTTTTGGGTTTGACCAAGTGATTGCGATAATCCTTGGAGATTTTTGGGTGACCAAGAGATTGCGATAATCCTTGGAGCTTTTTGGGTTGACCAAGAGATTGCGATAATCCTTGGAGCTTTTTGTGTTTGACCAAGAGATTGTGATAATCTTTGGAGCTTTTTGGATTGACCAAGAGATTGCGATAATTCTTGGAGCTTTTTGGGTGACCAAGAGATTGCGATAATCCTTGGAGATTTTTGGTGTTGACCAAGAGATTGTGATAATCCTTGGATATTTTTGGATTGACCAAGAGATTGTGATAATCCTTGGAGCTTTTTGGATTGACCAAGAGATTGCGATAATTCTTGGAGCTTTTGGGTGACCAAGAGATTGCGATAATCCTTGGAGATTTTTGGTGTTGACCAAGAGATTGCGATAATCCTTGGAGCTTTTTTTTTTTTTTTGGATATGGCTTTCTTAGATATGAAATGGTCGCAAATGACTGATATTCAAGGGTTCTATTTCCTTGATACCATCAAGAGAAGCTAGCCGGTACGTCCCGGGTCCTATTTTGTTGTCAATGACGTAAGGACCTAACCAATTTGCCGCAAATTTGTCCCTCATGGGATGGCAAATTAGAGTTTTGTTGGTTTTCCTTCAGAACCAAATCACCAACCTGAATGTCTCTTAGGTGAACTTTCATGTTGTAAGTTTTCTTAAGCCGCTCTTGATAGATACGTAAGTGCTCGAGAGCATTGACGCGTCGTTCGTCAAGAAACGTAAGTTGGTCTAATCGGGCCTGTCGTGCAGTGTTATCATCGATGAACTCCTGCATTGATATGCGTAGGGAAGGAATTTCCAACTCTAGAGGCATTACTGCCTCTGAGCCATACACCAGTGAAAACAGAGTTGCCCCAGTGGGCGTCCGAATGCTAGTGCGATAAGCCCAAAGGGCAAGTGGGATTTGTATGTGCCAATCCTTATGACTGTCTATGACTATCTTTTTAAGAATGGCGACTAGTGTTTTGTTTGATGCCTCTGCTTGCCCGTTTGCTTGCGGATAATAGGGCGTTGAAAAGCTGTGCTGGATTTTGTACTTTGTGGTCAAAGCACGCACGTCTTTGTTCTTGAATGATGGCCCGTTATCCGAGATTATTTTGGATGGTATACCAAAACGACATATGATGTTATGCAAGATGAACTCCACTATGCGGGGTCCTTTCGTTGAGGTTAATGAAATTGCTTCCACCCATTTGGTAAAGTATTATGTGGCCGTTATGATAAACGTGTGACGGCCTGACGATGCAGGGGAGATCTTTTCGATTAGATCGAGGCCCCATTGCAAAAATGGCCAAGCAGACTGGACTGTCTGTAGGGCCTGGGAAGGTACGTGCATCAAATTGGCATGATGTTGACACTTCACGCACTTCTTGACATACTCGCAATAATCTCGCTCTAGAGATGGCCAATAATAGCCCATGCGAAGAATGCGCTTTGCGATGGCCATACCGCTAAAGTGGCCACCACATGTACCGTCATGCACTTGGGCAACTGCCCAAGTGGACTCTTGCTGGTCCAGACAGCGAAGAAGAATTCCGTCATGGCTGCGACGATACAAAATGTCTCCTATCAAGTCATATTTTGCCGCTTTCTGTTTGAATGTTCATTTTGCAGCGTGCGTCAATCCAAAGGGAAGATTACCTAACTTGAGGTAGTCTCTTATGGGTAAATACCAGTCCTGTTTATCAGAAACCTCGACAGTATGATCAGCCAATCCTTTTTGAAGTTCTTCCATAACAAATGTTGATTGGGATAGAACTTGCAAGAATAGTGTTGTGTTGCTATTAATGGGAGTGGGGGAAAACAAAGACCCCCAGTTGGCACGTTTCAAACAGTCTCGGATTCGAAAGAACTTATCCGAAGATGGTTCGATCTAGATCATGTGGACACCTGGCGTTAAGTCTGAGCTTGCGTGCTCCATCGCGGGTTGCGATAAGGTTTTGACCTGAATGGTTGTTATATCACCGGAAAGGTCTTGCGGGATTAGTGACCCCAAGGAGGCCATTGTGTCCGCAAAATGATTTGATGATCGAGGGAGTGCCTCGATGTCATACCACTCAAGTTTTTCCAGTAATTTGTCCACAAGGGCTTTATAGGCCTTTATAACTGGGCATTTGCATTGATAAACCCCCTTGAATTGATTTACGATTAACAGTGAATCGCCAAAGATGTTCAATCTTTTGATGTTCATGGCGATTGCTGTCTGAAGACCTAGGAGCAAGGCTTCATATTCTACATTTTTTTTGGTGCACTGGAAGTTTAATTTAAATGACAGGGGCATTGGAGCGCCTGCGGTGTGAAGAATACAATTCTGTGCCACCCCCTTGCTCGCATTTAGAACCATCAAAAAATAAGGTTATGTCGACTCGAGACTCGGGCTCATCGGAATCCGGCGATTCTGAGACATGGAAGACCCCATCATCGGGTAGTTCTATGACCAGAGGCTGATCGTATTCAAGAGGAGCCTCTGCTAGTTGATCGGCTATGACTTGTCCTTTTATAGATTTTTGCCCAATAAACTCAATGTCAAATTCCGTCAACAACATGATCCATTTCGCCGTGCGACTACTATGATAAGTACGACTCATCATGTATCGTAATGGATTCTCCTTAGACACAACATACGTCATGTTGCTCAGCATGTAATGGCGTAGCCTCTTGGTAGCAAACACCACTGCCAAGCAGAGTTTCTCAACGTATGCATAGTTAAGTTCGTAACTGACCAGGGTGCGGCTAAGATAGTATGTAGCCTGTTCTTTGTGAAGTTCATTTTTTTGGGCTAGCATGGCTCCCAGTGCCACCTCGATAGGTTGAGATGTATAAGTAGAACGACACTCCTGGTCTAGGTGGTGCCAATACTGGCGGCGAAGCCAAGTATTGTTTGATTTCGTCGAAGGCTGACTGGCACTCGTCATCCCAATGAAATGTGACCCCTTTGTGCAATAATTTGTTCATGGGTCGGCATTTGTCAGATAATTGCGCTATGAAGCGTTTAATCGACGCGACCTTTCCTTGCGGACTTCGAGCTGCTTGATAGTGGTTGGGGGAGCCATTTCAAGGATTGCCTTGACTTTGTTTGGGTCCACTTCGATGCCTCTCTTTGAGACTATAAAACCCAAGAGTTTTCCAGATGTGACACTGAACACGCACTTCTTGGGATTCAGTCTGACCTTATGCTCTATGAAGCGATCGAGAATCTTGCTTAAGTCATCGAGATGATCTGAGTGCAAGAGAGACTTGGCTAACAAATCATCCATGTAATCTTCCAAAGTTTTGTGCATGTAATCGTGGACGATATACGTCATAGCACGTTGGTATGTAGCGCCAGCATTTTTAAGGCCAAAAGGCATGACCTTATAGCAAAATGTCCCCCAAGGCGTTGTGAATGCCATTTTGAGTTGGTCTTCGGGATTGATACGAATTTGGTTGTATCCCGAGAAACCGTCCATTAGGGAGAGCATTTCGTGACCTGTTGTAGCGTCTACCAATGCGTCGATGCTTGGCAAGGGGAAATCATCCTTAGGACTCGCTTTGTTTAGGTCTCGAAAGTCGGTGCATATGCGAATCCTCCCGTCGGGCTTCTTTACGGGAACCATGTTGGACAACCATGGTGGATAATCCACGCAGATGACAAATTGTGCATCCAACAGCTTTTGCAATTCTTCTTTGACCATCAAGGCCACTGTTGGGTGCATCTTTCTTAGTTTTTGCTTTACAGGCTTGATTTTCGGATCAAGCATTAAATTTTGCATGACTAGCTGCGGGTCTAGCCCTGGCATATCTTTGTATGACCATGCAAAAACTTCCTTCTTCTCTTTGAGAAGGGAAATATATTTGGCTTGCTCTTTGGGGGAAAGACTTACCCCCAGCCTGATAATATGTGGGTTCTTTGAATCTGTGTCGATGTCTACGTCAGTCGTCTCCTTGACTGACATGTGAGATCCGTCCTCCAACTAATGTGGAGTTGGGATTAAATGGATATCATCAGCTGAGTTAAGATCTACGTTTGGAACCTCGGGTTCCTCTTTAGCTTGAAAAATATCCTGAGTTGTCCTTGGGGTAAAATGAAGCATTTCACCGAAAGGCCAGTACTCTGATGGTGACAATGGTGAATTGATGCGATCCCAGTCGATGGCATCCATGTCTAGATGCAATGACCGTGATGGATCGGTCGGATTGCGGATGGGTGCGGTCAAATCAATGGAGATCATGTAGATGGAATGAATTTGGTCTCCAGAACCGTGGGTGTGATGACTTGATTCTTTTAGTTGTTCCCTATACTCTGGATCTGGCTCTACGGGAACGGGCATGAATGGATCCTCTCTAGGTGCAAATTCATCTCTGTGTGTGGAAAGGAAGGCGGGATCTTCCCTTGGTACTGCTGTCTTGATGGGATCTCGAGGTGGACGATGCTCATCTTGAATTTGGAGCCATAGGTCTAACACTTGGTCCCACCTCGCTGGGTCTACGTGCCATTCATGTCCTAACCGTATGCCCATTTGTCCCATTAGATCTTCATGAGTTAGAGCATGGTGATTTTGTCACGCATGTCTGAGATAGATCATCTCAGTCTCATCTTCTGAATCGCTTTCATAGATCCAAAATTGGTCATCCTCTTCAGCATCTGTTGCTTGCGACGTTGAGGACTCTTCTTGTTCCAGGGAATTAATTTGGTCCCATTGCGATTGTTCCACTCTTGGTGGAGGGACATGACTCTCTTGGCACCGTATTGTTTCATCTGGAACCTCTAATGGGAATAGCTTCAGAAAGATGTCCGGCAAGCGTTGGTGTTCTCTTTGAGGATTGCTCTCTGAACGTTCACCTCTCTCTAGCAAAGGAGAGCGATTACTGTTGCTGCCAGGGGTGTTTGTTGACCATGGGAGGTAGTCTCCCAATGTGTATTATGTATTTAGATTAGCATAAGGACCCAATGCCAATCCCCCCTTGTTGCCTATTTCTAGGCCTTGCATATTTTCAACCAAGATGTCTAATGGTAGGGGATGGTTGAACCCTACCCCTGACTTGTCATATGGCATCTGATATCTTGGTTGGCAAAGGATTCGCATCCCTTGCTCATATATGCCTAGCCCGTATCCATGCCAATTGCATTGGCCGAGATATTTTAGGGAAAATTCTAGGTTTGACAGATAGTTGATGTTTTCAACAAAAGGCTCTTCGTCTGTTTCCTTTTGTTGGCATGGTTCAAGACCATGATCAAGGCCCCCATACACAAAATTTGTCTAGTTCGGTGGGTAGCCTAGAGGAACAATTGTCCCTATGGGAAGGCGAGGTCTTCCCATGTCCTGCATTGACTCCAATGTGGGGGTTGCCACAATGTTTTGCACCAAGTATTCTCCCAGGCCCGTACTGGCCATTTCAACGGTGATTTTTGATGATTGGGTGGGAGGAAACGGTAGTCCTTCCTGAGTCCATTCCATGTTTGGTTGTTCAGGATTCTTAGTTTCCGTTTCGTTGGGCGCTTCCTCTATTGTTATTGTTGAAACTGTGGGCAACCTTTCTTCTAAGGGCTTAACCTCTTCCATGATTTGTTTTCCCTTGTCCTTCTGTTGGGCCACGATAGGTGGCGTTGATGATGAAGGAGTAGGTGATGAAGTCTCACCTGGCTGGGATTTTGCCTTGTTGGCCACCAGTGGTGCCTGCGGTATCGGACCCTGTTTAGATGGATTTAATTGAAAATCCAAGTGCGTTTATGGAAGGGTCGATTGAGGTATGAACTGTATCGCATTGCAATACTTGAAGGGCTCTAAGTCCATTGGGACTACATGTATTTGCCCTTCATAGGCATACTTCAAGAACTGGTGTGCAATCGAGGGGACACACTTCATGTCCCTGATCCAAGGCCGCCCTAGCAGTATATTATAAGCCATTTTTCCTTCCAGCACATGGCACAGTGTGGGTATTGACTTTTGTCCTACTCGGATAGGCAGAACAACCGTGCCGACTATCGAGCAAATTGCATCGTTAAAAGCTTGCAGTGTGTACGTGGAAGCGGTGATGTGAGAGGCTGGCAGTTTTAAATGTTTTAACGCTGCAGTGGTTATAATATTACTGGACGAGCCAGTATCTATCAGCACTCTCTTGTACGGGATCCCGTTGACCCGCGCGATAATGTGCAGGGGTGGATCCGCCATGTCATTTGATATCGTTTTGATTGTCCATAAGAGCTTCTCTATGGGGAGCTGATTGTTGGATAAGCTCGTAGATGGACAGACTAGTTGATGTGGTCCGCAAACTCTGCATGAGTTTGGTCCATATCGTGACCTCGGGTCTAGGTGGAGGCAACTGCGTTGGGCGTTGTTGAGGCTACGATGTCGACGAAACTTCCCTCGCAGCTACCTCGGGAGCAACTACTGGGTATCTTCTGTTCCTTGTTACAATGCTAATCATTCCCACAAATCCTTGCGCAAGAATATCTTGTCGCACCTCGTTAATCTAGAGTGGTTTTGTCTGTGCCTCGTGGGCAGGCAAGGGGTCCTTGAATACCCCCATTTGTTGGTTGTTTGGTGCGATGGGGTTGTCCAAGACCAATGTTCTGTTGTCGATCAAATCCTGGACTAGTTCTTTGAATTTCCAGCACCCATTCAAGTCATGGCCTCTACGCCTATGGAATCTGCAATACAATTCCTCCCTATACCCCCTAGGCTTGGGAATGTTAGGGTCAAAAATTTGGATTTCTGGCAGAGTAACTAGATTTGCCGCTAACAAGCGGTCAAATAAGGAGTCCCTAGACTCCGCATATGGGGTGAAATTTTGCCTAGGGCGACGCGGGTAATTCTGCTCCTGTCTTCTATTATCTCTTTCATAAGCGGGAGAGCACTTGCACGGTAGTTAGCCTTTTGAGGCTACGTTTCTTGCACGAGCACGGGAACATTTATCGCAACTTGGTTGACTGCAGCGTGTTGTGGTTGCGTTGTCCCAGTTTTAGTGGTTTTATTCCACTCTTTCTTCTTAGGCTTAGCGATTGCGCCTTCACCTATTTTAATCTCTTCTATGACTCTGGCATGCGCCAAAGCTTCTTCTAAGATGTCGTATTGCCGCAGCAACAATAGACCAGAGATTGATTTTAAGCAACTTTTTGCGAACATCTGCATGAGATCAGACATAGGAGGACGGTAGGGTAACCTAGAAAGCAAAGCTCTCCATCGATTCCCGTACGCTACCATTGTTTCCTCTTCAAATTGCTTGAGGCTCGCTAAATCACTTAGTGATGCCTTCTTCCTTGTGTTGAAGGCAAAGAGTTCAAGAAACGCATCTACTAATTGATCTAAATTGCTTATGTTGTGTTTGGGCAGTTGTGTGAACCAATCCGAGGCGGGGCCTGCGAATGTGGTTATGAATGTTCTAAGCAGCAATGCGTCATTATCTTGGATACCAAAGCATTGGCTTAGAAATCGTGTAACGTGTTCCTGTGCGTCCTCTTCACCTTAAAAACTGCCAATTGAGGCAACTTGAAGTGTTCGGGGTAAAGAGGTGTAGGCACTGAGGGATGCACCGAATTATTGCGGAGTAGACGTAATGTGGGTTTTTGATGCCCAGCAGCTTTTGTCTCCACAGACTCCAAACGCTCCAATAGTGCTTGGTATGCATCGAAAGATTTTATTTCTTCCTCTCTTGTTTGCTCTTGTTGCAAGTTACGGTAAACTGGAGGCCTATGGAGGGGTAGCCGAATGGCATCCCTCCTGCCTTGATGGGGAGTTTCAACATATTCCTCTTCTGGTTCATACTCCTTGTAAAATTCTTGAGGAGTCTCTGGGCGAAACCTATGACCCTGATCAAGCTCTTGCTGAAGGTACCCATTATTTTTTCGGAGAGTTGCCTCCCTCTCGAATCTATTGGGTCTTGGAGGTAGAGCTTGACGAGGTCGTGGAGACCTGTCCTGCACCAACGGATTACGCCTCTCATACTTTTTAGCTCTTTGGATGCGAGGGGTTGGCCCTCTCTCAGGTATTTCATAGCGTAACTCATCCGCTTCGCATTGCATGCGTTCTCTATCCAGGCGGTGTCGATACTCTATTTCCTGATGACTTTGTTTAAGCCGCATGATTTGGGCTTGACGGGTGGTATATCTGGCGACAGCTGGGTCAATTTGGTCTACCCTATTTTGTTCAGGAGGTTCAAATGTTTCTCCTATGTGTTTGCCTTGGTTTTGATGTTCCAGAATTTCAATTGGTCGCTTCCCTCTGTCAAAGTAGGCGGTATGCGCTCGAGGTTCTGGCCTCAAGGGGTGATCATGGTATCCGGCTGGTGTAGAAATGCAAGGTTACCGCGTAATTTTTTGTCCTCGAGGAATGCGATGGCTTTCCTCGTACTCCCTTTCATGGGTGTGAAGGGGGTGGGCAGAGTTAGGTCGCCCTATGTAATGAGCCCTGCGCTCCGGATTTGGTCTCTCTATTCTGATGATAGGTAAAGAAGGGACGCCATATCCACGTTGTCCCTCCAAATGGACAGTGTGCCTGTCTAGCACTTCATCGCACCATGGCCACTCATGTCTAACCTCAAAAGGTGATTCTCTATTTATGTCAAGGTCTACATGTAAGGCATCTTCTCGAAAGGGGCTGCTTTGAATGGGCATACCCCACCGAGGATTCTGAATTGGATTCTTTTGTAGGTTGGACCGATAAGGTGGTATAACCAAATCCTTGATATTGTAACGGAGATGACTCATGCCTCCTGGGACATTCCCCACAGCCTCCACCCGTGATTGGGCTTGGCTACGAGTGAGCACCATGATGATGTCTCTCTAAAAAAGCCCTAAAAATTGAAATGAGTCAAATGGGGCCCAAAATTGGTGTGCACATCCCTCTTATAGTAGATAAGACAAAAATGAAGTTTCAAGTCCTATATATAAATACATTAAGAGGTATTGACATCTGAACAGCTCAAAAAGTGCATAGAATTGCGTGCCCAATTTTAAAACCTAATTTCGGGGCACTAGATGATGGATTTTGGCCCCGAAAACTGACTTTTTTGGGAAAATAGAATTCCAGAGAATTGTATTTGTTTAAAATTATCCCATATAACTCCCTTTAAAATTTCAAGTCAATCGGAGCTACGGTTGAGAAGTTATGGCCCCGGCAAGATGCACTAAAATTTAGGGAAAAATATAAGATTTCACATACTTTGTTGGATGGTCCTGCATCACTTATGGGCACATTTGGGGTGATTTTGGGTTGACCAAAGGGTTCATGGACACCTTTGGGGCATTTTGGAGTGACCAAGCGATTACGGGAATCCTTGGAGCTTTTGGAGAAAATGACAAAATGCGTAGATTTTTATCTTTTATTTATGATGATTTTTTTTTTTTTGTCTACACTAAGCAGAATTGAACACACGCATACACAAATCGTGATTATCTCTTTTAAGGATTATTAGTGTGCCCTAGATTGTTTTGGTGCATTTTGATGTTTTGTTTTGTTTTTGTAGGTTTTGAAGAACGTTTAAATGCATTATGACGGCTCATATAACTCCCAAAACGGTAGCCCCTTCAATATACCAACCAGGCCGCTATACCAACCTCTCTATATACCCACCCTTACGAGAGGGAGACTATAGGTACGTGAGAGCAGAAGGTACGTGGTACGTAGGCGGTACGGAAGGGGGATTTTCCTGTTAATGGCACCTACCATAGAAAACTTATCCTCACGCACATGGGAATCACCCCAGCGACACTCGGTCTGTCTTCGTCAGGATTTACGCCTAACAACGATTGACAATCAGGAAATGTATGCAAATCAAGCCAAGGTGGTGATTAAATCCACCAATGGTCTTGATCAAGGGCTGGGGTCTTACGACCAGCTCCTTGGTTTAAAATTGTTTTGTGGAGTGTGTGAGGTTCATTTTATCCAACGAAAATGAAACATGCATGAATGACTTTTCCTAAACAATGCAAGCTAAAATGAAAACAGTCAAAGAAACAGAAACAGAAACAGACAATTTCAACAGAGATGATGAAAATCCCTACCTCTTCTCTGCCTACTCCAGTTGCCTCTGAATTTCTGCTCTGAAAAGTTGCAGACAGAAAATCGTCCCTTGGTGAGACGATTTACAGAACAGAAATCGTCCCTGGCAAAGACGATTTTACAATCGTCCTAGGGTGAGACGATTTCCAAAATAGAAATCGTCCCTTGTAGAGACGATTAACAGTCTGCAAGAAAAATGTACCTGTAAAACACAAAACACAAAAATTCAATCAGTTTCTATGATTTTAAAAAATAGGGGACAGCGTCCCACCGTGATCGCCACTGAAAGCATGAGATTCCGGGCGAAGGAAACACTAGTTATGCAACATAAGACGAAAATGTAACGCTTTGATCCTTATGCACAAAAACACAGAAAAGAGACAATTTAGGAAACGAAAGACAAGATGTAAAGAAATCACAGCCCTCTTTATTCAAATATCTTATCCTCGGTTACATAGACGTCTCCTCCCCTTTTGGGGGTGAGGAGCGTTAAATTGGTCTTTGTTACAATGTGTGACTTAGTATTCCTCCTTCCGCGTGCCCACGATTGCAATGGGCAGGCCAAGATGCTGCCGTCGCTGATGTTGATGAGTCTTTGCTTCTGGTTGCTCCTCCTGCGGTCAAAGAAACAGACAAGACATTAGTAGCACCTGTGACAAGAAGAGAAATTCACGCTTTTGAAATTGCTAAAAGACATATATGAATAGTTGCCTAAAACAGTGAATGCAACAAATCTAAATGATCTAAAAACTTGACAGGGGACAGAAAACATCACCAGAAGGGCATTGCCACTGAGACAGCCGACCAATCTGCTTTCAACTGGAAATCATCCCTGGGTGGGACGATTTCTTCTGTGTTGGGGAAGCCGATCTGACACGCTCCAATTTCGACTCCCGAGGTCTCCAAAACACCTGCAGACAGAGGGGTTATGTAATTGGGGCCATTTTGGGACGACCCAGATGGTCGGATTCTCCCAATTTGGCCTCCATCACCGAGAAATTGGATGTTGTTACCTGTGAGTCAGTGGGACAACCAAAATAACAAAAGCATGATAATATTCGATGAAAACCTTTTGAAATCAAGATTCAAGATTCTAAACTATTGAACAGCAAAGAATAACATGGAATATGAACAAATGATAGAAAATGAACTACAACTAATTCCAAAAGGTGCAGGGTGCCCCAAGTGGGCAGCCCACCGATGGAACTTGATTTTGGCACCAATCCACTTTGGATGGGCCCAAAATCTCTTAGGATTGGGGGGTCGGCGAATTGGTTGGTTCAGGTGTCCATGTGTTGGAATTGGGTCAGATTCAAGCTTCCAAAAGCCAACCAACAACCTCCCTTGCAAAAGAGATTGGTGGATGCGAGGAAGATGAATCAAAGGGGATGCAAGTGGGTCTCCAATTCGGCAGTACTTCGTTGCTTGAAAACTCCTTCAACCTATCTGTTTTGGGTGATAAAAGTCCCACCTTTTATAGACCCAAGGGGTCTCTTTTGGGAGGGAAGCACAAATGCCATGTGTTGGTCACAGGTGCCATGTGGCAGTGTTGTCTTCCCATGAGGGAGGGGGAGTCCTCCATGACTTGGGCTCTCATAATTGCAGCTTGTGACAGTCCTCCAACGGCCTATCTGTTCACCCACACACGCGTGCGAGGCAGAAGTTGTTAACTGACTGTTCTGGGCTGCCACTTGGCCTCATTTGTCCTTTTGCCCGTTAAACTTGGAAATCATCCTTGCTGGAGACGATTTCAAAAATAGTCCCTGGGTGAGACGATTTCAATTTAGCAATCGTCCCTGGGTGAGACGATTACTAGGAAAAGTTTCTAAGTGTGCCAAATTGCTTCTTGACCTCCCAAAATTGCTATGAAAGTGGTTAAGACCACTGTTTGACCTCTGAGGGCTGCCCTGGGGGCTGTGTTTGTCAAAGCGATCAGTGTTTGCAGTCACATAATTGGATTGATGCTGTTTTGGTGTCTACAAATGAATCTACTAGCCACTACCTAAGCATCATCCTTGGTATTTCTTGATATGAAGTGGGCAACCTTAGTCAATTGTTTGACCACTACAAAGATGGCATCATGTTGGTACTGATTCTTGGATAAACCCAGGATAAAATCCATAAATATTACCTACCATTTTTGCATACGTATATCATGTAGATGAATTTTTCTTATAGTATGTTGGTGTTTCGCCTTAAATTTCTAACATTCAAGGCATCAAGAGATAAAATATGTGATATCATTCTTCATTCCTACCCAAAAGAAGGCTTTTTCATATTCTCTCATATTTTTTCTCCTTAGGGATGAGCATAATAAGGATATCTATGAGCTTCTTACATTATCATGTTCCTCAAATCACCCAAATTTTGTATGATGACCCTTCCTTTATAACATAGAAAGTCATATTTCACACTAAATTGCTTATTTACTTCAGGATCTTTGTCCATCTTGACTCGCATTCCTTCACAATACTCATATTGAGATTATTACTATCTGACTCGATCCATCAGGTCCATGTGAATTCTAGTTATGGTTGCTATATATTTTCTTCTACTCAAAGCATCAACTACTTTATTCTATTTTTCCTTTATATACTCAATCTCAAAATCATACTCAGTGAGAAATTCCACCCATCTTCTCTACCTCACATTGAGTATTGTTTGGGTGAATATATATCGTAGACTTTGATGGTATGTTTTTAATTCAAAGGGCCTTCCCACCAAGTAGCGGCACCAAACCTTTAAAGCATGCACTACTGCAACTAGCTCTAAATTATGCATAGCATAATTAACTTCATGCTTTTTGAGCTTCCTTGAAGTATATGCCACTACTAAATCCTCTTGTGGGAGTACCCTACCCAACCCATATATGGATGCATCAGTGCACACTAAAAAGTCCCCTTGAGGATTGGTGTAGTAGTAAGCTTATGCTTTAGTAGTACGAAGGCATCCTCACACTTATCTAACCACTCAAATGCTTTCCCCTTATTCTAAATATTTTTTATGGGTCTAGTAATCTTGGAGTAGTCCTTTATATAACATATATAATAGCCTGTTAACCCCATGAAACTTCGTACTTCAGTCACATTAGTAGGGGGTGGCCAATTTAGAATAGCCTCTATATTTTTTGGATCTTGTTGAGTGGTATTTTCACCCAATTGTGAAAGTACACTCTTCAGTAGGATTTGGGTCTCAAATCCCCTCTTGCAAAGAAATTAAACAAATAACTTCTCCAAGGTCTCCGCTATGTTAGCATTTTGCATAAATAAAAATATTCAATTTAAATGCTTGGAACACCTTAGTGATTGCAAGTAACTGTAAACAAGGGGCAATGTTGGTTTATTTTATCATGAAACTTTAATGATTGTTCGTTGAACCAAAATAAAGTAAATGTGAGTCGGACCTCAACAATGGAAATTTTTTATTTCGAATTTTGAATTTTTTTTTTATTTTGATGACTGTAAATTAAAATAAAGTTAAAATTTTTGGAAAAATAAAGTGCAGAAAAAATGAAAATAAAATGCAAAAAATGAAAATAAAATGCATTCAGTATGATGCCATCCTATTTCGACAAAACCGAAGATATGAGGTTTTCATGCATGCAACCTAACCTATTGGACCTGCAAAACATACACAATCCAGATAAGTTAAGTGCTGGTTTCTAGGGTTTTGAATGCGGTTTTCAGATTTAAACCTTCGCATGAAGCAACCAAGATAACTTGCATAAACTCCATTTACAAGCCTAAAATCTAAAAAAGGGAAAAATAGACATTTAATATCGCATGCAGAAAATAACTCCTCCTTTCTTGTCCATAAGATGCAACTCTCTGAGATTTTTTGTATTAAAAATTTATCAATTTACAATAACAAAAAATTTTGGTTCTCAAAACCAGAAGAAGCCCTCAAAAAGTGGAAGAAAAACACTCCAAAGCAGGCCCAGAATGGCTTCTCTCGCCTTCAGCTCTGCAACTCTGCTCGCAACGGTTTTTGACCCCTGTACCTGTCTTTGCTTCTTATTTTAAACTTTCTGGTATGGCTCTCTGTTTCCCTCTGTGACGTTTCATTTCATTTCCCAGATCCTTTCGTTTCGCCTTCCCCCGCCTCTTCGTTGTTTTGGCTTTTTGTTCGGGCCTCGAAATGTTTTTTCTCTCCAACGCTTGATCTTCTTCGCTAACTGTAATCATTGGTCATGAAGCGTTACACCATAACCCTTACACCTTTGTGCCACGTGTTCAGTGCTGCCACTGTAGACTCTATAACGGCCCCTTTTGAATCACGAAAAAGCAACATGTCGTGATATCACGACATTTTTATGTCTTCGACTTTTTTCTTCTTTCTTCATCACATTTTCTTATCTGACATTTTTCTTTTGCTATCATGATAATGCGACATGTCGCGATATCGTGACACTTTTTCTTTTTTGGTCGCGAGAATGCAACATGTCGCGATATCGCGACACTTTTCTCTTTTGGGTCGCGAGATTGCAACATGTCGCGATATCGTGACACTTTTTCTTTTGGTCCGTGACTGTCTGATATCGTGACACTTTTTCCTTTTTGGTCGTGAGAGTGCAACATGTCACGATATCGTGACACTTTTTCTTTCTTGGTCGCGAGAATGCAACATGTCGCGATATCGCGACACTTTTTCTTTTTTGGTCGCAAGATTGCAACATGTCGCGATATCGCGACACTTTTTCTTTTTTGGTCGTGAGATTGCAACATGTCACGATATCGTGACACTTTTTCTTTTTTGGTCGCGAGATTGCAACATGTCGCGATATCACACTTTTCTTTCTTCCTTTCTCTTTTTGGTCACGATAATGCAACATGTCATGATATCATGACACTTTTTATTTTTTTTACACTTTCTCTTTCTTTGTCATGAAAATGCAACATGTCACGATATCGTGACATTTTTCTCTTTTCTCTTTTCCTTTGCTCTTGGCCGCGAAAATGCAACATGTCATGATATCGCGACACTTTTTCTTTCTTGCTCTATCTTGTTGCTCTTAGCCATGAAAACGCAACATGTCATGATATCGTGACACTTTTTCTTTCTTAGCCATGAAAATGCAACATGTCGCGATATCGCAACACTTTTTCTTTCTTAGCTACGAAAATGCAACATGTCGCGATATCGTGACACTTTTTTCTTTCTTGCTTTTTCTTTGATCTTTAGCATATGGGCCACTTCGGTCTTCTTGGAAAGCATGCAAAAATGTGGGTCCCCAATTTTGGGGTACGTTGTGGATCAGCCACAACAAATGGCGACTCTGTTGGGAAATGCTCCTGAGCATTTCGGTGAGAACCTAACCTGAAAATATACAAACTTAAATACAAGTGTCAGCACATATCCAAAGAATGCCAATAGATCAGAAATACATGAAACATCAGAATCATTAAGCATCAGCTCGGTGTGTGCAGTGTGCTCCATTCTCTATCGTTTGAAATTGATCAACATTCCATTGTCAATTTTACCTGAATGCATATGTGAGGTTATGAATGATTTGTGCAGGATTTAATGCATGACAAATATGCTAGAGATATAACAACCTGCTTTATAAAGGCTCAAACCTTCTAGTATCATACACAAACATTTTAAAACTGTCAAACCCTCTTAGGATCAAATACGTGTATAATGAATTAATTTATTAGATCCCAAAGTTGGTTATGTGTCACTACCATCTTGAACCCATGTGCAAGTGTAAGTGAAATCGGAGCTTTGGGGAATAGGATTCCCAACCTAAGCGAGATGGGAATTTAACCCTATCCTTACTACTCTGATCTGGAATTCATTACCTCACCTTGAACAAAATGATTTAACCTGTTATGGATGAAATTGTCAGGCTAGTCTATCTATTTGAGTAGTCAATGGTCTTGCTTTTAGACAAGACATGCTACCATGCGTGAGCATACTCCACTACCAGTCAGGCGTCTATAGCCCCGATGGAGATTAACCCCATAATCCATGATTTGGCTTCATTTTTTATTTCTTGGACCTTGGGGATGACTACCCATCCTTGCAAGGGACATGTAGTATGATCCTTCCAATCCAATATTAATGATGAAATGAAAAATATTTGCTTTACTTTTGATTTCTTGGACCTTGGGGATGACTACCCATCCTTACAAGGGACATGTAGTACGATCCTTCCAATCCAAGATTTATGATGAAATGAAAAATAGAAGCTTTGGGGAATCGGATTCTCAACCTAAGCGAGATGAGAATTATGCCCTATCCTTACTACTCCATGAAGGTCAAATCAGAGCTTTGGGGAGTTGGATCCTCAACCTAAGTTTGATGAGGATTTAACCCTATCCTTACTACTCTAGTTTTAGGCTTTAAGCTTTATGGGAGTGGTAAAAACCATTGTTTTAAGGATTATGTTGCATGATAGGATAGACACGAAATACTCCTTTCACCTCACCTTTTCTTCCAAGCATGGTTTTGATCATTTTTCTCAAGATCCTCTTTAATGTGCATAGAACGTGCTTGGTTCAAGATAGTTCGGGCATCATTTCCCAACCTTAGGATTTTTTTTTTATTTATATATAAATGTTATATAATAACCCTAAGAGGATTTGACACTTTTTCAATGATTGTATTTGAAATGCAGATGCAACTAAGATGGAATGTATATGCAAGGTGGAATGTAATATGAATACATTGCTTTTTCTGAATTGCGGATGGAGTATACCACCTACGTTGCCATAATTTGTAAAACTGACAACTTCATGCATCACAAGTTTCAAACGATATTATTTAAAATGTTTGTGTTACTTGCGGAGCTTTCTACAACACAATTCCAATGTTTCATATTCTCCTGATCTTAGGCATAAGTTGACATCTCAATTTTTTTTATTTTTCTTTTTTTTAGACAAACCAAAAATGTCCAGAGGACCAACACACAACTTGAAAATAAAACTAAAATTACAAAACCAACATCAAAACCAAAAATTATATACAAAAAAAAAATATAACACCAATCTCACATGACTTAAGGGCTAAAATAGTGCTTTAGAACTTGCCCATTAACTGGTAACATCAAATATTTCCCATCCAAAGTTCTTAGTCTGAAAGTATTCTTCCCTAGGATTTCAGAAATTTGATAAGGGCCTAACCAAAGACAATCAAACTTTTTGTGATCCCCTTTCTCCTCATGTTTTTTATCCCACAGTAAAACCAAGTCCGAGATCCTGAAAGACTTAATTTTGGCTCTTTTATCAAACCATATTTTGACCACATCTTGATGTTTGCTCATGTGGAGCATGGATTCTTCTCTTTTTTCATCAAGGTGCATTAGATGACTTAATCTAGCCTCAATGTGATTATCGGTTCCCAGGTATTCTTGTGTGAAACGAAGGGTTTGAAGCTTCAAATTTGCAGGAAAAATTGGATCTTGCCCATAAACCAGATGATAAGGTGTATTCCCTATTGATTCTTTTTCTCTAGTCCTATCTTCCCAAAGAGAAAATTTTAATTGGTTGTGCCAATCCCGAGAATTCTTTTCCAATAACTTCTTAATGATGGTCAACAAATTTTTATTTGAAGATTTTGCCAAACCATTGCCTTGAGGGTAATAGTTAGATGAAAACTTTAAACTCACCTTATTATCATATGCCCAATTTGCAAATTGAGTGGAAGCAAAAGCCTTACCATTATCACTTACAATAGAATCAGGCATTCCAAACCTTGTTATGATGTGATCTTCAAGGAATTTTATTACCACATCCGTAGTGGAATGTTTTGTAGGAATTGCTTCTGCCCACCTTGTGCAATAATCTGTAGCCGTGAGTATGAATTTATGGGAATCTAAAGAATTTGGGTTAATAACCCCAATGAAGTCTAATCCCCATTGTGCAAATGGTCTCACCTCGACTACAGGTTGCAATGGCATAGCTGCATTCCTTTCTCTATTGGCAGCCACTTGACAGATATGGCAAGATCGCACGTGTGCATGTGCATCTTTAAAAATGTGGGGCCAATAATATCCCGCTCTTAGGATTTGATGCGCTGTTGAATTTGCCGCACCATGGCCAGTTTCGTATTTACCATGAAACTCTTGCAAAACATTGGTAGCTTCTTCTTGACTTAGGCATCGTAGGTAAATCCCCTCATGATTTTTCCTGTAAAGAACACCAGATCTAATCAGATAATTGGTAGATTTAAGTCTCAAGGCTCTTCTTTGAGTAGAATTAAGATATGATGGACACTTACCATTTAGTAGAAAATACACAATATCAACATACCAATCATCTTTAGAAATGTGCTCTACATTTGAATATTGGCATGTGACTTGGGGATTGTTCTCAACAATTGTTTTCACAAGTCCTTGTCCACGAACTAGTTTCATGGGTTGAATTTCAAGATCAAATTCTTGAATGGTAGAAATCCATTTACCTCTTCTCTCACCTAGCTCGTTTTGCACAAACATGGTTTTGACAGTAGGGTCAGGTACAATGGCAAAGACCCTACTATGCACAATGTAATGTCTGAATTTTTTTACTATTTTGAAAAGTGCATACATTTGCTTATCGAGAATGGAATACCTCAATTGAGCATCCTTCAAAGGAGCACTTAGAAAAGCTATGGGATTTTATGTGTTATCTTCACCTTTCTGAGTCAAGACACTCGCAAAAGAGTGTTCAGATGCGAAAGCATAAATAAAAAAAGGTTTAGAATAATCTGGACTTATAAGGATAGGGGCTCTAGAAATAGCATCCTTGATGCTTTGAAAGGCAACCCTACTTTCTTCATTCCATATGACATTCACATCCTTTTTGAGCATCTCATTCAGTGGTTTAGCTATCTCAGCGAAGCTAGAAATAAACTTCCTCACAAAATTGATTTTCTCGAAGAAAGATCTCAATTCCTTTTTGCTACCTGGGAGAGGCAAGTTTTGGATAGCTTCTATCCTTTCTGGGTCAATGGAGATACCTTCTTTTGAAATGATATGGCCAAGCAATCTTCCTTCTGTCACTCCAAAGATGCATTTTTTTGGATTTAAAGAAATTTCGTGCTCTCTACACCTTTGGAGAACTTTCCTCAAATCTTTCACATGGTCTTCTCTTTCCTTTGAAAACACAGGAATGTCATCCACATACACAATGATACATTTACCTATGAGCCCTTTAAACGCATAATCCATGGCACGTTGAAATGTTGCACCTGCATTTAATAATCCGAAAGGCATTCTTCTATAGGCAAATGTTCCCCATTTGGTTGTGAAGGCCGTCTTCATTCTATCATTGGGATGAATAAGAATCTGATTGTATCCAGAATACCCATCGAGAAAAGACATCATTTCAGACCCATTCACCATTTGCAGGATTTCATCAATTGATGGCAGTGGGTAATTATCCTTTTGTGAGGCTTTGTTGAGATTTCTAAAATCTATGCATAGCCTTATTTCTCCATTCTTCTTTCTCACCGGAACAAGATTAGCGACCCAAGTTGAGTGCCTAACGGGAAATATTATCTTTGCATCCAACAATCGCTTGACCTCTTTCTCTATCAAGGGCTCAAGTAATGGGTTAACAGGTCGTTGTCTCTGTCTCAAGGGTTTGGAATCTGGTTTTAGAGGAATGGTGTGCATAATGACATTTTGATCATACGTTTTCAACTCATTGTAATTCCAAGCAATGCAATCCATGTAGTGCTTTAATGCATGTATTATATTTTCTCTCTCATCAGCTGTACATGCCTTTGCAATGTATACTTCACGCGGATTATCTGCACTCCCTATATTGATTAGGTCACAAGCATCTTTAGGAAGTGGAACCCTTTTTCCTTTTCTAGCTTTATATCCCATATCAAACATTTTCTCCAACGAAACAATGTCCTTAGGTATCTTGTTGGATTGAAATGTAGCTTCGCTTTCTCCTTCTGTTTCTTCTTGCCACCTTTGATCTTCATCAATCACTTGGTTCTCAAAAATACCTGAATTGGTGACAAATTTAAATATGTGTCTATCATTCTCAAAAACTTGGAAGTTTTTGACGTTATCAGGTATCGATGGGCAAGGGACCAACTCAATGGAAAACTTCTTGCATTTTTTTATGTCAACCGGATTTAGCATGCCTGTAGCGACCACAAGAGAATCAACTATACGATTTCCTTTCCTAGAAATAAGGGATATATTAAAAGCATCAAATTCCTCAATGAGGTCCCTCACCCTAGTTCTATAAAGGCTCAATCTCTTATCGTGGCAAGTATATTGTCCTTTAATTTGTTTGACCACCAACTCCGAATCTCCCAATACTTTCAAACACTTAACCTTCTTGCTCAAAGCCAGTTGTAATCCAAAGATAAGAGCTTCATATTCTGCCACGTTGTTAGTGCAAGGAAATTGCAATCTATAGGCAGCAAACAATGGTTTACTTCCTAGACAAGTGAGTTCAACTCCAGCTCCTGCCCCTTGTTTTGACTTAGATCCATCAAACCTAAGTAACCACACGAGATTATCTTCTTCAAAAGAGCTACCATAAAATGTTTCCTTTTGAGGTTCTTCGATAGCTTTTTCAACATCAAAAGCATAGACCCCTAACTATGGTTCAAAAAATTGAACTTCATTTGGCTTGTTGAATTCTGTGATGATTTCCTTAAGCCTTGGTTCATTTTCCACTCTAATTTGATTAGCAATCCCCTTCCAAGGTAGCCACATGTGTGAGCAATCGGTGGAGAAATAACCATTCAAATTTTTCATCCAATCCCTTGCAAGTAGCATTCCATATCGACTTGGGATATTGACAACCAAAATATCAACCACTTGTTGGACCCTGGGTTCAGAATTGAGTTGGATCTTAACATCATATAGGGTCCCTACCACATTTACCTCAGATCGATCCAATTGCAAAACCTTGCATTTAGAAGAAAAAGGCTCTAGGCCTAGCATTTGACAAATTTTTGAAGGCATGAGGTTACTTGTGGCACCCGTGTCCACCAAACAATTGTGCAAATTTTTGCCAGCAATCCTCAGAGTCAATAAAAAATGCGGGACATCTCGTCTTTCCTTTCATAAAATCATGTGAGATTCAACTTCCTTTCCTTTTTGTATTTGACTAGGTGAGTCCAGAGCCTTTATCAATGCTTCCTTTTGGCCAGGCAACCTAGCCGCCTCTAAAAATGAAAGGCTAGACTTGGACTTCCTTAAATCCTCCACTATGTCATAAGTTGACTTCTCAAGTTTCACTGTTTTTTGCGTGTCCTTAGACGTTTCTCTTCCAGGTGGAGGAGGGGGATTATTATCCGCCTTAGTATCAGGAGGAAGGATAGAGTTGTTTGGTGGAGTTGAGGATGTTTTAGGGGTTTTGAACTTACTCCTCAAATGATATCCATGATTCCCCTTTCTAAACTCTCTAAAAGCTTGCACTTCCTGTTCCAAAATTTCATCCTCTTCTTCCTCATTCTCACTTTCTTGACGATATAGAGTTTCCACCACCAAAATGTTGTCATCTTGATGTTGGGGTGGACCCTCATTTGGCACAAGTTCCAAATCATCCACTTGAGCTTGGAGACAATGGGTATACCTAGCGATTTCAAGACAATTCCTTTCATTGTGCTCCTTTGTATTATGCAATCTACACCCCTTTTCCCATGCAAAATCAGAAATATTAAGAATGGAACTAGAGTGACTTGGTCCTATAGAAGTATCTATCTGATTAGCAATAGGGGAAGGCACACCCCCATTGTTTGGCTTCGTATTCCAATGTCTCCCTCTATTGTTGAAATTTCAATTTGGGTGAGGGGCATGGGATTCATACTTCTATTTTTGAACCAAATCATTACTCAATTTGTGAACTATCTTTTTGAGCTCTTCAACCTCTGAATAAATCTCTTTTGGTTGAGCTATGTTATTGTTAGTTCCCGTAGGGTTTGCATAATTGGTGAGATCTTGACTTAACATTTGAGTTGGATTTTGAGCGACTTGATTTGCGTATGGATTCACACTTTGAATCGGAATTGGATTGAGGAAAGGAACTATATCATGTGAATTAACCAGACTAGCTCCCTGCATAGTCTGTTGACTATTTTGCAAAAAAGGAGTGGGGGGAATGGATGTGATTGGTTGAATTGGAATGGGTGCGTAAGCGGGTGTTGATGAATATGGTTGTTGATAAGGCAATGCATTCATGCCTGGCATTTGTGGTGCCATGATCTGATTCATCATAGGAGCTTGACCATATGGACCATATTGTCCTACCATAGGCATCTGGGGAAACCCATAACCCTATGGTGTCATTTGTTGTTCAATGGTCATAGCTTCATTGTAGGCTAGAGCGAGCATGGTAACTTGAGGATTTTGCCTTGCAAACATTGTCGTCATAGAATCCAATGCCCCAAAATATATTTGCAAAGCTACTACGGGATCAATGGCAAAATGCCGAACTGCTCTATTATAGCACTTCTGAAATCTCTGATTAAAAGTTCGAATTGGCTCACCCTGGCCTCTTTTGCATGTAATGAACTGATTGTAGATGATTGTGGGATCTAATGGTGACCTGAATTGGTTGACAAAAGCATTCTCCATTTGCATCCATGACGTAATGGAACCAATAGGTAAGCAAATATACCATTCGTAGGCCACTTGGTCTAGGCTCATGGGGAAGAGTCTACAAGCCACATCTTCATGTTGAACTTGCAATCTTATCAAAATGTCCCTATAGGCCTGAATATGTTCTTCTGCGGTCCTTGGGCCATCCGGTTTGTATTTGGGAAAAAATCTCTCTATGTTCTTAGGGATCTCATGAATATCCCCTACAATATTCAGGGGAATATTATGGGCTCCGTACCAAGGAACTGGTGGAGGTTGGGCCATTTGATTCAAAATCGATGAGGATAACCCTACAAGAACCGTGGAAATGGTACTGATAATTGGTACACTAGTGGCAATTGACACCACCGATGTAGGTCCACTAGATGCACCTAAAACAAAAGGATCTTCTGTAATAAGGGTATCTGGTGGGCTCACAACTTGCTTGGTTTTATTCCTTGGATTCCTATGAGTGGGTGAAAGGCTTTGGAATATGGTTTCCTCGGTTGTTTTGGACCTAGTTGCGATACGATGCGGTGGGTCCAGTTTGCCAATGAAACTACCCTACAAAAAACCTGACAGAACTCTCAATACCTCAAAGAAAACCTGCAACACAGCGAAAATTCTGCAGTTAGAGCCATTAATGAGATTCAAAGAATAACTTCAAAATCAAAACACATTATTTCTGTATGAACAATCAAAAAGTGTTAGAACAATATACATGAATTGCTTAACGAAAATAGAATAAAGTAAACCAATTCTTGCCCTCCTTCTAGCGCCAATATGTTGAGTGGTATTTTCACCCAATTGTGAAAGTACACTCTCCTTTAGGATTTGGGTCTCAAATCCCCTCTTGCAAAGAAATTAAACAAATAACTTCTCCAAGGTCTCTGCTATGTTAGCATTTTGCATAAATAAAAATATTCAATTTAAATGCTTGGAACACCTTAGTGATTGCAAGTAACTGTAAACAAGGGGCAATGTTGGTTTATTTTATCATGAAACTTTAATGATTGTTCATTGAACCAAAATAAAGTAAATGTGAGTCAGCCCAACAATGGAAATTTTTATTTTTGGATTTTGAAATTTTTTTAAATGTTTATTTTGATGACTGCAAATTAAAATAAAGTTAAAATTTCTGAAAAAAATAAAGTGCAAAAAAATGAAAATAAAATGCAAAAAAAATGAAAATAAAATGCATTCAGGGTGATGCCATCCTATTTCGACAAAACCGAAGATATGAGGTTTTCTGCATGCAACCTAACCTATTGGACCTGTAGAACATACACAATCCAGATAAGTTAAGTGCTGGTTTCTAGGGTTTTGAATGTGGTTTTCAGATTTAAACCTTCGCATGAAGCAACCAAGATAACTTGAATAAACTCCAGTTACAAGCCTAAAATCTAAAAAAGGGAAAAATAGACATTTAATATCGCATGCATAAAATAACTCCTCCTTTATTGTCCATAAGATGTAACACTCTGAGATTTTCTGTATTAAGAATTTATCAATTTACAAAAACAGAAATTTTTGGTTCTCAAAACCAGAAAAAGTGGAAGAAAAACACTCCAAAGTAGGCCCAGAATGGCTTCTCTCGCCTTCAGCTCTGCAACTCTGCTCGTAGTGGTTTTCGACCCCTATACCTGTCTTTGCTTCTGCTTTTAAAATTTTTGGTATGGCTCTCCGTTTCCATTTGTGATGTTTCATTTCATTTCCTAGATCCTTTCGTTTCGCCTTCCCCTGCCTCTTCGTTGTTTTGGCTTTTTGTTCGGGCCTCGAAACATTTTTTCTCTCCAACGCTTGATCTTCTTTGCTGACTGTAATCATTGGTCATGAAGCGTTACACCATAACCCTTACACCTTTGTGCCATGTGTTCAGCGCTTCCACTGTAGACTCTGTAATGGCCCCCTTTGAATCGCAAAAAAGCAACATGTCGCGATATCGCGACATTTTTATGTTCACAACTTTGTTCTTCTTCTTGCATCATGAAAATGAGACATGTCGCGATATCGCGACACTTCTTTCTTTTGGTCGCGAGAATGCAACATGTCACGATATCGCGACACTTTTCTTCTTTTGGTTGCGAGAATGCAACATGTCACGATATCGCGACACTTTTTCTTTTTTGGTCGCGAGAATGCAACATGTCGCGATATCGCGACACTTTTTCTTTTTGGGTCGCGAGATTGCAACATGTCACGATATCGCGACACTTTCTTTTTGGTCGCGAGAATGCAACATGTCATGATATCGTGACACTTTTTCTTTTTTGGTCGCGAGAATGCAACATGTCGCGATATCGCGACACTTTTTCTTTTTTGGTCGCGAGGATGCAACATGTCGCGATATCGCGACACTTTTTCTTTTCTAGTCGCGAGATTGCAACATGTCACGATATCGCGACACTTTTTCTTTTTGGTCGTGATAATGCAACATGTCGCGATATCGCGACACTTTTTCTTTCTCGTCGCGATAATGCAACATGTCACGATATCGTGACACTTTTTTCTTTTTTGGTCGTGAGAATGCAACATGTCGCGATATCACGACACTTTTTCTTTTTTGCTTGCGAAATTGCAACATGTCACGATATCGCGACACTTTCTCTTTCTTAGCCGTGAAAATGCAACATGTCGCGATATCGCGACATCTTTTCCTTTTTTCTATTTTCCTTTTCTTCGGACCGCGAAAATGCAACATGTCGCGATATCGCGACACTTTTTCTTTCATGCTCTATCTTGTTGCTCTCAGCCGCAAAATTGCAACATGTCGCGATATCACGACACTTTTTCTTTCTTAGCCATGAAAATGCAACATGTCGCGATATCGCGACACTTTCTTTTTCTTAGCCACGAAAAAGCAACATGTCGCGATATCACGACACTTTTTCTTTCTTGCTTTTTCTCTGATCTTTAGCATCTGGGCCACTTCGGTCTTCTTGGAAAGCATGCAAAATGTGGGTCCCCAATTTTGGGGTATGTTGTGGATCAGCCACAATAGGATCCATAAAAATTCCCTTTTGTGATATAACATGTCCAAGATATCATACCTCTAGAACATAGAATTCACTCTTAGACAGATTCACATAAAGTTGATTTTTCCTTGAAAATTCCAACATGATCCTAAGATGTTTATCGTGCTCTTATTTATCTTAACTGTATATAAGGATATCATCTTGGATTACCAGGAAAAACTGGTCCAAGTGTCTCTAAAACACACTATTCTTTATGTTTATGAAAGTAGCTGGAGCATTAGCCAGTCCAAAGGGTAGAACCATAAACTCATAATGCCCATACCTAGTCTTAAATATCATTTTGTGAGTGTCTTCCTCATGAATCCTTAACTGGTAATACCCTGACCTCAGATCAATCTTAGTAAACACCTTAGCATCCTTTAGTTGATCAAATAAATCTTCAATCCTAGGTAAAGGATATTGGTTCTTGATTGTAGCCTTATTTAGCATCATGTAATCAATATAAAATATTAGAGAATCATCCTTTTTCATGAACAAAACTGGTGCGCCCCGCAGTGACACACTTAGTTTTATCAAACCCTTTTCTAATAATCCTTGCAATTGAACCTTTAGTTCTCACATTTCAGTGGGATTCATCCTATACGGGGATCTATGAATAATTTCAACTCCCGTCATAAGTTTAATTGTGAATTCAAATTCTCGTACAAGAGGTAGTCTAGGTAGGTCCTCTGGAAATATGTCTTAAAAATCCTGTAAAATTAGATGTTGTCTTAGTATTTCTCCTTTCTTATGGTCCTTCACCTCATTGAATTTTACCACATACACTATCCCTCCTCTCTTTAGGACCTTTTTCAATTGCATAGTGGATAATATTTGAGGTTCAAATACCCCTTGTTTACTATGAATTCTTAGTCTCTCTCTGCCTCCCTCTAAATACTTAACCCAGCGATCTTGGAAATTGACAAAGGCTTCATGAGCCTATAGCCAATCCATCCCTAGAACCAAATCAAAGGTGTTTAAGGGAGCTACATATAAACAACATTATGTAGTCCCTTTAGATAGAGTGACTTCTACCATAGGATAAAACTAGTTCATTGAGTAGGTCTGCCCAAAACCATACTCAACCTTCCACCCTTGATCCAAATACCTAGGCCTTTCTAACACAGTTCTTGTTATAATAGATGAAATAAAACTGTCAGTGGCTCCACTATCTATAAAAATATTTACTTGCTTATTAAAAACCTTACCTTTCACAAGTAAAGGGGTGGCTTGTCCTTCTATCTTTTGCTTCCTAGTTGCGGCATAAATTCGATGTTTCGGTTCCTTCCCTTTTGCATTAGCTGTGCTAGTCCCTACTTGATATGGACACTGATTATAGTAATGAGTTCCTCGATAATTGTAGCACCCTTCCTTGGGTTCTTGTTATTTTTTAGGTTTCTCATTCCCACTTTTAATTGATTGAGTTGGAGCTTGCAACTTTACGGTTGAGGTTTTGCGTTGTTGGGTTTATTATCCTTATTATGAAATTTCTTCTTGAACTTCTTTTGATTTCCATAACACTTCTTCTCAGGATTTTTGGGATTATTAGCCTTTCACTCTTTTTCTACCTCTAATTTTACAAACCCATTAATATTCCTTTTCTTTAAATCTTTTCAAGCTTGTTCGAGTAGAGTGTCATATTTATAATAGAAGTGTGACTCTGATTTTTTTACTAGGTCATATAACTTTTGTAGTGACTTCAGCTCCTACATTATCTACATCATGCTTTAACCTAGATTCCAATCCATGAGTGAACTTATAAACCCATATTTTCTCATTATAAATAGGTACATATTTGAACAGTCTTACTAGCTTTGTATAGTACACCTCTACTATGTTGGTTCCTTGTCTTAGACTAGCAAACTCTTCAAACTTTAGGGCATAGAAATCTCAGTTAGGAATCTCTTCTTAAAGATATTTATAAATTCCTCCCATGGAGTATCAATGGGTTCAATCCTTAGTTTCCTCATAGTGGGTTTCCCACCACTCTAGAGCAGATCTTTATAGGTTAATCGTAGTCCAAAGTGTTCAAATTCCTGATGAGTAGCATTTTACATTAAAGTGAACCTATGCTTCTCTCAGCCATGCTTCTACTGTATTCCCATCATACTCTCCATAAAACTTGGAAATACTGATGTTTTTCATGTCCCTAGATATTTTTTTTTTCGCTAAGGCTCTGGCTTGCACTTGCTCTACAGTTAATCCACTATATAGACCAATAACCATAGCGATGAGGTCTTCTACCTCCCTATTGGGGCTTGTTGGTTCCCCATATTGGTTTTCTTCTTCGACATTACTTTTTTTAGTTTGTCTAGGTGTAGGCCTCCTTATTTTGGTATTAGGTGGTATCTTAACCTGAATCCATCCAAGAAAGAATATTAGGTTATAGTTTCACCTTAATATGTGTCTCTAATCAAGCCATAATATAGAGTTCTCTTGCTACATGTGCTATCAAACTAACTAGGGTAATATACCAGGATGGGATGTATCACTGATACCAAAGCCCATACTAAGGCATCCTAACAATCCACGCTCCCTTGGGTTAATTCCTGTTAGATTCTAGCAATTAGGGTATCCTAGATCATTCCAACTTTAGCCTTTACCTTAAGCAAACCTTCATTGGATACATATAATTTCCATTTAGCACACATAGAAGCTCTATACCCTCGTACCTAGAGATATGATACCAAATGTAATGACCCAAAAATATACAAACTTAAAAATACAAAAATAGGAAAGTTTTTTTTTTAACTAAGGAGAGGGATATATGAACCCTTCATGAACCCCTAAACCAACTAATAATAACCTAAAGTTTCAATCACCTATGTTTTCCTAGAAGCTACATCTCATGAAGTACCCTTTGACAAGTCTATTTGTGTAGGTGTAACATGTTTTACTATAGATAAGTCTATCTATTCCATAATTCTTGATGAGCTAGACCTATCACCCTCATTCCATCGAAGGTATACACACATCTCCATACCATACACAAATAATTATGTGTAGGTATGCTACGAGTATTGTGATTTAAGTTATCTATCTCATCTCCATGATAAGCTAGCTTAAATCGAATGTAATATCTTCAAAACTTAGTCTTTTATCTCCCTAAGGGGATCTCAATTCCCTTAGGTCCCTATGGTCACCCTAAGTGATTCTTAATTCCCTTAGGTTACCTATGTTCACCCTAAGGGGTTCTTAATTCCCTTAAGTCACCTCTGAGTTTACCCTAGAACTCTACACTTAGATTTATATCATCAAGCAACCAAATAATAATACATCTAGTTACTATAACATCAAAAAGTAATCAAACAATTATAGATAAAATAAAACAAGCTTAACACTAAATAAAATCAACTACATAATATAACTAGATACAGAAAAAAAGGAAACATACCTTCACTAAACTAATAAACAATTATATTATTAATTCTTACATGATAAATCCTTCTTATTCTTAAGAATATCACCTTATCTGCATTGGGGATATCTCCTCACAATTCTAGTCTATTTTATCATAAGTAAATCAACATAAGATACAATTATCTATTATTTGTTTCCATGGAACTCCTTGATTATCCTTGATTCCCATTGGTTCTTTGAGGGTAGTAGGGGATCAAGATACTCATAGTTCAGGATAGGAATACCTTTAAATACATCTATTCATTTACTTTTCCAAATTGCAACTATACAAAAATTCAATTAAGTTTCCAACCATATAATGCATAACAGATATCATAAAAGAACCCTTACTTTTATTTTCACCTCTCAAGTTTCCTTAGAGAGTCATCCAACATGTACCACTTAGATCAAGGTCTAACTTAAACCAAATTCATTCATGTCTTAAAGCATTAAAGTCCCATACCCTTAACCTTTAAAATAATCTTTTTTTTTCATTCCCTAAATCAAATTCCGATAACTTCAATTCAAAAAATAAATCTACATCCTTTTTAATTCATAATTTACAATCAACCAATTACCTTTTTAAATAATTAAAGTCCCATACCTTTAACATTTTAAAAAAGCATTCATTCATTCCCTAAATTGAAGCCCCATAACTTCAATTCATGAATAAATCCACATCTCTTTAATTTAAAACTCCTAAGATAATCAACCTTAATCAAAGGGGTTCTCTCTTTAAATTAAAAACCTTCAATACATTTCATAAAAATCAAAGGTTCCTTTTAATTAAAAACCTTAAATAAATCTCATAAATATCAAAGGTTCCTTTTAATTAAAAACCTTAAATAAATCTCATATAAATCAAAGGTTCCTTTTAATTAAAAACCTTAAATAAATCTCATATAGATCAAAGGTTCCTTTTAATTAAAAACCTTAAATAAATCTCATAAAAATCAAAGGTTCCTTTTAATTAAAAACCTTAAATAAATCTCATATAAATCAAAGGTTCCTTTTAATTAAAAGCCTTAAATAAATCTCATATAGATCAAAGGTTCCTTTTAATTAAAAACCTTAAATAAATCTCATAGAGATCAAAGGTTCCTTTTAATTAAAAACCTTAAATAAATATCATACAAATCAAAGGTTCCTTTTAATTAAAAACCTTAAATAAATATCATATAAATAAAAGGTTCCTTTTAATTAAAAACCTTAAATAAATCTCATATAAATCAAAGGTTCCTTTTAATTAAAAGCCATAAATAAATCTCATATAAATCAAAGGTTCCTTTTAATTAAAAACCTTAAATAAATCTCATATAAATCAAAGGTTCCTTTTAATTAAAAGCCTTCATTATATTTTATATGAAACTAAGGTTTCTTTCTAATTAAAACCTTCATTATATTTCTCATAGAACAAGGTTTCTTTTTTTAATTAGAACAAGTTACACAACACCTTACCTAATACAAGGTTTACAACTAGAGGTCAATGCCTTCCAAGGTGGATGCTAAGCAACCACGACCAAACCTAATTTCTAAGCAAACTAGACTAGACAACCCTCGTAGGGATCCATTCGACATGGTATGGCCTTCGAACATGCACAACACTCCCTGCTAACATCCACTGGTTTCCTCTAAATTCTATGCTCGTTGAAATGCTCACTAGAACTCTCACTAAAGCACTCACTAAAGTGCTCACTATATTTGTAGTGCACAACACTTACAAACATGAGATGGTCTCTTCCTTAAACCTAGCGCACAATGCTCAACACAACCTATGGTGATTTCACACACACACAACGCTCACCCGGTATATGGTGGTTTCTTTCTTAAACTACACACATAAGGTGGTTTCAGTTAAAACACAGTGCTCCCACAAGGTGGTTTCATAACACACACACAAGGTGGTTCCAGTTAAAACCCCACAAGGTGGTTTCATAACACACACAAGGTAGCTCTAGTTAAAACACAATGTTCCCATAAGGTGGTTTCATAACACACATACAAGGTGATTCTAGTTAAAACACAGTGCTCCCACAAGATGGTTCTATAACACATACATAAGGTGGTGCCAGTTGAAACATAGCGCTCCCATAAGGTGGTTTCATAACACACATAAGGTGGTTCTAATTGAAACACAGTGCTCCTATAATGTTGTTTCATAACACACACAAGGTGGTTCCAGTTGAAACACATTGCTCATACACAAGATATAATGGTTTCTTACAACCACATAATGCTTATATACAACATATGGTGGTCTCTTTCAACTACACAATGCTTATATGCAACAAACCAACACAAATTTAAACCAGGTTCTAAATTTAAGGCAACCCAACCTTAACTCTTTTAGATATTGGAAATATGACGGCATCTTGTTGCCTCTCCTTTTAGCTTCTGGTGCATTCTTCGTTTATCCCCGTCTCTCGTCTATGTTTACATTTGTGTTTGCTCTACATCCCTCATCTGCTTTGTTCTTCTCCCCTTCTTCCTTTGTCCCCCTTCTCTTTTCCTTCTTTCCTCCTTATGTGCCCATCCACCATCTTCTCAAACCCTAAGCCCCGCATTGAGCCTCCATTCTTCAATGCATCGTCCCCTATCCTTTATGTGTTCTTCCCATATTTTCCACCTTTGGAAAATTAGTAGCATTGCAGGATATTTCCTAGGTTTCATTGTTTAGGAAAGGGATGATTACATTTTATTTTAAAAAAAAATGAAGAATGGCTCTTTTAATTTTTTTTTTTTTTTTTAATTTACATGGTGGAATCGGTAGCTGCCATGAATCCGGGTAGGCTGTCCAGCTTTTATGGCCACCACAGTATTCTGCGTTGTCCACCCTAGAAGCCACCACATAGATCTTCATGCAGTCCGCCCCTATAACCACCATGCCATAATCATTTTAAACCTTTTACATCACTGAAAGCACCAGGAAAGGGACAAGCGTTCAGTCCGGCGAGAATGGCTCTTTTAATTAAAATAGCATTCTTATGATATTTATCAACATTAAAATATATTACTTTTATTTGCACAATTTCATTATTGTTTTTAAATAAAAGATATCTTTTTTTTTATACATATATCATTTTTTCTTAAAATGAATTCTTTTTCATTTAATTCAATTAATTAAAGTTTTTTAATGAATTCTCTATTATCATTAAAATTAACACTTTAAATGAATTTAAATGAAAACTTATTTATTAATTGCAATGAAGTTTACGAATGGGCTCCAATGAGCCAAACTTTATTTACTTAAACATCATTAATAAATTTAAAGGAATCTTCTTTCAACATATATATATTTTTTGCTTTTATTCATAAGAATGATGCTCTACTTTCATTTCAACATGACAGTTTACCTTATGCATCTATATACATCTTGCAGTTGTTCTCATATAGAAAACCCAACATTTAACTACTCAAGCCATGATGTAGTAAAGAGCAAATAAATTTATACAAAAACAAAGAGGGAATCTTTCCATCAACCCAATCACCTATCTTAGGTAGATATTTGACGATAACTACTAGGCTATCAACTAAAGCTCAAGGTGATTAGCCATCGATGATTATCCCTTCCATCAATGCATACCTATATGAAGGTATCTATCCATGTTACCTTCGAGTACCTTAATCATCATTTCCCCTGATATTTGGTACCCTTCATTTCTTTAGGGTGACTCTACCTATTCCAACCATGTGTGTACCTGATCCTGCACACTTGGCAACATGTTAGCGATAACACGCCCTTATAAATCAACTAAACATCATGTAGTAGGTTCAATTGTTCAAGCTAGGTATCAACACATCATAGGTTAATACATTATTTTCTTGTGTCATAAATTCAGCTAGGAAGGGTCATGACAAACAACCACATGCGTCTATCATTATTCATACAATTGAAGCACCTTATGCAAAACTCCTATAGATAAGGATATCTTATAAACACAATAGTTGTTTGTTTTTTTAAGAAGATCCCAACACACATTGGATGAATGTTCGTTCATTATTTCTATCCTTACAAAAGTCTTCTTCAAAACCTTATTTATTCTTCCATAAAAAAACCAAAAGAAAATACAACATCTACACTTATATATCAAAGGTTTTCTAAAGAAAAAGGGCATGTTTCATTCATAGTACGGACTTCTATAATTGCTTGCATATTTTTTTTTTTTTTGAAATGATACAACTAGAATTATTATTTGCGATCGTTCAAAAGTTCAAAACATTAGTCACATTGGTTCTTATCCATAAATTGTTTTATTAATAATAATTTAGAAACCATTTTCCAATTTTAAACATAATGAATCTTTTCAATAAATGAAACTTATCAGTCTAATTTCATAAGCAAATACTATTGCAACAAAGCCTTATATCATGAAAACTTAGTAATTCCTTTTGTACCAAGTTTTTTTTGGGTATTGATAAAAAATGGGGTTGAAGGGCCCTGACCCTTTACACAAATATTGAAATATGTAAATGAAAAAATAATATAAGATCATAAAAATGCAAGATAGCCCTATCTTAGCAAAACAAACAACCCTAGGCTAAACCTATTGATGGAGAAGCTAAAAAATATCCCTCCTACTATCCTTCTATTTTATAAGGCTTATGTAGTGCTCAATGCTTTACATAATTGATAAATAAACCACTAACAATAATGTAATTTAGTATGCTCAAATTCTTCATCACATTATCCCAATAAATATTCTTCTTTTCTTTGGCCTCTATGTTTTCTAGCTTCATTATCTTTTTGTTTTTTGTTTTGCTGGAAAACATCCCAAAATGGATGCCACTTTCGGGTAAGACCCAAGGAGGCAGGGGTATCCATTCTACCAAATACACCTAGGACTCGGACCTGACCTACCACCTTTGACATACTCAAGAAGCAAACAAAAACATAAAACCAATTTAAAAATAAGTAAATAACAACAAAAATAATAAAATAAAATAAAAAACATGTTCCTTGAGTGTGTCAAAAACAAAAGCACAACCAAACACGCACAATAAGATAAAATAAACCACAACACAAACCACATAGAAAAAAAAAATAACCACATAACAAAACACAAACAACACAAAAACAATAGAACACTACAAAGACATAACCCAAAAAAAACATGAAAAAAAACACAACCAAAACCTAAAAAATTTAAAAAATAAAATAAAAATAAAAAACAACCAACAACAGAAAATAAACAAAAACAAAAAACATAGAAAACACTCGCACATAAAAACACGAAATAACACAAGAACAAGAACGAAAAAAACACAATAACAATAACAAAAAAGATTAAAAAAAAAAACAACAAAAACACATGAACAACAAAAAACAACATAAATAACACAAAACAAACAAAACAAAAGAACCCACCCACCTTAAAAAACCAAACAAAACAAAAAAGAAAAAAAATTGAACATAACAATGACCTATCTAGACCAGAAGACTATTAAGGTAAGAATCAACAAAGGAAACAAAATAAAGAATAGAATGAGCTAGGGAACTAAAAAAAACTGAATGAACCAAAGAGAAGCAAAAAAAAAACAAGAAGAAACTAGGTACCTTCAGAATTGGAGCCATCCAAAGAAATGATAGAAATAAGAGCTTCCATAATTTGAGAAGTCCACCATATAGGAGGGCGGCCATAACAAGTAAGATCACCTTTGTACAAATCCCAATTAGCTAAAGAATCAGCACTCTTGTTTTGATCTCTGACCACATGATTGTAATCAACTTTCAAAAATCCCATCTGGATTAATTGGATCTTCTCAATAATTCTTTTTATTCTCCAATCCACCTTATGATTCTTAGAAGGATTCTTAAAGATATTAATCATAATTTTAGAGTCAGACTCAACTAACACCTTTTCCCTTCCAACCTTAGTAGCCTCCTAAAGGCCTCTGAGGATACAATACCCCTCAGCAAGGTTATTGGAAAGAATACCCAAATTCTCAGCAAAAGTAAAAACCAGGGAGCCATCTGAAAGTCTATCAATTCCTCCCACACTGGCTTTTCCATGGTTCCCTCTAGAGGCTCCATCAGTATTGAATTTTCTAAAATCCTTAGGAGGAGGTTGCCAATTTCTATTCCTATCCATATTACTAATACTCACATTCCCTTTAAGTTGGTTGCCCTTAGAAGATTTAATCTTCAATATTTGTATCACTTGATCCAATCTTTGGTGGGACTTTTGGGGGTAATTAAGGAGTTGATGGACTGATTCAACTAAGTTGGCTATGGCCTTTTGCAAAATATAGTGAATATCCTTCCTATCTTAATTAAAAAATTTGATATTCCTTTCATTCCAAATATTCCAAAGAAGAATGATAGAACCCATCCAAACTAACTGCGTAATAATATGATCAACACCCTCTTGATTAGGCCAATTCCTCCAAAGCTGTTCAAAAGTAAAAAAAATGGACCACTGTAAGCTAATTAAAGTGGCCATTATACTCCATAGCTCAGATGCTAAAGTACACTCAATAAAAATATGGTTGAGATTTTCTACATTCTCTTCACACATTTCACATCTAAAAGGGCCATGAAAACCACGCTTCATAAGTTGCTCACCAGTAATCATCCTACAATGCAATAAAATACAATTAAAGAACCTCACCTTAGGCTAGATATTTTGAGCCCACAATCAAGAAAATATGTCAGAAGAATGGTTGGGATTATTATGGCATAAGGTCAAATAACCTTGAGCAACTGAATACTCACCCTTAGTAGTGTTGTTCCATCCAAAACAATCTTTTTCATGGGACCAAGAGAGGGATCTCATATGAAGGATGCCTTAGATATCTTGTATTTGCCTTTCTGGGATTTGAATAGGCCAGTCCTCAGTGGGGATCCAATATCTACCAACATTTGAATTACCAGTATGGTATCGACAGTAATTAGCCACCTTTATCCAATTAGCTTGGTGAAGCTCCTCCATACAAGGCCTCCATTCGAGAAACTAAGTTATCAAAGGCTTGTAACCCTCCCAAGAATCTATCCAAAAATTTACCTGTTGACCATTATGAATGATCCAAAATATTTTTTTCTTTATGAAATCCTCACCAGTATTAAGAAATGCTAAAATGGGAGAACCTTTGGTAGGAATTTGATAGCGAACAAGGTCTTCAGGACTTTTGTTCTTAGCATATTTAGAACAGAGATTATTGGCCCAAAGAGCATTGCGGTTATGAAACATCCTCCAATATAATTTAGCAGCTAAAGCTTTCTTGTTATTAATAGAAGACCAGAATCCTAACCCCCCTTCACTCTTAGGAAGACATAAAGTATCCCATTTCACCAAGGCCCATTTTCTTTTCTCCTTAGTACCACTCCAAAGGAAACGATGACTGATTTGATCCAATTCTTGAATAATAGCCTTTAGGATATTCAAAATGAAAGAAACATAAATAGGAATATCTTGAAGGACTAATTTTACCAAGGTGATTCTACCCCCAGAAGAAATCCACTTGTTGGTCCAGTTTCCAATTTTCTTCTTGACTTTGTCCAACAACGAATTCCAATATTTATTTTTCTACCTTTGAATATTTATTGGAATACCTAAATAAGTTATTATAATAGATGTCTTATTATATCTTAGTTGCTAGCTTCATTATCAATTCTTATAATCTCTTCCAATTCCATGGAGGCATATGACCAAACCCTGAAATTCTTACATCTAGCTACTATATTCACCATTTTATTGGTAGATTTGTTTCCTTCCCTATAAATATGTTTAACTTGAATTTATTTTAGGTTTTCCAAAATAGTCCTCGCATATGTGATTATTTGAAAAATACTAGAATTAATTAACTCCCCTTTTTGAAGGGAAGTTATAATATTCTTGGAATCCCCCTCGAGAAAAATTATACTAAAACCCAAATTCACCATAATTTGGAGGCCTATAAGCATTGCCCTTGCTTCAGCTTTGTGATTTGTGGTAAGTCCTAGATCCTTAGCATATGCAGCCACTACCTGACCTCAATCATTCTTGATAAGACCTCACCACCAACATGACCCGGTTTGCCTTTCGTAGTCCCATCAAAGTTAATTTTTTTCATCGAAGTTAATTTTTATTCATTCTTTTTTTGGTAATATTAAGAGAAAATAGGGTTTTGAAAGGGACCCCACAACCTTTTACATAGCAAGTAGAAACTTAGATAGAAGTAAAATAGAATATACATTGTAAACAAATAAAAAGAAGGATCCCACAAACCCAATAAAAGCCAGAAGAATTGACCAGTAAGAGAACCGAGATGGTTCTATATCAAATAATCAAATTCATGAATAGTTTCTCCAGACATATGGGTAGCCTCCTCAGCATAATCCAAAGCCATTTTAACAGAGCTACAAACTACATGTTGCTTGATTTCCATAAGGCTAAGACTATGGAGGATAGCACTTTTCTTTACTATCGTTTTACCCAAAGAGTACACATCAATCACGAACTTGTCTTTGGAATATGGTCTAGGAAGAACCTCCACCTCATCGTCCTCATCATCCCTCTTATAAAGGGGTGAATATCTCACCAACTCTCTCCTCTTGCCAATCAACCTAATAGGTTTGTGAGTGCCACCATTTTTCACAAAAACACCTGCAAAAAGACTCTCCATAGCTGGAGAAGCGATAGGAGATATCAAAGGGTTCTTTACAACCTCAACAAAATAATTTTTCACCACTGATCCCCACACCCCTTTTGTAGAATCAAACCCTTTGTGAGGAAAATTTTCCAAACCTAATTCCAAGGAGAGGGAGTATACATCATCAAAATCCAAACTTGAACTTACTGAGACCCGATAGGGATCACCAATCGTAGAAACGGGAAGGGAGATCAAGGTTTTTTAAATTTCATCTACCGCAACCTCATTCTCCAAAGAAACATGTTCAAACACCAACAAATCCAAGCCCTAGTGTAGGGGATCCTGGCCCCACACACCTTGCACAATCAACATAGATTTACATATAGAAATGAAAAGAAACAAAGGGATATTCATCCTCCTCTATCGACAAAGATAATTGAGAAACATGACATGAAAACTTTGAACAATGTCGTACGAAGAATCCAATGTGAAGAAATACATTATCATATTTATCACCTTATTCCATGGCATATGCAAGGCCTTAGCACTAAAACCATTTTGAATTTTTGGTAGAAATTCATCTTCATCCAAAAATATACGAATCTCTTGTAAGAATGAGTGTCTCTCCATATTATGATACATACCATCTAATTCCAGCCCTTTGGTGCGACTGACCAAATACTCTGAGATCTCAAAATACCATGATCGAACATGAACCCAACCCTCCTTCCAAGTAATAAATATCCACTTAGATAGAACAAGATTATGGCCATGGAATTTTTGTATTGAGTCCAACAGAAACCCCACTCTTAGAATGGAAAAAACATCCTTATCCATTAAAAAATATGTGGGTTCCACCCTCGACTTGGATTGCTTAGACTTAATATTACAAACTCTAGATTTACCCATCTTCAATAAGGACATGAAACACCAGGTAAAAGTACCAACTACAAACCACACAGGGAAGCTAGAAACAAATTCATCTACACACACAACATAGCATAAAATGCCCCAAATATGGCTTGAGAATAAAAACACCAACTTACCCAATCCAGACTAAACGAAGCCACCAAATTCAAAGACATGAAAACTTCCCATCGACAACTCATGAGCAACAATAATACCAGAGCTTCTCCATAAGGACACAAAAGGGAGGAGAGCATATGTGGAAAAAAACAAGAACATAAAAACCAGAAGGAGCTCAAAAAACCCTACTATGGGTATGGGCCATATTTTATGATTAAGGGGAGAAAAAAAATTGTCACTCGTCCCCTAAACTAGATGATGAACTTCAACCACACCTCCAACTAGCACAAAGAAATAAAGGAAATGAAGAGGAGGAGCACAGGCTAGCAGACACCTTGCAAATAATATCTTTCAAGGTGACAAAAAAAATGAATATTCCAAGGTACAAATTCTAGAGGAGAAAGGACGTGAACCAATCTTGATTAAAGGAGATATCACCATCCTCTGGGCCTGCTTGATAGCTCAAACAAAAAAGAAGCCACCAAAACTCAATGTAAATTAGAAAAGGTGCCCATGGATCCACCGAAGGCCAGTCCGCAAACCAAAGCATGTACCTCAAGTGAAAAGAAAAATAAGGACCTTAGGCAAAAAGAACCTTCTTGAGGAAGCTTAGAAATCTTCAAGATATTCTATGACAACTAAGGCAAAAATATGGATGAGTTTTAGAATTAGAAATTTGAAAAATGAGTAGTTCAAATATGTCATGGGGAAGAAACTCAATTGTCCACCTACTATGGCTAATAATCGAATACCCCACCCACCCAATAAGAAAGCACTAGCCATCAGCCACCATTTAATAAACATCATTATAGACATAGTTGATGACCATAGGAGGGAAATCTCTCTACTAAACCATAAATCCCTAGAGATTTACCCCCATATTTACCATTAAATATGCAACCAAATTTTCTTCTCTTATAATGTGCCAAATTTGAATCACATCTAGAGTGTGATACAAACCCATAGCCTCATCAATTAAATTATCCACTTTCCAACTGACATGGCAGGATCCATTGATCATGCTAATTATGTTTAGCAAATTGCCTTCAATAATAGCTCTACTAAAATCAAAATATTTTAAAATTTTCAATCCTAAGAAATCTTCCCTCACTTCAACAACATGAGAAGAATTGACATCAATAGGTTCAGTGTAGGCAAGGACCAATATTGCTTTATCGACATGAATGACCCCTCCCATACCAAACAATCTGAGATTACCTTTAGAGGCCCCATAAAAATTCAATTTAACCTAGCCCACAGGTGGAGGAGTTAAATGAACCAGACTCTTGGTATTGGGCATAGGAGGAGGGTGATCCATGTGCCCAAACCCTAAACTTTCCTCAACCAAAATTTCACTAGGGATGGAAGCCTTTGGCAGCTTTGACTCTAAACTGACATACAAAAAATTTTCCACCATCCTTTCCAAAATGTGAACACTCAAATGATGAGAAGAAAAATCTTTATCCCTAAAGACCTGAGTGTTTCTCACCTTCCAAACACCCCACTTAACATGTGATAGCATAAATCTCCAAAAGCACCTCATCTTAAGTGACGAGAAGGGGGGAACCCACTATAAAATATAATCTATCACAAATTTAGGAAAAAACCAACTAACACCTAGCCACCCGAGGATATGCAAGAAAATCTCTTTAAAGACTTCACAATTGAGGAGTAAGTGCGAAGTCAATTCCCATGCATATTTACACATATAGCATCTATTAACCAAGCACCAACCTCTTTTGTGAAGATTCTTGATCGTAAGAATCTTGTTTTGAGCCACCAACCAGAAAAACATGTTTACTCTAGGAGTTAGGTGCTTAAGCCAAATGGAACCATGTGGGAAAAAACCACCATCGTCCTCACTAAGAATCTCATAGGCAGTCTTCATAGAGTAAAATCCTGCACTATCCACCTTCCAGATCAGATGATCCTCCATGTTGACTTGTTTAACTACATATAGATGAAGCTTCTCCATGATCATATACCATAATTGAGAATCCATGTCATTCCTCACCATCCTTGGAGTAGTGGACCAAACAATTTTATTTCCAAAGACCTTAGTGAAATCCACAACATTCACCAAGCCGACAACCCTGGACCCATCAATAAGATCCCTAAAATAAGTGTCTTCATTTAGAGGTTGATCTCTCAACCACACATCATCCCAAAATTTAACTTGCCTCCCATTACCAACAATCCACTTACTGTTCTAGTTAATAAAGTCCCTCGATTTAACTAGGTTGTTCCAGAACACAGAACCTCCAAAGGGGAGAAAATAAAAAATAAAGGAATCAAAATTATACTTGGCCTTCAAAATTTGACACCATAATCGACTATCATTGGAGGTGACCTTCCAACCTAGCTTTGCTACCAAGACCTTGTTCATTCTATCTACACTTTTCAAATTCAAGCCCCTAGCATTCTTCTTTCTGTAGAGTTGCTCCTAGGAAACAAGATGGAACCTACCTTTGAGTTTTTGGTTTATCCATAAGAAATATTTACAAATACTATCAATCTTAGATGCCACTTTCCTAGGGACATAAAATAAAGACATAAAATAGATCAGGATACTCTGTAAAGTGCTTTGAACCAAAACCACCTTGCCTACTTGGCTCAAAAGGGCCCCTTTCCATACCGTTAACTTATGTTGAATTATTTCGATCACTGGGGAGAACATCTCACTCTTAACCCTATCGATAAAAATAGGAATACCAAGGCACGAGGAGGAAATAGATGCTATCTTGCTATTCAATATGTTAGCAATCCTCCTCTATCGCACTTTTGGGGTGTTAATGAAAAATATATTACTCTTCAACAAAATTATTTTTTGATCGACTACCTTATATTAATAGTCCAATATGGATTTTACTTCCCTAGCAATGACCATCGATGCCACACATGAAAGGAGAGTATCATCTGCAAATTTTTTATGTGAGATCGGATTGCAAGAAACCGTCAGGCACATCCCCAACTCATTGTGACACCTAGAAATCATTCTTCCTAAAGCCTCCACCACGAGAATAAAATGAAAATGATATAATGCATACCCCTATCTTAGACCACGGTAAGAGTGAAATAATCCTACCAAAGAACCATTTATAAGAATCGAAAACCAAGCCAACGAAATACAAGCTTTAACAAGGTTGATCCAATCCTCAAAAAAACCAAACTTCCTCAAAATGTTGAATAGAAAGGCCCAAGAAACATGATCATAAGATTTTTTGACATCTAACTTAAGAAAAAATCTCTCCATCCCACTTTTATACATAGAGTGCATCAATTCATGAATAACTATAGCACCATCAAGGATTTGTCTTCTTGGGACAAAGGCACTCTACACCGAGTCAATCAACAATGGTAGAAGCGGTTTAAGTTTGTTCATAATGGACTTAGAAAAAATCTTGTATATGGTATTACATAAACTAATCGACCTAAAATCTCTAAAATAATAAGTCAATTCCTTATTAGGAATGAGGGCTAGGAAGTAAAATTCACAAATTTTAGGATAAACAGTGAGCACATCCCTCATAGCTACATAGACATCTTCCCCACATATGTGCCAATTTTTTTGGAAAAACATAGGGGGCAAACCATCCGATCCTGATTCCTTGAGGGGATCCATCCCCTTGAGTGCTTTAAAATTTTCTTCACCAGAGAAGGGGGCCAAAAGACTTCTATTCCAATAAAAAAAAATAAGTGAAGGGATTGCTTAAAATATTTCACCTTCAATTGGGAGGTCATGTACAAAAATTGAACAGAGTAAATTGATAAAAAAATATACCTCTTCCTCTCGGACCTCCATGACATAGGAGGAGACACCACCACTTCCTCTCAATATTTATCTTATTCTATTATGTCCTCCTCTCTGCAAAGTAGATTTATTAAAGAAATGGGAATTGTGGTCCCCTTATTTAAGCCATAACCCTTTGGACTTCTATTTCTATAACAACTCTTCTTGTGTTTGTCTATTATGATATTCCACCAGCAAGGATATTTCTTCCATAAAAAAATCCTCATAGTAACCATAAACCTCCATCACAATTTTGATATATTTCAGTTGTGCTTTTAGTCAAAAAAATTTCCAAATGAAAATTTGTTCCACAACTTAAGATAATTTCTAAGCCTTACAATTTTATTAGTCAACTGGAATATTCCATCCCCCTCGATATATTCCCATCACCATTATTTTAAAAAAGATTCAAAGTCAGGGTGTGAGCACCACATAACTTCAAATCTAAAAGGGTGAGGGAGGAACGACAAACCATCAGGGACTTCCAACCAAAGAGGATTATGGTCAAACCCAATCTTGGGTAGTATAGACAAAGATGCATCACCAAACAAATTAAGCCTATGAGAAGAGATAAAAATTCTATCCAATCTTCTCAAAATCAGACTTTCACCCGAGCACCGATTACTCCACGTGAATTTCACCCCTTTAAGATCCAAATCCCATAGCTCAAAAGAGTTAACAAATTTAGATAAATCATGTAGACTCCTCTCATCCACCGGATTGCCACCCCTTTTCTCAGAGGGATAGAGAGGAGAGTTAAAATCACCAAAAACAACCTAGTCTTCATTATGAAAGGTGCTTTGCATATCAAGGAGCAACTGCAAAAAAAAATTCTATCAATATATGAATTATGTGCATAAATATTTGAAATGACCCATCTCCTGATAGTTATTTTACACCAATATAAAATATTGATAATCCTTCTAGAAGAAGAAATAACATGGCCATAAAGACATGATAGATTCCATAAGGAGAGAAGACCACCTCAAGAACCAACTGCCTCGCTTGCCATAAAACTAGAGTCCTTCCACACCAGCTTATGAATAGAATCCCAAGAAGAAGAAACTAATTTGGACTATTGAATACATAAGATATCTGGAGAATTATCCCTTCGAAACAAAGCAAGTAACCTTTTCTTAGAAGAGCTATTGAGACCATTGACATTTTAAGAACTAATTTTTATTGGTGAATTAGAAAAAGCGTTTCTTGTCCACCCCTTGGGAGGAGATGATTTGAAACCATCCACCTTCAAAAGATTATCATCAGCCCCTTCTTTCACCATCATAAGAGATTGACCACCATTAGCCACTGCATCGTCCATCGACCTATTCCTACCTAACTTACTAGGGGGTCTACCGAGCCTTTTAACCATCCAAGTATCCACACCTTTCTTGTAGTGGCTTCTAGTATTGGAACCAGACGACTCTTTCTCCATTACAAGTAGTAGAGAAAATATGGGATTTGAGCCCCCACCAGCTCATATACTCCACCCACCAATGGGAGATGAGAATTCAAGATATTCACGAGAGCAAAAAGCTCCTTAACTGGAGTAGCCATAGAGGCCACCAGAGAGGATAGAACCACCTCTATCTAAGATACTTAAGCACCTTCATCCTTCTCTACCTCCAAACACCCAAAGGAATTAGATAGAGATAAATCAATAAGTTGATCCATTGGGTTAGCATGGAGGTCCATTTTTAGATTACAAGGGGAAGGGTTCGAAGAACCCTTCTTACCTTGCCCTGATTCACAATCAGAAATAAGATCCTCATTAGCTTTCTTCAACTAATAATGAGAAGAAGCAATCTCTTTACTTTTCGATGACCCAAGAGGTTTCTTGTGCCACACCTTCTGCGTCTTGAAAGTGGTCCATTTTGAAACAAAATCTATGTTTACCCCTCACTTTTAATGTTTCAGAATAGGATGGTTGGTTGACTTGTTCTAGGGATAAAAATTTTTATGATGGCCCCCAATCCCATACAACTTACATGTCTATGGCTTATTCTTATAGACCACATCCTGGCTCCATGATCCTAATTGAGAAATAAGATCCATATAATTAGGAAGGTTCCTCTCGATATCCATCATGATACACATTCTAATGTACTAGCTCCATTCTATGGACAAAGAGACTTTATCAAAAGAAACAAAGTAACCAATAGTGTTAGCCATCACTTTAAAAATAGACTCGTGCCATAAATACATAGGAAATTATAGCAGATGAATCCAAATTAGGACTAGATTGACCCTTTGGATAATCGGGTTAAAATCATGGCCCTACTTCTTGAGAAAAATACCATGATTCCCATAAAACTAGGGGCCACCTTCCAAAATATTACAAGAGTCCTTCTCACAAGATATTCTAATAAGAAAAAAAAAATTGAGGAAGAGTGGCTAGATACAACAAGCTACAAGGCTTCCACCGAGACATGGCCCAGTATTTAAGTGCATCCAATAGTGGTATACCTCAAATCAACTTACCCACCAAATCCTAGGAACCTTCTTGTAACAGGTAGTTGATCGTGTTATTCAGGAAGTAAATTTGGCCAAAGTTCACATTAACTTCACAGGAAGCAAACGAATCACCAAAGGACAACCTAACAACCATCTAGGCAAAATAAAGTGAAGAAGAAGAAGATCTCTTCTCTTCCTCCCCATGACCAACAATCTTCCCTACCACATCATAACACACCTTACATGGATTCCATAACTAATATGGGCCAACCACTCCATGCTTACCGGACCAAAATGAGTCAATCATATTGATGTCTGATGCATCCAACTCTTCCTCCTCACTCGTAGACACTTCAAAGTACCACATCCTTGCAAATGGATCGATAGAAGATTACTTATGACATTGTTATTTATAAGAATGAAATAATTATGATGATGGGTGAGGCTTGTGGATAATTAGATGTTTATGAGTTGCAGTTAAAGAATCAAATCTCAAACTGTATCCACCACGAATAAAATGCTACCATCTAGTATCTAGTCTCACCTTATTTATTTTTTCTATATTTAAGATATATTTTTCTCTAGAGAGGATCATTACAATATTTTCTTGAGAAACAACGTTTTTAATACAATCCTGCAAGAGGGTTGATTTTATCCTAACATAAAACCCAATTATTCCTCTAGTTTTATTTTTGAATACTCACTTATTTCTTTCCAACTAAATCCCCCAACAAATATGTGGAATACATTTTTGCCAAAAAATACTGCTTCCTAAGTGTCATTGTACCCAAATCTTGATTAGGAATCTGGAATAACCCAAGCAACATTGACTTCTCTCAATAACATATTTAAAATATCATGAAAAAAATATTAACTATAAGCAACCTTTAGAATTTTTATGTTACTTTGATTTTATATAAAATAACTCGACTTTTTATGAATATTTAGACATAATACCAAGCATTTAAAGCAAGAAGGATAAATGCAAAATGCACAAATATGGATTAGGTCTAAATATGGATATCATGTGTGAAACAATTTAGCTATCTTAGCCATTGATTCTATACTCATGAGAACACCTATTCCTATGACACACACAAAATTCATTAGTAGCATAAAATAAATAGAAAAACTTCTAATCAACATAAAATCCAATAATTTTCTTCATTTAAATAACATATACATTCATAAGCATGTTATATAAAAAATTTGTCAAGAGAAGGTTGTTTAATTATATTTAATATATAAAAATTAGATAAATATAAATATTTCATCAAACAAACAACAAAATTACTTGATAAATATCAAAATTTCATAAAATTAATATTTAATTTTAAAACCCCAATATATTGATGGTTGTAGCATTATTTTTTTCCAACATTCTACCATTTAATGCTTAATGTTTCAATCTTGAATTTCTTAAACAAAACTATTTATTTCTTGAACAACAATATTTCATTATCTTGATGTTGCATATAAACTTTCACTATTGTCCATATATGTTCTCATATTTTCAAAATTCCAACTATTGCATTTCTTTTTTTCTACAATATTGGTGTTATCCCATGACTCAACTAGAAGTGTTCTTATGCTAACCTTCTCATACTATCAAACTGCATGGATAACCAATCATCGCAACAACTAGGTATAATACAGTAGATATTTTCTTACAAGGTTTACTTTATTGTTTCCATCATCACTCTCCATTTCTCTTTTGGGGATACTCCTACTACTTCTATGTTTATCACTTTTATTACTTTAGCTTTCATACTCTCTTAAAGATATGGACTAGCTAGGACTCCTATCTAGGTCCTCCATGCATTCAAATATAGTATTGTTTCTACTCATTATTTCAATATCTCTCTTAAGCAATTCCATGAGTACTTGAGGATCCTAGCTTAAACTCTTCCTTCTTGCTAACACTTCTTCAATTTTATTACTTCGTCTATCATTCCTTGTTAAAGGTATGAATTAGGTAGTAATATAAACTAGGTCTTTCATCTATTGGGTTCGATCCACCAATGAGCTTATAGCTCCTTCTTCAACTAGTCTATAATTTGAATTTAAGGGTCCTACTCATTGCTCCAACATTTCCCCTAAGCCACTCCATGAGAACTTGAGGCTTCTATCTCCAACGCCAATTTCAATACCAATCATCAATCTATGGAATTTAACATCTCATTTTATGTCCTATTTTTATTTCCTTTTGCATCATTAGAAATCATTTTATCTACATCTAAAACTTATTAGGGTATATTATTTTAATCCAACCTAGTAAGAACTAAATTAATAACTAAATCATTGATTTATGAAGTGCATCAATTAAAATATATTTCCATCCATTTTCTATTGCAATTTTAGTTTCTATAAGAAGTACTCTAGCCTTTATATCATTGTTAGTTATAGTTCCATATGATTCTCCATATGTGAAGAGAATTGGTCCTTCATAAAATACCACCTCCACCTACTTTTATTAGATTTTCTTTAGAAGCACCATCAAAATTGGTTTTGATACATTGTATTGTTGTACATTTCTATTGTATCCTAAGATCAAAGTATATAATTTATTTTAATAGCATTACTACAAATGACTCTTCCATGTATTTTCAAATACTATAACCAAGTTTTTACCACCTTTTTTCATACTTGATACTTCCCATGATGATCACCATATTTGTAAACATTTGCAAGAGAGGCAATAACTTGGTTCCACACTTGGGCATGATTTTGAGTTTTATGTATAAAAATCTATTATTCTATTTAACTCATAAATTCCAACAAATAATGATAGGGTCAATCCTCCATAGAATACATAATACTTTAGGTTTTAAATAACTAATCCAAAATTTCATCAACTCTTTCAATATCGATGGAGCTATCCAATATATTTTTATATTTTACAAATGTAAAACCAAATGTTGTGAGCAAAGGAAAAATAAACAAGTAAATGGTTTAATATTTCTAAATACTTCTCATACAAGGTACATCTAAAAGTTCCATAATATTCTCATATTTATAAAATATCTTATATAATAATCTTAATTTGAATTGGAATCTTGAGTCCTTAGGAAGAGCCTCTAATGACCAAACATTCCTTCAAGGAAAATAATTGGGAGTAGGAAATTTATATTACCCTAAATCCTCATATTCTAACTTGAATAAGTATCCACCATATTTTGATAGGTTCTAAAAAAACTCATCCTTTTGTGTATAAATTATAAAGTAAAATGTGTAACGTAGCTTTTAAAGTTCATCTATAATTTTTTTTTGTTTCTCTCTTTCAACAAGGTTATTAATAGAACTTCATGATATAGATTTTTTTCTCATATTAATATAGTATTTGAGCTTTGGACCTCTACAATCTAGGTATGCTATGGATAATGGGTACTATTTTAAGTCAAAGATAATAGGAAAAGGCTTCAACCAAGTATCAAACTAAAAATTACATAATTCTTCTCATTGACTAATAATTAGATATGTCTCTTCATCAATTGTAAACTATGTGATATGAATTTCCATGTTGATGATCCTTTGGGTAGGGTTCTTTTGCAAAATAAATTTATTGCATCAAGAGAACCTGTATAATTTTGAATTAATGTTTTTTACAATTCTTTCCTTGATCTTTAAATAGTGTCCACCCAAGCTTTGCTCCCAAGGCCAAACTCATAATTCTACAATTCTACAAGGCCACTCTTCTAGTATCCTTTTCTTTGTAAACTTTATCCAAATTACAAAGAGAAAACCTTGAATTTTTCTCATATTTTTTCCAAAGAAAATATCTCTAAATTTTATGATTTTTTTATACCAGACCTAAAGGTAATTTTGAAAGTTACATCATATAAATAAGGATGGATTGCAATGTAGTCTTTATAAGTTGTAGCATTCTTGCAATTGTTAATAACATACCTTTTCAACCTACAAAACAAGCGTTAATTATATCTAAACAAGGTATCCATAGCTCTATTTTAGTTTTCTTATGATATAAAGAAATACCCAACTAGATCAATGGAAATTTTTAATTTTAAACCCTAAAATGTCCATAATAATTTATTTTAAATCTAGGTTGGTGTTAATAAAAAATATTGAATTTTGTAGTATTAACCAATTTTCCAATAAACTTCTCATAGAATGATAATATTGATTTAACTACATGGTCTCCCTAATTGATGAGTGGCCCGAAATAAAAATATAATGAATAAATTGAAGATGAGGTTTAAAGAGACCTCTTTTGCAACCTGAATAGATTTTATTTGTCTCTGACCTTTTCCTTGTATAAATATCTTCCTAATGCCTCTAGAGGAATAATGAAGATATAAGGAGTTGGTTCATAATATAGCCCTTTGCAATACCATAATAAAATTTATTTATTTTACACCAACTATAATCAAAACCAAACTTTTGAGAATGTCATGTAGAAAAATCCATGACACCCTATCATATGTTGTGTTTATATCTTATTTTATAAGCATACCTAGTTTCTTAATGGAAAATATATAATGCATGGTATCTTATATAATGATTATACCATCAAGAATTTATCTACCATGAAAAAACCACATTGTTCCAGTTATATTATATAATCTATAATGTGTTTGAACTTGTTTGTCATAATTTTTTGAAATGATCTTATAAATATTATTATAGAGGCTTATTGGATGAAAATTATCAAAAAAAATTGTCTTCCATTTCTTGGGAACCAATATTATAAAAATGAGATTTATCTTACTTATCATAGCATTTCTTTTCCAATCCTTTTAAACTACAACTAACATATCACTCTTCAATAAACCCTAAAATATACAAAAACTTTGTAGGAAATCTATTGGAATATATTAAATTATTTAGTACATTCCAATGTATCACCATGGGCACATGTTTAAATTAAGATTTTGTCTTAGATTAGGATTTAAGTATTTACTTTATGCAATGTAATAAATGTATAAGTATTATTAGAATATGCAATTATGTAAATGTGCATGTTGTCCATGTGTACGAGTCATAGAATAGGATGATGAAGACTCATAGGTAGGTGAAAGGCCAATAGATATATATCATTATATATAGGTCTTTTTAGAATGATAGAAGGAATTTTATAGGTGAGCACAAGGTAGAGTTGTAGTAGATACAATGTAGAGCATTTATGGAGTGTCTTGAGACCTCCATTTTAGAGTAATATACTATTTTCATGAGATTTCATTAATGGAATATTTTTGAGTAGTTAAAGAATTTTCTCATGAAATTTACATGCTTAGTATGTTATTTTTTTCATATATTTAATATTGCATACTCATTTTATACCTTGTGGTAGTTATTTCATGAAATATATAACTTCAAAAGCTAACAGTGGTATCAAATCCACAAGGGAGATTGATAGGAAATAGGGAGAGCCACAAGAGAGATTGAGAGGAGATAGAAAATTTTATTTTTAGAAATTTTAGAAATTGCTTTTTAACTAGAGTATTTCCACAGAGTTGTAGAAAAACTTGTGAAGAATAGAACTCAACATTGATTCCACTAGTTTGAAAAATCAACTAGTGAAGTCCATTATTTTAGATTTGAATAATTTGCATTATGATCTTCTAATATTTTGTTGTGGAGAAGAGTTGATTAAAATAAATTTGAGAAGCTTCCTACAATAGCTAAGAAGAATATGTTCTTTGGAATAAATCCAATACATGAAGCAAAAATTTAAATTTTGAAGAATTTGGAGGCCCAAGGAAAGAGGTCCCATTGAAGAACTTATAGATTTGGAAGCTAGAAGATTGAAGATTGAAAATAGAGGAGGAGTAAAAAAATTTCCTATTGAATATTTGAATCTATAGAATTTGAAGACCTAAGAAAAGAGGTCTCAAGAAAATTTGGAAGGAGAAATAAAAATAAGGCTAGAGAAGCCCTATTGAATAAATTGAAGAAGTGGTCATTGGAAGAGATTTGAAGAAAGCTCAAGGTAGAAGATTGTAAGAAGGAATAACTACTAAAAAAATGAATTTGGGATAATTTTTGCCATCCGACAATAAGCCCAAAAATAAAAAGGATTTGGCAAGAAGTTTTCCAAATTTTGGAAAGGATTCTAGAAGACCTCAAGATATTCAAATTCTTGAGAAGGAGGCTAGCAAATAGGCTAAGTTCATAATTTGACAAAAATATTGGAGGAGAAAGAAGCTAGAAGATACCACCAGATTCGAGAAATTTGAAGAATACCATTAAAGGCTTGAAGGCTAATTATTGATAAATAAATAAGGTCGTAATTTGGAGAATTTGGAAGAAAATATTAGATAACATAGAAGTTGATCTTGAGGCAGCATCGACAGCAACCTAAAGGTTGTTGGAAAGCAAGATTAAGCAACAAATTGAAGGAGTTTTAGAGCTTCAAATTAGAGTGGTTTCCTAGAATATTTGAGAGAGTTTAGGATAGGAAATAAAATGAGGAATTGAATGAGTTAAAATCTAAAAAAAGTATAGATTTTAGAACATAAATAGGGCAGCATTTTGGGCAGCACTAATAGATGCAAATTTAAGAATACAAGAGAAAAAATTTGGAGGAGAATTGAAGCCAAAATAATCATATTTTCAAGCAGCAAATTAAAGGTAAAAAGGAAAAACATTTTGGCAGCAATTAGATCTGAAAATTTGACAATTTTATGGTACCATTTGAGTAGAAATGAGAGCTACAAGATTGAAAATTTTATGGAAGAAAAACAAAATGAATTGAATCTGGAAATTTCACAAAATCATGGTAGCAACTAAGTGAACCAAATCACCAAAAATACTAGCTACAAAAGGAGGCCAAAAGGTGTGTAAAAGTGGTGCTATGAATGTTCATTTTTAAAGCATTAAATCTAGTTCATTTTAAGTTTTTTGAAAGCACCATATTAAGATTTATTTATGTTAAAAAAAACTGGTTTTGTTCAAGTATGTCCAAGGTAAGGAAGGAGAATTATTTATTATATTGAAATTTGCAAAAAAAAATAGCGAACGTTTAAGTTAAAACTTGCTCAAAAATGGAGTGACAAGTAGAAGAAGTATATGCTATGTTTATAAATTTAAGTGCAGATTTTTCTATGTCCTTGTAGACACAAAAACAGCACCAATCCAATTATGTGACTGCAAACACTGATCGCATTGACACACACAGCCCCCATGGCAGCCCCTAGAGGTTAAACAGTGGTCCTAACAACTCACACAATAGTTTTGGAAGGTCATAGGTCAATTTGTCACCTTTCAAGAACTCTGCTCTCTACTCGTTCCACCTAGGGACGATTACAAACTAGTATTTGTTCCACCCAGGGACTATTATCAGTATTCGCTCCAGGATGGGGCAAATAGCAAGTTTGATGGGCAAAAGGTCAAATCTTGAGAAATGGTAGCTCAGATCCACCACTTATCTCCTCCTTCATTGCATGAGAGTGTGAGTGAGCATTTTTGAGAACTAGAGGTAGTTACAAGGGCAGTCATGGAGCCCTTAATCAGGGAGGAATCTTCTCCCCCCTAGGAAGGCATGATTGCCAAGTGGCGCCTCTGCATCCTGATTAAAAGATATCCTTAGGTATATAAAATAGTGAGTCTTCTCACCCCAAAGATATATAGATAAGGAGCATTTTGAGCAATAAAGTGTTGTCATTTTACATCCTCACACCTTTTTATTTGTGCCTTTCACATCCTTGATCTCTTTTGGAAGGGAGGTCATTGGGTGAGTATTGGAAGTGCAAATCCAGACCCAAAACCCAAAATTTGGCCATAACATCCTACAAAATTTGCTAACAACACCCCACAAGAGGTTTTGGACCCATCCCAAGTGGATTGGTGCTGAAATTGGGCCCCAAACGATGGGCGTCCTACCCCTGAGTGCCCCCCGCATTGTTGTAGTCCTAATCGCCCCACCCTAGAGCGATTAGAAATTTGTAGTAGATTTCCTTTATATTATTTTTACATTTGATTCTATGTTGCTTAGATAGGTTTTAATTCAAATTTCACATCATTTTGAGCTGTTTTGATTATATTTTTGTTATTTCCTGCTTTTGCTAACATGCAGGTGGCATTATAAAATTCCTAGTGATAGAGTCTGAATTGGCAAAATCTAACCTTCTGGGTCTTTCCAAAATACCCCATTTTACCTAACACCCAACTTTGCAGGTGATTTTAAGCCTCTCGGATGTGACATTTGGGACCGTGCTTTCTGACATTTTATTGCAGGTCTAATCATCCCACCCCAAAATGATTAGAAATCTATGGTGAATTTTTTGACTGTTCCATTTGCAGTGCCATCCTAGTAATTCCCTTATGCTTTTGTCAAGTTTTTATCTCATTTGTATCTATTTTAGTCATCATTTTATTTATTTAATGCATGCGCTAATCGTAGGCTTGGGGATTGCATGTTTCATTTTATCTATAGGTGCTACTGACTATTTTTTGTTTCCTTGAACGTAGGATCTCGACATTAGAGGAGTAGCAAGGAGTCAAGACTCATCAACGCAAGTGGCGGTGATTTTTTGTCTGCCCATTCTACATGTGGGCACGCGGAGGAAGGAATACCATCCATGGTGTGACGAAACCTTATTTAACACTCCTAGCCCATGAAAAGGGAGGAGAAGGATTGTAACCGAGTTCTAAAGCATATTAATAAAAAGGATTGTGCTTCTAAATTTACTTTTATATCTGGTTTCGATTTGTTTATGTTTCTCTCCTTTCATGCATTTTCATTTCATAGGATTTGGCGTTATCTTTTGCTTCGCATGCATCGCACTTGGAACTTCCTTTTTGTTTCTGTATCCTCATTCTTTTAGTGGCGATCATGGTGGGAACTTTTCCTCTATTTTTGAGATCAAAAATCTGATCAAAGCTTGTTTTTTTTTGCTTGCAGGTACCAAGTTTTCAAACGTTGGACTGCTATTCATTCCAGTATATGATGAGTACAGAGCTGGAATTCATGCCACCCAGGGGCAAATGGGCATTCATCCCACCCTATGATGAATACAGTTCTGTTATTCATACCACACAGGGATGAATAGCTTTTTGTGTAGTTTTAGAGTAGAAACTCAGAGGCATCCTGTTTGGGTAGAGAAGAGGTAGGGGTCCCAAACACCTTATGTCATTTTTTGTTTTCTATTTTCTATTTTTTGGTTATTTGGTTGCTTAGGGAAATTTTTTACTACATGCTTGCTTTCTTTTACACAAAATAAAAATAACCCCACACATCACGTGGTAATTTAAAAACCAAGGAGCTGGTCGTAAAACCCCAACCCTTGATCAAGACCAACGATGGATTTCATCACCACCTTGGCTTGAATTTTTGCATCCATAACCCCAATCACTACTATTGCTAGATGTAAATCCTGACGAAAGCTAACCAAGTGTAGCTGGGGTGATTCCTAGCACATGAGGATAAGTCTTCTATGGTAGGTGTCAAAAATAGGGTGATCCCCCTCATGTACCGCCTATGTTCCATGTACCATTCTGCTCTCACATACCAATATTTTTGCTCACATAAGGGCGGGTATATAGAGAGGTTTGGTATAATGTCATGGCAATGGTATATCGAAGGGGCAACCATTTTGGGAGTCATAAGAGCCATCATATTGCATTTGCTACAAAATGTTCTTTAAAAAACAGTCAAAACAAAAATTAAAACACACTAAACCAGGTTTAGGGCACACCTTTAATCTTTAAATGAGATAATCATTGCTTTGTGTGTGTGTGATCTTTTTCTATTTAGTGTAGCATAAAAATCATAAAAAGAAATAAGAATCTACACATATTGTAGGGAGACACCACCATGGTGTACACCTGTAGCCAAGCCCAATCATGGGTGGAAGCTGTGGAGAGTGTACAAGGGGGCACAAGTCACCTCCGCTATAGCCCCAAGGACTTGGTCATTCCACCTTGGTGGCTTGACCCACAAGATAGTCCACATCGTACCTTGACAGAATGGGACTATAGAGGCACCCCTTTGAGGGGCATGCCCACTCAGCACAGCCCCTTTCGGGAAGAGTCCATACATGTGGCACTCAATATATATGGGAAATCTCCCTTTGATGCTCGCTATGAGTGGCCACTACATGATGAAGTGCTAGGACAACATAGGGTCCATAGGGAGGGGCCACATGATTACATCATCCCTCCTCTACCCCTTCTTATTATCAGGAACAACAGGACAAATCTAGAGCACAAGGCTCTTCAGGTAGGGTGAGCCAACTCTTCCCGTCCCTTTCTCACTTATGAAAGGGAGCACAAGGAAGACCACTACATTCATCAAGAGCAATATAAAGCATGGGAGAAATGCACCTTCGCACCTGCTATTTATCAGGGTCACCCATAGAGGCCAAAGCCTCAGGTGAATGTTGCTAACCTTGACAGAGGGAAGTGACCTATAGAAATCTCGGATCACCATGACCAAGACAGAGGTATAAGGGAGGCATTTAGACCTCCTAGACTCAAGACAAAAAAGTAGATCGACTTGGAGTTTTCCAGACATGCTGCCTGCCAAGCATAGATTACACAGCTTGAGCAAGACCAATAGTAGCTAGATCATCTATATCGCCTTAGCAAGGAGCGCATTTGGCACCAAACAGATGAGTTGCTACACAACACTATGCTTGAGAGTGTTCCAACCCATCAAACATAGAGGGCATACAGGTACGATAGGCACAACCCATTGGTGTAAGATAGGTCTCCAAGACCTTACCAAGTGTTACCTTCGAGACCCCCTAGACCTGAGTGGGAGGCCACTCCCAGGAACAATGATGGGTACCCTTTGCAGGTGCCCACCCATGGTCATGGGTCTCACTCAGAAACTCCTCAAGAAGCTTATGAGTAGTATGAGCAAGAAGAAGAGTGGGCAAAAATGCCCTACCAAGGTAGAGGGGGTGCTATTCGGCCACCCCTTTATAGGCCTCAAGTTCCCCGTAACCCACAACGGGAACAAGCTAATTAGGAAGAGATTAAATATTTTGATGCATATAAAGTGCTATTAGAGTGCTTGGAGTCTATGGAGACCAAGACTTTTGGGCCCCAAAACCCCACTTTACACCAACTTCACAGTCATCCTATGCATCCGTCAGTGCCAACACCCCCTTACCTGAAACACTTTAAACTGCCCTAGTTGGCAATCTTTAGATGCGAGGAGGATTCCCAAGAGCATGTGACTAGATTCTTGAGCCAATGCTTTGGCATATAGGACAATGATGCTTTGCTATTAAGAACATTCATAACCATGTTCGCAGGCCCTGCCTCAGATTGGTTCACTCAATTGCCAAAGCACAACATTAGTAACTTAGATCAGCTAGTGGATGCGTTCCTTGAACACTTCACCTTCAACACCAAGAAGAAGGTGTCACTAAGTGACCTAGACAACCTCAGGTAGTATGAGGAAGAAACCATGGCAGCCTATGGGAACCGGTGGAGGACTTTTCTTTCAAAGTTACCCTACCTCCCTCCCATGGCCGACCTTACCCAAATGTTCTCAAAAAGTTGTTTGATATCGATCTCCATGCTATTGCAGCTGCAGCAATATACCACTTTAGAGGAAGCTCTAGTGCAAGCTAGAATCATTGACGAGATCAAGATTTAGGATGGTGAGATCACTAAGCCAAAGAAGAAAGAGTGGTCTAAGAATTCCAAGACAGAGACCACGCAACCAAAACCCGCTATGGTTAATTAGGTTGCTATCAACATGCTGAAGCCTGTACCAGCAACGCACCCCCAAAAGGCTAACTATCAGGCAGTGCCTCTTAACAGTTATGACAAAGAAAATAAAAGGCAAGAACAAAATCAGTGTTGTCATCCTCAATGAAAATTCACACCATACACAAATTCCAAAGACTCCCTGTTTGACCGCTTGTTAGTGGTGAACTTGATCAACCTGCCTGAGAGTCAACCCATAGACCCCAACATGCCAAAACCTAAGGGCTATAGGGAAGACTTGTACTGCAGGTTTCACTGATAGAAGGTACATGATCTTAATGCATGTTGGAATTTTAAAGGCTTGGTGCAAGACCTGATCGACAACGAGACATTAGCGATGGATAATATCGTGGCACCAAGCAACCAACAAATGGGGGTATTCAAAGAACCCTTGCCTACCCATGATGCATAGGAAAAGACCCTACAAGTCAATGAGGTAACACAAAAATGCCCCATGCAAGGGTATGTAGGGATGATCAGTATAGTGACTCGAAACAAGAGGTATCTGAGCACAGCTGCCCCCATGGTAGCTACAGGAGAGGTGCCAAAAATGTCACAATCGCAATAGCACCTTACACAACCTACTCTACCTAGACCAGTGGTCACGATTCGGACCAAGCTTACCCAAAGCTTGAGGACCACATTGGCTAGGCTCTTCATTTACGAGCTGATACAACAATCACCGCCCCATTGGGAGGCTCTAATAGAGATATTAAAAGCCATTGAATTACAGCCCCATGAGGCAAATTCTTTCAAAAACTTTGTGGGACATGTTAAAATATGCACTGATCCAGTCATCACCTTTAGAGAGGACAAATTGAAATCAATGGCTGGTGACATGGTAGATCCACCCCTGCACATCATCGCGCGGGTCAATGGGATTCCGTATAAGAGGGTGTTGGTGGACACTAGCTCGTCCAGTAATATCATTACAATAGTGGCCTTGAAACATCTAAAGTTGCCCGCATCTCACATCATGGCCTCCACCTATACTCTACGAGCATTCAATGATGTGATATGCTTGACAGTCGGCACAATTGTCCTTCCCATCCAGGTAGGACAAAATACTATTTTGAAATTATGCCACATATTGGAGGGTGATATGGATTATAACATTTTACTAGACTGGCCATGGATCAGGGACATGAAGTGTGTCCCTTCAATAGCTCATCAATGCTTGAAGTATACATTTTAAGGGCAAGTGCATGTAGTCCCGGTAGACCTAGAGCCCTTCAAGTATTGCAACACAGTGCAGCTGATGTCATAATCAACCCTTCCATCAATTCATTTGGATTTTTAGTTGAACCCATCTAAACAAGGTCTGATTCCATAGGCATCCCCACTGACAAGTCCATCAAATCCCCAGCTGGGTCCATCTTCATCGTCTGGTCCTTCATCAATGATGCCACCTACGATGACCACATCGAAGGACAAAGGGAAGAAACCCCTAGAAGAGGTGCCACCATCAGTTTCAATCATATCCACTGAGGAGATGCCTAGCATAATGGAATTTGAGGTGCCTAGTTCACCCGACATGGAGTGGACTCAGGAAGAACATCCATTCCCTCCCCCTCAATCACCAACAATCACTGTTGAAATGGCCAATACAGTCCTGGGGGAGTATTTGGTGTAGAATATTGTAGTAACACCCACACTTGAGTCCATGCAGGACATGGGGAGACCTTGCCTCCTCATCGATACTATTTTTCCTCTAGGCTACCTGCCAAATCAGACAAAATTTGTGTATGGCAGCCTTGATCATGGTATTGAACTACACATGCAAGAGGAAGAAGATGAAGAGCCCTTTGCAGAAGATGTCAACTATTTTTCCAACCTAGACTTCACTTTAAGATATCTTGGCCAATGCAATTGTCATGGATATGGGTTAGTCAGATACGAGAAAGGAGTGTGCGTTCTTTGCCAACCAAGATATCAGATGCCATACGACAAATTGGGAGTAGGGTTCAACCACCCCCTGCCCCTTGACATCTTGGTATAGAACATGCAAGGCCTAGGGATAGGCAATAAGGGTGGGTTGGCATTAGATCCATATGCCAATCCTAACATAACATATACATTGGGGGACTATCTCCCATTGTTGACAACCAACCTTGTTGGCCTCAACAACCCTTTCCCTTCACTCGAGAGAGGAGAAAGTTCGAGGACTCACCTACAAGAGAGGTATAGACAAGGTCTGAAAGGATCTTCTATGGACGATTCAAAATATGAAATAGCACCATGGGACCCTTTAAAATCTGATAACAATCATTCACAAGTGACCCCCATGGATGATTATCAAGAAATCCTCTTGACAATGTTCCCTTTGTAAGCTCCGGTCGAGCAAGTGCCACATCAAGAAAATCAGGTCCCCCCATAGAGAGCGAAACAACCTCGATGGGACCACATCAATTTGCTCGAGCAGGATGAGCCTCCCATGTCATAAACAGTTTTTGGAGCCAACGACGACCTATGGATCTCCAACAGTGATTATGAAGATAAAACTAAGATGGCCTATCTCAATCATATGTGATAGCAATAATACCTTATGGATATTGATGACATATTTCAACATCTAAACATAGGGCCAGGTCATGAGTGGCACGTAAACCCAGCACAGTGGGACCAAGTGTTGAATCTGCCACTTTGGGCGTACAAAGAGCACCTTCTACCTAGAGACCCTATAGAGTTATCAGTGTCGAGGACAGACCCTATCCTCCTATCCATACATAGGGCCGATCCATTCATGCCAATATCTCTAGAGCTAGATCCAAAGCACAAATATCATCAAGGAAGTCCAAGATACCACACCTGTGGTAATGGAGACCAAAATCATTTCATCAACATGATCTCCATTGACTTAACTGCTCCCATCCACAATCCAACCGATCCAACATAGCCATTGTATCTAAACCTAGATGCCATAGGCTGGGATCGCACTAATTCATTGCCATCCCCATTAGAGTATTGGCCTTTTGATGAGATGCTTCATTTCACCCTAGGGCCAACTCAAGATATCTTCCATGCTGAAGAGAAACCTGAAGTTCCCAATGTAGATCTCAATTCAGCAAATGATATCCACTTGATCCCAACTCCATACCAATTGGAGGATGAATCCCACATGTCGGTCGAGGAGATGACTGACGTAGAAATTGGATCTAATCTAATGAATCCACAGATTATCAATTTAGGGGTAATATTATCCCTCGAAGAGCAAGCCAACTACATTACCCTTCTTAAAGATAAGAAGGAGGTTTTTTCATGGTCCTACAAAGACATGTCAGGGCTAGATCCATAGCTAGTCATGTATAATCTAACGCTTGATCTGAAAGTCAAGCTAGTTAAGAAAAAACTACGTAAGATGCACCCAACAGTGGCCTTAGTGGTCAAAGATGAATTGCAAAAATTGTTGGACACATAATTTTTCATCTGCGTAGATTACCCACCATGGCTGTCCAACATGGTGCCCATCAAGAAGCCCGAAAAGAGGATTCGCATATGCACTAATTTTTGAGATCTAAACAAAGCGATTCCTAAGGATGATTTCCCCTTGCCTAGAATCGACGCATTGGTAGATGCTACAACGGGCCATGAAATGCTTTCCATCATGGATGGTTTCTCGGGATACAATAAAATTTGTATCAATCTCAAGGACCAACTAAAAATGATGTTCACAATGCCTTAGGGGACATTTTGTTATAAGGTCATGCCTTTTGGCCTTAAAAATGCCAGTGCCACCTACCAACGTGCCATGATATACATTTTCCATGATCACATGCACAAAACTTTGGAAGATTACTTGGATGATCTGTTGACAAAATCACTTTTGTTTCTAGATCATCTCGATGACTTAAGCAAGATCCTCGATCGCCTCATCGAACACAAAGTCAGACTAAACCCCAAGAAGTGCGTATTTGGCATCACATTTGGAAAGCTCTTGGGTTTCATAGTTTTAAAGTGATGCATCGAGGTGGACCCAAACAAAGTCAAGGAAATCCTTGAAATGCTTCCCCCAACTACCATCAAGTAGCTCAAGATGAAGAGAATTTACAGAAACATATTCTAGAAATAATGTAGAAATAATAACTAAGGAAATAATGACACCATTCAATGCACATATAACACACAAGATTTACCCTGGTTCACCCAATTTGGGCTAGTCCAGCAAACAAGAGTCTATCCTCCTTGATATATTATTCTCTCTCATCCCTAAAACGGGACATTACAATAATTATATAAGGAAACTCATACAACCCTAAACCACCAAGTGGTATTAGGGTACCATGGATACAACACCATGGGCTAAACCACCCACACCCACTAACCACCCACCAACCGTGGGAATCCTGAGGGTCACTCCAAAAGTAGCGATAAAAGTAGGTGAAAACTAATGGCCCCTCCGAACAAATTGAATACATAAGCACTAGTAGATCTTCTCCTGTCTAGATCTCCAGCCCAATATACATCAACAAACCCTTCTATATCCAATTTTCTATTTTCTTTACCAGTACCCTCATAGCAGATTGTAAAATCAGAGGTGCCATGCAAATATCTGAAAACCCTTTTCACAGCAGTCCAATGCTCTTTACCAGGTTTAGACATATATCTACTCAAGACTCCCACTTCATGGGCAATGTCTGCTCTAGTACAAACCATGGCATACATTAAACTACCTACAACATTTGCATAAGGAATATGTGACATTTCATCTACCTCTTCTTCTGTTTTTGGACATTGTTCAGCAGATAATTTTTCACCTAAAGAAATAGGTACCTTCACCGGTTTGCAATCCTGCATATTGAACCTTTTCAACACTGTCTCAACATACTTTTTCTGATCCAGCCACAACTTTCTGTTAGAGCGATCTCTTTTTATTTGCATACCCAATATAAAATTTGTAGGGCCAAGATCCTTCATGTCAAACTGTGATGCCAACTGAGACTTTACTTCCCTGACCAGTTTCTTGCTATTTCCAATTAGTAACATGTCATCAACATAAAGAACTATAATGACAATTACATTACCAATTTTCTTTGAATACACACAGTGATCAGCATTGCTACGAACAAAACCAATTCCTAAAACATAAGTATCAATTTTTTGGTACCACATTCTAGGTGATTGTTTCAGTCCATACAATGATTTCTTTAACTTACATACCAGATCCTCCTTTCCTGCAACAGTGAAACCTTCAGGATGCCTCGTATAGATTTCTTCCTCCAAATCTCCATGAAGGAATTATGTTTTCACATCCATCTGTTCTATTTCAAGATCAAATGCAGTAGCCACAACTAACATAAATCTAATTGATGTTAGCTTTGTAATGGGAGAAAAAACTTCACCATAATCAATTCCTTCAACCTGGGAAAAACCTTTAGCAACCAGGCGAGCTTTATATTTCTCCACTTTACCTTCAACATTCTGCTTCTTCTTAAATATCCACTTGCAACCTATTGCTCTCCTACCACTTGGTAATTTCACTAAATCCCAAGTTATGTTCTTTTTCAGGGACATCATTTCCTCATCCATGGCCTCTTCCCAATGGTTTGCCTCTCCAGAATTAACAGCTTCTCTAACTGTTCTAGGATCTTCATCAATAACAGATAGTACAAAAGAAGTAGGAAAAGCAGATGGACTGTACCTTTTAGGTTGCCTCCTTTCCCGTGTTGATCTCCTTACCATAGGTGTATGAACCTCTTCTTCATCCTCTTCCAGATCCTCACCTGTATGCTCCTCTTCCATATCCTCATCTGTATGCTCCTCTTCCAGATCCTCTACTATCTGATAGTTTTCCATGATATCAAATTGGACTGTTCGAGGTTTATCTTCTATAAATACCTTCCTGGAATCACTGATCATCCCCCTAAACACCACATCTCTACTATGCACTGTACTTTTAGTTTTTGGATTCCAAAGCTTATATCCTTTAACACCATCTTTATAACCAATAAAGATACATTTAACAGCATTATTATCTAGCTTACTTCTTTTCTCCTTTGGAATATGCATGTATGCATCACAGCCAAAAACTTTGAGATGTGAAATAGATGGTTTCTTACCAAATAGAGCTTCAAATGGAGTTTGATCTGGCAATGCTGATGTAGGTGACCGATTTCGCAAGTAGCATGCTGCACTCACTGCTTCTACCCAGAATTCATGTGCCAAACCTGCACCACTGAGCATACTTCTAGCCTTCTCCATCAGTGATCTATTCAACCTCTCTGCAACTCCATTCTGTTGAGGTGTATATGGAGTAGTCTTCTGTCTTGCAATACCACATTGTTTACAAAATTTCTCAAATATATTAGAACAATATTCCCCTCCATTATCAGACCTCAACACCTTAATCCTTTTATCAGTTTGATTCTCAACAAGTGCTTTAAATTTCTTAAATTTTTCAAACACTTCATATTTGCTCTTAAGAAATTAAATCCATGCATATCTTGAAAAATCATCAACAAAGGAAGCATAATACCATGATTTTCCAAGAGACGACATAGGAATAGGACCAAAAATATCACCATGGATCAAATCTAGTACCCCACTAGATCTTGTGGCACCAGATGGAAAACTAACCTGATTCTGTTTACCATAAATACAATGTTCACAGAAATCGAAAGACATTGAGTAATTAGGGATACCATGAACCATACCTTTTGTGTACAGGGTATGCAATCCCTTTTCTCCAATATGTCCCATCCTTTGATGCCAGAGTGTTGAGCTTTTATCAAAATCAACCTCAGGAACAGTTGAGCTATTGCACTCATTTGTCATAGTGCTTCCCAATAGCTTATACAATGTTCCGATCTGAACTCCCCTTGCCAACACCATTGATCCACATACCATTTTGCATGAATCCTTGCCAAAACTAACATTCACTACTGCATCGGCCATTTTGCTTACCGAAATCAAATTTCTAGCAAGTCTCGAAATATGCATCACACTTGGTAGGGTCTTAACCCTACCATCCTACAGCAAAATTTTCACTCTTCCATGACCCATGATTCTGAGTGGTGAATTATCTCCCAATAGTACCTCCCCTCCATCATATCTTTCATATTCACTGAACCACCCTCTATGAGGAGTCATATGAAAAGAGGCACCAGTATAAATCAACCAATCATTTTTATCTGATCATGTGGAGCACAATGAGCAGGATGCCAGATATACATCCCATGCTTCATCAATGGATTTATTCATCTCTGTGGAAGTCGATTCATCAGACTTTTTTCTAGACTCAAATTTCTTTGATCTGCAATCCTTCTTCATATGACCAGGCTTGCCATAATTCCAGCATTTTCTCTCAAACTTCCCTCGAGACTTGGATCTACCTTTAGACTTAGACCTATCACCATATCTAGATTTGTCCTTCTCCTTGGCACGCCCTCTCACTGTTAGGGCTTCCTTATATGTGCCCTCCATGGCTTTTCTCCTCATATCCTCAAATAATAGAGATGCCACTATATCTTCAAACTTTAATGTGGATGAAGTTGTACTACCAATTGCTACTACTAAGTTATCCCATGAATCTGGTAAAGAGCATAACAAAGTAATGCATTTATCTTCCTCACTCAACTTAATTTCTACAGATGTTAGTTGACTTACCACTGTATTGAATGCATTCATATGATCTGCAACCGAATCCCCGTCATGCATCCTAAGATTGTATAGTTTCTTTCTGAGGAATAATTTGTTCACTAGGGACTTTGATTGATATAAAGCCCCTAACCTCTCCTAGAGATCCTTTGCTGTAGCTTCTCCCAAAACATTGATGAGCACCGAATCTGCAAGACACAGTCGAATCAGACTCCTTGCTTTTTGATTCATCTTCTCCCAATCTTCATCAGAAGTACCCGTAGGTTTTGTTGTTTCTGAAATAGCAGCCCATTGATCTCTGTCCACAAGCATATCTTCCATCTTTAACTTCCATAGTTCAAAACTTTTTCCGTCAAATTTCTCGATCTCTATCCTTGAATGATTTCTTGACATTTTTCCTTCAAACTCCTTCTGCGTAACTCCCACTCCAGAATAGGTTTCCTCTCACTCCTAGAAACCCTAGATCTTCTTCAAATGGATTTAAACCCTAGCAATAAAGGTGTCCCCATATGGCTAATGACTTGGCTCTGATACCAAATGAAGAGAATTTATAGAAACATATTCTAGAAATAATGCAAAAATAATAACTAAGGAAATAATGACACCATTCAATGCACATATAACACACAAGATTTACCCTAGTTCACCCAATTTGGGCTAGTCTAGCAAACAAGAGTCTATCCTCCTTGATATATTATTCTCTCTCTCATCCCTAAAATGGGACATTACAATAATTATATAAGGAAACTCATACAACCCTAAACCACCAAGTGGTATTAGGGTACCGTGGATACAACACCATAGGCTAAACCACCCACAACCACTAACCACCCACCAACCATGGGAATATCGAGGGTCACTCCAAAAGTAGCGATAAAAGTAGGTGAAAAGTAGCGATAAAAGTAGGTGAAAATTTCACCGCCGGCTTTGCCGGCTTCTCTTGCCTGGATTCACCAACTTCTATCACTTTCACCATATCCAAGGGCATCCCCCTACACACCCTGAGCCATCACCTATTACGTAATCACCTTTACCATAGTCGGGGGTCCTTGGGGGCCTCCGGGCCCCCGAACCCCCCCTACCCGTCGTCTTTTGCGCTGTAGTTCCTATCGTACAATTCTTTTCTGGAAAAGAATGAGACACATCCAACACAAGAGTTTGTAGAGAAAGGTCACGTCAATCAAGCGCTTCATAGCATAGTTATCTGACAAGTTTTGACCCATGAATAAATTATTGCACAAGGGGGTAGCATTTCACTGGGATGATGAGTGCCAATCAGCATTTGATGACATTAAACAATACTTGGCTTCACCACTAGTATTGGCACCACCTAGACTAGGAGTGCCATTCTACTTATACATCTCAGCTACTAAGGTGGCACTGGGTGCCATGCTAGCCCAGAAGAATGAACTTCACAAAGAATAGGCTACTTACTATCTTAGTCGCACCTTGGTCAGTTATGAACTTAACTATGCATACGTCGAGAAGCTCTACTTGGCAGTGGTGTTTGCTACCAAAAAGCTATGCCATTACATGCTGAGCAACATGATGTATGTTGTGTCTAAGGAGAATCCATTGCGATACATGATGAGTCATACTTATCATAGTAGCTGCACAGCAAAATGGATCATGTTGTTGATGGATTTTGACATAGAATTCATTGCATAAAAGTCTATCAAATTTCAAGTCATCACCGATCAACTAGCAGAGGCTCCTCTCAAATATGATCAGCCTCTGACCATAGAGCTACCCGATGATGGTGTCTTCCATGTATCAAAATCACCAGATTCTGATGAGCCTGAGTCACAGGCCGACATAACCCTATTTTTTGATGGTTCTAAATGTGAGCAAGGAGGTGGCACAGGAATTGTATTCTTCACACCACAAGGGGCTCCAATACCCTTGTCATTTAAAATTGATTTCCCATGCACCAACAACAATGCCAAGTATGAAGCCTTGCTCATACGTCTTCAGATAGCTATCACCATGAACATAAAATTCTTGAACATCTTTGGTGATTCGTTGTTAATTGTCAACCAAGTGAAGGGGGTATTCCAATGTAAATGCCCAGTTTTTTAGGCCTACAAAGCCCTTATGGACAAATTCTTGGAAAATCTTGAATAGTACGACATCGAGGCACTCCCTTGATCATTGAATGATTTTACGAATACTATGGCCTCCTTGGGGTCACTAATCCCACAAGACCTTTCCAATGATATGACAACCATTCAATTCAAAACATTATCACAATCAATGATGGAGCATGCAAGCTCTGACTTAACGCCAGGAATCCACTTGATCCAGATTGAACCATATCCGGATAAGTTCTCTCGAATCCATGATTATTTGAAACATGCCAACTGGGGGTCCTTGTTCTCCCCTATTCCTCTTAATAGTAACACAATGCTATTCTTACATATTCTCTCCCACTCAATTTTTTCTAGGAACAAACTTCAAGAGGAATTGGCTGTTAATATCATCGAGGTTTGAGATCAGTAGGATTGGTACACACCCATCCGAGATTACCTCAAGCTAGGTAACCTCCCACTTGGATTGTCGCATGCCGCAAAAAGATCATTCAAATAGAAAGCGACAAAGCATGTCTTGTTAAGAGACATTTTGTACCATCATAGCTATGAAGGAATCCTTATTCATTGCTTGGACCAGCAGGAGTCCACTTGGGCGATCACCCAAGCGCATGATGATACATGCGATGGCTACTTCAACGGTATGGCCATCATAAAGTGCATTATTTGCACGGGCTATTATTGGCCATCTTTAGAGCGAGATTGTTGCGCTTATGTAAAGAAGTGCATGAAGTGTCAACACCATGCTAATTTGACACACATACCTTCTCAGGCCTTGCAGTCGATCCAATCGACTTGGCCATTTTTGTAGTGGGGCTTAGATCTAATCAAAAAGATCTCCCTTGTGTCGTTGAGCCATCACACGTTCATCATAATGGCCACAGAGTACTTCACCAAGTGGGTGGAAGCAGTTTCGCTTACCTCTATGACTGGAACCCACATTTTGGAGTTCATTTTACATAACATCATATGTCATTTTGGTATTCCATCGAAGATAATATTGGATAATGGGACGTCATTCAAGAAAAAAGATGTGCATTCTTTGACCACAAAGTACAAGATTCAGCACAGATTTTCAACACCATATTATTCACAAGGAAATGGGCAAGCAAAGGAGTCAAACAAAACCCTAGTTGCCATCCTCAAAAATATAGTTGCAGATAATCTTAAGGATTGGCACATTTAGATCCCACTTGCTCTTTGGGCCTATTGCACTAGCATTCGGACGCCCACTGGGGCAACTCTATTTTTGCTGGTGTATGGCTCTGACGTAGTCATACCTCCCAAGTTGTAAATTCCTTCCTTGTGCATATCAATGCAAGAGTTCATTGATGATGACACTACATGATAGGCCTGGTTAGACCAGCTTACATTGCTCAACAAAAAATGCGTCAATGCTCTCGAGCATTTGCGTATCTACCAAGAGTGACTTAAGAGAGCATACAACATGTGAATCCACCTGAGATACTTTCAAGTTGGTGCCCTGGTCTTAAAAGAGAACCAACATAATTCTAACTTGTCGCCCCATCTAAGTGACAAGTTCACGAAAAAATAGTTAGGTCCTTAAGTGATTGACAGTAAGATAGGACCTAGAACATACTGGCTAGCCTCTCTTGATGGAATCAAGGAACTAGAACCCTTGAACATCAGTCATTTGAGGCAATTCCATATCTAAGAGAGTCATAGCCCAAACCAAACTCCCCAAGGATTCCCATAATCGTTTGGTCAAACCAAATGCTCTAAGGATTCCAATAATCACTTGGTCAAACCCAAAACGCCCCAAAGGTGCCCATAAACCCTTTGGTCAAACCAAAATGCTCCAAGGATTCTCACAATCTCTTGGTCAATCCCAAAAATGCCCTAAAGGTTCCCATAAACCCTTTGGTCAAAACCAAAAGCTCCAATGATTCCCATAATCATTTGGTCAACCCTAAAACATCCCAAAGGTGCCCATAATCCCTTTGGTCAAAACCCTCCAAGGATCCGAAAGAATCACTTGGTCCGCACTCACGCGAAATGAACCAATCATAAAGAAAATACAAAAACAAACAAAATCATCAAAAATAACAAAAATTTGCGTTTCATTTCCATGCATACTCAAAATCATCAAAAATAACAAAAATTTGCATCTCATTTTCTTTGCATCTCATTTCCATGCATACTCAAAACGCTCAAGAAAAAAAATCAATCAATCAAAAAAAATATATAGCTACATTAAGCATCACATACATACATTGCATATTTGCTAGTCATATAGGTCAAAGGCACCATAGACTGTCATCACTTGGAAAACCCATCATCCTTCACACTTTCCATTTTGTAAATAATACAACAAAAACAAGCACCATCCACCGTTTCACCATATCATAAGTCAGTTGTCGTCTAATGTATCTAGAGTTTTTGTCATTCAGCTGTCTTTAGATCTCTAGCCAAATACTATACAAATTCAAACAAATTTTACAAAGGTATAGTTCCACTTGGATAATGCCTTGTTATGTAACATCCCAACACAAGTTAAAACACATAAAAATTCCCAAGTTGTGTAAACGAAATATGAAACCTATAAAGCAATTCAGGATACCATACAGTGAAAAGGTTATCTTGCTCATCACCCTGTGTGAATGACCCCAAAGAATGCTGAGAGTTGGAAAAAGGACAAGCATATTCCTTACCCAATTCCCCAAGAATCCCTAGTTCTCAAAAAAGTTGCAAAACATCAAAATGTTTTTTGCAAAATTCAAAACTCCAAAATTTGACATCAAATCCCACAAAGTGCATACATCAAAAATCATAGGCAATAGTGATTCTCATCACTCAAAATTCAAATCCCTTGCTCTAAAAGAAAAAAACAAAAATAAACAGTGATTTTTATCACTACAAAAGAGCAAGTATCCCAATACAATCGAAGAAAATAAGGGAGTCAAACTTGAATCCCTGGAACTCTTAGCATTCAAAAGGTCATGAAGTAAACCTCAGTACCAGTTTGGTGGATAGCCTATCGGTCACTGGTGGCAAAACTCCCACATGACGATATATATATCACATTAAATTGTGTGCAGATCAATGTTTGCATGTGGATGGGCTAGCTTATGGTATCCTAGATAGCACCACAGATTAATCTAACTAAATATAACAAAGGAGTTAGTTGAGCTAATTAGGTGATCCTCAGTATAGGTTTGGCTAGCATCCTATCTGGCACTGGCGGTATCCTAAAAAATACCACATAAACAAACTCAATTGCACACACAAGGATGTGAAATAACTTGGTCAAAGTCAAGTCAAATTCATACCTTGTTCAAAAGTCTTGTAAGACAAAAGAACAGTCTTGGATAGTTAATTAAAACATCTGAGTCTCAAAAAACCTTAACTACATTCTAAAACCAACTGTGATATCTTTCATCCTCGCATCGCCATCAAAAAATACAAAAAAAAAAAAACAACATATATACATGAAAAGTCATTTACCACAACAATCGCCTAGAACAAAAATCCATAAGTTCTAAATAGTCTATGGTGCCACCGCAAAACATCAACAACTCATTTCATTCATTCCATATGCATATCAAAATTAGAAACATTTGCATTCATCATAACATGTGCATCCATCAATGTAAATTAACAAGCATACATCAACATCAATCACTGTACATAACATAAAATCACGACATGTGTATAAAAAAAAGAAAGCCATCTATATATATATATATATATATATATATATATATATATATATATATATATATATATTTTTTACATCAAAAATACCCTCAGGATACAACAAATCAGTCCTCTAACCTTGCAAAAAGATAAAAACTCAAAAACCCCGAAGCCTAGGACGTCGGCCACCATGATCATGCAGGATCGATGCGATAGGAACTACCCTCATGGTGTGGGTCCTATGGGACCCCTCAGGGTGACTGCTACTAGCCCCCACATCATGCCTACTAGTGCCTCCCTCATCCAACCGCCTATGCCGAGAGGATGTTGACTACTTAGTATCACTCCCTCTCGAGCGACGCAACGATCCGCCTCCACTAACCGTAGGGATCCGCCCACCGAGGTGGATAATATCTATCTCCAGCTCAAATCAATGTCGCACCAAGTCCATATCCCACTTATGATACATCACCAAATTCTCATCGCCCTATACTAGCTGCATCCGTAGGAGATCCATCTCCCGTGCAGCCTCTGTATCCCCATCTCGTCGGTGATACGCAACCAATGTGTTCTCTCGCTCCCCCATCTGCATTCATAGGAGATCCCTCTCCCACAACATATCCTCGAGCTCCTCATACCACCTTTGGATGAGCCACTCCAATCATGCATTCTTAGCATGTAACCCTACCTCTGTATCCTCTGAGATTGCCTAAGGCATCGACATCTCGAGAATGATAGCCTACTTTGGATCCCACTGCTCTGAGACATCCTACATATCTAGCTGCTTTAGAACCCCAAAATCCTCATCCACATCATCTACCTCCACCAGATCCACATCCTCTAGTGGAACCCCCCAACCCTCTCCTGGTGCCTCTACACCCTCCCCGTCTACTACAGTTGCATCTGCCCCTCCTAGAGGCCCATATCCCTGCCACCATCATAGCGTCCACCACTACTCATACTTAGCAATGATCCTAATGTCGTCCATGTCTGAGACATCAATCGTTGTATCTACATCCTCCCCCAGTGGCTCAATGATCAGCCATGCCAAGGTCCTCTCGTCCCCCTAGCGTCGATAGATCAAGGGCTCACTAGGCAACCCTTGGTGCACCCCAAACTATCATGTCACCCGAACGTACAAGAAGTACTCTTGCTCAGTATCGTACCACCCGATCAGCCACCTACCCCTACGAACCCGCCGGAGCCACTCCCCAGCCTCAGGCCAAGTGGGACAGTCCCGATATGGCCGCCATACCACATCCCCAGGAGCAAGCCATGAGAAGGCCTCAGTGTAGTGACCAACATCACCTTCCCACCATCGACTGTACCCCCACTCCTTCGACCTGTACCACAGTATTGCGTACCCTATCTTCTTGTCAACCATCTTCGCTTGAGTCATCCATGGTAAACCCAGTGGTTGATACATCGCTATGTGCTTCCAAGCCCAGCTCTGCAATAGGTAGCTACACCCAATACCCTTATGCCTTCAGCAGTAGATCTTGTACAACTCATCGTAGAGTTGTGCCAGTAGTGTTTGACCCCATCTCATAATTAGGGGCTCTATGGTCGGACACTCCACCAACCTGAAGACCACCTCTAGCAGGTTCCATGAGAACCTCGTGCCTGACGAGTTGGGTAGCACCATGTTGGAGATGAGGCTCATCAGTAATGTGTGCCTCACTCCCAACATGCCCCTCTCTAACCACCATCGTACCAAAATCTCGCCAATATGGTAGTCCCCCTCTGCCCTCTCCACCGGGATCTCCAAACCCACCTCCTCCCCATGACCAAATCAGCGTGTCAGCACTACTATCCGTTGATCCCATGGCGTAGTCCTGATTGGCAGCCTATCTATCGAAATCCATAGAATTCGATAGACATCCTCAAGCGTAACTATCATCTCCCCTGTTGGGATATGGAAGGTATTAGTATGAGGATCCCACAAGTTGATCAGGGTCGTCAGATAGGCATGATCCCCCACTATAGGCTCTAGGGGAGTCACATGCTTGAGCCTAAGGGCATCAAGCCACTCCTAGTCTGCCAAAGTCAATGCCCCCTGGGCGTAAGTGAACACTGTCGGCTGACGGTACCGACTCTTCACCACCTAAAAATCATAGAAAACACAAAAACATTAAAAACATGCAAGAAAAACAAAATATACAGTAATAGCATATATATACAGTAATGTACAACTAAGCAAAACATTTCAAACTTAAACAAACAAATTCAAAACAAACAACAAAAAAAAATCCGTTTGTCTGCACTTAAGGTTTCTAACTTTTAGTTTAAACTGACAGACAAATAAAAAACAAAAACACATTCAAATTACAGTTTGTCAGTACCTAAGATTTTTACTTTACAGTTTAAACTGAAAAATAACAAAAAAGCAAATAAATTCAAAAATTCATTTGTCAGTCCCTAAGGTTTATACTTTACAGTTTAAATTGACAAATAACAAAAAAACAAAAAACAAAAAAAGCAAATAAATTCAAAAATTCATTTGTCAGTACCTAAAGTTTTTACTTTACAGTTTAACCTGACAGACATAAAAAAAAAACAAATCACAATTCAAAAACAAATATTTCAGTTAACCCAGGGTTTTCATCCTAGTCTAAACTGACAACAACAAACAAAAAAAAAAAAAAAAACAGTCTAACCTAGGGTTTACATCCTAGTCTACACTGACAACATATTTTTTTTTATTATTATTACAATATAAAAAATAGTTAACGTAGGGTTTTCATCCTAGTCTAAACTGACAAAAACAAACAAAAAACAAATATTTCAGTTAACCTAGGGTTTCACCTTCGTCTAAACTGATAAAAAAAAACAAAACAAAACAAAATAAGTTTTTACGCTAAGTTTTGATCTTAGTTAAACTAGGGTTTCTTTTAGTTTACAACAATAGCAAAATAAATATGGTTTCCACTAGGGTTTCGACCTAAGTTCTAACGAACCCATACAAAGCACCAATTCACACACACATAAAACAAAAAAAATTCTTTTATTTTTAACTAGGGTTTCATTTTTTAAATCAAAAACAAAATACAAAAGAAAAACATTGCGGTTTTAAACTGTCAAATAAAACAACAAAATAACAAGGATAAGAGCTCACCGGTCTCACCTTGGCTCTACCACTGGAAGACCCGGTCCGTGAACTCATGATGTCAGAGCAAATTTGGCAGTGCTTCGCTTTGCAGACTCGACCTCCTCCTCCTTAGAGCTCCAAATCGCTAGAAAAACAAAGTACAAATGAGCCCAAAACCTAGTTTTGGCCCATAAATAGGCTTTTTAAGCCTGTAATCATTCCAACCTAGGATGAGCGCTCTAGTTAGCACTTGTACCACCCTAGGATGATTACTAAACTGGTATTCATCCCACCCTGGGATGATTACAGAGCAAAAAAATCAAAAAAATCAAAAACAGCAAAAAAATGCACCCAAAAATGCAATAAACTTGCCGAACAAAGGCGCCTTTGCGCACAACATTCAATGGCATGCAAAATTGACGTCGGGGTCACAAATTGTCACTATCCTACTCCCTAAGAAGGCTACCATAGCTAGACTGCTCGACGGGAGGACAAATTTTTGATAATTTCATCCTCAAAAAGGTCACAAAAGGGTTCAAACCCACCAAAAATAGGACCAAATGTTGGGAAGATGCAAAAGCATTCAAAGAAAAACATCTGAAGGCACCCTTACCTAAGTCATCTTGGGTCAAGCGACTCATCGCTTTTTTCATGTAGGTCATTCCCTCATCGATCCGTCGCTTGTGGGGGTAGTCACACTTAGTCACCAATCAACAAATACACACCCAATCAAGGCAATGACATGCATTCAAATAATCATTGACAAAGATAATCACACTCTTGCTTAGGGCAGTAAACAAGCAATAATCACAAGCTGATCAAACACTTGAAATTCATGAATCATGAACTCAAGGTTCCCATAGACAAAAGGTTGCGCCCTTTGCCTATTCATGACTGATCAATGTCCAAGCTTAAGTAACACCTCACCGAAAAGGGTTAACACTTGAATTAAGTTCCTTCACTCATCAGAAGCAAGGATTCAAGAATGCATGCCATTTCCATACTTGGGGCATCAAAATTTGGTTAGGTTATTAAGAAACCCTAATCATTAGTGCTTTGGTTATCTATTTTTGCTTAGCACTGTGCCATGCACAACGCATCCCAAAAAGGGGCATCTGTAGAAACCAAAACAACACCAATCTGATTATGTGATTGCAAACACTGATCGCATTGACACACACATCCCCCAAAGGTTAAACAGTGGTCCTAACCACTCACATAGTAGTTTTGGAAGGTCAGAGGTCAATTTGACACCTTTCAAGCACTCTGCTATCTACTTGTTCCACCCAGGGACGATTACAAATTGGTATTCATTCCACCCAGGGATGATTATCAGTATTCGCTCTAGGGTAGGGCAAATAGCAAGTTTGACGGGAAAAAGGTCAAATCTTGACAAATGGTAGCTCAGATTCACCACTTAACTCCTCCTTCATTGCATGAGAGTGTGAGTGAGCAGTTTTGAGCGCTAGAGACAGTTACAGGGGCATTCATGGAGCCCTTAATCAGGGAGAAATCTTCTCCCCCCTAGGAAGGCATGATTTTCAAGTGGCGCCTTTGCATGCTGATTCAAAGAGAGCCTCAGGTCTATAAAATGGTGAGTCTTCTCACCCCAAATATATACAAAGAAGGATCATTTTTAGCAATGAAGTGCTATCATTTTACATCCTCACACCTTTTGATTTGTGCCTTTCACATCCTTGATCTCTTTTGGAATGGAGGTCATTGGGTGAGTATTGGAAGCACAAATATAGACCCAAAACCCAACATTTGGCCATAACATCCTACAAAATTTTTTGACAACACCCCACAAGAGGTTTTGGACCCATCCCAAGTGGATTGGTGCCAAAATCGAGCCCCAAACGGTGGGCGTCCTGCCCCCGGGCACCCCCCGCATTGCTATAGTCCTAATCGCCCCACCCTAGAGTGATTAGAAATTTGTAGGAGATTTCCTTTATGTTCTTTTTACATCTTATTCTATGTTTCTTATATAGGTTGTCATTCAAATTTCACATCATTTTGAGCTATTTTGATCATATTTTTGTTATTTCCTTCTTTCGCTATCATGCAAGTGGCATCATCAAATTTACGGTGATAGAGGCCGAATTGGCAAAATATGACCTTTTGAGTCTTTCCAAAATACCCCATTTTCCCTAACCCCCAATTTTGCAGGTGATTTGGAGCCTCCCAAATGTGACATTTGGTACCGTGCTTTCTGATGTTTTATTGCAGGTCTAATCATCCCATCCCAGAGTGATTAGAAATCTATGGTGAATTATTTTACTGTTCCATTTGTAGTACCCTCCTAGTAATGTCCTTATGCTTCTATCAAGTTTTTAGCTCATTTGGATCCATTTTATTCATCATTTTATTTATTTAATGCATGCGCTAATCGTAGGCTTGGGGATTGCATGTTTCATTTTATCTACAGGTGCTACTGGCTATTTTCTATTTCCTTGAACGCAGGATCTCGACATTATAGGAGTAGCAAGGATTCAAGACTCATAACGCAAGCGGCGGTGACATTTGGTCCGCACATTCTACATGTGGGCACACGAAAGAAGGAATACCATCCATGGTGTGACGAAACCTTATTTAATGCTTCTAGCCCCTGAAAATGGAGGAGACAGATTGTAACTGAGTTCTAAAGCATATTAATAAAAAGGGCTCTGCTTCTACATTCGCTTTTATATATGGTTTCGATTTGTTTATGTTTCTCTCCTTTCATGCATTTTCATTTCATAGGATTTGGCATTATCTTTTGCTTTGCATGCATTGCAATTGGCACTTCCTTTTTGTTTTCATATCCTTGTGCTTTCAGTCCTATTCAAAAAAATAAAGAGACTCAATAGTGAACAAAGGAAGACAAAATTTCTAGTATCTAAATATACCAACAGGTGTTCTAAGTATTGAAAAGTTTTTGGTGAAAGTAAACCATAAGCAATGCCATCACATTGCAATAGATAGCTATTTTCACAAAATAAGGTAACATATAGCATTGATAAATAGTCATTATACGACCAACATAGAACATTGGAAACCATCATCAGATTGCAAGGATGAGCCACCAAGGTTGCACCACTAGCATGGGGAGAAAGAAGCATAGTCTCACTACCACCAATAGTATCACAGACCATGGTATATGAACATACAACATCAAGGAGTGAGTGTTGAAAAGATAAAACATCCATGAAGAATAAAATTAACGTAAGGTAAGTGCCACCAAATCTGAATCAAGCTCTATTACAAAGAAATTATTGAATGTTGAAACTTCCATAGGAGGAGAGTGTTGAAGTGACAACCAAATGAGTCTCAACAAAAATTGGTAAGCTGAAAAAAATAAAGGATTTTTGAGTGTTTGAATGCTAAGAAACAAGAGAACCAAAATTAGGGTAATTAAGGTTCATGATAAGGAATGTCAAGTGTTATAGAAACCATCTTCCATATAGAGGATGTTACATATTCCATTGAAGGAGAGAAATATTCCATTTACAACATTCAGTGAGTCATAATAATTTATGCCTATGAAATATAACTCTCTTGCCAAAAATTAAGCAAGATAAAGTTGGGTAGAGCACCAGAGGAAATATTTTCAAAGAAATTCAAAGACATTTGGTATCACTTGGCACTTGATTTTTAGAACACCAGTCATGATTGAAGGAAGGTTCAATATCTAAAGGGTATCTATTAATGCATAGTTCAAATATAGCCTAAAGAAAACAAATATCCCATATTGGAATCAGATTTGAAAATCTTTGAGAAGCATGAAAGAACAAAAAGGATAGTAAAACCTCACAAAGATAAAATTTAGTGAGCAGTAAGAAGTATGGAATATAGTGCAATCAAAGGAGAGTGCAGATAAAGCAAGACAAAGTTTGAAGCACTATATTAAATAAGGTATGGAAAATTTAAATTAATTTAGAACCTTTGTAAAAATCAAAGGAGGTATAAGGTATAGTAGTAAGTTAAAGATTAATTATTCTTCTATACATAAGGTTATTTGTATAAAGGGAGCTATAAGCTAATGCATTATTAAATTTAAACCTTAGAATATTTATTGAATGGTATAGAATATTTTTGAAGCAAGTGGAATTTAATTGAAGGAGTTTGAAATTAGTTCATTCTATTTGAAATTCAAATTGCATAGAAATATTTGCAAATAGCTTAACTTGGAGAAATAAGGATTTCCACATTGAAATTGAAATATTGAATTTGCAAATACATTAGTTTTGTAAATTTCCAATTAGGAAGTTATAAGGAGTTCAACACCAATTTAAAAACTTTGAAATTTAGAAACTATATTATTGAAAATTGAAAGAAGCAAAAACATAGAGTTTTTTGAAAAGTTGAAAATTACATTTGATTTTAGTATCTTGCTCAAATTAATGAGACATAAGGAATCAAAATTAAAGGTTTTAAAAATAGGAAATCTTATCAAACATGAAATTGCATCAAAACTTATCTTTATCTTTCTATTCATAAATAGGGAGAAATAAGGTGAAGAATAGAAGTTGAACATTAGGGAGATAAAAGGTATTAAAATCAAAAGAAAACTAAGAAAGCTGAGGATCACATCAAAGACATAGAGATGCAAAATATTCTATAAAACATGATAATTAGGAATATCTTATCAAATTTGATCTCATACTCAGAACTAGGGAGATATAAGGTAGTCTACAAGTATCATCATGACAACAAAAAGATTCATTCTTACATAATCCTAACATATTAAAGGACCTAATTACTCTTCATGGAAAATAAAGTGAGGGTAATATTTATAGTTGAAAATTTTTGGGATATTTTTAAAGAAGAAAAAACTAAGCCTACTACAAATGCTAAATATATTCAAAAGTTTGAAGAATATGAAGCAAAAGCACTCATGATAACAATATTTGTAATTACATATGAAATACAACCCTACATTAGTTCAGCAACAACTTCTATAGAATCTTGAAAAATCTTATCCAAAATATTTGAAGAAAATAATAAAGCCAATATCTTGAACCTTCAAATTCAATTACATTGTCTAAAAATTAAAAGTGGTTAAAGTATATAATTTTTTCTAAGAAAAGTAGCAGATATAAAAGGAAATTTATTAACCTTAGGAGAAAAAAATGAAGATAAGTTTCTTGTTCAAGTAATCCTAAGAGCACTTCCATAAAGCTACAAGAATCTAGTCACATATTTACAAATTATAAGTAAAGATACATCATTTGATGAAATAGTCAATATACTACAAGAATTTAAGGTAGAAAATTCAAGTAAAACATGAAATGACTAGCAATGCCCTAGTCTCAAAAGATAATCCACAATTAAATGTTACTTCATTCTCAAAGGGTAGATCAATATGGAATAATAGATATTGTTAAGTATGCAGAAAGAAAGGACATAGTGCCAATTACTGTAGATTCAATCCAATAAACCAGTATCAAGGGAATCAAACTAGGAATCAAACCATTTTTGGAAGCCAATCAAATAGGTCATTCCAACCAAGATAATATCAAAAATCAATATAATTTGCATCAACAATAATTTTATCATCAATATACTTCTCATAATCAATACAATCATCTTAAACTACAATATGGAGAAGGAAAACAAAAAGGACACTTAGTTCAATATATTCAAGAAATTCAAGAACTAGAAGAACCTACAAATGAACATGATGTTAAAGTTCTCTACGAAAAAAAAATATTTTATATAGATACTGATTATTTACTTGATCAGGATATAGACAAGGAGCAAAATGAAGAATGTATAAAAGAAGACCTCAAGTTCCAGAACCAATATGAACATCCATATTGAAGACTAAAGTCTTCAATAACGAAATAATGTAATACAAGGGGGTGTTGGAATATATTACATTATTTGGTACATGCCAATGTACCACCATGGGTACATGTTTAGATTAGGAGTTTATCTTAGATTAGGATTTGAGTATTTACTTTATGCAATGTAATAAATGCACACAAATTATTATAATGTGTAATGATGTAAATGTGCATGTTGTCCATGTGTACATGAGTCATAGAATAGGAATATGAAGAGTCATAGGTAGGTGAAATTCCAAGAGATATATCTCATTATATATAGGCCTTTGTAAAATGATATAAGAGAGGTTTTTGATGAGCACAATGTAGAGTAATAGTAGATACTATGTAGAGCATGTATGGAGTGTTTTGAGACCTCCATTTTAGAGCAATGTACTATATTTTTGAGCTTTCATTAATGGCATATTTTTGAGTAGTTGTAGAAGTTTCTCATGATATTTTCATGTTTAGTATATTGTGATTTTTATATATAATATTTCATGTTCATTTTACACCTTGTGTTAGTTATTTCATTAAATATATAGATTCAAAAGCTAAAAAAATCCATTAAGGCTACTGCCCTATTAGGATGGAAAGAAAAAACTACTTCATGTAACTCCTCCATAGATATCTTCTTCATGAAGCTCTCATTTTTTTCCTATGTGATAATTGATGGAATAATTTGTAAGAGGTCATATTGTACCTCTTTGTCTTACCCAATACCTAACAACATATATTTGAAATAATTAAGTGTTTCCTTCTTTATATCTTCTTCTTATTCAATATTTCTTCCTTTTAGATTTTAAATATAGTTGATGTGATGAAAATAAAATTTTGTTTTTTTACTGTAGCATGATTATTTGTATTTATATCTCCTTCCTTGAGTCATTTCTACATAGATTTTTGGAACTAATATGACTTCTTCTTTTTCAATGTCTTATGATAATAAAAATAATAGTAAATATTTTCCTTTCACATAATCCATTCCACTAGTTTCTATTATATCTTATAAATTTTTGAGCTTGAATTCAATTTTTTTCTTTCTATAAAAACATTACTAAAAATATTGGAATTCCAAATCTTCATTTTCTCCTTTTAAAATTTTATTTTAAACAAACATGTACATATATGATTCTTCAAATTTTTCTTCATACCACCATAACAAAACCATCTAGACAAAATCAAAGTCTTGGATCTATACATACTAGAAGTAAAATGGATTTGAATTACCATTATTAGGTAAATTAGAGGTCCAAGGAATGGGTTTGTGATTTGATCCTACTCACAATATAATTATCTAAAGAGATTGAATACTATATTTTAAACCATTTGTTAGATAACAATAATATATAGAATCTTTTGTTATATGAGTTTTACTAATGCATCGATTGTCCAATGTATTTAAAAACCATGAAGGACTAACATTCCAAAGGATATTTGAATTCACAAATGAAGAAAAATCTTAGATTTATTAAGACCATCCTAGAGTAACACACTATTTTCCCAATGGAGATAGAATTGTGTTGAAATCACCCCTAGGAATCCATACATAAAAATAAATCATCATTTTGATTGACAAAATTAGGGTAATGTCCTTCCAATATTTTTCATGAGGAGTAACTATAGTTGGAATATAGAAATTTATAACCTCATATTTTATGTTTTCTTCTTTCTATAAAATAATCCTCTAACTCAATTATTTTTTTCTTTTAATAATTGCCCATCCCATTTTTATTTAACCATAACATAGCCTCCACAAGAAACCCCCTCGATTCTTCAACCTTCAATTAATATTTTTAACACTTTCTTATTTATGTTACACTGAAAATCCTATAGTGTATGGATTATCCTTCATAATCATTACTTTATTAAGCTCCCTTGGAAACCTAAGTCTCCTTGAATATCCTCCATTTGATTTTATTTATTTTGTTGCTTTTAAAACCCTAAATTGTAATGAATACACTCTGTACTACTTTCATTTTTATTACAAGAGAAACAATTTATGTTATTTGAGGAAAACCAAAATGATTTACTTACATTAACCTTGACCTCCTTTATCTCATTCAATTTACAATTTTCTTATCATATTTATTTTCCTTAAAATTTGACTCCCCATATTCCTTCTTACATTTAACTTCTTATGTATTTGAACTTGTATATTATACTTTTTGATCCCTTGTATCATTTGTATTTCTATTGATTGATTTTAGCGAATTATGATGACCTTTATTATTTGGTGATGTATAGGGATTTTTACTACCACTTTTTTAGGAGATATATTTTTTTATTTGATCCATCTTATTCTATGATATGATCTCCTTTTATATTGAATTTTGCCTTAGCCCAAAAATTTTCATATTTTTCTCCATGCTTTTCACTTTGCAATTTCTTGCCAAGTGTTTGGTTTCATGATACTAGTGACATTGAAATGCAATATTTTCATAATCCACTTGTTAATACCATTCTCTTCATTCAAATTTAATCTTAATGGACTATAGTAAATATTTTAAAAAATCCATGCTAACATATATTCAAGTGTATATAATATGCCTTTTATCCTTAGTATTTGGTCCCTCCTAGATGAACTCGCCTAGAGTAATGCTAATATTCTTTAAAATCTCTTTATTGATAGGGTGATAAAGAAGTCTAAAAATTCTTGTCATGACCCACCTTTGTGGGACTAATTTATGAGATAGACTATTGATTTAATGTTTCAATGCCTAGTACTAATTGCATTATGGATGTTTAATTATAATTATTGCTTTATTTCTATGATAATATGGTACTAATAATATTGTACATGTTTGTAGGACCAAGTACTCTCGTAGGTGGACAAGGAAGTTGACATAGAGAGTAATGGATTCATTTTGAATAGAAGTTGATAACCTGGAAGTTATTGGTAAACCTTCTATGTAGGTGGTTGATAAATTGCTTGTTTTGGTTTGTTTGTGTTTATTTATTATTTATTTTCTTTGCATATATGTTTATATGCTTTGAAAATATAAATATTCTTTTTGTTGGTATAACAAACTACAATGAATGATTTACAAACCTTTGAAACTTCCATATGTTTGCTTATATTTTTGGATTTGGAAAAGGGATCCATCCGTGGAAGAATGATTTTTTAAAGTTATTTAATGATTTCCATTTAGAAAATGTCATGGCTAATAAATAATATTAGCCTATGATATTGATTATTAAGTTTGGAAAACTAATAAAATTAATTTGATGCTTCATTGTTAACAATTAGCATCAAAGTGGTTAAGATTAAAACCTCAAAAGGGGGGTGAATTGCAAGAGACTTCCCTAGGAAGTCCTGTTCTACTTCCCTGCTTCCCATTCCCTGGCCCTGTCCTAGTTCCCTAAGATTTCATTGGCCCTTTCTTCTTGGCTAGCTGATGTTGCAGATGATCTTATTGGGGTGGGAGCTCAATGTTCCTCTTGTCTACCCCATTCCATACCTCTTAGAAGGGTCCTTTCGTGTGTTTTCGTCTGGGATGTCTCTAGGATCTTCCCTAGGACATTCCTTGGGATTTCTATGTTGCTTCAAGTATCCTTTCATTGGATCTCTTATATCTATCCTAGGTTTCTTGCAGGGTTTTATTTGGAGTTGTGGTTAAGAGGTTCTACTGGTGTGATGCTTCATAGCTTGGGTGTGTGGCTTCATGAGCAACTCTTCATAGTTTCTTAATGGTTTGGGAAGGACCGCATTCTTATTCTTGTGGTGTTTCTCTTTGGGTTTTTGGATGCAGGCTTTGTGGTGGACTTGTAGAATTTTTCATGGCTTGGGAATGGGCCTCTATTTTGCATGTTGATCTGATCTCGTTGTACTTCCTTTTTTGGATCATGAAGAAGGTCATTGGTGATGTTGGTCTTTGGGATTCTTGCTATCTTGGTGTGGCTTCATGAGTATCTATTCATAGTATCTTAATGTTTAGGAAAGAGCCATGTGCTTATTCCTATGGTGTTGCTCTTTGGGCTTCCGTATGTGGACTTTATGGTGGGATTTCATCATATTTCGTGGTTTGGGAATGGCCTCTATTTTACATGTTGTTGTGATCCCATTGGGATTCATTTTTTGGTTCCTTAAAATTGTTCCTCGATAGTTTTTGGGGTTGCCTTGGGGTTCTTGCTCCATTTTTTTGTCGGGACCTGTGATCAATATTTACAACTCGTTTTCCCCATGGCTTCTTCTATTGGGTTTCCCTAGGACCTTTCTGCCTCTTTCCCTTGGCTTACAGTTTTGCACTATTGTTTCCTCTACTTCCATTGGTTTTTTAGTAGTAATAATCACTACAAGGGGATTTCATGGCTTGTGTTGATCCCCAGTTTGTTGTTCCTCTTTCTAGGTCTATGCGGGATGTTGTTCTCTTATATCCTTGCATGTTTTTTGGTAGTTTATCTGCTCTATCCTACTTTTCAAGGTGGTTTTTGTATTGCAGTTCTGGATTTCTGGTGTTTCTTGGTCAAGTTATGGTTTTCCCCTGCGCAGGATTGTGCATTTTTTATTTTTTCTCTTCTTGAAGGGTTTTTTCTTTTCCCCACTTTTTGAGTTGTTCAAACTTGTGGTTGGGCAGGAGTGTTCAAATTTTAAATTTTCCCACTTTTTTCTTTTTCCTGCTAAGTGAGTTGTTCAATTTCGTGGCTGGGAAGGATCTAGTTTTTTCCCGCTCTGGACGTATTTTTTGTACGCCTTTCATGAAGGCTTTCCTTAAGCCTTTTCGTGGACCTTTCCTTGGGCCTTTCCTCTAGCCTTTTCAATGGCCTTTCCTATGGCCTTGCTTGTGGTCTAGTGACCTATTTTAATAAGGTTTTGGGGCCCTTTCAAAACCCCTTTTAATAAAATTTTAACTTATCAAAAAAAATAATTAGCATCAAAGCGAGAAAAATGGAAATAAAAAATAGAATTTCTATATGCTTGGATTTGTGGTATAGATTTGTGCTCCATACCCATGATGTTAGATAATTAATAAATTAATTGATAAGAGGGTAAGAGGAAATTATTTCAAATATGTTTGAATTAAGAGATAATGTACTTTGAGTGCTAAACATTGGGGATGGTGGTTAAAGAAACATTATGGGAAGTTAGGATTCAAATTTGATGCTTTGTATTGAGGAGGGAGAGTTCTTGGAGAAAATGATAGAGTTTTCTTGTTCTAGATGATTGCAAGGAAAAACAAAACTAGAGGAGCACACAAGAAGGACAAGTGTTGTAACTGGATGGTGGTAAAAATGAAATAAAACACCATTATTGCCATGCTTTTCTAAGCTACAGAGGTATATTTATTAATGCAGTTCAATGATGGGATACATTTCTTGAATCTGGAGTTCGTTGTTTAAGCATGGATTCAATAAATTTGTTCAGGTTTTTTTGTAATAAACTTTTTAAAACCCTCTAGATGTCCTTTTTCTTTTCTTTAGAGCTTCACGTGTGAATGTTGAAGAATATTACTTTATAAGCTTGGTTAAGTTCTTGTGGTTCAAAGAAAGAAAATAGAAACTATCATTTTATCTCTTTTAGCGTTTGGGTAACAATTAAATGATCACATCCATTATATCTTTGGCTGAAATTGTTTGTAACAGTTTAGTATTTTTTAATTTTATCAGACTCTATTGTAGATGTCTGAGATGTCTGAGCTATTTTTAATTGGTAATATTATTTATAAATACCTATTTTAAACCTTAGAAAACCTAGATACATTTTGTTGCATCGAAAGTGTATGGTTGGTTTTAAGCTCAGTTTAGTTTTTAAGCTCAGTTTGCTTCACTAAAAATTACATTAGATATATATTTTTTTTTTGTTGTTGTTCTTGTTGAAACATGGAACATATGCTTGAAGGTTTTTATTTATGTGAAAATATTTATATTGAAATATTTGTATAAAAAACTTAGAATAGTTGTCTTGCTTTTGTTTTGTCTACTATATCTTTGGATAATATTTAAAAATAAAAAAATAAAGCATAGTTGTTAATGTTAAATGGGTAGGCATTTTCATTTATAGCAAAGTGTGGGCCATATGTTTTACTTTGGAATATCCCATGTTCTAGTTGCTTATAATATTGATGATATAGGCAATTATTTAAAAAGGTAACTCTGATAAAGTAGAGTCGTTTTAAAGGTCTTTCATTTATAAGTTGATATGGAAGAATGTAATGTTAAATTATTATGCTGGACTCTATCATACGGAGGATAGTGGCTATTTTGGGCATTGAGAATATAGTAGAGAAAGAAAATAAATATTGGAATATATCATTAGGTGAGCATGGTTGGCATTGAGAATATAGTAGAGAAAGAAAATAAATATTGGCATATATCATTGGGTGAGCATGGTTGAATAGAGACACCTTTATTTGATGACCTTGCACATACTATCAAAATACTTTTCGTTTTATGTTTTCTAGAATGTACAGAGTTTGTGAAATATATTATTTTGACGAAAGTAAAGCTTCAATTTTAAAAAAATATTAGTAGAAAGTAGATTAAAATGAATATTTAAGGTTTTAGTGAAGAAAATTACAAAATGTTTTGAAATACGTTCATGGAGCTTTTTGAAAATATAAGATAAAGGTTTATAGTAATTACTTAATTTTGGGCATTCAATTTTATAAAGGTTGGTCTTTTATGGAAATTTATTATGTAATATTGTATAAGTGATTAAATAAAGTATAATATAAGGAATCGATATTTTTATTTATGTTGTGAAAAATAAAGATGATGTTTATGATTTTAATTGAATGTCATATTATTGAATGCAAAGTCTAATAATAATGAAATATTATGGGATATTTCATGTATGTTTTTTTTTGGTACTATTAATAAAGGAGAGGGTTTTAAAGGTATCTCATAACCATTACAATAAAAATATCACACAAGCAATAAAGACCAGAACTAAACCCCACCAGACATCGTAGGGTAGACAAGACAAAGACTACACAAGACTGAGACCAAAGGACACATAAAAAGAGGATAATTGATATAGTTCTACCCCATCCTACCCACCTCTTGAGCAATAGAAATAGCAAGATGAAAAATATCCTCAGAGTAATCCAACACCAACTTCATCGAACTCCAAGGTCCAAGGTGTAGACCAATTGGTTCATCCAAACCCCATAAGGGGGGCGGAGGTCCAAGGTTCAAATCTCGGGCCTCGTCGGACTGAACGCTTGTCCCTTTCCTAGTGCTTTCAGCCGCGTAAAAGGTTTAAAATGATTGTGGCATGGTGGTTATAGGGTGGACTACACGAAGATCTGTGTGGCGGCTTCTAGGGCAAACAACACAGAATACTGTGGCGGCCATAAAAGTTGGACAGCCTGCCTGGATTCGTGGCGACTACCGATTCCACCATGTAAATTCAAAAAAAAAAAAACTTCATCGAACTCCATCTTTTCCTTTGATTTATATCAATTATTTTAAACTATGAAAAACCAAACATTTTTATCCTCAGAGTCCTCCTAGGCATAAACCTTATCAACCGATTTCTCTTGATGGTAGTCTCATGGTAGAACATCAAATTCAAGAGGGGGAGAAAGAGGGGAGGAGCCATCATCCTTACTCAATTTATTACGTAGGCATTTAGACTTACGAGTGCCTCTACTCTCAACCACATAGTTGGGCATCAGGTCCACATCCATAAGCCCATCATCAATTGCCATAGGAGATATATCAACCCTAACATAGGGGCCAGACAAGGTAGCATGACTAATGCCATCATATGCCTTACCACAAACCTCCTTAGAAAAAACCTGAAACTTTCTTGAAACCTTCTGAGGGCCCAAACCAAAGGAGAACGAGTAAATATCATCACTACAATCAGAAGAAACCTCTGAAGCCACCTTAAAACCACCAAAAATATGGTCAGGTAAATCCATGAATACCGTAAGGATATCATCAGTAGCCAAACCATGTTCTAAATCTACTTGTTCAAACAAAAGCAAAGCAAGGCCTTGATGGAGGGGGGTCTGACCATGACTACCTTGCACATTTACAAAATACTTCTTTAGATACTAGAACCGAAACAAATGTCTCCCAAATACAGACACAAGAATAGAAACATGACCAACTAAGTTCAAACCAACAAGAATACATAGGTGAAGGAGACCCCATAATGGACCAAGATAGAAATACCTGATCACCGCCACCAAAGTCAAATGTCGAACACCAGAGAAGGAGTTAGGACTCACCAACAAGGCAAATAAATAGATCCCAAGAAACAACAAGAAGAAAAACAAACCATACCCAAGAGAGAAGGTAGAAACCAATGTGAGGGGTAGCATGAATATCCTACTCATAGGGAAAAATAAAACAAATGATAGAAACATACAACAAAAATAATCAAGAATTATCCTGGGTAACAAGGGGAGTACAAAAAAACCACAATAGCAACCTCGAAATTGCCAACCCTACATAGACCAAATGTCACCAACTCAAGAGAGCCTCTAATGTGTGTAAATGAAAGATAAAATAGATGATCTAGAACACTTCCACAAAGTCACTCTCTTAGAAAAAAGGACACAAGAAGGGATCCCATATCCCATGGGACAATCAATGTCAGAACACTTCCAAACATAGAAAATAAAAATGGTTGTATTCCCAAGGTAAGACAAAAGGGAAGCACAAAGGTAAATATATTCTGATACTGTTGTACTTAGATAAGGTTCGAGAAACCAACAAAAGGATATTTCATGTATGTTGTTAAGTGGATGTGGAGTTCATTTTTAGGAAATTATGGGTTTTCCTTGCATTTATTATTTTAAAGATATGAGAATTAGATATGTGTAGACTTATGAGATGCATTTTAAAAAGAGGATATATGTATGCATTACTATCACAAGGAGTTGTCTAAGGCTCAAGGAATTCCAACAAACAAGAACAAGGATGAAAGAAAATTTATTTATGATATCACCATAGTATCATTCTGGAAATTATTACAATGTAAATGGAATCACAAGGAAAAATATGTATCATAGAGAAAGTATTTTATGAAAAGCCTTGGTTGTTGTAATGGAGTTTATTGTTAAGAAATACATATAAATTGGTTACTTTATTATGGAAATAATGAGCAATTGATGTTTATTATTTGTTATGGTTATTTCCACTTCATATGTAAGGATTGGTAATTATTCTTATTATATCCATGTGAATGTGGTCTACCGAAAAGGATGCCACTTGCATTATAGGTTATGTGACCCGGGTTCAATCCCCATGGCGAATGTTTATAAGAATTATTATTCCAAAAAAAAATATTCTTATTATGATATTATCATGAGACATTATATATGTTGGAATATATTATTTGGAAATTAGATGTAAATTTTAGTTATAAATCACAATCTTAAATTATTGAAAGAGTGAACTTTATGTTACATATTTATTGCTTTTAATTCTATGCTTTAGAAATGATTTTCAATTTGTTTTCTATATTAGTAATATAATCATGATTAATTAAATTGTAAGAGTGAGAGACTTAGTTATGGTGAGGTAACACTATTAGAAGCCATGTCTAGAGACCCTATAATATGAAACTAAACATGAGTTAGTTTTGGTGAGGTAACACCTAGGTTTGTTTTGCAATGGATACATTTTGAGAGGGAATTCGAGTATGCTCCAAAAATGAGGAGCCTTTGGATAAGATTCTAAGTGATCTAGATTGAATATTCCTGCAACCACAAAGGTTTGGAACCCATGTGTATATTATTTCATAAAATAATTAAAATTTTGATACATAGTGGAGATCCTGATAGTTTTATTTCTTCTAGTATATTCAAGGGTGTGCTAGAATGACCTAGATTTTTGGCACAATGTTGGAAAGTAAAGTATGGGTCTAGATAAACCTACTTAGTGGATCAATGTTTTTCCCATAGCAATGGCCAACCTACCTAATGACTCTACCATTTGGAACTTATATGGAGTGCTTCCACATACCTTTGACATTGTATTGGGAATGAACTGGTTAAAGGATTATAGATCTCTAATTAAATTTCAATATAGATGGATAGAGTACACAGATAAATAAAGAAAATATTAAGAATCAATAGTGAGCAAGGGTCATTTAAACCTTAGTTTATCTCAGCAATGCAGTTAAATAATCTATTAGAAAAGGAGGAATGGTCTATGTAATTGAACCATAATACCGAGGATGATAGAAAGGAGGAATTTTTTAGGAATCATCCAATTTTGCATGATTTTAGGGATGTATTTCTTGAATATCTCCTAGGACTACCACCTATGTTAGATTAATATTCCATTCTTTGGGATATTTACCCTTTTACTCCACTAGGTAAAATAGGTAGTATATTGCATTACACTACTTGGGTAGATTATTACATTTACTTTTCTATCTTCTACCATGTAGATATTTACTATCTTAAATATCTAATGGTTAATTTCCTAAATATCCTAGGTGGAAGAGTTCTAATTCAAACTCTCTTCCTCTTGGCAGATTAGTTAGCGTGATCTCATGTTCATTCAGTTTGATTAGCTATTTTGTAATATATTTAAACTATAGTTCCTAAACTATATTGTTAATGCAATTATTCATTTATCAATTTGGAACTCCTGGTCATATTGGTATTAGAGCCAAGTTGGAGGAGGGAGAGTGAGCCAAGCGCCAAAGCACCAATTCCAATTTTGTGACTTTATCTTTTTCTCTCCCTTTCCTAAAGTTTTCCTAAATTGATTAATTAATTTTTTTTAAGCCCAGAGGCAAAGGAGGTGGAGATTTCCCAATCATTTTGGGCCACCTTACCCCACCTCAACAAACAAGCAAGAGAGAGCTCGTAGTAGGAGCTTTACTGGCCAGGTCAAACTCCCTGACCAGGCTCCATTTATGAAGCTAATCGCCCAATAGATCTCAAATCTCTTCGATGATCGAGCTCACAGGCCTACGTCAACCCACAGGCCTACATCCTCGAGGCTCGCGTTAGCCCATAGGGCTCACGTTCATGAGGAACACCCCCACAGTCGACCAGTGGGAGTGCATCGAGGGTAGGAGCGCCCTCACACTCCCATGTGGCCTCCTTGACTGGAAGTACATCAAGGGTAGGAGCACCCTCACAATCCTGGCAGGCAATGCATCGGGCTCCACCTGGTGAGACAAAAACTACACATGTGGCTGAGAGCAACATAACCACCACCTGGAGACATCTCAATAGTACATGTAATCAAATCAGATCGATCCACCTAACCTCACATGCTAGAAACCTATACTGACTTAGAAAGACACATGGCATCACAAGCATGGAGGGAAAGCAAATAGCAAGATGATACGTAGGAGGGTAAGCCAACAGTGAGGTGAAATGTGGTGAAGCAAGCAAAAGGGGTAAGACAGTAAGGTGACACATGGCACCATCAGGCCACTGACATGTGTGAGGCAAAAATTGGTATTTCAGTAGCAAGCTACCACGTGGCAATTTCTCATTTGTCTATAGGTGCAACATGGCGGAGGGTGGAAGGTCAGAGGTGCAACGATTACCCAAAGGTAATAACACATTTTAGAACACGTTAAGGCCTTTAAAGGCCTTATTTATCCCTCACAGGATGAATGTGGGATAATTCCCACAAAGCCCTTAACGAGGCCCAACTCTCTTCAAATATTTACATGTGGGGAAGGATTTTAAAGCCGTCCCAGTAGTGCAATGGTCAAGGTGTTGCCTTGATAGCTACGAGATCTCGAGTTCGACCCTGTGTGCTATATTTTGTAAACCAAAATGGTCTTTTTCAAAATAATTTGGTAATTTTCATTTAATTTTTTTTATTTTCTATAGCTTTTTATGCTTTAAATAGTATTTATTTTAGATTTTTTTAATATAATTTAGCATATTTTGGACTAAATTTATTAGTTTTAAATTTTTTTAAGTTGATTATTTTTTTCAAAAGTGTTTTATTAAATGAATTTCAATCTTTAAAACTATTTTTTAGCATTTCAACTTAGAAAATTTTAAACAAAAACCTTTTTTTTTTTTGCAATAGTTCCATTCTCTTTCTCATGTTTTCTCCAAATTGGGGATAAAAAGACAAAGAACTTAGAATAATTTTGTTGCAAATTTGAAGCCTAAATTCTTCTCAAACTTCTTGTTAATTTAGCATACAATAAAGCTTCAAAACCTGAATTTTGTTTTGCCAAATTGTAAGACAAGGAGATCAAAATGTTACAAACCATCAAAGTTGAAATTGTGCATTTGTTTTCTCCAAGGGGGGATATAAGACATAAAATTGTACATTATTTTTGCAAAGTTGAGAAGAAATTTAAAACCTTGGGTCCATAAAAACTACGTCGTGTGTCGACTAGTTCTGGAAGCCTTTCAAATGCGGGTCGTGTGTCGACTTGTCTTGGAAGGAGTGCTCTATTTGTTAATTTTGCAAAATAAAGGGGGGAAGACAACATTGTACTTATTTTGCAAAATTGTAACATAAAAGTGAGGATCACTTACAAACAAATCAAACTTATTTATTTTTCAAAATTAGAAAAGATAGGCAATTGTTTATTGTCACATTATTTGCAAAATTGTAAGACAAGGAGGAGACAAAAACATATCAATTTTTTGCACAACACAAATTCAAATTTTGTTGCAAAAATTAAAAGGTGCATTTTTTATTTTACTCAACACCTTCATTGGCAAATTAGGTGCATATTTAGTTTCATCCGACACCTATGTGATAAGAATTTTATGGGAATTATTGTTTGATTATTGCATTATTTCTTTTTGCAATTATAAGTCATAAAATCAAGAACACTCAACCCCAAAATTTCACAATAAATTTGTGTTAACCATTGCACATATTTAAAGCTAATACTCATTTGATATTCTCTCCTACAAACAAAAACCCCTAATTCACTATATTTTTTTGGCTTAATTTCCTCAAACTGATTATCCCTCTTCAAGAGGATTTTCAGGAAGGTGCCATTAAATATATTTTCAATGAATTATCTTTCATCTCTTATTTGTTTGGCTTAATTTCATCCAACTAATTATATCTCTTCAAGAACATTTTTAGGCATGTGCCATTAAATATCACTTAAGAGTGAAAGAAATATCATCTTAGTACAAATTGTAGGACATTCATCATGACAACTATCAATAAATACTTAAGTGATACACAATTGCTAAAAGGTCTTGACTATTCAGCATGGAAAACTAAGATGAAAGCCATCTTGATTGTAGAGGACATATGGGATTTAGTTGATGGTACTGAAACAAGATCCCATCACCAGGTGTAGATCAAAAGGCATGGAACAAAAAGAATAATCGTCTTCTCATGTTGATAATCCTTGCAACTACTGATGGGATCCAACCTCACATAAGTGAAGCTAAAACTGGTAAAGTTGCAGGAGATGCACTTAGTACCATTTTATAAGGTAGGAATCAAACAACTATTCTAAACATTCAAACACAACTTCATACACTCCATATGAAGTCAGGTGAATCAGTAGAACTATTCCTCTATAGAGTGGCAGATCTGAAGTCTAAGCTTAATGTTTTGGGGACCAAAGTTGAAGACATGATTTTGACTTCAGTAATCATGAGAGCTCTTCTTGAATCCTACAAAATTTTGATTACATCCTATTGTGGCTAATCCACAACACACCCCAAAATTGGGGACCCACCTTTTTTGCATGCTTTCAAAGAAGACCGCAGTGGCCCAGATGCTAAAAAATTAAAGGAAGAGCAAAATATAGCAAGAAAGAGAAAGTTTCACGATATCGCAACATGTTGCTCCGTCGCGACCAGAAATGAAAAGTTATCGCGATATCGTGACATGTTGCTCCGTCGTGACCGAAAATGAAAAGTTGTCACGATATCGTGACATGTTGCTCTGTCGTGGCTGAAAATGAAAAGTTGTCGCGATATCACGACATGTCACGTTTTCACGGCCCAGACAAGTGAAATGTAGTGGAATGTAAAAGGTGTCACGATTTCATGGCTAGGAGCAATAGAATCCATCATGAAGAGAAAATGTCACAATATCGCAACGTGTTGTGAAATCATGGGTCATAGAAGAGAGAGAAAGAATGGAAAATTGTCATGAAATCGTGACATGTCACATTATCACGGTCAAACCAGTCAAACAGGGCAAGGCACTAAAGTTGTCGCGATATCGCGACATGTCACGTTTTTGCTACCTGAAGTAGCAAGACATGCCAAATGAAAAGATGTCACGATTTCGTGACAGAAAGCAGCCAAGTGGTACAAAGATGAAAGGCATCGCGATTTCACGACAGGAAGCAGCCAAGGGGTACGAAGATGAAAAACATCATGATTTCACGATAAGAAGCAGCCAAGGGGTACGAAGATGAAAAGCATCGTGATTTCATGACAGAAAGCAGCCAAGTGGTACGAAAAGAGAAAACATTGCGATTTTGCGACAGGAAGCAGCCAAGGGGTACGAAGATGAAAGGCATCACGATTTTGCGATAGAAAGCTGCCAAAGTGAAAGGAATGAAAAGGCATCACGATTTCGTGATAGAAAGCTACCAAAGTGAACAGAATGAAAAAGTGTCATGATTTCATGACATGTTGCATTTTTGCGGCCAGTAAAGCAAAACACAGCGAAAGAGAAAAACATCACGATTTTGCGACAGGTTGCATCTGCACAACCCAAAAGAGAAAAACATCACGATTTCACGACAGGTTGCATTTGCTCGGCTGTTGACATAAAAATGTCGCGATTTCATGACATGTCTCATTTTTGTGGCACATGAAGGCGGACAAGGCTGTTGACAAAAAAATGTCGCGATATCGCGACATGTCTTGTTTTCGTGATACATGTAGAGGGGAAAAGCGGCATACATAAAAACGTCACGATATCCTAACATGACATTTTTGGTCATGATTTATAGGGGGCCGTTATGGAACATGCATAAAATCACAAAACAAGTGGCATAAAGGTGTAAGGGCTACAGAAGCGTTACAGTTCACAGAGAAGATCAAGTGTCCCGATGTTGAACATAAAGTCAAAAACAACAAAAATATGGGGGAGGTGAAACGAAGCGATCTGGAAGATGAAGCGAAGCATCACAGGGTGAAACAGAGAGCATTGCCAAAAAGTATAAAAGCAGAAGCACAGATTGGTACAAGGGTCAGAAACCGCTAGAAGCAGAGTTGCAATGCCGAAGGTGAGAAGCCATTCTGGGCCTGCTTTGGAGTGTTTTTCTTCCACTTTTTCTGGTTTTGAGAAAACTAGAAATTTTTTTATTGTAAAATGATCAATTTTTAATACAGAAAATTCAGAGAGTTGCACCTCATTGGCAAGAAAGAAGGAGTTATTTTCTGCATGCAGGATTAAATGTTTATTTTTCCCCTTTTCAGATTTCTAGGCTTATAGGTGAAGTTTAATGCAAGTTCTCTTGGATGCTTCATGCGAATGTCTAAATCTGAAATCACAGTTAAAACCCCAGAGACCAGCACTTGACTTATCTAGATTGTGCATGTTTGAAGGTTCAATAGGTTAGGTTGCATGCATGGAAACCTCATTAGCTTCGATTTTTTCAGAATAGGATTGCATCACCCTGAATGCATTTCATTTTTCTTTTTGCATTTTATTTTCATTTGTTCTGCACTTTATTTTCATTCACAGACATTAAAATAAAAAATAAAAAACTAAAAATTCCAAAGTCTGAAAATAGAAAATTTCCATTTCAAGGCCAATATTTCATTTTTAGTTTTATTTTTCATTCATGAGCCGATGATGACATTCCCTTCATGAAAATTCCAATTTCATTGAAGGAGTTCTGTTTTATGGCATTTTATCAATTTCCACTTTGAAGTTACAGCATGGTCATATAGGGACCAAATCACATTTTCTTTATTCGGGTTCAAAGAACAATCATTAAAGTTTCACAGTAAAATAAATCAACATTGCCCCTTGTTTTTAGTTACTTGCAAACACTAAGGTGTTCCAAGCATTTTAATTGAATATCTTTATTTGAGATTATTAATACACAGATGTAAAATGCTAACATAGCGGAGACCTTGGAGAAGTTACTTGTTTAATTTCTTTGCAAGCAGAGGATTTAGAACCCAAATCCTATCGGAGAGTGTGTTTTCACAATCGGGTGAAAATACCACTCAACAGATTAGCGCTAGAAGGAGGGCATGAAATGGTTTATTTCATTATGATTTTAAATGCTATAGGTTTATAATTTTTTGAGAGCTTTACATTGCTAAATATTTCAAGTCCATTTGATTAGCATCTTCAACCTCCTCTAACACCACTCGACAGATTGGCGCTAGAAGGAGGGCCAAACGGGTTTATTTTAGTGTGATTTAAATTTAAATTTTTGTATGCTTTAGTCCTCTAACACTTGGCAGATTGTAAAAAGGATGGCCTGAATTGGTTTACTTATTCTATTTTAAGCAATTCAGGTATGTTGTATATTATTCTAACACTTTTCTGATTGTTCATACAGAAATAATGTGATTTGATTTAACTTTGAAAATTTTGGTCTCATGCAATTACTTGTCATTTTATTTTAATGAATACATATCTTAGTTGATGATAACTTGATTTTTTTTTACATTGCAGGTTGAATATTCAACAGATTTGGTTCTAAAATTACATTTTAAATTTCACCAATGGCAACACTTGAGGAGCAAATGGTATCCCTGAGAGCTGAAATAGTGTCTCTAAGAGAAAGAATGGTATCTATGATGGAGGATCATTATAAGGGTTTGCATGTGATACCCTATCAAATTCCTAAAATGTTATTGAATTTTTTACGGTGTTTTAACCAAGAGGTGCCACTAGGATACTTGCAAAAACTACTTATGTCAATTCCAAATTTTCTATGAAGAGGTAGCTTGTAAGTTATTTGCATACATTTTGGAAGATAAACCATTATTTTGGTATAGCCAACTACCCATGGAGGTTAGGACTTCTTGGATACAACTAGAAGCAACCTATATTTATCATTTTGGTAATCAGGTTGACTTAGAAATCCTAAAAAATCAGTTTATCTCCATATGTAAGGAGCCTAATGAATCCTTGAGTCAATTCAATGGGAGATTTCATGAGTTGCACTCCCAAATGTGGGAAAATTTTAACACATTAGAAGAGGAAGCCATGGAAGTATACCTGGGAGCCATACACCCCACACTTGCTTCACTCATTGAGGAAAAACTGAGTGGTTTTTCTCTAGAGAAAATCCATGAGATCTTAGAAGAGATAGAATGACAAGGTCTTGAAGAAGAAAAGGCACAACATGTTCACATAAGAGATTTTCCTTCTAAAAATATTGATGCCAACCTACACCAACCATTAAACATAGCACCCTCCACTCCAATGATATCTAAGGTAAATGATCAAGGGGATGAATTTGAATATCTAAATTTTACAACCACCTTAGATGTAGTCCACGAGGAGGTGCAAATTGCTAAGCCAACATCCACTAGTGAGGATTATGCAAAAATGATCTCATTCATAGAGATACGCGATTATCCGGATGAAGGGGTTCTAAATTCAACAATGTTTGATATATGTGATAGGACAGAACCCACCATAGAATTGAATGAAGTGGTTGAAAGTGAAATGGAAAGAAAATCAATAAATAAATTTGAAGATATGATAGAATTTCACCACTTGTTCTTGGAAGATACTATTGATGAGATGTGTAAAATTAACAATCAAGAAATTCTTCACCCTCCAAGTTATGATAAAATTGAATCATGGGTTACTAATTTGGACGATGATAGCCTTACAAATTTGAATTCAAGAAATGACCCACTTTTGAAAATAATTGAACCATCTAAGGAAGGTGAAGATGAATTTGATGAGAAACACATTGATGAATTGGAGGATGTTGAAGAAGTAGTTGAACATCACCACTTGATTTTGGAAGAGGATTATTATGATGCTTGGAAGAAGTGGGAAGACTACACTCTCTCCAAAACTACTAATGAAACTTGTGTGCCAATTGATATACAGGACAACATAATTGCCTACTCAAAGGAAGATATTACAACTCCTATACAATTTGAGGATGTTTTGGAAGAGGGTTTCAAATCTCATAAAATTTTGGAAGATTATAATGATCCTATTTCCAAGGACAAAGAAGAAAAATAATTTATGAATGAATCAAAATATCATGCCACAAACATCATGGAATTTCATGCCATGGATTTGGATGACAATTTTCACAATGGTTGGGGGAGATATGATAATGCATTCTTTTCTCACATCCCTGTAGATGAAACTCATATTTCCCTTGATATGCAGGATGTTGAAACTTCTACCTCACATGAAGAGATACCATGGATAGTGAACAAAGAATTGGAACCAAATGACAAAGAGATTGATCAATTGGAAGAAACTCAAATAAGTGATCATCAAAACAGATTACTTGACATACACTTTGACCAAAAACATTTGAGGGTTGAAAAAGATGGGCATGTTTTCAGCTTGGTACATGACCATATTTTGAATTTGAATTATGCTTATGATGAAATGTCATTAAAGGTGAATGAAAAGCAAGGCATAATTTCTAATCACACCTTTAATAACATTGTTTTAATGAATGGAAAAGAAGTTGATGCACTTGAATTGTTAAATCAAATGCATCAAAAATTACTAATTGAATCTAGGGTAAAAACTGTTAATGATCCTAATTTAGTAAATATCCTAGATGCTTGCAAACTGTTACACAAATTTGATTGGCCTACAAATTTGGAAAATGATTTGGATTTAAAATTCTTAGAAATAGGCTCTTTCTTACAAAGTCTCATTTTGGATAAAGATAGCCTAATTCTAAATCATGAATGGAATTATGAGGTTTATACCTTAAATAATAGACAAGAAAGAATTGAAAATCAATCATTGTCTAATCAATTTGAAAATTTGAATCTCACCTATGAGAATACTAATGGAACTAAATTTACTTGGTGGGGTGAGGAAAGTTGAAGTGGGTTGCATTGTTTGGTCTAATATTATTTTTATTGGATTCCTACAACACTTGGCATGCATATCACATTATATTTTTGTTGAAGTGTTCTAATCATGTTTGGGATCCAGAAAAGTGATAGTCCAAGCTTTGCATCATCTTGTATTATATTGTACATTTGTATATAGATTTTGGTTTTTGGTTTTGGTTTGTGTTTTCAAGTTTGTTTTTGAAGTTGCTTTTTGGGTTTGGTTTTAAGTTTTGTGTGTTAATCCTCTAGACATGTTTGGTTTGTCTAAAAAAAAAAAAAAAACGAATAAAATTTGAGATGTTAACTCATGTCTTAGATTTGGAGTATATGAAACATTGGAATTGTGTTGTAGAAAGCTCCACAAGTAACTCAAACATCTTAAATAATATTGTTTGAATCTTGTATTGCATGAAGTTTTCAATTTTACACATTATGGTAAAGTAAATGATATATTCCATCCACATTTCAAAAGAAGCAGTGCATTCATATCTCATGTCACATTCCTCATTGCATATACATGTCATCTCAGGTACATTTTCATTTCATGTGCAATCATTGAGAAGGTGTCGAATCCTCTTAGGGTTATTCTATAACATAAAACATAAAAAATCCTAAGGTTGGGAACTGATGCCCAAGATATCTTGAACCAAGCATGTTCTATGCACATTAATGAAGATCTTGGGAAAAATGATCAAAACCATGCTTGGAAGAAAATGTGAGGTGAAAAGAATATTTCATGTCTATCCTATCATGCAACATTATCCTTAAAACAATGGTTTTTACCACTCCCATAATGCTTAAAGCCTAAAATCAGAGTAGTAAGGATAGGGTTAAATCCTCATCTCACTTAGGTTGAGGATCCAATTCCCCAAAGCTCTGATTTGACCTACATGGAGTAGTAAGGATAGGACATAATTCTCATCTCACTTAGGTTGAGAATATGATTCCCCAAAGCTTCCATTTTTCCCATTTCATCATAAAGCTTGGATTGGAAGGATCGTACTACATGTCCTCTGCAAAGGATGGGTAGTCATCCCAAAGGTCCAAGCAATAAAAAGTAAAACTAATTTTTCTCATTTCATATCAATATTGGATTCGAAGGATCATACTACATGTCCTCTACAAAGGATGGGTAGTCATCCCCAAGAGCCAAGAAATAAAAGATAATATTTTCCATTTCATCTTAATATTGGATTGGAGGGATCGTACTACATGTCCTTGGCAAGGATGGGTAGTCATCCCACAGGTCCAAGAAATTAAAAAAAATATATATATAAAAGAATGAATGAAGCCAAATCATGGACTATGGGGTTAAGTATGCTCATGCATGGAAACATGTCTTATCTAAAAGCAAGACCATTGATTGCTCAAACGGACAGGCTATCCTGACAATTTCATCCATAACAGGTTAAATCATTTTGTTCAAGATGAGGTAATGAACTCTAGATCAGAGTAGTAAGGATAGGATTAAATTCCCATATCGCTTAAGTTGGGAATCCAATTCCCCAAAGCTCTGATCTCACTTACACCTACACATGGGTTCAAGATGGTAGTGACACAACCAACTTTGGGATCTAGTAAATTAATTCAGTATACATATATTTGGTCCTAAGAGGGTTTGACAGTTTTAATTGTTTGTACATGATATTAGAAGGTTTGAGCCTTTGTAAAGTAGGTTGTTATATCTCTAGCATCTTCATCATATATAAAATCTTGCACAAATCATTCATAGCCTTGCATACAAATCATAAGTGAAACTGACAATGGAATGTTGATCAAGTTCAAGCGATAGGGAATGAAAACACATTGCACACACCCAGCTGATACTTAATAATTCTGATGTTTCATGTATTTTTTATCTATCGGTATTAGTTTATCCTTTATGTGCTGACGCTTGTATCTAAGCTTGTATATTTCAGGTTGGGTTCTCACCAAAATACTCAGGAGAATTTGACAATAGAGTCACCATTTGTTGTGGTTGATCCACAACACACCCCAAAATTGGGGACCCACATTTTTTGTATGCTTTCAAAGAAGACCGCAATGGCCCAGATGCTAAAAAAATCAAAGGAAGAGCAAAATATAGCAAGAAAAAGAAAGTGTCGCGATATCACGACATGTTGCTCCGTCGCAACCAGAAATGAAAAGTTGTCGCGATATCGCGACATGTTGCTCCGTCGCAATCGAAAATGAAAATTTGTCGTGATATCGTGACATATTGCTTCGTCGTGGTCAAAAATGAAAAGTTGTCATGATATTGTGACATGTCACGTTTTCGTGGCCTAGACAAGCGAAATGTAGTGGAACGAAAAAGGTGTCGTGATTTTGTGACATGTCGCGTTTTCATGGCTAGGAGCAGCAGAATGCATCATGAAGAGAAAATGTCATGATATCGTGACATGTTGTGAAATCGTGGGTCATAGAAGAGAGAGAAAGACAAAATGGAAAATTATCGTGAAATTGTGACATGTCACATTATTGCGGTCAAACCAGTCAAACAGGGCAAGGCACTAAAGTTGTCATGATATCGCGACATGTCGCATTTTCGCTACCTGAAGCAATAAGACATGCCAAATGAAAATATGTCATGATTTCGTGATAGAAAGCAGCCAAGTGGTACAAAGATGAAAGGCATCGTGATTTCATGACAGGAAGCAGCCAAGGGGTACGAAAATGAAAAGCATCACAATTTTGCGATAGGAAGCAGCCAAGGGGTATGAAGATGAAAAGCATCATGATTTCATGATAGAAAGCAACCAAGTGGTACGAAAAGAGAAAGCGTCATGATTTCACGATAGGAAGTAGCCAAGGGGTACGAATATGAAAGGTGTCACGATTTCACGACAAAAAGCTGCCAAAGTGAAAGGAATGAAAAGGCGTCACGATTTCACGACAGAAAGTTGCCAAAGTGAATAGAATGAAAAAGTGTCGTGATTTCATGACATGTCGCGTTTTCCCAGCCAGTAAAGCAAAACACAGCGAAAGAGAAAAATGTCATGATTTCGCGATAGGTTGCATCTGCACAACCCGAAAGAGAAAAATGTCACAATTTCACGACAGGTTGCATTTGCTCGGCTGTTGACATAAAAATGTCACGATTTTGTGACATGTCTCATTTTTGTGGTGCATGAAGGCAGACAAGGCTATTGACAGAAAAATGTCACGATATCGCGACATGTCTTATTTTCACGATACAGGTAGAGGGGCAAAGCGATATACATAAAAACATTGCGATATCATGACATGTTATTTTTGGTCACTATTTACAGGGGGCCATTACAGAACATGTAGAAAAGCACGGAACAAGTGGCATAAATGTGTAAGGGCTACAGAAGAATTACAGTTCACAGATAATATCAAGCATCTCAATGTCGAACATAAAGTCAAAAACAATGAAAATGCAAGGAAGGTGAAACGAAGCGATCTGGGAGATGAAGCAAAGTGTCACAGGGCAAAACAGAGAGCATTGCCAGAAAGTATAAAATCAAAAGCACAAATTGGTACAAGGGTCAAAAACCCCTAGAAACAGAGTTGCAGTGCCGAAGGTGAGAAGCCATTCTGGGCCTGCTTTGGAGTGTTTTTCTTCCCCTTTTTTTGGTTTTGAGAAAACTAGAGATTCAGTTATTGTAAAATGATCAATTTTTAATACAAAAAATTCAAAGAGTTGCACCTCATTGGCAAGAAAGAAGGAGTTATTTTCTGCATGCAAGATTAAATGTTTATTTTTCCCCTTTTCAATTTTCTAGGCTTATAGGTGAAGTTTAATGCAAGTTCTCTTGGTTGCTTTATGCAAATGTCTAAATCTGAAATCACAGTTAAAAACCCAGAGACCAACACTTGAATTATCTAGATTATGCATGTTTGCAGGTTCAATAGGTTAGGTTGCATGCATGGAAACCTCATTAGCTTTGGTTTTGTCAGAATAGGATTGCATCACCCTGAATGCATTTCATTTTTTTTTTTTGCATTTTATTTTCATTTGTTCTGCACTTTATTTTCATTTACAGGCATTAAAATAAAAACTAAAAAACTAAAAATTCCAAATTCTGAAAAAAGAAAATTTCCATTTCAAGGCCAAAATTTCATTTTTAGTTTTATTTTTCATTCATGAGCCGATGATGACATTCCCTTCATGAAAATTCCAATTTCATTGAAGGAGTTCTGTTTTATGGCATTTTATCAATTTCCACTTTGAAGTTACAACATGGTCATATAGGGACCAAATCACATTTGCTTTATTCGGGTTCAAAGAACAATCATTAAAGTTTCACAGTAAAATAAATCAACATTGCCCCTTGTTTTCAGTTACTTGCAACCACTAAGGTGTTCCAAGCATTTTAATTGAATATCTTTATTTGAGATTATTAATACACAGATGTCAAATGCTAACATAGCGAAGACCTTGGAGAAGTTACTTGTTTAATTTATTTGCAAGCAGAGGATTTAGAACCCAAATCCTATTGGAGAGTGTGTTTTCACAATTGGGTGAAAATACCATTCAACACATCCCTTAATGTTTCACAAAGAGTTGTCATCTTTGTGGAGTTAGTCAATTTGCTTCAACCTGAGGAAGCAAATCAACTCTAAAATGATGAAGTGTCAAACAATGCACTTTATTCAAACTATAAGGGTGATAAGAAGAAAGGAAAATTTCAAAATGGAGGATCATCCTTAAAAGGTAAGGGAAAGTAATATCAAAAGAGTTTTTGCTCACATTGTAAAAGGGACAACCATGACACCAATCAGTGTTGGTTCAAAAACAAACAAAATAAGAAATATAAAGGCACAGCACAGAAGCAAAAAAAATGCAATATTGCTAGTGAAGTGTCTAGTTATGATTCTAATTTTGGTTCAAAAAAAGCACATAGAGTGCTCATTGCTAAGACATCATTGTAGAGGGAAAACACATTTTGTCACCTTAAGAAAAGCACCATTTTCTCTCTCTCTTTTTTAGGTTTCATAAATAGCATAAGTTTTTGTTTTAAATACTTGTAATAAAAGGGTGTTTGTACCTCCTTTTAGGCTTCATAAATAGCAAACTATCATTGTTTGAAGTTCTTGTAACAAAAGGAGGGAATTTTTTGGTTTAAAATTGACTAGGAGGCAATATTTGTAAAATCCTTCACAAAGCTTCTTGTGTTGCACATATTTTGCAATTAAGGGGGGATATACATTTATTTTCTTCAAAAAAATTTGTAAAAATGGAAGAAGACTTATAAGGGTGTATTTTCGACAGTGACCGACACCTTAGTCATACTTCTTTCAAAAATTAATTACAACATGTTTTGCAACAAGAAATGGGGAACTTATAAGTGTGCATTTTTGGCAATGACCGACACCTTAGCTACTTTATCTTTTGTAAACTCATATTGTAACTGAATGAAGCTCATATGAAGTGATCTATTCTAGTACACCTAGTGATTACAATGGCTGGTTACCCATGCAATTTAGTTGGATGATGAGATTACTATAAGGACATTCGTTGGTGTGAAGACAAAGTGAGGAATGACACACTTTTTGCTTAGAAGCATCAAGAGTACTGTGACAGATCAAGAACCAGCAGATCGACATTTCCTTCCACTTTATTGAGGCAGTTATATAATTTACCCAAATAATGTAATAATGGGGGATGTTAGAGTAATATTCCATTCTTTGGGATACTTACCATTTTACTCCACTAGGTAAAATATGTAGTATATTGCATTACACTACTTAGGTAGATTATTACATTTAATTTTCAATGTTCTACCATGTAGATATTTATTGTCTTAAATATCTAATGGTTAATTTCCTAAATATCCTAGGTGGAAGAGTTCTAATTCAAACTCTCTTCCTCTTGGTAGATTAGTTAGTGTGATTTCCTATTAATTTAGTTTGATTACCTATTTTGTAACCTATTTAAACTATAGTTCCTAAACTATATTTTTAATGCAATTATTCATTTATCAATCTATAGCTCCTGGTCACAACCTAAATGTGAATTTGATTTCACTATCAAACTGATGCTAGGAGTGGAACCCATTCATAGAACTCCTTATAGGATGAATCCTATTGAGATGCAAGAGTTAAAAGTGCAACTTTAAGGGTTGCTATAAAAAGGGTTGATTAAACCCAATGTGTCACCATGGGGTGTACATGTACTATTTGTCAAAAATAAAATTCATTCACTAAGTTTGTGCATAGACTATAAAATGTTGAATAAAGTAACCATCAAGAATAGGTATCCTTACACAATATTGAAGATCTATTTGATCAAATTAAAGGTGCCACCATATTTTTAAAATTTAATTTAAAATTAATATACCATAAGTTGATAATTTTAGAGGAAGATGCTCACAAGACTAATTTTAAGACCAGGTATGGACATTATGATTTCACAATATTACCTTTCAGGATGACCAATGCATTGATAACATTTATGAATATGATAAAAAACATGTTCAAGAAGCATCTAACTTAGTTTATCTTAATAATTTTTGATGATATCCTAATATATTCCTAAAATAAGTAAGAGCATCATAGATGTTTGAGAATCATGCTTGTGTTGTTATGAAAGAACCAATTCTATGAGAATTTGTCAAAATGTGACTTTTACATTCCAAAGGTATAGTATTTGTGACATATCATATCTACAAAATGGGTAGCTATAAATCAAAGAAAGATCGAGGAAATTTTAAATTGGTCATTGTCCACTAATATGCCTAAAGTGCATAGCATCATGGGTATTATGAGATATTCTAGGTATTTTCTTAAATATTTTTCCAAAATAGCCTACTCTATAACCAACCTCTAGAGAAAAGAAATTGAATATATGGATGGACAAGTGTGAAGTCACCTTTGAGTTTCTTAAGTAAAATATCATTACTGCACCCATGCTTAAATTTTTTTATCCTCAATGGAATTGTTTAGTATATAATGATGCTTCTTTAGAAGGTTTGGGAGGATTTCTATCCTAGGATGAACCAGTCATAGCATATGAGTCAAGAAATATCATGAAACATGAGGTAAACTATGTTATGCATGATCTAGAGCTAGCAGTGGTTGTGCACAATATTAATATCTTGTGACACTACCTAATAGGAAGACTTTTCAATATAAGAACTGATCATTAGTTCTTGAAGTATATATTTACTCAGCCTATGCTCTATGCAATACAAAGAAGATGGATTGATTTCTTAGCAGAATATGATTTTGATATAGATTATATTAGAGGAAAAAAATAAAGCCGTTGATGTCTTAAGTATAAGAATGCATATAGCTATATTGATCCATACTCACATGGACATAATAGACCAATTCAAGAAAATACAATCTCGGGACTAGTATTGCAGTGAAATTCAAGCCAAAATGGGAAGGAATCCTAGGGAGAACAAGGATTTCAACATAAAGGATGGTCTATTATGTATTAAATATAGGATAGTTATACTAAAAATCAATTATTTGAAGATACTTATTATGCAAGAGGTGCATATATCTCCTTACTTTGCTCACCCTAGAGGGGTAAAAATGAGGAAGAACATAAAGAGATCTTCTACTATTCATGAATGAAGGGAGATATCACTTATTTTGCTGCTTGATGTCTAGAATTCTAGAAAGTGAAAGTTGAGCATAGCCTTCCAAAAAGACAATTATACATACATGATATACCAATGTAAAAATGGTAGGTTATATCTATGGATATTATTGTAAGTTTAACTAAGACTAGGTACCAACATGATGCAATCCTTGTAGTGGTTGATAAGTTGACTAAGTTTATGTACTTCATACCAATGAACACCATGGATGATGCTCTAGTACTGGAAAATAGGTTTGCCAAAAAGATATTCAGGTTGCATGGATTTTCTAAGATAATCATCTTAGACAGGGATTCTACATTTAAATTTGAGTTTTTCTAGGTGCTTCATCATACAATGGGCACCAAGTTGAACATTATTTATACATACCATCTAGAAATAGATGGTCAAATAGAGATGGTAAACCAAGTCTTGAAAGAGTTGCTTTGCATGTATTTCATGGACCAGAAGTCTCAATGGAAGAATTTTTGTAACTAGTAGAGTTTGCTTATAATAATGGTTATCATGCTTCCTTTAAAATAGCCTTGTTTGAAGCATTGTATGGCAGGTGATGAAAATTACTCTATATTGGGATAATCTAGAGGATTAGGTTGTCATCAGATAGGATGTGATCAGAGTGATGGAGGAACAACTCAAAATGATCAATCAAAGGCTTAAGGAAGTCATCAATCATAAAAAGAGCTATGCTTATTTGAAAATATTACCTAGAGAATTCTTTGTTGTAGATAAAGTATTCTTAAGATTAAATCCCATGAAAATCACCATAAATTCTACTAATTTGGATCCCCAATATTTTGGGCCATTTGATATCATAGATAAGATTAGTCTAGTTGACTATAGACTTGCCTTACCACCCAACCTATGAAATATCCATGACACTTTCCATGTATTCCTACTTAGAAAATATATTACTAATCCTAATCATGTGTGGGATGTTATAAAATTGTGGATGACATATCCCTTGGTAATTGAGGTAAAACCAATGAAAATTATAGAGTTTCATTTCAAAGTGATGAGGAAACAAACTCTAGAATAATGCAAGGTCTAATGAGACCAGTATTTTGAGAAAAGTGCCACTTGCAAAGAAGTGGATGAAATAAAAATATGTTTTCCTTATTTGTTTAAATGAAAATAAAATATAATGTTTATTGTAGTAAAAACATAGAGGACTATGTTTAGTCTAAGGGGGGTGGTATGTCATGACCCACCTTGGAAGGACTCATTTATGAGATAGACTATGTATTGATTTGATGTTTTAATGCTTAGTATTAATTGCATTATGGATGTTTAATTGCAATTGTTGCTTTATTTATATGATAATATGGTACTACTAATGTTGTGCATGTTTGCAGGACCAAGTACTATCGTATGTGGGAAAGGATGTTGGCCATTGAGAATGAGATACCAAAAAAAAGAAATGTTGTTTAGTCTTATTGACAACAACTTTAGGGTAGGATATATCAGCATATAGTTGCATCTCATTTTTACATGTTTAAAATTTAAAACCATTAGAAAGGAAGTTTTCATAAAGATAAATGGAGCCATTTTGAACAAAATTTGACAACCTGGAATTTATTGCTTAACCTCCTGCATAGGTGGTTGATAAATTGTTTGTTTTGGTTTGCTTGTGTTTGTTGAATTTTTTTTTTCATATATGCTCGAATGCTTTGAAAATATAAATATTCTATTTTTTGGTATAGCATACTACAATGAATGATTTGCAAGCCTTTGAAACTTCCATATGTCTACTTATATTTTTGGATCTAGCAAAGGGATCCATTTATGGAGGAATGATTTTGTTAAGTGATTTAATAATTTCCATTTGACAAATATCATGGCTAATAACTAATATTAGCCTATGATATCGATTATTAAGTTTGGAAAAATAATAAAATTGATTTGATGCTTCATTGTTAATAGTTAGCATCAAAGTAAGAAATATAAATAAACAATATAACTACTATTTGCTTAGATTTGTGGTATATATTTGTGCTCCATTACCACAATGTTCGATAATTAATAAATTAACTGATAAGAGGGGGAAACAATTAATTCAAATATTTTTGTATTAATATATAATGGACTTTGAGAACCAAATATTAGGGATGGTGGTTAAATAAAAATTATGGTAAGTTAGGATTTGGGTTTTACGGTTCATATTTATAAGGAAGAGTTCTTGAGAAAAAGAAAGGGGAAGCTTTCTTGTTCTGAATGATTCCAAGGAGAAACCAAACCAGAGGGGCATACAATAAGGATAATTGTTATGATAAAATGATGGTAAAAATAAAATAAAATTCTATTATTGACATGCTTTTCTAAGATACAAAGGTAAGTTTCATAATGCAGTTCAATGATGGAATACGTTGCTTGAATTTGGAGTTTGTTGTTTAAGCATGGATTCAATGAATTTTTTCGGGTTTTGTTTTAATAAAAATTAAAAAAAACTCTAGATTTTCTTTTTATTTTCTTTAGAGCTTCATGTATGAATGCTAAATGTTTTTTTTTTTTTAAATCTTGGATGAGTTCTTGTGGTCCAAAGAAAGAAAAGAGAAACTACCCTTTTATCGCTTTTAGTGTTTGGGTAATAATTAAGAGATCATGTCCATTATATCTTTGGCTAAAATTGTTTACAATAGTTCAAGACTTTTCTATTTCATTAGACTTCATTGTAGGCATCTAAGTTGTGTTTAATTGGAAATGTTATTTCTTATAGATACTTAGTTTAAACCTTAGAAAACTCTGGTACATTTTGCTACATCAAAGATGTATGGTTTTAAACTTAGTTTGAGCTTTGCTTCATTGAAAACAACATTAGATACCTATTTTGTTGTTCTTTTTGAAACTTGGAATGTATACTTAAAGGTGTTTGTTTATAAAAAGATATATATATTGAAACATCTACATAGCAAACTCATAATAGTCATCTTGCTTCTATTTTACATACTATATTCACCTTCAAATAGTATTAAAAAAACAAAGCATAGTTGTTAATGTTAAATGCGTAGGCATTTTTATTTATAGAGAAGTGTGGGTCATGTGTCTTGCTTTGGAAGAACCCATGTTTTAGTTGCTTATAATATTGATTATATAGGCATTATTTAAAAAGGTAACTCTTGTTGTGATTAAGTAGAGTTGTTTTAAAGGTCTTTGATTTATAAGTTGATATGGCAGAATGTAATGTTAAATTATTATGCTTGACTTTGTCATATGGAGGATAGTGGTTGTTTTGGGTATTGAGAATATAGTAGAGAAAGAAAATTAATTTTGGCATATATCATTGGGTGAGCATTCACATTTAATATTTGCATACACCAGTTGAATAAATATACCTTTATTTGGTGATATTGCACATATTATTGAAAAATATTTTGGTTTTATGTTTTCTAGAATGCATAGAGTTTGTGAAGTCTACTATTTTACAGAAAGTAAATTTTCAATATTTAACAAAGATTAGTAGAAAGTAGTTTAAAATAAATATTTAAGCCTTTAGTGAATAATATTCTAGAATGTTTTCAAATACATTCATTAAGCTTTTTGAAAATATAAGATAAATATTTAGAGTAATTAATTAAGTTTGGGAATTCAATTTTATAATGGTTGGTATTCTATGGATCTTTATTATATAATATTTTATGAGTGATCAAATAAAGTATAATAATAAGGAATTAATATTTTTATTTATGTTATGGAAAAGAATGATGATGTTTGTGCTTTTAATTGAATATTATGGTATTGGATGTGGAGTCTAATAACAATAAAATATTATTGGATATTTCATGTATGTTGTTAAGTGGGTGTGGAGTCCATTTGTATGAAATTATGGGGTTTCCTTACATTTATAATTGTAAAGATATGAGAATTATATGTGTAGATATATGATATGCATTTTGAAAAGATCATATAGGCATGCATTGCTATCACAAGGAGCTATCTTGATCCCTGACTTCAACTATCTTCTAATGAGGCTCAAGGAATTAGAGTGGAAAATAACATGGATGGAAGAAAATATATTTGTGATTCCACCAAAGTTTAATTTTGGAAATGTTTACAATGTAAATGGAATCACAAGGAAAAATATGTATCAAAGAGCAAGTATTTTAAGAAAAATATCGGTTTATGTAATGGAATTTATTGTTAAGAAAGACATTTAAATTGGTTACTTTATTATGGAAAGAATGGGTAATTGATTTTTATTATTTTCTATGGTTATTTCCACTTCATATGTAAGGATTGGTAGTTATTCTTAATATGATCTTTTCATGAGAGATTATATATGTTGGAATCTATGATTTGGAAATTAGATGTGAATTTTGGTTATAAATCATGTTCTTAAATTATTGAAAGAGTGAACTTTATGTTACATGTTTATTGCTTTTGATTCTATGCTTTAGAAATGCTTTTAAAGTCATTTCCTATATTAGCAATGTAATCATGATTTATTTCCTTGTAAGAGTGAGAGAGTTAGTTAAGGTTTCTTGTTGTTGTTATATTTTGGTTTGAGGGTGTTTAAAAGGGGTACACTATTAGTAGCCATGTCTAGAGACCCTATAAGATTAAACTAAACCTGAGAGAGTTACAATGAGGCAACACCTAGGTTTATTTTACAATGGGCACATTTCAAGAGGATATTTGAGTGTGATTCAAAGATGGGGAGTCTTTGGATAAGATTCTAAGTGGTGTAGCTTGAATATTTCTTTCAACCATGGAGGTTTGGAACCCATGTGCAAGGGATTAAGTGATGGCATATTGAGTGGGTAGGCTCAAGTGTCCATGCAAAACTATCACATGGAGTGATAGTTGCCTTAACTAATCCCATCATGAAGATGGGGTAGTTAAGCATTGAATATTTAGTAGTTCCACCATGGAGGTGCAATTGACTAATCTTAAAGGAATTAGGTCTAAAAGTCGCATCATAAACTATCATATTATTGGCAAGGGAATTGGAATACCTCTTCTCTAAATATTAATAAGGGTTAATGTCAATGTTATGGTCAAGATATCTTACATTCATGGAGAATGTAAGAAATTTGGGGTGACTATTTGAAGCTTCCTTTATACCATGGAGGTATACAAGGTAAACCCCAGTACCTATAGAATATTGACCTCTCTTGACCACTCGAGAAACATCTGTAGCATTATGATATTGAAATATGGTAATGCCTTATAAAATTTAATCCTAATGGAAAACATATTTTGTGAACCTTAACTGAGAGCTAAAAAAAATACTCTCTTGTGGATTGATTAAATTTGGGTTGTTACAATCCTAATCCATACAAGAATACTTTCAATAGTCTTTGTATCCATTAAAAAAATATCACTCCATTATCTTAACTATAACGCATTTTAATCTCAAATCCAAGGGCATTCACACATTATTTAATGCCTTATTTCTAAACCAGACTAGATAATATGGTAAAATCCTTTTGGAATAAAATATGTGGAGTAATTTGAATTCAATCCCAAGTTCAACTTTATCCAATTTTGAGTCTTAAAAATCCTAGCCAATATCTATGGAACATACATATTAAATCCTTGGTTTTGAGAACCATTATGCCATGCTCAAACATCCCATCCTCTATAATAACTTTTGGTGTAGTATTTACTACATGGATAGGATTTGCTATAGATTCACTCTTTGTCTTACCATTAACTAGGACAATTTTACTTCCAACTAAAGAATCCTTACTTCCAACTATGAAACCCTCACATTAACGAAGGACTTTGAAAAAACTTTCTTGTCATGTTAACTAGATTTTATTCACATGAACCCTTTAGTTTTTGAGATTTTCTAAGATCTATAATAAGAAGTATTATTTGGTCCTTGATCACACTTTCCTTCATATATCTTGCTCACACTTCTTTCTTGCTCTTAGCTTGCACTCACTCTTCAATGAGTTTAGTTTATTAAAATGTTTATTTATTTTCTTTCATGTCACTTTTCATTTATATAAAAATATTATATTTTTAAGAAATGCTTTATGTATATATTAGTATTAGGTATCTAATTTTATCCTAAGCCATGGTGCTTTCAAAACATTCATACATATTTATATTTTTGTTTAAATTTTATTTTTCAAAACTATTGTAATAAATAGTAAATCCATATGCATTTATAAATAAAAACATATTATTTTGATACTTAAAATCTATTTAAATATTTTTTTAAATCAAAAGTTAATATATTTTATTATTTACATATATATTTTTATGGTTATAAAAGCATTTTTTTTTTATTTGGTTAGTGTGAGAAACCCTTACGATCAAGGCACAGGGCTAAGCAAGCTCCCCTAACCATGACCCCTCTTAAAGTTGAGAGCTATGCTTGTCAATATGGAATTTTATACACAGCCACCACAAATCCACCCCTGCTACAATTTTAACCTTGGACCTCCCGAAGAAGAGCCAAATCCCAAAATGTTGCATTTCCCTTAGGACTAAAATCTTAATTAATGAAAATTATTACCCATATCTCCTGGAGGCCATCACTTTCCATTCCACGGGTCCTATTATGCATATCCTTTGGAGGCTAGGAATTTCTTGTAGAGTGGAAAAATGGTGCATCTAGAAAGATAAAATGAGATGCATCTATTGTTCTACTTGATTTAAGCACTATAAACGTGACACTTTAAACAAGCATAAAAGTACAATTGTATGAAAGAAATGGAAGGGTATCCTTATGTTAATATAAATATAAAATATGTGGTTACAAAATTTCCCCTTGAGAGCTCTCAATTGATACACTCAATACAATACTCAGAGGATCAAATCCTTTCAAGAATCCAAGGTGCGCTTCCAATATCTTCCTCACACTCACAATTGAAGAGAGTGGGCTTATGATGCTGCTGTAACATTTCATTGATGTTGTAACTCATTGATCCTTCCTCATGCATTGTGATACCTATATATACACACAAGAAACTAGAATTGATTAATAGCATATATAGATTAAAATGAAACCGTTAAGGTGCATGCATCAATAAGCTTGAAAGAGGAAAAGTGTAATAGATTATTCAAAATTGCTCCAAATGCTACTAAAACTTAGATTCATGCATATTATGTCCTCCGTGAATTATCTAATTAAAAATAATAATGAAATTGTGCTCAAATTTATAGCCATATTAGGGTGAGCCATTCAAGCCTACAAAACACAAAAGCATGATAATAGAAACAAAACAACTCCAAATTGCACCAAATTTAAAAAATAATATTATATCCTACTATAGAATTGACCAATTAAAAAAAATTAACAAAATGATGCTCCAATTTGTGGTCATCCCAGGGTGAGCCATTTAGGACTTTCATAATTTGGGGGTCATCCTGGGGTGGAACAGCCACCAAATCTGGTGGTTTTTACCACCAATTCCTCTTGGATTTGGTCCAAAATACTCTCAAGGGTATTGTTATCAAATTTGGGGACTTGATTCACTTGAATGGGCTAGTTTTGTAAATAGATTGCACATTTTGAAATCACTTGAAAACCTCCTTCACTCGATGGAGATCTCAAGGGAAAATGCACAATAGGTTGGGGATAAATCTTGGTAGCACTTCGTTGTGAATGTTGCAAAGACTCCTCCCTAAAATTGGGTGGAATTGATCCACTTTATAGCCTAAGAGGGCATATGGTCAAATGGGCATGTGAGGCCATGCGAGACAAGTGTCACCATTTATCCAAAGGTTGCCATGCATTGGAGGGGAAAGGAATCTCCCTTTTAGGCCTCCAATTTGCAACTTGGCATGAGAGTTATGCACCCTCATACTTGTATGCTTAAATGGATAGGATAATTGGTAGTTTCTAGGTGTCATTTGTCCCTCCTTTGACTTTTTAAGGGTCCAAGTCCATGGTCATCGCACCCAAGGATGATCATTGGTGTCCATCCCTGTGGGACGACCATGAACTATGGTCGTCCCAAGGTGGAATAGCCATGCCTAAATGGCCCAAAACTTCCCAAAAGTAGGGTAGAACCTCCCAAAAGTGGTTAGGACCACTATGTAACCTTTTAGAGTTGCCCAAGGGAGCCATATGGTGTAAATTAGACCTTGTGTTGGTCATCTAATCAAACTGATATGATTTTAGTGTCTACAGATGCCCCTTTTGGGATGCATTGTGTGCAGCACAACGCTGAGCAAAAATAGATGACTAAAATATCTATTGATTAAGGTTATTCAATAACCTAACCAAATTTAGATGCCCCAATCATAGAAAGAGCATGAGTTCTTGAATCCTTGCTTATAATGAGCTAAGGAACTTAATTCAAGTATAACCTCTCCTATAAGGCTTACTTTTTCTTGGATATTATTCAGTTCATGAAGAGGCAAGGCCTATGATCCTTTATGATTAATCATGCCAAGTATTTGTTTAATTTAAATTTTTTGCTTGTTTTCTACCCCAAGCAGGGGCGTGATTGTATTTGTCAATGATTCATTAGACGAATGCAATTTGCATGATTGAGTGTTTGATTATTGATTTTGATAATGAATTTGTTAAGTATGACTACCCCCTCAAGCAATGAGTTTATGATGGAATGACCAGTGATAAAATCAATGAGTCGCTTGACCCATATGACTTAATTGTGGTTCCTTCAGTTGTACCCATTGCAAAATAGAGCATTTTTATGAGGATTTTGATGATTTTGATGATTTTGGTGATATTTCATGGAATAAAGGAATTGAATACCTCATTCCCATGGGGTGGTCCAACCACAATGGTCTTCTTTGGGATTGAAGTAGATAATTTTCCATTCATACATGAACAATATAATTCCATCTTGATCTGGAGTGAATTTTTGTCAGATTTGACCTATTTTTAGTGGTTTTTAACCCATTTTTGTTGTTTTTTTTGCTATTTTTGAGGTGGTTTAATTATTTTTTATTTTTTTATTTTTGATGAGATTTAATAGAATAAATGACATAAATACCTCATCAATTTTAGATACCCCAATCATGGAAAGGGTGTGCATCTCAGAATCATTGTCTCTGATAAGTTAAGGAACTTGATTTTGGTAATGTCTAGGATATTGGCAAACAAGCTTATGTTTAATCCTAGCCTTGGAAGAAATTAGGAGACAAGCTTAAGAAGATAGGATTAATTCAAATCCTAGTCTTGATGATGAGATAAGCTTAAGTTAAATCCTAGCCTTGATGACAATCAGGAGATGATCTTAAGTCAAATCCTAGCCTTGGTGGTGATGAGGATATAAGGCTTAATTCAAATCCTAGCCTTGATGGTGATTAGGAGATAATATTAAGTCAAATCCTAGCCTTGATGGTGATTAGGAGATAATCTTAAGTAAAATCCTAGCCTTGGTGGTGATTAGGATACAAGCTTACTGGTTTGATTAAATTTTCTTTTGATCTTTTCTTATTTCTCGCAAGCAAGGAGGGTGCATTATTATATGTGATAATGATTCGTAAGACGAATGCGGTTAACTTGATTAAGTTATCAATTATTTTGTATTATACATGTTATTTTGACCAATGGGCTTATTGGATGTCATTGGAACATTTTGGGTGACCAAAGGGTTTATGGGTACCTTTGGGACCTTTTGGGTGACCAAATGGTTTATGGATATCTTTGGGGCTTTTGAGTGACCAAAGGGTTTATGGATACCTTTGGGTATTTTTGGGTGATAAAAGAGTTTATGGATACCTTTGGGGCTTTTTTGCTGATCAAAGGGTTTATGGATACCTTTGGGGCTTTTTGGGTGACCAAAGTTTTTATGGATACCTTTGGGGATTTTTGGGTGACCAAATGGTTTATGGATACCTTTGGGGCTTTTTGGGTGACCAAATTATTTATGGATACCTTTGGGGCTTTTTGGGTGACCAAAGGGTTTATGGATACTTTTGGGACTTTTTGGGTGACCAAAGGAATTAAGGATGCCTTTGGGGCTTTTTAGGTGACCAAAGGGTTTATGGATACCTTTGGGGATTTTGGGTGACCAAAGGGTTTATAGATACATTTGGGGATTATTGGGTGACCAAAGGATTTATGGATACATTTTGTGCGTTTTAGGTGACCAAAGGGTTTATGGATACCTTTGGGACTTTTTGGGTGACCAAAGGAATTATGGATACCTTTGGGGCTTTTTAGGTGACCAAAGGGTTTATGGATACCTTTGGGGATTTTGGGTGACCAAAGGGTTTATGGATACCTTTGGGGATTATTGGGTGACCAAAGGATTTATGGATACATTTTGGGATTTTTAGGTGACCAAAGGGTTTATGGATACCTTTGGGGATTTTTTGGTGACCAAAAGTTTTATGGATACCTTTGGGGCTTTTTGGGTGACCAAAGGGTTTATGAATACCTTTGGAGCATTTTGGATGACCAAAGAGTTTATGGATACCTTTGGGGCTTTTTTACGAAAGGGTTTATGGATACCTTTGGTGCCTTTTCCATGACTAAAGGGTTTATGGATACCGTTGGAGAATTTTAGGGTGACCAAAGGGTTTATGGATATCTTTGTGGCTTTTGGAGGTTGACAAAAGGGTACATGGATACCTTTGGGGATTTTGCAATTGTGCAATTTTGGACCATTAGATGCATTATGTGTTATGATTTATGGATGTACTAATGGATGCAATACCTATTGATGATGACAATATGCTATATGTATGTGATGTATTAATGACATGCACTAAATAAATGATAAATGTATGATTATATACTGTAATGTAGATGTGTAGATGCTCTACTATGTATGAATATGTGGATGCAATGGTGAATGTTAAATGCATGTTTAATTTATTTCAATTGTGTATACACTTAAGTTATGTTGATATGATATGGTGAATGCAATGTATGTAATGCAATATTTACATGATGATTATCTAATGTAAATAAAATTGTATGCTTTAGTCACTTAAAACATAAGGAATGCAATTAATATCAATTTTGATAAACTGATGGATGACACCACAAAATATATAAAAGTCATGAATGAAAATGATAACTCTTATCATAAGAATTAATCATTTAAGCATCCATATGTGAAATGATATGATTGTGATATGTGTAGGATTTCTCTATAAGCTTCTATAAATTAAAATATATGCATAAAATAGTCAATGGTCATCTAAATATCATTGCTGATATTTATCTAGTATCTATCCTATTTCATGAACACCACTTAATACACAAAAGTTCATAAAGAAAAATGTGTATGATTGATGTATTAATTTGTTACTATTAAATAATTTTTGAGGTTTTCCATGAGACTCAAACACCCTAGTTGATTAATCCAAAGTTGTATAATGACTATACAGGACTCTTGAAAGATAAAAACTTTTGTTATGAAGACCAAGATATTCATTATCCCTATGTGTGCAAATGAATATATTAGATGAGACATAATATTACCTCAATTCCATGTGGGATTCATTCAGTCCATTTATGTAATGAGGATCACCTTATTTTCATCATGATCCTAAATTTAGACTTAGTTGGATTAGACCACTAGGTGATACAATCCACCTAAAGCTAGCTCACTTTGTAAATTGCTTAGAACTACCCCAATGCCATGCATGATTCATTCATCCCATTGTTGTATTGGGGATCACTTGATGGTTTTGAAATACTAACCATTCCAGTTATTCGATCTTTTTACCTTCTTCTTTTCTTCATATTGATGTGGGATACTTGCTCATGCTTGGTGATGAAAATCACTGTTTATTTTGTATTTTGTTTTCTTTAAGCAAGGGATATGTTTAGTGATTAAAATCACTATTTATTTTATATTTTGTTCTGTTTTATTTTTTTTTGGGGGTTATTTCTCTTATTTTGATGAAAGCAAGGAATTTCGTTGGGTAGGGGGGAGCTTGTCCTTTTTCCAATGATCAGCATCCTAGACCATGCACATCACAAGGTGAGCAAGTAAAAACCTTTTGCTTAAGGTTACCAAGACCACTTGTGGTGTTCATCCTTCCTTGTTCTAACTTGGATTATTAATGTTTACAATGTGATGGGATTTTAATGTGTTAAGTGCTATAAAAACTAGACCTCATCTCCAAAAGAAAAGATAGCTTTCTAAAAAATATCAGAAGATCACTAGGTATGGCTGAATTATAGGAAAACCCTAGTATATTCCTTATAGCAATAGGAAGGGGTTGTGTTGAAAAACACAATTACTCACAAGGGTGATGGATGATGATGATGTATAGATGCATGATTAATATACAAACGTGGTTTCATTTGTAATATTGTAAACACAACCTATCCTAATGCAAGTGCAATGGATGAAAATACCTAAATGCAATGCAATTAAGTGAATGCATATGCAAAATGTAAATGCAAATGTTTTTGTGTGTTTGATGTTTTGCAATGTTTTTGGATTTTATTGATTTTTGATTTGTTTGGATTTTGTGTTTTAAATTGTTTTTGAATTTTTGATTTTTCAATTGTGTTTGAAATTTTGATGTTTTAAAATATTTTTGAAATTTTGATATTTTGTAATGTTTTTGAAATTTTGATTATTTTGAATGTTTTTGGATTTTGATAGTTTATGATTTTTATTTTTATTTTATGTTTTTAAGGGGAAGATACACTACCTTAGGTACCTCCAATGTGTGTACCAGTCAATAAAAGTGAGGGAGGTGTGATACCTTTGGAGGTCTCACTTTGCTTCATTGATCATGATATGGATGATGGGGAAGTTGTGACACCTTGAAGACCCTCAATGTGCATTATGTTTAATGCACTATGATTGGCTTGTCTAGGAGTAGTAGTAGAAACTAGCCCCCCTACTATGATGTGTAATTTTATGCAGTGCCAATGTCCCACAGAGACAAGATGAGTGAAGGTGAAATATTGGATGAAATCATTTGTTGCATAGATCGATTTTGATATTCTTGTTTCTCTATTACAACACTAATAATTCCCACAAACTCTTGGGGAGGTAGATTAATGTGCACCTGATTAGGTTGTTTGACTTGATTTATGGGTGCTATGTTTGGTTCATGTGCAAGAAAGGGGTATTGGAGAGTTCTATCTAAATTTCTTGCCTCTCGATCATATATTGTATTAAATCTCTATAGAGATGACATGTCTTTATGTCATGATCCCTTTGTCAATGGTAAATACAATATAGGTTTACCCTGTGCACCTTTGATCTACGGTTATTAGGTTTCAATAGATGGATCTTTGAAATTTTGATTTTTCATACCTCATATAATCGATTGAATATTGATGCTAAGGGCTATGACAAATGAGTATATTATCATGGTGGTCAATGTGGTTGGCCTTGTATTTGCTTTTGTTATGTATAATTTTTTACAAATGGGGGCTAAGCCTGGTAATTAGGTTGCACTGGTAATTAGGGTGGTGGAGCCTAATGTGAGGGTTCAGGGATACTCAGAACCACTTGATTGATTGGGTCCACATTTTTTTCATGTTAACACATTTAAATATTCTTGTTTGGCCATTCCCATTTTTGTATTTGAACATCATCCTCTTGAACCTTGATGTCCTCAATGATCTTGGTTTGTGCTAAGACCTCCTCAAATATTTTATACTCTTGTAATTTTAAGAGAAGAGAAATATTCTTCGAACAACTTCTAGTAAACATTTGGGTGAGTTCCATTATGGGTAGGGTGAAAGGTAGTTTTGACATCACCTTCCTCCATCTATTGCCATACAAGTTGATGAAGGCTAGACAAGTCAATAAATTTTATCATTTTCTTAGCGCTAGAGGAAAAATATCCAAGAGACGCATCGGCTAATTGCTCAAAGGTGTTTATGCTATGATGTGGTAGATGATTAAACCATTCTAAAGCATCCCCAGCTAGATTTGTAAGGAATATTCTCAACATAAAGGGGTCATTGTCTTAAAAATTAAAGCACATATGGATGAAGCTTGCCACATGCTCTCGTACATCGTTGTCATATTTGAACTTTTCAAGTTTAGGCATCTTGAAATTTTATGGGTATGTCAGTGATGACAGTGATGGATGCAAAGGTTTTTTACTAAGTTGCTTTAGCGTAGGTTTTTGATAGCTCTAAATTTTCCCTTGTTTTTTTGAATGCATTTATCTGACTAGCTAGCACTTTGTATGGCCCTGAAAAAATGATATGATCATCCTTTTGTCACCCTTGATTAGATAAAGGAGATCACTTTTGATGTTGAAGTGGATGATAAGTATAATTATTAGGTACCTCATCATAACTATATTTAGGGTAAGCATCTATTTTATCATGATGTTCCCATTGGTACTCTTCATATGATTCCTCATCGTATTGATCTTGGTATTGTTGAGGAGTATGAGACTTTTGATGATAACCAGATAATGGCCTTTGATGTTGAACGTGATTCTAGTATGGTCGAGGGGGATATTTTGATACTGTATTAGGTGCCTTGCATGTTGTTGCATCCTATAGGTACTAGGTGTAAGCACCACTTCATGTAATGCATTTTGCAATTACTTTTGTTGCATCTTTTGTTGTTCTTATATCTTTCATTGATACAACCTTTGTAGGTGTGCTCGTTGTGATTCCACCCATTATGGATTTAATTGTTGTTGATCCAATTGGAGTTGATTTGTATGTTTTTCCTATTAATATTTATCCTAAGTTCTTGATGAGTATGATCTCATTGCTTAGTTGCATGGGATTTGTGTGTCCTCATATTTGAAATACATATTGGTTTATCATGTCTTTCTCCTCAAGTAGGATCTATTGCTTGTTTTCCATGCTCCCTCAAGGTTACACTACCCTTATATTCTAGTTTATGAAGGAAATACTCATATTTAGGTTTATATGTAAGCTCTGTATATGTAGGCTACATGAAATTATGATGTGTGCACATTGAGTGCTCTCTATGAGGAGTATGGGAGTGAGTTACTCGATAAAATGAGGTGGCTTGCTCGTCCAGGATAGGCCATGGTGTACTCTCATGTTCATATTACGATTGATGTATAGAGAAATATGAGATGTGAATCCATGATATTGACCTACTAGACCCCTCACTAGGCATATTATTTGCTATATAGAATTCCATCAGGGTATCCAAGTCAAGAAGTTTTCCTAGAGGACCTATGGGTGTTTCCTTAGTAGGGATATCTCAAAGGTTTACCCCATTGGGGATGGTATTGTTGTTATGATAGGACCTGAGATTCCATTTAGGTATGGACATATCCTCTAGACTTATTTGGAGATATTCACTAGTTATGGTGCTTGATTCTCTCTCTAAATTGGAGGTCTTTTTTTCAACCGCATTGGGACCAAATCCATAAAAGGAGGTCCCTCGGCCATAGTAAAAAATTTTTACTTCCAAAAAGGTTATGAGTGTTATATATCAAAATTATCAGCATGATGAGCTGATCATAATGGTCTAGGGCTCCAAAAAATAACTTCCTAGTCAAAATTTGTATTTTTGGAATATTTGGTCAATCGGAGCTCGTGTAGAAATGCCCAATTTTAGGAATATTTGGGAAATTTTTATAAATAAAGAGTTAGGACTCAAAAATTTTGTGAGAGGTGCACAAGGGGCTAACTAAGACAAAAAAATTTTTTTGGAAATTTTGGGGTTGTCTAGGGATTTTTATGACTGTTTTAGTGTAGTTTTCCCTAATTTTTGGCTTGAAAATAATTCAAAACTAGAGTAATCATAAAACCAACATAGTTTTTTTGTCATAGATCATTTGCATGATTTTTGATCCATTAGATGCAGAATCAAAAAGTAGAAATTACCTAGATCCATTGAAAAAATTAGGATTTGGTCCTAGATCAAATATCTTATGTTGATTACCAAAACAATAAAGAAATGCACAATGTAGACAACATGATTATCTCTTTTATATTTTAGAAATACACAACCAAATGATCAAATAAACACACAAGAAAATAATGTGATTATCTCCTTTAAGTTTTATATGTGAATCCCTAAGTTGTTTGGTGTGTTTAGATTTATTTTTTGCAAAGAGACTTCTTCTCATGTGTTTTTCTATTGTTGGATGATGTTCTTATGTTAAAAGGATTTCAAGGTTCGATCAATCATGTGAGCCAATGGATGGAGATGAAGCCCACCGTCATTGGTCTTGATTAGTGGTTGGGGATGAAGTCCAACTCACTAATGTTTAAATGGAACATGGTGTGTGTGGTTCCTTTTATACTTAAATAAAGTAAAACAAGAGAGCACTCAATGAATATTCACTAAATGCATAAATAATGTTTCACTTTCAAAAGTATTGCATGAATAATGGAACCTACAAAATGTATATCCTATATGGAAACATAAATATTAGGTAGGTTGCGAGTAAGCAAACCATAAAAATGTATTTCTATGTAGTTCTTTTTTTGTCTTTATTATATTTGTTATTTGTTTTTGTGATTGAATAAAAGTTAAAATCTACCTTTCAAGCAATCAAAAGGAGGAAGAAAAACTAAATTTGAATTTTTTTGAATAGCAAAAATACAAAGTAAAGGTGCAGTTACTTACCTTGAAAGCCTAAGAAATTGCTATTTTTTGAATTTTCTATTGCAGACCCTCTATTTTTTGGCCATCCTAGGGTGGGACGACTACAAATTTGGGGGACATCCCTTCTTGGTATGGATGTTGTAGCCATCACTGGGTGTTCCAATTAAGAAATCAGGGGTCATTTCATGCTAGAACGACTAGTACCTGCAACATCCAAAGCACAAAAATAGGATCAAAACTTGTAAAAATGAAATGGAACAAGGGTCCCACTATGATCACCATCATAGAGAGGAAAAATGGTGCACCTATAAAGGTAAAATGAGATGCATCTATTGCTCTACTTGATTTAAGCACTACGAAAGCAACACTTTAAGCAAGCATAAAATGACAAGTATATGAAAGAAATAGGTGGATATCCTTATATTAATATAAATATAAAATAAATAGTTAAAAAATTTCTCGTGAGAGCTCTCAATTGATACACTCAATATAATAATCAAAGGATCAAATCCTTTCAATAATTTGAGGTGCACTTCTAGTGTCTTCCTCACACTCACAATTGAAGAGCAGGCTTTCAATGTTGCCACAAAGTGTTCTATCATTGCTCTAGCTTACTAATCCTTCATCATGCACTGTGATACCTAGATCTACACACAAGAAAATAAAATTTATTAGTAGCATGTGTGGATTAAGATGAAACTGTGAAGGTGCATGCATCAAAAAGCTTTAAAGAGGAAAAGTGCAATAGATTATTCAAAATTGCTCCAAATGCTACCAAAACTTAGATTCATGCATATTATGTGCTATGTAAATGATCTAATTAAAAATAGTAAGGAAATTATGCTCATATTTGTGGTCATCCCGGGGTGAGCCATTTAGGCCTACAAAACACAAAAAGCATGATAACAGAAGCAAAACAACTCCAAATTGTACCAAATTTGAACAACAAGCATATATTCTACTCTAGAATTGACCTATGCAAAAACAATAAAAAAATGATACTCTAATTTATGGCCATACCAAGGTGAACCATTTAGGACTACCATAATTTATAGGTCATCCTGGGGTGGGACAACCACCAAATTTGGTGGTTTTTACCACCAATTCCTCTGGGATTTGGTCCAAAACACTCTCATGGGTATTTTCATAAAATTTGGGGACCTTTTTCACTCGAATGGGCTGGTTTTGTAAATAGATTGCATGTTTTGGGATCACTTGAAAACCTCCTTAGCTCGATGGATATCTCAATGGAAAACACACAGTAGGTTGGGGATAAATCTCAGTAGCACTTCATTGTGAATGTTGCAAAAACTCCTCCCTAAAATTGGGTGGAATTGATCCACTTTATAGCCCAATAGTGCATATGGTAAAATGGGCATGCAAGGCTATGCGATGCAAGTATCACCATTTGGCAAAAGGTTGCCATGTATTTGAGGGGGAAGGAATCTCCCTTTAGGCCTTCAATTTTCAACTTGGCATGAGAGTTATGCACCCTCATACTTGCATGCTTGAATGGGTAGGATAAATGGTATTTTTTGGGTGCCATTTGTTCCTCATTTAAATTTTTGAGGGTCCAAGTCCATGGTCATCCCACCCAGGGACAGCCATTGGTGGTCACCCTTGGGTAGGACGACCATGAACTGTGACCATCCTAGGGTGGGACGACCATGTCTATATGGACCAAAACTTCCCAAAAGTGGGTTAGAACCTCCAAAAAGTAGTTAGGACCACTATGTAACCTCTAAGGGCTTCCCAAGGGGGCTATATGGTGTCAATTAGACCTATCTTGGTTATTTAATCGAATTGACATGATTTACGTTCCACAAGGCCTATCCCATCCGGGTATACCCCTCAGGATAGGTATTTTTTTGGGGGTATTCGGTGCAGGCTACGAGGCTTAAACCATGGACCTCCTTCTCAGGATTAAGGGAACTTACCAATAAAATGCCTGATGCTGGTCTAAAAGCATTTATAACCTTCAATAATAAAATATATATTAATTTTTTTAAGTTGAAGTTTAAATATTTTATTTTTATAATAGGACTTTACATTTTATATATCTACAGATATATATATAGACATATATATAAATTTTCCTCAACATCTTATTGATATAGCTTTTATATATTTTCATGTAAATTATTTAATATTAATGCAACTTAAGGGATTGTTCATGATTCATTTATTACTAAAAGTTGCACCTCCTTTACAATCAAATATACTAGTCATGTCTAAAACATTAGCAAGGAACCTCTTTTACATACCTCTTTCACTTATTGTTACACCTCATCTTGAGCCTAGTGTAAATGAACAGTGTATCACATCTATCCAAGGGAAGGGAAATGTTGTTACAAAAAGAGTCTAACTATATTTCAACTTTTTATGTACATGAATATATTCAATAAATTCAAAAAATATATATAATATCATTTTAGTATGCCATTATTATATATAAAATATTTTTAATTTAAATTTTAAAAATAGTTTTTATCGAAACACTCAATAGTATGTATTGGTGTTTAATCTTAATAGCATGATTTAAAATTATGGGAATGAAGTCCCCCTAATTACTAGGCCCTGAAAGAGTGTGGCACCAATTGTACTACCTATTATATTTTTTATTACATAAAAAATTCAAAAAATATATTTCATAAAAGTATTTAATGCTTTAAACTCATATTATAATATGAAAACAATATCTAAGTATCTTAAGTATCTTGGGATATTACATTCATATGTAGTCGTATTATCATTAAGATACACATGTTTGTGCTCTCAATTATATTTCATATTATTTTTTTATATAAAAAAAATTAAAAAATATTTTTACTAGTGAAAAATTGTTGTTTAATAGAAAATATATATTAATTGTATAAGAAATAATAATTTAATTTTGTTATTAAGTATTTTCTTAAGAAAGGTTATTTTTAATTTTTAATATAAATTATTTATTTTGAAGTTTTAATATGAGTGTTTATTTAACAAGACACATGTTTCCTAAGAACTCAAAATATAGACAAGGATACAAATATTTATTAATTGAAGTCAGGGTTATGCATAAGCATGAAATATTGTAAATTGGCTCTATTTAGGATTCTTAAAAATTTGAAAAGGCTAATTTTGGATCATTTCACTGGGGCCCATTCGCTCAAAATTTACGACGCAAAAGTTTTTTAAGGGTAAATTCGCTCACCGTTGATAATCATGAACCTAATTTTATTTTAATTTGCCGACCTGAAATTACATATGATTTTTATTTTACCACCCAATTCGCCTTCAAATTATAAATGATTTTATATTTCTCGCCCAAATTACCTTCAAATTATAAATGATTTTATTTTTATCATAAAAATTGCCTCATATACTACCTGTATATATACTGTACTGGGTACCGATAAACATACATCAAAGATACTCTAACTTGAAAATAGCTTTGAAACAACAAAAAACTTGAGACGATTGCAAAGGAGTGTGTGTCGAAATAAGTCAATTGGTTGCAAAGGAGTGTTTATTAGTGCAAGAGGATCGGTATAAGTCGATCAATTTTAGAGCATCCCTATAGTCAATCATCATACCTGCAGCTGATCATCATGTCTGCAACTGATAATCATACCTGTAGCCAAGCATCATGCCTACAGTCGCTCATTATGCCTACAGTCGATCGGTATTCTTGCAACTGATCATCATACCTACAACTAATCATAATGCCTATAATCAAGTGTCATGCCTACAACTACTTGTCATGCTTGCAGCCACTCATCATGCCTATAGCCGATCGGTATTCCTCCACCTGATCATCATACTTGTAGTCGATCGTCATGCCTGTAGCCGATCGAAATTCCTCCATCTTATCATCATGCCTATAGCCGATCAACATTCCTACAATCGATCATCATGCCTATAGTCGATCGTCATGCCTACAACCGATCATCATTCCTGTAGTCGATCATCATACCTTCAACCGATCATCATGTCTGTAGTCGATCACCATGCCTACAGTCGATTGTCATGCTATCGGTCATCATGTTGGCCTAAAGTATTTCATATTGGCCTAAAGCTTTTAAGTATGTCGTATATTTTTAGATTTTGCAAACTGATATTCATAGCCCCCAACATAGAAAAATTCACCATGGTTTGAAATTTTTTGGAGATAAATTAATGAAATTCACCATGGTTTGAAAATTTTTGGAGATAAATAAATGCAATTTGCCATGTATACTTCTACAAATTTCATCGAGATTCCAAGATAATTCGCCTTGATTTTAAAAATATATTTTAGGGCTGACCACTTATCCATAACCCTGATTGAATTTATTATATGTTACTTAGTGTATTTAAAATAAACTATAGTCAAATAAACCTAGAAAAATAAAAGTGAAAACTAACATGTTAAATATAAATCTTATACGATATAAAAAGGATGAGGGAGCTCTTCTAGTTTTTGCTTATTTTGCCACCACCATTACATGCAGAAGCCTCAACATAGATGAAGTGAGTGCACATGACATACATGCAACAAATGGGAGAAATTAGCAAAGGCCTGTAGGACCATCAAGGAGTTAAAACATGGGAAAATCATAGGATGATGGGAGGGGAAACTAGCACAAAAATCATTTTTTCTAAGTAATTTTAGAAATAAATAAATAGGATGAAAATAATGCCAATATTACGTAGTTAGATCATCAATATCCAAGAAAAGTTATTACAAACCAATGGGACTACTTATGCATAAAGGATAACAACAATTTCTATTTTACTTCATAATCCAGTGGAGAAAAGTGCAAATCAACAAAAACAACCCTAAGAAAATAAGAAACCAAGGACCAAGATCCAAGGATAAAATCAAAGGAAAAGGGAGTTTGCACAAAAATCCAAATGGAAGCAAGGCTCTCCAAACCTGATATCCAAACTCACCCGAAAGGATAATCCATAGTAACACCTATGAAAGAGAAATATAATGAGGAAATATTATATAAAATGAGCTTCAAATATACTCTCTATGTAGGCCAAGACCTAGAAAGAGGTGTTAACAAAACAAGAATACCAAGAAGTACATTGGGGATGCTAAAGATGGATCCAAGGAAAATAGAAACGGGATGCATGAGAGCAACAAATGGGTCCCTAATAGTAAAATTAGAACTAGATGATATCCAATATGACATAGATGTCATGGAAAATAAGGGGTCTAATTTATCGATTTATGGGTTTCCATACGATCCTACTAACATTCAAGCTATGAGATACCAAATAGTGGAGAACCAAAGGTGAATTTTAAATTTTTTATAATTTCAATGGGTATTCTCTAGTCATGTTTTGTATAGAAGAGGATAGATAAGACATATTTCAAGGAATTCCATGGTTCTTTGATAGATTAACACTCTTTATGAAGCCTTGGTATACAAAATTTAAAGTGGAGGAATAAATACCCTCAACTAGACCTATTTGGGTTAGATTTTTTGCTCTCTTAACAGAATATTGGAACCCACAGGTCCTAGCTACAATTGGTAATACCCTAGGCACTTTCATGATGATAGTTGATATTACTTAGAAGTTTGAACATTTTATTTATGCATGAATCTATGTGTTGATATATTTTGACAAACCCCTCCTAGAAAAGGTCACATTACAATTTAGAGAGGATACATGGGAACAACAAGTGGACTATGAGAATATTTCCTTTAGATGTAGAATTTACCATGAATATGACCATCTAGCTAAGAATTTCCTGCATAATTTTTAGGAGTAAAAGAGAGAAGAATAGGCACATGAGGGATTCTAAATACCAAAGAGAAAATACACAAACAATACCTATAACTAAGGAGAAGGAAGTGACTTCCACAAACATGTTTGGAAGCCTAGCCATAGATGACCTCCAATATGAAGAAGAAGATGGAGTTGAAATAGATATTCCAAAAACACAATTAGAGGAAGTGTAAGGAGAAATAAATATTCAATAATTCAAAATGTCAATAGAGAAAACATTGATTGGGTAAAGTAGTAACAAGGAATAAATAAGCCACATTGTAATGAACTATAAAAGAAATAATAAAGAAGAAAATAAATTATATGGAACCACCAATAATGCATTGGTGCTCTATACACAAGCATCAAAAGCTATAGGGTTTAACAAGGAACCTAGTAAAAATATAAAGGTGGACATGAATCATAAGGTGGAAAGAAAGTCCAAATAGCATCATGTGGTGAAGGAAGGTCAAAAATTAATTGAGAAAGGTAATATTATGACACTTACTCATATTTTTAACCCTTATTACTAATTAAATTTATTACATGGAATATTAGAGTATTGAAAGGAAGTCCTTAAAAAAATGATATAAAAAGAATAATTTAGATAAATCAGCCACAAATGGTATTCCTCCAAGAGACAAAGGTGTCTTGTAAAGAAATTTATCTAATAGAGAAAAGCATATGGCTATTCAGTAAAGCAATATCCTTGAGTTCCCAAGGAGATTTAGAGGGAGTTACATTCTTGTGGGACCCCAAATAAAAAGTGGTACATTATATAGTTGGAAGCAAAGGATTGATTGGTGTGATAGAAAAAAAAACAATAATATGACCAAAAAATTATCTATCTAAATGTATATGCCCTAAGCACCTTTGAAGAAAAGAGGAAGCTATGGAGGGGCATTTAATATATCTCTTCACAATTTTAGAGCATGGATATTATTGAGGATGGGATTTCAACACCATTATCTCTCTAGAAGATAAATTGGGAGGAAACCAAGCTCTATATGGAGGTACAAATATCATGGGTGAGAACATGCAACACCTGTACCTCGTATATATTAAACTAGACAATGGTTTGATAACTTGGTCCAACAAGATACTGGGCTCAGCTTGTATTTTGGAAGGACTAGATAGGTTATTGGTATCATAAAATATTTTGATATACAGACATATCCTAGATGTCAAAATATTTAATAATGTAAGGTCATATCATTGTCTTATAATGATAGAAATTTGGAAAACTAATCCAAAATAAGCACCCTTTTGGTTCCAACTCATGTGGCTTAGAGATGAATAATTTAGACCATGAATGCAATAGTGGTTGAAGGAAGAAAAATTGAGACATGGCATATACATGATTTATTTTTCCAAAGGACTACAATATATCAAAAACAAAATTAAGATATGGAATCGGGAGAAATTTGGGGATGTCACAAAAAAGAAAAAGGAATTTATTGAATAACTAGAGGATTTTAATGATTAGATAAGAAAGGATGAGCTCATATAAACCAAGGCCAAAATAGAATTGGATCTCACAAACTAAAAGGAGGAATGTAAAACAAGGGAGGAGCTATTGTGGAAACAAAAATTTAAAATCAAGTGGCTAAGAGGATATAGAAACACAAGATTTTTTCACAAGTCCCTTTTAGCATAAAAGACATATAACTTCATCTCTTCTATGAAAAATGAAGAAGAGAAGATGATTCACACATGGAATGGCATGAACTTGATAACAATGAACTATTTTATAAATTTGTTCATGAATGAGACCTTGGATCTAGTATCCCAACAACAAATAATATAGGAGATACCCACACTCATTATAGGAGAATAAAATGATATACTAGGTGCACCAGTATGAATGCAATAATTATAGGATGTAGTGTTCAATATGCAAAATGGGAAAACTCTAGCTCAGGATGGATTCCCTATTGAGTTTTACCAAGAATTTTGCAACATTGTGTAGGAAGATCACATTCTAAAAGTCATAGAAGAGATGATAACAACTAAGGAAATATTAAAGGAAATAAAAAAAACTTACATAGCACTATTACCAAAGGTAAAGGAAGTATAAAATATAAGTGCATACTAACCAATAGCATTATATAATATATTATTGAATATTATCACCAAGGTCATGGTTGAGACTCTAAAACCAGTTTTGAACAAGGTGGATTTATAGAGGGTATACAAACAATGGAAGAGATAGTGCTTGCCCAAGAAGCAATACATTCTATGGAAGCACATACATTCCCCACTATATTTATCTAACTATACCTATATAAATCCTATTACTGAGTGGATTAATACTTCTTAATCCAGATTATAAGGAAATTTGGATTCTCTAAGGAGTGGATAAACTAGATCAAAGTTTACATATCATTAGTCTCATATATAGTTATCATCAATGGATACCCCATAAAGCTATTCTCGGCATAAATAGGTATTAGGAAAGGGGATCCCATATCCCCTTACTTATTCATTGTTCTATTTGAATGTCTAGGGATAAAATCACCTAATAATAGATATACTACGAGACTAGAGGGAGTCTCAATTGCTAACGGAGCTAGCCTGATCACCCATCTACAATTTGTTGATGATTCCATGTTACTAGGAAAGGTAACAATTAAAGAAGTTGTTATAATAATTTAAATTTTAAACTGTTTTACCAAGGCACCAGGCCAGATGGTGAATAATTATAAATCTAAAGTAAACTTTTTCCATTTTTCACCTTGATAGGTAACCCTGGTACTGTACAGACTTAGTTTTTAGAAAACCTCACTCCTAGTTATCTACTTGAGGTTGCCAATTAAAAATGATAGATAAAAGGAGGATTGGGTGTGGTCGATAGATAAAATCAAGGGTAAAATTGACAAATGGACAAACATATGTATATCATCAAGAGGGCATATTACCTTAATCATGTTAGTCTTACAATCTATCCTCATCTATGTATCATTGGTTTTGGATATTCTAAATATGATGCTTCAAGAGGTTGATCATATAAGTCATAGATTCCTCTATACAAGTGCTAAGGAGGAAAGGAAATGGACCTTGGTAAATTTAAAAACTCTATGTTTGTCAAAATAGGAAGGGGGACTGAGTTTTAGATCTATAGTAAAAAATAACGAGGCTTTGACTATAAAATTGTACTAGAGAATGACTAATAGTCGCAATGCATTATGGACAAAAAAATGGTAGCAAAGTATGCATCTAATGAGACCCTAGTAGAGATATTCTAATATAATTTGTCTAACAAAGGTTCCCCTATTTTAGTTATACTTAAAATATGAGATAAAATGATCAAATAAATATTGTTTTGAATACTTAATAATGGAAAATGCATAGGTTTTTGTTTAGACTTATGGGATGGACATCCACCTTTGGTGACTCAATATCTAGAGTGAACCTAGTGATGGAGGAGCTACATAGAAATCAATGGATAAAATTTAAACAAAGACTCCAAGGACCAAACACAAGGACTAAAATTTGGAAGATATTGGATTCCATTGAAATAATGCCTAATCCAACTTCTAGAGAGACTAGTAAAGGATATTGGTTGATTCATACGAATGAGATCATTATCGTGGTACTATAATAAGGATAAATTTGGATGGAATAGTAGGACTAAGAGGATGTATACAATAGCACAGGGATACAAAGCATTATATGCTAGCACTGCTCATCTAAATCAAAATCTATCACACAAATCTAGATGTAGAAATTATGGCTAAATATGAGGTTTTTTAGCTGATTACTCTTCCGCAAAATGGTAATCATAGGGGAAAACATATGGAAGAGGGGAGTCTATGTACCTTTCAAATGTACATTGTGTATAGAGTAGAATGAAACTTTCAACCACCATTTTATAGAATGTCCTAGAACAATGAAGTTGTGGAAAATGTTAGCATCTTTACTAGGTTTGCATTAGACTAAAAATTAGTCTATAGAAGATATCTGGAGAGGATGGAAGAATCAATAAGGTGTATATGGTTATGTGTGTAGATAGTGTGGACAAATATGATCATCCTACCTTGGAACATTTGGAATGAGCAAAATATAAGGATCCTCAAGAAATAGACTAGAGACATACATTGCATGTGGGTGAAGACAATATCCAATATTATGGATACTATCCAATTTGCGTTGAAGCAAAAAAAAAAATACATCAATGATGGGAGTAAATAATGGCATGACTCAAGATTAGTACCTAGAAGAATAGCGCTAGAAGATTCAAACTATGAGATAAAATTATGAATATAAACCAGAAATGGTAGCAACCGCCATTGGTATTTGGAAAGGTAAATATAGATGGAGCATCGGGGGTAACCTGGATATGGCTATAATATGGGGAATAGGTAGACTACTTGATGGTACCTCAACATTTATATTCCCAATAAACTTAAGTACACTTTCCAAAAATATTGTTGAGGGATATGATATTTTGAGAGGGATGTAGGAGGATCTCAAGGCTAGATGGAATAGAGTGATAGTGGATTTGGACTCTCATTTATTGATTAACTACCTTTTCTTATTGAGAATCAAGAATACTAGTTGGAGAATTCAAAGGATTATAGAGAAAATTAGACAAATACAAAGTAGTTTTGCAAAGGTGACATACATCCAAATACCAAGATAAAATAATAAGGTAGATGATGGTATGAAAAAATATGCTTTGGATAAGGGATACCTCATTTGCTATGGGTACCCTCCTAAGTGGTGGGCACATGAAATAAGGGAAGAGCTTCTGCATATTCAATATATTGATGATAAAATTCCTAGTAATGTGTAGAGATTCAGTTTTTGTGACACCTTTTTATTGATAGGAATTTTGGTTCTTAGTACAATGGTTGAGATAGATAAAATTGATGTATCCAATGTCAAAACATGGATGAAAATTTTGATGGCTTGGAAAGGCCAATGATGTAATATAATTTGATGATCAATATAAAACAATTACTCTTATTACCAATATATACATCAAACGTATATTCGAGTTTATAGTGATATAATTATATATGTTATATTAATGTTTAAATATAAATATACTAATATGTATATAATTTTTTAATTAAAATTTGTATAATTTACTAAATATTTAGGTATATATTACTTATAGAATTATTTAACAAAGAATATTTTTTAGTTCATTTTATTTTTTAAGAAAATGCAAAATTTTAGTATATACTTTTTAGAGTGATCAGATTCAATTTAATATTTTAAGACCTAACAATTTATCTATAGGAGAATGAGATTGGTATCAAATTATATGCAAAATTTTATAATACTATACTAAAATATTTATAAAAATATTAATACTATAAAAAATTATATGAGGTCATGTGAAATTATTTATATCTTATATCTTTCTAGATCAAATATTTATAAACATTAAATAGGCAAAAGATGATTAAAATTCCATTAATAAGGATGATGAGTATCATTAACGTTTGCACTTTATAATGTCAATCCTATGTGGAGTCTAATTGTTGTGTGCACTAGATAGTAAGAAGTATTTTGGTATTGGATTTTATTTAAGTCATCCTAAGAAAATGTAATGACAATATTCATGAATGTAATTAAAATATACTACAAATCACAGTAGAAAAAATAAATTATACGTAAAAGAAAATATATCACACTTACAGAAATATAAATACTCTTTTGAAAAGATAAAGCAATACTCACTTAAAATAAAATTACACTTGTGGAAATTAGAAACAAATATTTGTAAATTAATGTGCAAATACATTAAATTAAATAAACTACTTACATAAAACTTAATTCACATTTTATAGAAAAAAAACTAAATGCTAAATCAATACACATATACATGAATTATAAACTATCCTAGTAGTTGCAAAACATAATCTAGGGAAAGAAATGATGAATAAAATTATGAATTACAAATTTTTTTTAATAAGGATAATAAAAGGGTTTTTAAAGGGTCCCTTACTCTTTTACAAAGAGGATTGAGAGTTAAAATACTAAAACATGGATAAGACCACCACCTATTCGAAGAATACCAACAATAAAATGCAATCCACAAATTGGGACTGAGATACAAACCAACCAAAATAACAAAATCTTACTATTAAGTGAGCCACTTGCACTCCAACCAAATGACATATGAATAAAGTAACCCAATTAAAAAAAGTTAGAGGTAATATATGTTTTCAAATCTCACTTTGTCTAAGCTTTTTTAGAGCTCACTATTTTTGTAGTTCTCCTACCATTACTATGTCAAACCTTAGCCTTATATGAATTTAAATCTCATTTTGTATATGTTTTTTAGATATTATTTATCTATGTTTTTAAAATTTATGTGTATGTTTATCAATTTTTTGAGTTTTTATATCTCACCTTGTCTATGTTTTTCTAAAACCTACTCTATTTATGTTTTAAATTTTTTTATTTTTAGACCTCACTCTATCTATGTTTCTCATAGTTCTATATTTCTAGATCTTAATCTGAGTATGCTTTTTTAGATTTCAATGTCTATCATATCTTCCTAGATTCCTATTGTTCCATATCCAACATAATGTTAGGAATATTTTATAACTCTTTTGCTACAAAAGTATAGCCTCTTTATTTTTCCTAGTTTGCCATCCAATATGCTATCATGTTTTCTTCCCTATAAATATGCTTGATCTTGTTGGATAGAAAATTATTCTTAATATAGATAGCATCATTAATGATATCATGTATTGTCAAACTAACTAAATTCTCCTTTCTTAAACCTTTTAATATGTTTAGAGAGTCTCCCTCAATGATTAAATTCCTTATTTGCATATTCTTGGCCAATTTGAGCCCATTCAACAATGCTTTAGCCTTTGCCACATGGTTGGTATCTAATCTATTATAATATACATATACTCCGATAATATTCTCTTGTGATTCCCTAATGATGCCTCCACCCCCTACATTTCCTAGATTACCTTTAGCTACTTCATAAAAATTAAGTTTAAAACATTCATTATTTGGTTTTTCCCATTTTACCTCAAATCTTGTGTTCTTATTACAATATTCTTCTACCCCTTTCATCTCCTTAAGATTCTATTTGATTGTAGTTTTATATTTGTATGGTTTTTTAAACTCTTCCTTGAAATTAATGATAGATAGTTTATCTACTATACTAGATTTAATATTCAAGAATGATCCAAAACTAGATTTTTGAATATTTTTGAAGATTCTATGATTCATTTCCAACCAAATCGCTCATATAAATTGAGAAGGTATCAAATTCCATAAACATTTTAGCCTATTATTGTTGTAAGGATTAACTATGATCCAATCTATAATATTATTTGGGAAGGCCCATGCTACACCAAGTTATTTTTGTAATAGTTGTTGGATCCATTTAGAAAACATACACTCTAGAAACAAATGGTTGATTAATTATTCCTTGTTTCCACAAAGATAACACATACTGGGGAATTGAAAACCTCTCTTCTATATATTATCTAAAGTTAAAATTTTATTTTGAACCACTAACCAACTGAAGAGCTCAATCTTACGAGGGACAAAATATTCCTATATACTACCCCAATTATATCCTCCTTTTTCCTATGGATGTATTCTCTCATAACCTAATTTTACATTATATTTAACTAAAGTATTTGTTGTTCATATTATTTTATTTTCCTTTATCTGTTAACCTAAATAATATTGTCCTAGTTTTTTTATTTAGTTCCTAGACCTACATGTTTTTGTCTTGTGTATCCAAGCTAAGTGAGATTTATATTACTTTACCTTCAACTACCTCTATGCAACTATGAATGTAGATTCCATATTTTTTTATGATGTCATCCTTTATATTGTTCCATTTGTCTATGTTGTATGGAGACCTTTGCACCAACCATGCATCTTCCCAAAATAGTATATAGTCCCCATTCCCTATCCTCCATCTCATATTTCTCCATAGTAAATTTTTTCTTTGGGTTACAAAATTCCATATCGCTAAACCTTTACAAGTGTCTCAAATAGAAAACACCATGTGCTTATCCTAATTATCTAAATATTTGGCTAAAAAAAAATTGGCTAACAAGTTGTCAAGTTTTGTCATCATTCTTTGAAAATGCTTATGTACTAGAGCTTCATTTAACTCACTAACATTTCTAATACTTAGTCCTCACTAATTTTTGGTTTACATACTTTTTTCCAAGCCACCAAAGCTAATATTTATTTCTCTTCAACTATTGTCCAAAAAAATGTTATCTAGATCTTATCAAAAACATTGATTACCTTGACTAGAATTTTAAATATTGAGAGATAATAGACTAGAAATATTTTTAAAACACTCTTAACAAGTTGAAGTTTACTAGTTTATATTACAAAATTACCTTTCCACCAAGTTAGTTTCCTTTGGAATCAATCAATAGTATGATCCCATATAGATTCTTGCTTCTTCCCATAAAATAATGGCATACCCAAATAGATTGAAGGTATATTTCTAAGATCACATCCTAAATATCTTGATATCCTTCTCTATATTTCAAAGGGACCATTAATAAAGAACACTTTACTTTTGTTAAAATTCATATTTTAATGGGAAGATTCCTCATAAGTATTTAGGACTTGTTTGAACCCTTTACTTCTTTCATAGTAGCTTTTACTAAAAGTATAGTATCATCAACAAATTGTTTTGTTAGTCTTACAATGGCACTGAGAGGGGGGGGTGAATCAGTGTAGCTAATTAAAAACTTAAATCTTCATCTCTTAATTCAGAACTAATGAATGCTTAAAACCAGATGCAGCAAGTGTAACAAGATAGCAACACATAACACAAGATTTAACGAGGTTCACTAGTTTTGGCTACTCCTCAAAAATAGACTGCTTGGACTCCCATCCAAATCCAGCCTTTGCAAAGCACCAACTTTACAATCAGTTTACCAGCACCCACTGGAAGGAGCACCAACCCCTGATTTATCTGCACCAACAGAAAGGAGCACCAACCCCTGATTCCAAGCACCAACTTGGACTTCTATTTTAAATCTTGATTGACATAAAAATGCCTTCTGTGTTACAAGACCCTCACTGGTCTATATTAACTCAAATCAATCTCATGGAAGCATACACTCTTTTACAGCTCTACTTACTGCACACTTACAACCCTTTCTTATAGCTTACTCTTGTAGCTCTCACAACTCTGTTTATTGTACTCTTACAACACTCTCACAACTCACTTACAGCCAGATGCACTCTTGCTCTCTACTTACTTCATTCTTACAACATTCTCTCTCTGCACTCTATAAGCTTCTCTATTTTAGCCATGCTTTCTATACTCTTTTTCGTAGCACTTTCCCTCTATTCTCCAACACGCTGCTCGCTCTTCCCGCACGAAGCTCAACCTTACTACTTCACGCAAATCTGCTTTTATAACAGAGTTCTGTTTCTATTCTTAACTTCCTCCATATTCGCGCATGCAGCCTATTAATAGTAACAACTTCTTTATTCTCACATGCAACCTTATTAATAGAACGGTTCTTTGTTTGGTCTTCGAGATGTTTCTCTGTCCAACTCGTGGTCTTCGTCTGATGACTTTCAGTAACCACTGCTGCATGATATTTCTTTGTAACGGCTCCTATAACTGTAGTAATGACTTCTGTTTACTATCATCGTAATCGCCTCTTAACTGCCTTAATTACTTCAGTTTACTATTCTTATTTAACTGCATGATTTTCTTCAGCAACTGTAGTTCTGTAACCGTCACACTCTTTTTCACATTTCTTATTATAGCTTACATGATCTCACTGTAACTCTCCACCTGTAATAGTTCTTATTTTGCTGCATGAACTTATTCTGTAACTGCCCCCTGTAACTACAGTTCTGACTCCAGTTAACTGTTCTTATTCTAGCTGCATGATTTTCTTCTGCAATTGCATCTGTAACTGTCATTTTCCTTCAGTTAACTTTACTTCGGCTTGCACCCACGAAAACATAACATGTCACGAAATCGTGACACTTTCGTTGCCTTGAGCTCTTCTCTGTCTCTTGCCCACGAAAATGGAACATGTCGCAAAATCATGACACTTTCGCTTCCTTGCACTCTTCTCTGCTTGCACTAGCGAAAACCTGACATGTCATGAAATCGTGACACCTTTTGCTTCCGTACACTCTTCTTTGCATGCACCAGTGAAAACATGACATGTCACAAAATCATGACATCTTTCGCTTCCTTACTCTTCTCGGCATGCACCAACGAAAACAAGACATGTCGCGAAATCGTGACACTTTCGCTGCCTTGTGCTTTTCTCTGCCTTACGCCTACGAAAATGGAACATGTCACGAAATCATGATGCTTTCACCTTTGAGCTCTTCCTCCTTGAATTTGTCGCAAAATCATGATGCTTCTGCTTCCATGCTCTTTCATTTTGCTTCTGTCGCGAAATCGTGACACTTCATCCTTCGAAGTCTTTCTCTCTGCTGTTGTCGCGATATCACGACATTTATTCTCCTTAGCTCTTCTCTTCTCTTCAGGTCACGAAAATGCGACATGTCGCGATATCGCGACACTTTTTCTCTCGAGCTCTTCCTCTTGCAATATGTCACGAAATCGTGACACTTTTTATCTTGCCTTCTCTCTCCTGCAATATGTCACGAAATCATGACACTTTTTCTCCTTAGCGCTTTTCTTCTCATCGGATCGTGAAAACCCGACATGTCACGAAATCGTGACACTTTTTCTCCTTAGCGCTTCTTCTTGCAAATTGTCACGAAATCGTGACACTTTTCTTTGCAAGCTCTTTCTTTCCGAACCTGTCGCGAAATCATGATAGTTTTCTTTGCTTGCGCCTTCTCTCCGAACATGTCACGAAATCGTGATAGTTCTTCCTGCATGCGCTTCTTCTTCAAACATGTCACGAAATCATGACAGTTTCCTTTGCCTGCGCCTTCTCTCCAAACATGTCACGAAATCGTGACAGTTCTTCCTGCATGCGCTTCTTCTTCAAACATGTCATGAAATCGCGATAGTTTCCTTTGCCTGCGCCTTCTCTCCAAACATGTCACGAAATCATGATAGTTTTCTTACTTGCCTTCTTTGCTTCCAACATGTCATGAAATCGTGATAGTTTTTCCACTTGGCTTCTTTGCCTCCAACATGTCACGAAATCGTGACAGTTTTTCTACTTGCCTTCTTCTCTGCCAACATGTCACGAAATCACGACAGTTTTTCCACTTGGCTTCTTTGCCTCCAACATGTCACGAAATCGTGACAGTTTTTCTAGCATTTTCTCTCTCCTCCGAGATGTCGTGAAATCGCGACAATTTTGACAGCATTTTCTCTCTCCTCCGAGATGTCACGAAATCATGACAGAAAACATGTCGCGATATCGTGACAGTTTTCTTACTTGTCTTTTTCTTTGATTCTTTGAATCTGGGTCACTTCTGTCTTCTTGGAAATTTACTGTACATGCTCTGACTGCTCTGAACTCTTGTTCACTTTATCAACCGATCCATCTAATGACCTCTGCACTCCTATCCATTGCATCAACCGATCCTCTGTCTGTGTTGACAACAATGACAATACTTTGGCTGCACCTTGCTCATCAATGAACTCCTGTCCATTGCATCAACTGATCAACCTGACTGTGTTGACAACAATGACAATACTTTGGTTGCACCTTGCTCATCAATCTCCCCCTTTGGAATTGTTGGCAACACACGTAATTGTGTGCAATTACCTGTAAATCTTCTCCCCCTTTGACAATAATACCAAAGGGCGGCTGCAAAACTCCCCCTGAGTCCATGCACAACATTCTCAGGCAAAAATTATTATAGTTAGCAAAAAGCATAAACATGAGCAATATGATAAACAGATGCATAAATGCTCCCCCTGAGAATTTGATCCCGATAGCTAGTCAATTCTTAGACTATTCTTGGGAATATGTGACCACTTCATTTCACTGTTTGACAACATCATGATAAGCATAATAGGCATTACTCAGATCTATCTTCAACTATGTTGGCTGTTGGATCTCTATCCATTGAGACTCTGTTCTCTGTACTCTATCAATAGGCTCACACAGAACCTGCTTAACAAGCTTACATAGAGCTTGTCCAAATCAGCTCACAAGTCCTCACTAGAACCTGTCCAATTCAGCTCACAAGTCTTCACTAGAACTTGTCCAAATCAGCTCACAAGTTCATCAAGAAAAACTTGCTTAGCATGAACCCACAAAGAGAATTGTTAGAGACCCAATGTGATTCATCAACCTCATAGAAGCATAAAGAGAATTGTTAGAGACTCAATATGTTCTATACTTAACTCCCAATCTCAATCTCAGCTCAATCTCAATCTCAAAAGAATAAGATAGATGTAGTATGCTTTTCTCAAGAACATGAAACACAACCCAACAATTGCCAACCATGCAATAACTCATATAACAATGATACTCATGATCTTTCCACAACCAATATCTTTTCTCAACCATTTAGGGCTTTAACAACAATGCTTATAGACAAGGTTTAACCAACATCATTCAACTCAAGATTAACCTTGAAGCATTCAACCAATCACTGCATGAAAAGGAAACTAATAGACATCCTTTTCCTTCCAAAGGTATTTGAACAAAACAGCCACCAACATAAATCACCAATGCAAAGAATAACTTGCTCAAATCAATCTCAATGGAGTAAGCCCAAATCATGTATCAAGTAAAGTATTAACTTGATCAAAACAACCTCTATGAAAGCAACTCAACCATCAATCTCAAAACAGCCAACTAAGGGTTTCACCATCTCACCGCAAGTAGCAAGACTTACTAACATAAACCCTAGTGAAAAATGCTTCCTCTTTGTTTGAGGAAGAAGAGAATAGATCTTCAACCTGTTACCAACACCACCCTCAACTTTGCCATCAAGTTAGGGTTAGATCATAAAAGTAACCAAAAAATATATATTTATTCCATAAAACACCTTATGACTCCAATCCTTACCTTACTCAAACTCATACTTCTGGACCGTTACCTCTAGCGTTGGAACCTCAATCTATGCGCAGTAAACAACTCTCGATATTCTGCTTCCTCAGGCAATATCTCGCATTCCTCAAATAATGCAAGACTTTCTTAGGTGCATAGGCATCTTGTCCTCCTTGGCGCTTCACCACCTGGACGCTATTCTCTCAACGTCTCTGCCTTGCAAGTGCCACTTTGCACACTTGACCAACTGGGAGCTAGTGCCACTGTTTGCTTTGACTCTGGCATCTCTTTGATAACGACTACTTCTTTAGAGAAAATTAATGCTCTCTTATACCAAACGATGTGTTGAATTTTTGGTTAAGAAACGCATGCCTTCTCACTCAGAACATGGATTCTATTTTATCTGTAGGTTGGGAATGTTACAGGCTTCAAAACCAGCACCTGCCAGCTTATGCTTTCATGATACGTCGACCTGTGCTGCATGTTCTATCCCATTTAACGCCTATCAGCTACTACATCAAAAACCTAGTTGTTCACCATGTTGTTCTACTGAGGCACATCAGTTTGATACTGTCTCCACAAACATCTACAAGAACTGGAACACATTTTGACAACTATACGACAACTCCCCGACTACTTTCCTTTCATCCTCAGATAATTACACAAATACATAGGAGCATTAAAATAACCTTTAACATTGCTCCCCCTGAGGATGTGCTACCTGGAGCTGCTTAGTGCAATAGAGGAGTAATCTCCTTCTGTCCAAGGAGACACGATTTCCTCTCTTCTTTCTTTCTCCAAGATTTCTTGAACTTGGGCTTGAGTTTTTCAATTGCATCCCTATTTTGAACCTTTTCATGAATTTGAACATTTCTCTTGGGTGGTTGTCTCTTGTACATCCTTGATGGATGATTCTTTTCCTTTCTTTGATGCACATGATTTCTTCCCTGTCTGTGTTGCACTCTTTGAGTCTGATGAAATCTACGGTTTTGCCTTAGATTAGATACATAAGTGTTTGGACAGAACCTTGCTATGTGCCCGTGACCATTACATTTAAAACATTGCACATGTTTTATTCCTTGTCTATATTGCATTCTGTGTGTATGATGAAATCTATGTTCTTGCCTTAGATTGGATACATAAGTGCTTGGACAAAACCTTGCAATGTGCCCATGGCCATTACATTTAAAACATTGCATAGGGTGTTCACTCAGAGAAGCAGATGTGTTTTTAACAACATAACTTTTTGATCTATTGTTCAGTCCACAATAAATTGCCTTGTGACCATAGCAGTTGCATTTAGAACAATAGCCATTAAAAGCATTATTATTAAAAGAGTGAGAGTGAGAGAACCTCTTTTGCTATGGTTGCTTTGTTGTAGATCTTCTTTGATGCTTTCTTCCTTTTGAAGATTCAGCTTCAACCTTGAACTTCTTCTTCTCTGCATATTTGGAAGATGAGGGTTGTTCAGCTTCACACTTTCCTTGCCTCGATCCTTCAGCCGTGAGCTTCTTCTTTTCTGTACTTTTGGAAGATGATGGTTGTTCAGCTTCATATCCAAGACCAGACTTAGCCGTGGAGCTTCTTTGTTGCTTTATCATTTTATCTAGCAACTCTATGCTCTTCTCATATTTGAGATTTACATTGGCCTCTTCTAGTTGTTTCTTCAATGAAACAATCTCTTCTTCTTGTTGGCAAGCAAACAGTCTCTTTCTCATTGATTTGAGACCTGAGAATATCTTCAATCCTTTTGTATTGTTCTACTTGCAGCTTTAGATCAACAATAACTTTGTTAGATTCCTCTTCACTTGTGCTGCATACATCATCCAGGTGTGTCTTCAAGGCTTCTTCTGATTTCTTGGCCTTTTGAACTTGTAGGAAGAGATCTTCAATCTCATCCCCATATTCTTCTAACTTCTTGGACATTCTTTTGTTCTTTTTCTTTTCTATACTCAACTCTTCAAGTGCGGCTATCAACTCACCTTTTAGATCTACTTCAATCTCCAGGTTTTCATTGCATACTTCAGAATCCACTTCTTCTACCTTCTCTAGTTCAGTTTTCTCTTCCACAATAACTGACACTGGTTGAGATGCCTTTTTGGAGGAGGATCTATTCTTCTTACCCATTGTGAACTAATCCAAGATCAACCCTGACTGATTTAGCTTGAACTGGGAACTTGGCTCTGATACCAATTGTTAGTCTTACAATGGCACTGAGAGGGGGGTGAATCAATGCAGCTAATTAAAAACTTAAATCTTCATCTCTTAATTTAGAACTAATGAATGCTTAAAACCAGATGCAACAAGTGTAACAAGATAGCAACACATAACACAAGATTTAACGAGGTTCACCAGTTTTGGCTACTCCTCAAAAATAGACTGCTTGGACTCCCATCCAAATCCAGCCTTTGCAAAGCACCAACTTTACAATCAGTTCACCAAAACCAACTGGAAGGAGCACCAACCCCCGATTTATCCGCACCAACGAGAAAGGAGCACCAACCCCTGATTCCAAGCACCAACTTGGACTTCTATTTTAAATCTTGATTGACATAAAAATGCCTTCTGTGTTACAAGACCCTCACTGGTCTATATTAACTCAAATCAATCTCATGTAAGCATACACTCTTTTACATCCTTACTTACTACACACTTACAACCCTTTCTTATAGCTTACTCTTGTAGCTCTCACAACTCTATTTACTGTACTCTTACAACACTCTCACAACTCACTTACAGCCAACAACACTCTTGCTCTCTGCTTACTTCATTCTTACAGCATTCTCTCTGCTGCACTCTATAAGCTTCTCTATTTTAGCCGTGCTTTCTATACTCTTTTTCATAGCACTTTCCCTCTATTCTCCAACATGCTGCTCGCTCTTCCCGCATGAAGCTCAACCTTACTACTTCACGCAAATCTGCTTTTATAACAAAGTTCTGTTTCTATTCTTAACTTCCTCCATATTCGCGCATGCAGCCTATTAATAGTAACAACTTCTTTATTCTCACATGCAACCTTATTAATAGAATGGTTCTTTGTTTGGTCTTCGAGACGTTTCTCTGTCCAACTCGTGGTCTTCGTCTGATGACTTTCAGTAACCACCGCTGCATGATATTTCTTTGTAATGGCTCCTGTAACTGTAGTAATGACTTCTGTTTCATCGTCATCATAATCGCCTCGTAATCGCCTTAATTACTTCAGTTTACTATTCTTATTTAACTGCATGATTTTCTTCAGCAACTGCAGTTCTGTAACCGTCGCACTCTTTTTCACATTTCTTATTATAGCTTACATGATCTCACTATAACTCTCCACCTATAACATTTCTTATTTTGCTGCATGAACTTATTTTGTAACTGCCCCCTATAACTGTAGTTTTGACTCCAATTAATTGTTCTTATTCTAGCTGCATGATTTTCTTCTATAACTGCATCTGTAACGTCGTTTTCCTTCAGTTAACTTTACTTCGGCTTGCACCCACGAAAATAGAACATGTCACGAAATCGTGACACTTTCGCTGCCTTGAGCTCTTCTCTGTCTCTTGCCCACAAAAATGGAACATGTCACGAAATCGTGACACTTTCGCTTCCTTGCACTCTTCTCTGCTTGCACTAGCAAAAACTTGACATGTCACGAAATCATGACACCTTTTGCTTCCGTACACTCTTCTTTGCATGCACCAGCAAAAACATGACATGTCACAAAATCGTGACATCTTTCGCTTCCTTACTCTTCTCGGCATGCACCAGCAAAAATAAGACATGTCACAAAATCGTGACACTTTCGTTGCCTTGTGCTTTTCTCTGCCTTACGCCTATGAAAATGGAACATGTCACGAAATCATGACGCTTTCGCCTTTGAGCTCTTCCTCCTTGAATTTGTCATGAAATCGTGACGCTTCTGCTTCCATGCTCTTTCATTTTGCTTCTATCGTGAAATCGTGACACTTCATCCTTCGGAGTCTTTCTCTCTGTTGTTGTCGCGATATCACGACATTTATTCTCCTTAGCTCTTCTCTTCTCTTCAGGTCATAAAAACGTGACATGTCGCGATATCGCGACACTTTTTCTCTCGAGCTCTTCCTCTTGCAATATGTCACGAAATCGTGACACTTTTTATCTTGCCTTCTCTCTCCTGCAATATGTCACGAAATCGTGACACTTTTTCTCCTTAGCGCTTTTCTTCTCATCGGATCGCGAAAACTCGACATGTCACGAAATCATGACACTTTTTCTCCTTAGCGCTTCTTCTTGCAAATTGTCGTGAAATCGTGACACTTTTCTTTGCAAGCTCTTTCTTTCTGAACCTGTCATGAAATCGTGACAGTTTTCTTTGCTTGCGCCTTCTCTCCGAACATGTCACGAAATCATGACAGTTCTTCCTGCATGCGCTTCTTCTTCAAACATGTCACGAAATCATGACAGTTTCCTTTGCCTGCGCCTTCTCTCCAAACATGTCATGAAATCGTGACAGTTCTTCCTGCATGCGCTTCTTCTTCAAACATGTCACGAAATCGTGACAGTTTCCTTTGCCTATGCCTTCTCTCCAAACATGTCGCGAAATCATGATAGTTTTCTTACTTGCCTTCTTTGCTTCCAACATGTCACAAAATCATGATAGTTTTTCCACTTGGCTTCTTTGCCTCCAACATGTCACGAAATCGCGATAGTTTTTCTACTTGCCTTCTTCTCTGCCAACATGTCACGAAATCATGACAGTTTTTCCACTTGGCTTCTTTGCCTCCAACATGTCACGAAATCGTGACAGTTTTTCTAGCATTTTCTCTCTCCTCCGAGATGTCGCGAAATCACGACAATTTTGATAGCATTTTCTCTCTCCTCCGAGATGTCGCGAAATCGTGACAGAAAACATGTCGCGATATCGCGATAGTTTTCTTACTTGTCTTTTTCTTTGATTCTTTGAATCTGGGTCACTTTTGTCTTCTTGGAAATTTACTGTACATGCTCTGACTGCTCTGAACTCTTGTTCACTTTATCAACCGATCCATCTAATGACCTCTGCACTCCTGTCCATTGCATCAACCGATCCTCTCGTCTGTGTTGACAACAATGACAATACTTTGGCTGCACCTTGCTCATCAATGAACTCCTGTCCATTGCATCAACTGATCAACTTGACTGTGTTGACAACAATGACAATACTTTGGTTGCACCTTGCTCATCATGTTTATGTGATATTGGCTCCAAGGAAGAAGCCAGTATAACTCCCTTAATACTTCCTCTATTTATTGCTACTATAATAGTTCTCCTTAATGCTTTAACTAGAATAATGAAGAGGTATGATGATAGAGGATCACCTTTGTTGATACCTCTATTACTTCCAAAAAATCATATTGAAGAACCATTAAGTAATATTCAAAATATGGGAGTTGTTATGAAACTCAAAATTTATCTTCTCTATTTCTTCCCAAAACCAAATTTCTCTAGAATTATGTTCATAAATCTCTAAGAAACCCTATCAAATTATTTTTTGATATCTAATTTTATAATCATACATTCTCTTCTATGCTTCTATAATAAATAGAGGGTTTCATGAATAGTAATAATACCATCAAGAATTTGCTTGTCCTAAACAAACCCTCCCTATGATTTTGATATAAACTGGTTCAATAGAGGTTGCATCATATTAGCCATGAATTATGTTAAAATTTTATAAGCAAAGTCACATAATATTATGGGTCTATAATCCTTAAATTCCTTAATCCCTTTTCTCTTAGGAATTGAGACAAGGAAGGTCTATTCAATTATCTCAAAATATTATCCAATATTTGAGAATATTGGATAGCTACCACTAAGTCCTCTTTAATAATATCCCCAAATGCTTTAAATAATCTCACTAGAAATCCACCAAGTCTAAGGGCTTTATCCCTTTTCATAGGGAAAAGTGCAATCTTAGTTTTAGCTTCATTTACCTGATCTAACATTTTTTTTTTGAATTATGATTAGGGATGTGTTGTAGATTTAGTTCCATAGCCTCCTTATTAATGTACATATTTAATGTAAAAAAAAATCTATAAACAAAAAATGTGTTCTCTTTTATTTTTTATCATAATTGATTAGAGTGACCTCCTTAGAAATGATTTCCTTTATTTTGGTAGCACGTTTATGTTTTGTTAGAAAATATTACATTATTTAGTACATGCCTATGTACAACCTTGGCACATTATTATAAATATTACATTAGGAGTATTTTATAGATTAGAGTGTGAGTTAATATTTCATGTAATATAATAATGTGCAAGAAATGTACAAGTGTCATGTAAATATGTGTGCAAGTTTTATGAGTGTAAATGTGTACATGTCCAATATGTAAGTGTGAACATGTATTCTTATATTCGGAAGAGTTATATGAAGAGTCAAGTTTGAGTGTGCATACAAGATAGTCTCATGTGTATGCAAGTGTTATGTAAAGAATCTAAGAGTCATTGTTAGAGTTAGATAATATTACATCATTTGGGTCATGTAAATGTACCACCTTAGGTACATAGTTAGGAGAGGAGATTACTTTAGGAGGAATAGTTACTTCAAGCAATATAATAAATGCACAAGTGTCAATGTGCAAGGTACCCCCTTGTAAAACTAGGTAGAGTGTTGGCCAAGGAATGTATCTTCCTATATAATGGGCCTCATAGTGGTATATTAGATATCAAGCTAGTTTCAGTTCTTAGTAGTATTACTCCTATATGGAGTACAATGTGCTCATCTTAATGGAGTGACAATTTCCTCCATATTGCATTGTATTTTCATCATTTCTATTTATAGTATATTTTAGTCATATTATTGTTTCACTTTTTTTCATATTTCTTGTATTTTATAAGGACATATGTTAGATATCTCCACTGCATATATCCTCAAAATCTAACAATGGTATCAGATCCATAGTGAATCAAGATAGGAGGACCTACATCCATCATAAGAGAACTCTAGTAGTTCAAGAGGAATAAGGAGAGTCATATTTACTACTATTGGCCTGCATCTCTGTAAACTGGATCTACCATTGAGTGTCACTACATGCAAAAGTTGCTATTATGATTATTTGATAGAAATATCCATAATAGTCAACATGATTAGAAAATTGAGAATTGAAATAAATCTCAGTTGTAGGAAACCTGAGATTTTATTTGGCTAGAGTCTTTCCACAGAGTTACAAAAAAACTTGTGAAGACTAAGACTTAGCATCCAAGCCACTAGTTTGACAAATCAACTAGTGAAGATTATTACCTCCACTATTACAAATTCTTCAATTCCAATTTTCAATAACTTGGTGCAGGAAAAGGAGATTCAAGAAAAATATGGGAAGCTTCCTACAGGAGATTTAGGAAGAATATCTTCTAAGAATTATTCTAGTGCTTGTAGCAACAAGGAAGAAGATTGAATATTTTAAAGACCTCAAATAAGGTCCCATTACAAGAGTTACAATTCTATAAAGTGTAGAAGTAAAGAAAATGTTATATTAGTATTATAGCAAACTAAAGGAAGAAGAAACTCAAAAAGTTGATTCAAGGAGAAGATACAAGATTCGTGATCTCCATTAAAGATTAATACATGTAGATTGCAAAAGTAGAAAAGGCCATAGAAGCCTTGATCAATAAGAAGGCCATAAAAGCCTTAATTTCGAAGAAAATTTTAGAGAAGAATTTTTTATTCAGAAGAATAATTCTTGATTCATAAGAATATTTTTTGATTCAGAAGAAGACTAAAGAAGATATCTCTAAAGAAAAATCTAGAAGAAATTTCTTGATTCAGAAGAAAATTTTCAGATTTAGAAGAAAAGTTTCTGATTCAAAAAAAAACTCTAGAAAGGAGTTCCTAAATAAGACTCCAAAGAAGAGTCTAAGAAATATGATATTGGTGATCTCCTTTACTAATTAAAGACTTCTCTCAGAATAAGATGAAGATATCATGAGAAGATCTTGTAAAATAACTTCTATTGTTGTAAGAAACAGGACTAGGAGAGTCCTATTCAAATCTAAAAGTAGTAGATTTTAGAGATCTAAGAAAGAAGATCTCATCACAAAAAAATTTGTAAGTAGAAGGTTGAAGAAAATATCTTAATTGGAAGACCAGAGAAGCTGCAAGACCATGGAGAGGTTTTAGGGAGAAAAAAAAGAAAAAGGCATGGAGAGCTTTATTGTAGATCTTGTAGAAGCATCATTATAATATTTTTTAGGAGAACTCATTAGATAAATCCACTACCAAGGAGAATATATTGATAGTTAAGGACATGGGATAATTATCACCATCTGACAACAAGCCCAAAATAAGAGGAATTTGGCAAGAAGTGTCAAATACTAGAAGAAGAATCTAGTGAAGACCTCGAGAAAATTATAATATTGAGAAGAAGATCCTATTTGAAGTTAAAATTTGATAAGAATCTTGAAAGAAGATTCAAACAGAAGAACCCTACCAAATCAAGGATATTTGGAGATTACCAATCATAGAAATAAGACACAATTTAGAGAAAGGAGTTCTTTGAATATATAGTGGAAAGTAGAATATCACTAAAAGGATCAAGCCACCATATCCAAGGCTCAAGATAGAAATTTTGAGGCTACATATATGTGAAGCAAAAATTTGTTTGAGACATACAGACATACAATAAAGAAGTTGTGTATCCATCCACTACAAAGTAGAAACTTGGTGAATCAAAACACAAAGATCTACATAATCTACATAATCCATTAAAGGTAAGAAACTAGGCTGAAATTAGTTGAACTTCAAATTTGGGTTCATTATAAAATTCCATTAAGCACCATATTTGGATTAAAATTTGCAGAACAATAGATTGCATTATAGTATTCAAGTGCAAAAAGTAATAATTCCTTTTAATGATTATTTGCACATTAATATGAGATGGATATTTTTGAAAAAAATAAAATTATCATCTACCTATTTTCTATCTAGAAAGCAAGAAGACTATATCCTATAATATTGATTGTAGTGAAAATTTGCAAAATACTTATTAAGGGTTCATTACAGATTACTTTTAAAATTTGCAGAGATTGTTAAGTGCATATGAAATCATTTTGAGAGTTTATTGGATTGATAAGGTGACATTTTTAGTGCATTAAATTTGTATTTTTAAGATCATTTACACTACACTAATTACTATCAAAAATATTAGTTTGTGTTTGTTGACTAAAGGATCAACAACAAAAAAACTAGTAGATTACCAAATTGTTGAAAGACACTACTTGGTGCATAGAACCTGCAGCATATCATGGACCAAAAAAGGCACAAAAATATATAATATTTATCTAAGGAGTGGAGGATAAAATCCACTATCAAAATCAGCAATATAAGCTTCAAATCAAGACCTGGTGATCTCATATTCAAAGTGCACTAAAGGCTATTTACAAAACAAAGGTGCAAAAATTACTTCTAAAAAAAGCACTTCTATCTAAGTGGTTATTAGCTTGGGTTTATTACAAAAATCACAAATAAATGGAGATATTTTTCTAGAAAAAGAGATAACACCAAATCTACAATCACCTATTTCAAAAGCTGCCATAAGACTAGAAAAATTAGAGTACAAAAGGAGGTGCAAAAAGGTATTTTGCATACAAAGTATTTACATTTGTATTGCACTACTCTAATATGCCCTACATAGGAAAAATTATAGGTCTTTTGTGCTAATAATGTACACTCTTTAAAAGGATAAAAATACTCTAATAAAACCATGCAAAAGTATTCTCCTTGAAAGGGAATAGAGCCACTCAAAAGGCTCACATATTCTATGTTTTGGATAGCCAAACCTACAAGCAAACAAAGCAAGGAGAAGCATTATATTAAAGGGCAATATCATATACAAAAAGGAGATAATAATAGGTTTAAGTACTCTTTACAAGGATAAAAATACTCCAAGGAAACCATGCAAAAGCATTCTCCTTGCAAGGGAATAGATCCACTCAAAAGGCTCACATATTTTATGTTTTGGACATCCGAACCTATAAGAAAATAAATCAAGGAGAAGCATTATATTAAAGGGCAATATAATATACAAAAAGGAGATTATAATAGGTTGAAGTATGTACATCCAAATAGAACCATTGGATTAGCTCAAAAAATCAATAAGAATTGGAAAAATGTTGCTCCAAATATCTCAAGGTACTCCTTACTATTGCAGCTGGAACCATATCATATCAAGTACCATTGAACAAAGGAAGATTTGGTTGCATTACATGGTTAATAAGGGCATTGCAAGATATTTTGGAGAGGTGTTACATATAAATCCCATGCATGAAGGCAAGGTGACACTTATAACCTAGAAGGAAATAATAATGTTTCCCATACAAGCACCCATATATTACAAGGTTGACCAAGAAAACACTCAAGGAAGAAGGTTTGTAAGAATGAGCACCCACACAAGATCGTAATGCTCATTTGTTACCTGACAAAGTTATACAAATAACAATAAGCATCTCAAGCACTCAAGGGTAACCACCGTGACACTTGTCATAAATTCCAAGTTACTTTATCTAATAAAAGGTATCAAATACCATGGAGGACAATATTCAAAGCATTCACAATAGTCATAGCATTCAAATAATTCACAATATTGATAGAATTTAAAGCATTCATAGCAGCCTGAATCATAGTTTGCAAGAGAGGTGAAGAGCATTAAAAGCTCTGGTCAAGGTATTCAAGGAAGGTCAAAAGTCCAAGGTCGAAGCACCATTGTCCAAAATTGAATTCAAAGGTGAATCAATGTACACCATAATGCTCATTTAAAAAGTATTAAAGAGAACTATCATATACATTTAGAACCTGCACCAAATACATAGGGACTACAACACTAAAGGTAAGGTTTATACTTTATCAAAATTTCTTTCATTAATAGGGAGTTATAAGGTATATTGTAACATTGAAATATTAAGATAAATCAACCATATATGAAGGCAATATCTAAAGGGAAAATATCTATTAAATTTGACTAATATTTGCAATATTAAAACATAGGAGAAATAAGGATTTCTACTTGAAAATTTAGAATTTATATTATTGCAAATAGTTGTTTTCTAATATTCCACATTAGGGAGTTATAATGTGATGCAGGAGCATCCAATGGTGTAAAAGTGATCTTGCATAACCCAAAAAAAATTGTAATTCTTTAATTTTGTAAAACTAGTAAAACTAGTTTTTCTTGTAGGAGATTTTTAAAGGTCTTAGATGTCGAATTTGAGGATTTTTAGCTAGACATGAGCCTAGGATCTTAGAGCAAAGGGTTGCACCTCATATCTCATTTCATGCCATTTTTGAAAATATATTATAATAGTCAATCGGGTCAACGAGTTCGAAGTTATGACCTCCACAAGTTGCCCCAAATTTTAAATTTCAAGTTTTAGGTGGGAAAAAAGGGGAAAATAGGGCATAAGTAGGAATTTTCAAATTGTAAAATGGGATCTTCTTTTGGGATCCTCATTTTTAGCATGAAAGTAATGGAAAACTTTGTCTCCTTTTAGCATTTCTAGTTTTTAGTGGATTGTATGTGTTTTTTTTATGCAACTCTACTTCAAGTGGTATTAGAGCGAGAGTTCTTGAGTGTGTAAATAGAGCATCAAATGTGAGACAGTTTACACCAGTATTTGTGGTTAGGGTTTGTGAGAGAAGTGAGAACAATGCATCCACAAATAATTCATGGTGGTGGGAGAAATATGGTGCCAAAAGAAGATTTTAGATATTTGCAGAGGCAAGTTCAAGATCTGCAAGAGGAGCTGCATAGAGGGTTTGAGCCAAGGAGAGAAGAAGGGAGTGAAGATGAAGTTGAAGAAGAAGAGACCCAGTTCAAAGAAGAAGAAGAAGAAGAGGCAGTAGATCTTGCACAAGCCAAATTGTATAAGGCCATATCACAGATTGGAAAGAGACCAAAGTTTGATGTTTCCACATATTCTAGAAATCTCAACCCAAAAGAGTTGATCGACTAGATCAATGACATGGAGGAATACTTCGAGTATGAGAAGGTAGAATATCCTAAGAGGGTCAAGTTTGCTAAGACCAAGTTGAAGGGTCATGCTACCATATGGTGGAAGGGAGTGCAGCTAGACAGAAACAAAAGAGGAAAAGAAAGGATAACAAGGTGGGAGCAGATGGTGGAGAAGTTGAAGAGAATTTATTCTAGTTGATTACGAGTTGGATCTGCTCAAGAAAATGTAGGGTTTGAGACAATCAAGTAAGTTTGTCAAAGAATATACAAAGGAGTTCTATAAGATCCTGATTAGAATAGGTCATTCTAAGGCCAACAAGGAGAAGGTAGCCCGTTATATTAATGGGTTAAGAGCAAGTATTCAAGAAGAGTTGAGTTTGGTCAGGATGACCACCATTGAAGATGCTTACCAGTTTGCCTTGAAGGTAGAAGAGAAGTTGAAAAAGAGGTTTGAAAGAAAACAAATAGGAAGAGGTCATGGTGGAAGAACCGATGGGAGAACAAATGGAGGATGGAATGAGGACAACAAAAAAACTAGGGATACAAGCAAAATTCAAGACCAGAAGGGAGAAAATGCTTACCGTCCCCGTGAGTAGAATAATAACTACAAAAATAATGGTTACCATAGAGGAATAGGAAGGTTTGGACGAGGGTTTGGAAGAGGAGGATTTTGTGGAACCTGTTTCCACTATGTAGAAGAAGGACATCGAGCATACTAGTGTCCACAATACCAAGGAGGAACAAATAGGAGGCCTGAAGGTAATTCTTGAGCTGCTATTGTTGATGAAGGTGTTGAATCTAAGCACTCTAAAGAAGAAAAAAGAGAAATACTGATAACAAGGAGAGCCTTGCTAAATAAGGAGAAAGATCTAGATTAGAGGAAGAGCTTATTTTGCACAAGATATAAATGTGTAGGTAATGTCTGTAATGTTATCATAGATAATGGTAGCATGGATAGCCTAGTTGTAGAAGGAATGGTTACCAAATTGTAGTTAGAGAGGAAGAGACACCCGCATCCATATCGGATTGTGTGGTTATAGAAGGACCATAGGGCTTTGGTCAGTGAGTAGTGTTTGGTAAAATTTAATATTGGGAATTAATGTGATGAGGTCCTGTGTGACATCCTGCCTATGGATGCTTGCCATTTGCTATTGGGAAGGCTGTGGCAGTTTGATTGGTGTGCAATGCACGATGGACGTGCCAACACTTACTCCCTAACAAATAATGGAGTATACCATAAGCTGAAGCCCCTAAAGGAGGTGGATGAAAAGGTATGTAGTAGTACCAGAATCTGTTTAGTTGAAGGTAGAAGGTTTTTGGATGGTTTAAAACATGAGCATATGTGCTATGCATTAATTCCTAGATTTAGGGAAGAAGAATGCAAAGATACCCTAGTAGAAGTCTCAGGTCTGTTAGAATAATTTCTAGATATTATATCAGATAATGTACCAGAGGGTTTGCCACTAGTGAGGAATATCAATCACCATATAGATTTGGTACTAGGATCTAGTTTACCCAATAAGGCAACCCATAGAATGACTCCTGTAGAAAGTGAGGAGCTAAATAGACAAGTCTAAGAGTTGCTAAAAAAGGGACTAATTTGGGAGAGCCTGAGTCCATGTGCAGTACCTACAGTACTAGCACCAAAGAAATATGGAGAGTGAAGAATGTGTACAGACTCCCGAGCTATTAACAAGATCACCATAAAATATAGGTTCCCATTGCCAAGGATGGATGATATTATGGACTATTTGAGTGGAGCCAAGTACTTCACAAAGATTGACCTGAAGAGTGGGTACCATCAAATTCGTGTCAGATAAGGGAATGAGTGGAAGACAACCTTTAATACCAGAGAGGATTTGTATGAGTGGTTGGTCATGCCATTTGGGCTAACCAATGCACCAAGCACATTCATGTGGCTGATGAATGAGGTATTAAAAGAGTTTTTAGGAAAATTTGTCATTGTCTATTTGGATGACATTTTAATATTTAGAAATACCCTAGAAGAGCATCTGATGCATATCAAAAGAGTTTTGAGAAGTTGAAGGAGGAGCAATTGTTGATTAATTTGAAGAAGTGCAGTTTTGTGAAGAAGAAGTTAGTGTATCTAGGATTTGTTATCTCAGTTGAAGGTCTAAAAATGGAACCAAAAAAGGTGAGGGCTATCATTGAATGGCCTACTCCAAGGAGCATAACTGAGGTAATATCATTTCATGGTCTAGCAAGTTTTTACAAAAAAATTATTAGAAATTTCAGCAGTATTTGTGCACCCCTAATAGAAACAATGAGAGGGGATAAGAAAGAATTTAAGTGGCCCTCAAAAGCAGATAAGAGCTTTGATATGTTGAAAAATAATGTCATAGAACAACCTATTTTAGCACTTCTAGATTTCAATAAGGTATTCCAAGTAGACTGTGATGCTAGTGGTAGTGCCATAGGAGCTGTGTTGAGTCAAGAAAGTAAACTTGTTGCTTATTTTAGTGAGAAACTCAATGATGATAGGAAGAAGTATTCTGTATATGATCAGGAGTTTTATGCTATAGTTCAGGTTCTAAATAAGTGGAGGCATTATTTTTTGCCAAAAGATTTTTTTCTATATACTGATCATCAGGCCTTATAGTATATTAATAGCCAAGGGTAGCTAAATTAGAGGCAATTAAAATGGGTTGAGTTTCTATAGAATTATACCTTTGTGTTGAAGCATAGGAGTGGTAAGTCAAACAGAGTTGCAAAAGCCTTAAGTAGAATGTAGTATTTATTAACAAAAATGAAGGTGGAATTTATAGGGTTTGATGAACTTAAGGGTTTGTACCCTAAAGATCTTGATTTTGCAGAACCTTGGAGGTCTTTCTTAGCACCTGTTACTTTAGACAGGACTAAGTGGTTGGATTTTCTAATCCAAGATGGGATGTTTTTCAAAGGGAATCAATTATGCATTCTAAGGAGTTCAATGAGGGAGAATCTGGTCAGGGAGAAGCATAGTGGAGGGTTGGCTAGACACTTTGGTCGAGATAAGACCATTGTCCTTGTTAGTGAGAACTACTATTGGCCATAGTTGTAGCAAGATGTGAAAAAGTTTGTACAGAGTTATAGAGTATGCCAGATGGCCAAGGCTGTGAGATAGAACACTGGATTATATCAACCATTACATGTACCAGATAGACCATGGGAGGACATCAATATGGATTTTGTTCTTGGCTTACCAAGGACATAGAGGATGAATGACTCCATATTTGTGGTGGTTGACAGGTTTTTTAAATGGCACATTTTATTCCCTGCTAGAAAACTAATGATGCAGTTCATGTTGTAGGGTTGTTTTTCAAAGAGGTGGTACGCCTACATGGTCTACCAAAGAGTATCGTTTCTGATAGGGATACCAAGTTTATTGGGTATTTTTGGAGGACCCTATGGAAGAAATTGAAGACAGACCTAAAATTTAGTTTTGCATACCACCCACAGTTTAGCGAATAGACAGAGGTGGTGAAAAAAAGTTTGGGTAATCTACTGAGGTGCTTGGTAGGAGATAAGCCCAAGGGATGGGATTTGGTTTTTCCATAGGCAGAATTTACATACAATAATTTTGTCAATAGGAGTACTAATAAATCCCTATTCCATATTATGTATGGGAGTAGTCCAAGGAATGCTTTCAAGTTGATAAATATGGATAGAGGGTAAAAGAGAAGTGTTAAGGCTAAGTACTTTGTAGAGCACCTGAAGAGACTACATGATGAAGTGAAGCATCATATCAACAAGATGAACACTCAGTAAAAGATAAGAGCAGACCAGAAGCGACGACTTAAGGAGTTCCAAGTGGGAGATCAAGTTATGGTTCACTTGAGAAAGGATATATTTCTTGCTAAAACCTACAAGTTAAAAATGAATAAGTTTGGACCTTGTAGAGTCATAGGGAAATGGGATTCAGGGAATTCCTATGAGGTAGAATTTCCAATTGGACTTAATATATCACCTGTGTTCAACATTTTAGATTTGGCAAAATATCATGAAGGTGACAATAATGGTGGACTAGTCACAGAATTATGGAGTATTCCCACATCTACTCTAGATATAGAAGAGATAGAAAAGGTCCTAGATGCGAGCCTTGGTGCGAAGGGCCAAGGTTTTCCCTGCTTAGCTCATTTCATGTTGTTTCCAAAAATATGTTGTAATAGTCAATTGGGTCAACGAGCGTGAAGTTATGACTTCCGCAAGTTACCCCAAATTTTAAATATTAAATTTCAAGTTTTAGGTAGGAAAAAAGGGGAAAATAGGGCATAAGTAGGAATTTTCGAAATTGTAAAAGGGACTCTTCTTTTGGGATCCTCATTTTTAGCATGAAAGTAATGGAAAGCTTTGGCTCCTTTTAGCATTTTTTGTTTTTAGTGGATTGTATGTGTTTTTTTTATGCAACTCTACTTCATAAGGAATTCTACATCAAAGTAGGATATTGAAAACTAGAAACAACAAATATCAAATTATTAAAGGCTATAAAAAGAAATTTATTAAGGAATATTAAGATTTGGAAATTAATTGCTATACTTGTCTCAAAATACATTGAAGGGATAAAATAAATTCAACTATTAAAACCTCATCAAAATATAAAGTTCTTAAGTTCAATAGGAGTAATAAGGTATAAAAGAATTTGATTTTTTCTATTCACAAAACATTACAAAATCAACTCAAATTAAAATATTATTCTCAAAATCATTTTATCTATCATATAGCATTTCCAAAAACACTAGAGAGACATAAGGGATTCTACAAAACTTGATAATAATAGCATTCATCAAAGATTTTCAAGTACTCAATCCATCTAGGAGTCATAAGGACATCTACAAGATAATTCTTCAAGAATTAAATCAAACTAGGGAGATATAAGGAAGCCTACAAAACCTAAGCTCTATAAAAGTTCCATCAAGCTCATATACTCTAATCCAAGGAACTATAAATATGACTACCAACACATTAAGCATTACACTTAGAAGTGGAATGAGAAAAATACCAATATGGATTAAAAGCATGATTGGTAATACAATGGAAAATGAAAAATAAAAAGAAGAATCAATAATATGGAAAATAAGTTCTGAAGCATTTAGTGACAAAAAATTAGATTCTTCTAATGAAACTAATGATAACTATGAAAACTTAAAAGCTCGCATTCGAAAGAGAGAAGAAAAGGTAGATCAGAGGACATCATAAAAATGAGTAAAAATGAAATAACTTCAATTGTGCACATATGATTTAAGGATCTAGTCAAGTACATAGATAAACATGATTTTCCTAAGATAGATTACAAAGCAACCATAGAATATTTATTGTGCACGTATTTCAATCAATATCATCATGAAAAGATCAATTATTGGAATATCCATCCATGGAAAATATGTGAAGGAAAAAAATCATCATTTTTATTTTGCTACTATAAATACAAGTACTATAAAATTGATGAAGAAAGATTACTATACAAAATAGATTTCTATTTTTAGAATTTTACTCCAAAAGCATCTACTAACAATGAGCTCAAGTTTGATACTTATGAAGGTTAGAGAGATAGGTCATACAAGAATCCAAAGGAGAAAATATGGAGCAATTTTGATCCACTTCAGACATGCCAAATCATGAGATCACTAGTTCATCAAAGATATCTGATGCCAAAGAATAGAGGATTGGAAAGGACAAGAAGTTATAACATGAATATTGAAGTAGCTAAAGAATGACCACATCAAGCTAAAGACTATTCTCAAGAAGAAGATCCATATTGAAGATTGAAATATTCAATACCCAAATAATGTAATACAGGGGGTGTTAGAGTTAGATAATATTACATCATTTGGGTCATGTAAATGTACCACCTTAGGTACATAGTTTAGATAGGAGATTACTTTAGGGGAAAGTTATCTAGTTACTTCAAGAAATGTAATAAATGCACAAATGGTAGTATTCAAGTTGTAATATACAAGGTGTCCCCTTGTACATCTAGGTAGAGTGTTGGTCAAGGAAACTATCTTCCTATATAAAGGGCCTAATAGTGGTAGATTAGATATCAAGTTCATATCAAGCTAATATCAAGATCATATCAAGATAGTGTCATTTCTTAGTAGTAGTACTCATGTATGGATTACAATGTAGCTCTTTAGATCATATTAATGGAGTGCCAATTTTCTCCATACTGCATTGTATTTTCATAATTTCTATTTATAGTATATTTTAGTCATATTGTTGTTTCACTTTCTTTCATATTTCCTATATTTTATTAGGACCTATGTTAGATATCTCCACTGCATATATCCTCAAAAGCTAACAGTCATAAGGCTTGGCATATAGAATGGAAGAGTCATGGTAGCCAAATAGTCATTCTAGAAAGGCTATATATTACTCCATAAATGATCTCATATCATATCATATTATAGTCTCTATTATCTACGGAGAGAGTTTCTATGAGATATTGTAACATAAAGAGGATTAATACAAGTTTGCATACATTTGAGAAACTAGTATTGTAAGTGTTGTTATATTGTATATTTTAGGCTTTACATTCATATTTCAACATATTATTGAATGTTATATCACATCATATTAATACTTGATAATACGTATTGGTTGCCTCATTATATCTATTACAATATCATTATTGGATCCATTATATTACAACTTCATTATATTTGATCATGTGATTATTTTCTTGTGATGATTTATATTAAGTATTATAGCATCAAAATCTAATAGTGGTATTAGAGCCACAACAAGGTTGCTTGCATAGGATTTGAAAGTTGTAGAAGTTAAGAATATTACCACTAGGTAAGAAAATCCAGTGAAGATAAGTATTTCCATTGAGTTGAAGAAAAACCAGTGAAGTTAAGGATATTACCACTGGGTAAGAAAATCTAGTGAAGATAAGTATTTCCACTGGGTTGAAGAAAAACCAGTGAAGTTAAGAATATTATCACTAGGTAGGAAAAACCAGAGAAGATAAGCTATTCCAGTAGGTTGAAGAAAAACTAGTGAAGATAAGCATTTCCACTAGGTTGAAGAATAACCAATGAAGAATAAGTTTCATATTAAGAGAGAACCAACTCAGGAGAAAAGTTGGTCATTGTCATTCTACTTCAAATATTGGAAGAAGTTTCATATTAAATTCTTAGGTAATGCTAGAAAAAATAATCTAAGTTATTTTTTGCGGTGAAAATTTGATCTTTAGAAGTTGAGAAGCTTCCTACAATAGATAGAGAAGACTTTCATCTTTGATTGCTTAAAGGCCATGAGATTTTCTCATGTAAGGATTGATTTGAGTTGTAGTTAAGTCTCAAATATAGATCTTGATAAAGTTTTTAGATCATTAAAAAATATGATGTGGAATCACATCAAAATGAGTTTGTTTTATTCATGAGTACTTAAATAGCATAAAATACATAACAATAATCCAACAGTTAGCTAACTTTAGCTAACAACTTGGCTAACAACCTAACAATAAATCTAACGTGAGCTTAATATGAAGTCTCACATGAATAATAATATGTCTTATATTTGGATGTCCTCATCATTCCTCCCAACCATAGAAGCATTGGACTCCAATACTTTTACAAGAAGGTGGGAGTGAACATGGGAGTGTACAAGTGCCCAAAATACAGTCCTCAAACTAATGAAGAAAATGAAGACCCTTTGGAAGGCTCTACTCTATTACAAAGAGCAACCATCGCCACCAAGGAATCAATACCACTCCTACAAAGGGAGTACCCAAGGATACTATGCTCCATGGGCTATTTTATTCTTTCTCAAAATGTTGCCTACTCACATCAATCATGTTTCTAAAAACATGATGATATGGAAATCCCAAAGTGAAGCTCAAGAATATTTGGTGCAGGTGCCTATCACCTCAGGAGCTTCACAATGATGCTCAAATATATTCGGTGCAGGGGTAATATTCACACCCTATGTCACCTTAGGATCTTCATAATGATGCTCAAGGATATTTGATGCAGGGTCTGTCACCTTAGGAGCTTCACAATGATGCTCAATGCAACAAGAGAATAAAATAACAAAGGCAAAAAATCCTCCAAGTATCCTTATGGTAATATTCCCATATTATTAGATTGCATGGATAATCAATCATTGCAACCACCAAATTTTATATAGGAGATTACTACTTATGAGGTCCACTTGTATGAGTGTCAGGTTCCACTGATCATGCACTCCATATTACATATCCATAAATATTTGGACATATCAAAATTTAAAGTAGTATAGGTCAATATAGACCATTATAAAATAGTAAAAGGATAGTGCCATTAAAACCAAATTGAAAAGATCTTTCCAATGACTTTATGCAAGCCTGTACTTGCAAAAAAATCAATCCACTACAACCATGAAAAATAGTAAGCTCCCTAGAAACAAAATAAAAAGGGGAAAAATACCCTTACAATTTGAAATTTTGAATATTCACATGTTTCAAAATAAAATGTGGGGTGAAGGTACTAAAATTGATAGTGAGATACTAGGGCTAGTGACCATGAAAAATAGGGACACGTATCCCGAGCTAGTTGGCAACAATAATGTTGATCAAACAAACACTCAGCTCACAGTGCTTCACAACTGTTTGGGCCAAAAGGTCATATCACACAAATTCAGTGTTTCAAAGCTATCATATGTGATAGAGTAATATGTATGTCATAGCTATACCTTTTTTCCAAGTGGTTAGTGCTTTTATGGAATTTCTTGTAAGCAATTGTGGCTTCCTTTACCACCACATATTGTCATTAGAAAAAGAAATCAGTTTTCCCTTTAATGCAAATGAAGCACCTGCCCATTACACATGTGGATTTAAAAGGTGATGAAAATAAAAATTGTCCTTTTGTTTTCTAATTGATGATAATGCATCTGCAACACATGGTGGTTTGGTGTTGATTAATAGTGAGATCGATGGTTGTAAACATAATTTATGTTGAACACCTTCTCTATAGGATTGTCTCACCTATAATACCCAAAATACCGCATCATCCATATTGCATGGATGAGGAAACTTTATGGTGGTAAGCAATGAGGGTGGTACAGTTGGACTATGAAATCAATGATTGCACATAAGGAAGGAATATGAGGTAATATCTTCTCACAATAAAGTAATATTTTGCTTATCTGTAGCATACCAAACCTCCAATGTTACTATGGCTACCACATTGCAATAGTCATTCCACCAAAAAATCTTTTAGAGAATGAACCACCATTTTTGGAATGAGTAGGGTTTATCCATGCATTAGATAGCTTCTCCACTTTATAAAAAAAAATTGTCACGACATTATCGTTGATCAGTGGCCAAGGATTCAGCCCTATGGATGTCAATTTTTGGATATGAAAGGGCACAAGAATCACCATGGGTTCTAGATTAAAATATACATGGGCATGATATTACAACCCTCAAAGTGCAACATTCTTAGTGGGAACATCGCAGTGGGTGCAAAAAATACCACTGCTCTGGATTGCACAGTATGTAAATGTATATACAAATAGGTGTATGGCCTGTGTTGACCATGTGACTATGGATAGAAAATATTCCTAGGATTGGCTCTACCAATCGATTACACCAGATGTTGAATTTCTTATCATTAGGTGTGGAAGGTGCCAATAGAAAACAAAAGGGTTGAGCTAGCTTTCATGGAAGCCAATGGTGATTAATAGAGAACTAATTTGAAATAAGGCACATGTGGATCTATGTATATTTAAGCCTCCATGCGAGCTAAGAGTGTCTCCAAATAGGAATCAATTGATCCATGTATCGATTCTCATTGATTCCAAAAGGGGCTGCTCTATGGAGAAAAAAACCACCAGGAGAGATTTCGTAGGTAGAAAATAATTTGTAAGTGGGGACAAAGGTTGCATAGGCTTGGTGGACTATGTATTCTACCACTATGGACCATACATTATGGATCCAAGTAGAATAAAAACTCTACGTTAGTGCTTTACTAGTGCAACGATGACTTGCTCTTCGCTAGGTCATATCAAAGTCAAAGCTTAAGATTCAGAATCGTTATCAAAAATCATTTGAAGTGCATCAGTGTGATAATCACTATGTGGTCATCACTTTGGATTGGTATTCATGGATCCATTAAAAATACAAAAGCAAAGAGAATGCAATTTAATAGAATGGAATTAAATTTTCAAAAGGAAATGAGAGGGGGAATTTCTACTATGGAAATTCCCCCTCATAGGTAGGATTTACTTGCTCTAATACTAACCGATGTATAATTACATCAAACTGAGTTCATTTTATTCATGAGTGCTTAAATAACATAAAATACATAACAATAATCCAATAGTTAGCTAACTTTAGCTAACAACTTGGCTAACAACCTAACAATAAATCTAACATGAGCTTAATATGAAGTCTCATGTGAATAATAAGATGTATTATGTTTGGATGTCCTCATCATAATATGCCTTGATATGATAGATTAAGTTAACCTATTCCAAGAAATTTATTTGGAATAGAAGGTACTCTACAATATAGATTCAAGTCTTGAAGATAGACCTTGATAAAGGTAAACTGAAGGAGACCCAAGGAAAGATCTCCCATAGAAGAAAGATGTATAAAAAGGAGAGATATAAGAAAAGTTTTGCAGATTAAAGATACCATTAATAAAGCTTGTTCTATAGATATACAGAGCAAGGAAGAAAAATTGAAGATTGCAAGAAGACTTCAAGAAAAATTCAACCAAGAAAGACCTAAAGAAAACATTTTTGGAAGGCAAGTATCTTGCCAATATCTTGTAAGTTATAGTATACTTTATGATAGCAAGAAGTCTTGAGAATAATCTGAGTTAAAGGATAACTTTGAATAATTGCATAAGGCAAGATAGTGTTCAAGAGAAAACAAGGAAAATTTTAGAAAGATGTAATCTCATTTTTAATATAGAATGGCATAATCTAACTACTACAAGAGAACCACAACCATAACAAGGAAAGAGTTAATTTGAAAGTATCTATGACAATATTGTAAGTATATTTATTAAGGATAAAATCTTAAAAGTTTTGAATTTCAAAGTGGTGCACTTGAACCTTTGTAGAGAATAAGGAATAGAAGATATTACTCATGCATAGTGATGCTCATAATTAAACTAAGCATAGGAGGAAAGATTAAAAGGAAAAGGAATTTAAAAATATTTGAAAGCTCTAGTGATAAGATATAATAAACCTGCATATGAAAGAAAGTTTAGTCAAAGTTTCTACATAGGAAAATAGATTGGAAAAGCAAAAGGAATCATCTCTATTCAAGCATACAAAGTACTATCTATTCAACCATTAAATAAATAAGTGTATTCAGTGAATCATTGGCATAAACACATGACTATTATAAAAGGAATGCCAAAGCCTTAGAGCTAAAGATAAGAGCAAATGAGTATACATTAAATACAACAAAATTGGGCTATAACAAGAGTAAAAGGACAACAAGTTTGTGAAGACTAGGACAACAAGGAGAAATAGAGATAGAATATCTCTATAGGTTCATCCAAGGAAGATATGCTAGAAATATAGCAGAGATAAAGAAACAATCAAGGATAACAAGTTTAATAAATTTTAATGGTAAAGCATGTTGCAAGTTAAGAATAATTTTAAGCTATTTATGATTGTAGCAAATAAAATTTGTATCTCAGAAGACCATTCTGCACCAGTGATCAATAGCACCTATACTTGCACCTACATAAAGAAGATATAAAAGGATTAAAATTATAATATATAGGATAGCAAGAATTTTAATATGATAATTCAATAAGATCTAGTGTCACTTACGAGCCACCAAGCAAAGAGCCAAGCTAGAGAAAAGAGAAAGAGCCATAGCATCATACATAATAGAGGAAAGAAGAAGCATCATAGCATCATACATAACAAAGAAAATAGGCAATACCATAGAAATATTACTTGGATAACATATATTTTACCTAAGTAAGTAGATAGGGCCAAAGGAAGTGTTATTCGAGATAGTCTAGCATAGGTGCCAATATTGTCCAAGAAAAGAGAAATGAATCATCAAACCTAGAGTCGTTCAAGCAATGTCTATCAAATATGAAGTGTAAGAGATAGTTATTACAGGGAGAAAGAAATGAAGTGCTAGTAGTTGAAGAGTCAAGAATCAGGGTTTGGAGAATCAAGCACCAACAACTGAAGAGCCAAGTGCCACATGAAGTCAAAAAAAAAAGGTTGAGTATTCAGCAAGGAGATGTTGAATATCCAATCTCATTATTTGAGAATCATGCACCAAGACAAGTGTTATAAAGGATAACTCAAGCATCACAGTAATGTAACATATTTGAAAGGATCATCAAATACTTAATCTAAGCATCCATACAAGCTAACGTGTGTCAGAGAAGATAAAACAACAAAATTGAATTGTTTGGAAGTATAAATTTATGCATGAGCACCCACTCATATGCAAGTAATCCTAGCTCAAAGGGGATAGTGAAATACCCAAATGCATTTAAGGACTAGAAGAAGGGCAAAGAAATGGTTGAGCACCAGATAATTCAATCCTATTGAGTTCTAAGTAATTCAAACTGTGGTTACATTAGAAATTATAGCACCAAAGTCACCATAGGAAACCACACCTTTCAAGGAGGTGTATTAGGCTTCTATAATTTAATATTTTGATTATTGTGAACATTTTCAAGTAGATAATGTGATTATAATTTAAATTTTTCATTTTATAAGGTTTAATAAGATTAAATATCTTAAATTGCTTCTTTAAGTTTTTGGAGTGATAAGTAGAACTAGAGAATATTTAATTCTAAATTTTTTTTAAAGGTTTGATTTTATTTATTTTTGAAATTCAAAGCATATAGAATATTTACAAATTATTTAATTTTGGAGAGATAAGGAAGTGTACTTGAAATATTCTTACTTTTCTAGATTCTAATTAATTAGGGAGATATAAGGAATTCAACGTCATAGGTTTTTGAAAAATTTAGAAAAGTTGAATCATTCTAAAATTATGGAATCTAAAATATGTCTACTCCAAAAGAATCATTGAATTTAATAGACCTGCATTTTTTAATATGGAAATAAAGAGCAAATTTCATAAAATTTGGAATAAAAAATGCTTACAAAATTTGAAGGAAAGTTAGATCTAGTCTCAAAATTGATCTATAGTGAGGCAATTGATGAAAACTTTGAAATATTGGAATACTATATTCATGCAAGGATTGTTGAAAGCATTGATAATGAAAAGGATGGTATCTTGATATCTTTAGATATTGGAAGTATACTATATATATAATTGCTTACACTCGAGTTTTACAAAGAAGAAAAACTAAAATAAAAGGAGTTTATTGAATCCCTTAGAAGAAAGCAAGAGTAGACAAATATTTTTTTTGAAAAGTTATTTTATTCTTCTTGCAACATTGATATTTCAAGTTCATCTAATTTATAATCTTATCAGAATGCTTTAAGTGATTGTTCAAAAGTTTCTATATAGAAAGATACATATGATGTGAAGGACGAAGTTAAAGAGAATATTATTTTACAAGAATCTAATGATAAAATGAAATATCAAGAAAGTAAAAATATTGAAGAACATAAAGCTAAAATCAAAGATAAATACAAGGAAGAAGAAGAAGAACCAGGACAAGATCAAATCCATTGCAAAGTCACATGAAGGATGAAGACTATATTGAATATTAAAGTCTTAAATAACCAAATAATGTAATACAGGGGGTGTTAGAGAATATTAAATTATTTGGTACATGCCAATGTACCACCTTGGTACATTATTGTAAATATTAGATTGGGAGTTTATCCTAGATTAGAGTGTGAGTTAATTTTCATGTAATGTAATAATATGCAAAAAATGCACAAGTGTCATCTTAATATGTGTGCAAGTATTATGAGTATAAATATCCATAAATGTCCAATATGTAAGTGTGCACATGTATCCTTAGATTAGGAACATTTATGTGAAGAGTCAAATCTAAGTGTGCATACAAGATAGTGTCATATGTATTCAAGTTTCAAGTAGAGAAGCCAAGAGTCATATCATAGTCTACATTATCTACATAGATAGTGTCTATGAGATATTGTAACATAAAGTGGAGTAATACAAGTTTGCATACATTTGAGCAATAGTATTGTAAGTGTTGTTATATTGTATATTTAATGTTTTACATTCATATTTCAGCATATTATTGAATTTTATTTCACATCTTATTAAGCCTTGATAATACATATTAGTTGTCTCATTTATCTCTATTACAATATCATTATTGGGTCCATTATATTGCAACTTCATTATGTTCGATCATGTGATTATTTTTTTGTGGTGATTTATATTAAGTATTATAGCATAAAAAACTAACATGTTTCAAGGTGGTGGTATGAAACATTTTTGTGTTTCAATCCACTTCCCTCAACCAAAGGGCCTTGGATTTTTGTTTTCAAAATGTTTCCTCTTTAGTTGTTGAAGAGTGGTATTTAGATAACAGAACCTACTCTTCCTGATACAAATTAGCAGTCATACCTACAAAATTTATATTATCTTCTAATTATTTTAATTTATCCTTAATTTCCCTTTTTTGTTTGAATATGTTCCCAAAAACTGCTTTGTTCTATATTTTCACATTTTGTTTCATATTTTCTAGCTTCTTCATAAGTCAATACATGCTAAAGCTATGAATATGGATGTTTCACCATTATTTCAATGCATTTTTAAATATGGGGTAAAGTAGCCACATAAACTCAAATCTAAAAGGATTGTGTCCTTACTTTTTGAGGGTCTCCAATCTTAAGTTAAGAGGGTTATGATTAGATCATATCTTGGGAAAAGTTGAGAAAAAACAACCAATGTTCTAAGAGATCTAGTTTTCTAAGATGAGGTTCTATCCAATCTAACCTAAATAAGGTTATCCCCTAACCTATAGTTAGTCCAAGTGAATTTTGTGTATTTAAGATCAATATCTATGATCCCACTCCCATGCATGAATTCGCTTAAATTCTTCATAATTTTTTAATAACCTTAATTTCCACTATTTTTTCTCCAATAGATAGTGGATAATTGAAATATTTTGCTATTATCCATTTAATTTCTAAAATGTTATTCTTGACTCCACCTAATTTTCTCCATCGATCCTTTCTATTTCTACATGTATTTGGAGTATAAATAATGGTAATTATAAACACAATATTATCTATTTTAGATGTGAACAAGATAGTTAACTCATACCATCAAAAATATTTGGATTTAAAAGGGTCATAATCCCTCCTGAAGCTCCCCTAGATTTGACTTTTACACCATTTTTTTTCTCCAAATATAATTCTTAGCACAATCAAAGGTTTGAAAGTTAATCTTTATTTCTTGAAGTAAAATTATATTAGGTTGGTTATCCTTCCTCAATATCTTAATCAACATTTATTTTTTAGGAGCCTTCATGCACCTAACATTCCAAGATATTATCTTCATTTCTAATTTTTATTGGTGGACTTCAATTTATCAATTAGCTTTATTATTATCTATGTACCATTTTCTAGATATTTAATAGTTCCTATTTTCTAGCCTCAGCTAGACCTTCTACATCATTTTTTGTATCTCTTGTAATTCTTATGTTTGGTTCTTCCTCTAGATTTACTCCTTTTTATGTTAGTTTTACTATTGATCTCATAGGACTTTTTTATATTTTGTTTTCAAGATTAGGAATCTTGCTTGATACATTTAAAGAATATTTAACAATATTATAAGTGAGTTATACCTTGGTATGTTGATATTTTTATGATTCCTTTATAAGACTTATCGTATCAGCTTGATCCTCCAACCTAGAGTGCTTTGCTTCATTTTTTTTCTCTTTCTTCTTTGTACTTTGCAAGTTTGATTCCATCTGGGAACTCTCCTCTAAATACTTCTAGGTTGTATTCACCATATATTGTATGTCTTATTTGTGATCCTCTTGGTTCCTTTTAACCTATAATGGACCATGAGTCTCCTCTATGCTAGAATGATCCTCTATTTTTTCTATTTGGAGATCAATAATTTTCCCACTCTCCATTCCATCGATCATGATTTTTTTCTCCATTTTTGCTCTTGAAATGTTTTAAATCCTATGTACTTATTTGGGAAATTTCTAGTTGAGTGTCCCATTTTTTAGAAATTATAGAATCTAAAAAGTTTGTTATCATATTCAATCATCTACTCTCAAATTCCAAACTTGGATAGTAATTTAATGGATTATGGTAGCTCCTTCCCCATATATACATCCACACAAATTTGAGCAACGGTGGTTCTTCTCTTATTATTAGTTATCAAATAAAATGCTAGCAAGTGTCCCAATGACCTTTATATTCCTATTAAGACATCATCAACCCAAAAATACTAAGGAAGTCTTAGGATTTTTATCCAAATAGGTGCTACATTAATGTTTTCTATAGCAGGGTTAAAGCTTGATCTCTATTTTCTTATGAAAATTCTAGCTTTAGCCATGAACCATGGGCCATCTAGTAGAGTTTTGATGCATTTTTCTTTATATGAGAAGGATAAAAAAAATAATTCTTTTTTATTTCATCTATACATAACCTATTTTTTATAGTCACAATGTTTGGTCTAAGCTCCAATAAATGTCCCAATTAGATAGTTGTTCATTCTTAGCACAGATCTTTCCACCAGCTTCTCTGGAATCTTCAAAACCAATCCCTCAAAACTAATTTTCCTAATTGTAATAAAATAATTATTCTAAAGCTTACCCAGATAAGCTAAAAAGAGAAAAAGAAACAAACTTTCCACTAGGTTGATGCAGTGGATCCTTGATCCTTGGTGTAGTGGAAAGTAAAGGTAACTCAATGTAAAAACAAATGTAGTAGATCACTAATAAAATAATTTAAACACCATTTCATTAATATGGAATGGATTGCATAATAGGGTGACAATGACTATTTTATTTGTCAAGCAATGAATAACTCCCAAAAATATACATTAACTACCTTGTTTATATTATTACTTAGTCCTATTTATAAGTAATTTATCAATCATATTACAATAACTCTAGGGTATAATATATATTTTTTAAGTAAAAATATTATTATTTCTATCCTTTACCATCATCTATCCGAAGGAATATTCTTAGTGTGTATCAATCGGTTCCTAAATTAAGTTGATTCATAGGAAGAATATCACAAATTGATTGTGCACTAGAAAAATTTCATCCCAAAATTAGAAATATGTACAATGGATCACAAAACAAGCTATGGAACAACCATGCAGTCATGAAAAAAATACCTCTATATTCCTCGAACTAATTTCTAATCATGTACTACCATTCATCATGTACTACCATTTGTATCATTTTTATTTTGCATGGTATTTTCTATTTGTTGATATCAACACCTAGATTCTGGTATATCAAATTTTGATATATTTTGGTGCATCCCTACTATAGGTATTTCCAACACATTCTTGCTCTAGATATTCTAGTGCATCCCTATTATGTATTTATCTAGTATTGGAATGATAAAACTACTCTAGAATACAATATGAAACCTATAGAACAAATTTCTATTAAAAATTTATCATTTTATTACTTCAATATCAAAACCAATCTTCAAATTGTATGAAAACATTTCAAAATAAAATTTAGTTATATAATTCCCTTTTCACTATGTTCATTTAAGATATTGTTTCTCATTATGACCTAGTCCACCATCACAATACATATATGAAGATAAAATGTGCTACTTTACCTTATTAGATGAGTCATTTATGGCCTCATGACTCCCCTTGGATTGCTTTGATCCATTTCTTCATCTTAGTGAATGACATATGCTAACCATAATATTGTCTATTGTAGTAAGTCATAAGATGATGATGCTTTACTAAGTTTCATGTTTCTCCTAAATTTATAATCCATTCCTCTAACAATGTGTAGGTCTAGTATGATAAACATACAAAAATATGTGTTGTAATATCTTACCCTCATACTCATCATAACTCTATACAAGGAAAATAGAAGGATCATAAACCCTCTACTTGGATTTCTCAAGACTCCTGACTCAAATATGAAAAGCATTAGCTTGCCAATCCTCTTTCTTGTAGAAAATGTAAACTTTGTTTCTTATCAAGGAAAAATATGTCTACCAACTAAAAATAATTGTGGCATATGGTCCATTATTCTTCTACCTACAAAAATTATGTTAGTTTGTTGTTACAATAAAACAAATAGACACTAACATTGTGAATAACTCTAAAATTTGTATTATTAGGAAAAATAGGATCTAAGTGTGTTTGTATGTAAATTTTATGGCCTCTAGAATTTTGTTCCTTAATGCACTAAAAATCTACCAAAATCCTAAAAAATAAATAAACGCATATGGAGACATGCCAAATATTATGATTTTGTTTATAATTACCTTATTTAAATATTAAATTTTATATTATGGATGACTTCTAGGATGCCACATTGACCACCAACATAGAAATTCCAACAAAGATATATATCATCATTCATCAAAGGGAATAATGGAGGTAGTAAAATTTGAAAAGAAATACTATAACCCAAAAGAGACTTGAGCACCATGTCATATCTAGGGTGCTAATATTTTATCAAGTTTCAAATAGGAGGTCTACCTTATTAACTTTTTTAATGATATCACCAATAAATAATGAAGGGCTCAAATAAAAGACAAATTGCTTGATGAAAAAATGTTTTAACAAATGTATGCAATGCACAATACCCACTACCTTTGCCATAAACAATCCTTACAAATTAAATATTCATAATTCTTCTCCATGTATCTACTATTTTAGAATTAAATATCCATTATATTTCTACTTACATTCAATTGTGTTAAAAATCATATAGTAAAAATATTTGACCCTAAGATTCATTGCTAGTAAACCAATATAAAAAGCCACTACATGACCAAACATATTGATAATATAATCTCCTCTTCACACAACATGTAATAGAATGTAGTGTGTATCCCAAATATAAATCTAGCAAGCATAAAATATATAGTCTTTATGAAGACGACACCTACAAGCTTTAATTAAATATATCTCTTCTTTGATGTCATTATGGTAGCTATATATTCCATGCTTATAGAATTATCTAACTTCTATTTAATGTGGATAGGATGCAATACATTATCCATTATATTATCATGTTATATCTATCCATGCTATGTGTACCCATACCATAATTGTGCTTCTCCTAAAATTGGGCACCATTGCACCATGAATCATAATTTGGCCTCTTTTCAACCTAAATACATGAATCTTGAGCTTGTTTTTCATTCCTCAATATCGCTATCTTCATATTTTAAGTTAATAACTTTGGAAATTCTATGAGGATTGTCTAGATGGCATATACATTGATCATAAGAGATATTTCTTAAAGAAAATGAATATTGTTGTCTTGTCATATTGCTAGATAAATCTAAAGGAATTTGGTCACCAAACATGTTTTACATACCACTCAATGTAGTGGTCCAAACCACAATATAGTTATCATCTATCATATCTAAGTTTTAAACTTGAAATGTCATCCTTCCAACAATATTTCCTTGTATATTGTATCACTATTCCAAGTTGGGTGATGGTGTTGATAGTTATATCTCAATACAATATTCCACCATATGCATCAAACCTTTAGCTTATCATTCATACCTACTAGAAGAGAAATATTTGATAGAGTATTCTATATTTGAAACTTAAAATTTAAAATTTAGAGGGAGTATGAGCAAGGAATTGAACATAGATACAAAGGTCTAAATGGAAATTTATTCAAAAGTGCTAACTAGGACCCTACTAAAATTTCATAAAGAACCCAATAATTCTAATGTTTATTTCATATTTTATATGGTTTAATTTATTAAAAATATTTTTGGATTATGACATGTCAAGAAATCCTCTCATTAAAATAGCATAAATATCATTAAACAAAGGTAATAAATTTATCAAATATCTTTTGGTTTGTTGCATTGTAATAAATCCTACCCAATACATTTATAGTAACTAGAGGTGATCAAAAGATATGTAGAATATTTATTTCCACTTCATAAACCATGCAAATATTGCTCTCATTTATCTTCCACTAGTGTCAAAAATTCCAAAGTAATGAAGGAAATTTGTTTTTATAAATATTCATAAAATAAAATAAAAATTCATGAACAAATTAAAAAATTCAATCCACTATTTTTAGAAAAACTATTCTCACATTAACCAATATATCACTAGAATAATCCATCACAAAAAACTAGTTAACAAAATGGATCAAATCTTAGAAGAGGAAAATATCATATGAATCTATTAATGAACATTTGTCTCGATCTAGTGACTCTATTGTGACATAGCAAGATCTTCTCAATCAAAGCTCAAAATAGGTATTTTCATGAAACCCTAAAAGTTAATAAGCACATAAAATATTTTATAAACACCTTTAATAATTCCATGGTAGTTTTAGAATTATTGTAGAAGAATGTATTCCAATGTTTGAGATCCATAAATAAGGACTCACATTCATATAATACTTTGTTAGGTTTATCAATATATTTATAGATGAAAATAATCAACGTATTACTAAAAAATAAAATATAAATCACATATAATCACATCATGATATGGTTATAACACTATTTTTTCCAACCTTTCTAGTGTCCAAGAAGCTAAAATAATCATATCTATTTTGGAGGCTTATGAGGGAGCCGTGTGCCAAAAAGTCGGCTATCTCAAAAGTAGCATTTACTTCATCAACACTCTGATACAAAGAAAGACAAGAATTGCTCAAATCCTGGGATGTGCTGCTGAGTTCCCTATGACTTACCTTGGTCGTCCTCTCTTCCAAGGCAACCCTTCAGAGAGAATATGGGATAACGTGATTTAGCGGGTAATGAAGAATCTTGTAGGATGGAAGGGATACCTTCTTAGGAGTGCAGGAAAGTTCACATTAGTCCAATATTGTCTTTAGAGTGTTCCAATTTACTTCATATCCTTGTTCAGAGCCCCAATCGCCCTGTGTAACAAGCTAGAGAAAATTCAAAGGAATTTTTATGGTCAGGAATGAATAACAAAGGCAGATTTTCCTTTGTTGCATGGGATAAAGTCTGTCTCCCAAAATGCAGGGGTGGGCTAGGCCTTCAAAAATTTCACCAAATGAACATGGTAATGTTCTTCAAAAAAGGATGGAAAATTATAAATAACTCCCCTAACCAATGGGTGGAAATCATGAAAAGCAAATATCTTAGGCAAGGGTCTTTTTTGGACAATTCACTCATGTCATTTGGTTTTGCATTTTGGAAATCTATGTGCCATACCAAATATATTCTCCAAAAAGGTTGTCAATAGAGTTTAGGGTATGGATCACAAATTAGGTTCTGGGAAGATCCTCGGATTACTGCTTAGCATCTGATACACGATCAGTATTTAAGTATTTTCAAACCCATTACTAATCAAATTTTTGGCCCTAAGGTTGACAATTTTATATCCCATGTAATTGTTCCCCAGGTGGGCCAGTTTATCTACCGATTTGGGACCGCTAGAGCTTCACTTTGTGAGTATTTGGTTATCAAAGTTGCTTCACACCTAGTTAATTCCAAGTACCTGGTTGTTATATTTATAATGTGCACTATACCTATTTATTAACACTTGGCATTCTCTTTGACATTTTTCATGTATTGATATAGGCCTCCTACCTATATATTGTATTATCGTGTATCAATAAAATATCTCATCTCTTTGAATCCCAATATTTGGTATTAGAGTAGGTTCACTCTCCTGCCTGTGTCAACCCTTGAGGGGAGATTTCCTCATGGAAATCCCTCCTCCCCCATTTTTTTCCCCATTTTTATTTTTTCAATTTTTTGTTTCTCCATGGCTCAAGGAGTATGCTCTCCACATTTGTGGATCAAAAACTAGAAATCTATATGGATAAAGAGAGGATATCATGGCTTCCCCTAAAGCTTGAATGCTTGGGGCCATGAATTTTTATCTTTTTTTATTAATTTTTTTTATGTAGGTATCGAGGCCGAAAAATGGAGCAGTCGTTACTAGTTTTATGGAAAGTTGACTATGATCGATTTTTTTAGAGGAGTGCAGTGTCATTTGATGGAGATTTTGTATCAAAAATGGGCCATGTTTATGCCCATGATGGGTAGCTCAAGACCTATTTCAATATTTTTGCTATAATTTTAAATATTATTTATATAGAAAAATAGTTTGCTGATCTTAACAAGTGAATGCAAAGGATGGATTTTTGTTGTTTGATAGTTGAGGAATATTTGTTGGAAGAGGATATGCGATGTGTTGCCCAGGGTTATGCATAAGGGGTTGGAATCAAAATTTACTTGTAAAAAATGATGAATCCTAATCAAAATCAAGGTGAATCAAGGAGAAACCTAAGCAAATCAAATCAAGCATATTCATACCAAAATTTAGGGTATTTGAATCCCTAAAATGTAAGGTCATATTTGGGGATAATTTTAACCTATTAAATCATCTTATAACTTCATAAAAACACCACCATTAGATCAAGCTTGAAAAGAGCTTTCCAACAAGTACAAATATGCCTATGTTTGGATATATATTGTGGCAAATTGACCCTAAGAAAAAATTGGTCTTGAAAATTTTAGGCGAATGGGCCGACGTCGAGGGTCCTCATATTCGCCAATTTCCAATTTTGAAAATCCTAATATTTGCCCAATTTGCGAATATTCACCACTGTGCATAAGCCTGGTGCTGCAGAATAGTTTTTTCTATCCTACCTCATTTTTCTCTAAAAACTTGATGAATACGTGATTCATCAGGGTAGATTCATATCAGCCAGAGTACCACTGTGATGTGAAGTTTTCTGAGTTTGATCTAGAAATCTTGGTGGCTTATGGAGACCACTTTGCACCTACCACTCAGAGAGTATTCTAAGTGTGTTGTTGAGTGCACTTGCTTCATGTCTGTAGCTACCATTGGTGATGTACTGGGATGTAAAGTTATGCAATCTAGCTTGTGCTGGAATGTGAAATTATGTGGGATTTATTGATGCAACATTTGACAGACATGAAGATGGTCGTGTAGTTAACAACAACAGTAGTGGTGTCCCCGATGATGAATGTGATGGAAAGTTTTTATTTTAGTTTTTCAACCCCACAATGGCTATTATTCATGCCCACGATGATAACAACAAGCAGAAGAAATGAATGACAAGCATGTTGATGGAGTTCCATTGATCATGTACTATCTATGATGAACATTAATGGTTGTTCGATCATTTTATTTGTGTTTTTTCCACTTTTTTAAATGCACACTCAACTTTCAAAGGCACTTCATGATATCTAGCAATGATGTTTTTAGAAATTATGGAGGCATTGGTACTGATGTTACTCAGTCTGTTGATAGTATGTCATGTCAATGCCTCTAGCCTACTTGGACTTTAGGAGAGCAATTTGTCAAGTCCTTGTTTCTAATTTTTGCTGGTGTGATTGGCCAAGAATTTTTAGATTTTTTACCTGCTTCTGTAGAAGAGGACCACAAACTATTTTTCATGGGATGAGGATGAGTAAAGATCAATGAATGAATATTACTATAGTTATACCATTGAAAGCTAGCACATGGGGATAAAAATGGTATCTTCTCTATTGTTCCAAGAATGAGAGCATTGTCAATGCACTAAAGCTACTAAGATAAGTCATGCTATGTATTTTTTTGGTGATGATAGGGAACATATGTGTTTTATTTTATGATGATGAGCCTAGGGCGTTGTTTAAGGAGTACAGGATTTGCCTCCATCTATTATTTTCCCACCTAGATATTTGAGTTCAGTGATAGTTGCACTGGGGTACGTCAATGCAGATGCTCAGGTGTGTAGTGTTAAGGGATTATGATCATGTTTGTGAGAAGCTTGGTAATAGTATTTTTTTTGGTTAACGTGTTCCAAATATTTTTTCCCTATGATAAAATAGTGCAATGGTTGTTTTTTTGTTCTTTAAACTTTGTTTGATGCAAAAAATTGTCACAATGACCCAATGGTAATCACTAAGTGCACTAAGGTGCACTGCCTAGACGTGATAACGGACTGAACCCGGATGTATTTCCACAACACAATAATGGCATGGAGATATTTGTGTACAAGCTAAAGATTGTGGTTATTGTGCATGATGGTGTTTGAGCGGATTTTGCAATGCCCTAGTAGATGTCGGTTGTGGAAAATTTTGTAGTGTGGCTATTAATGGAGCACTACATTACATCTACCTTTTTTTTCCAAACTGACTAGTTGTGCTTGCAGTGTGCAGTGAGTACTGGAGTGATAAGCGTGGACCTGCAGATGATACGGTGGCCATACGTGGAAATTAAGATTTTTTTGATCTTGATGACGGAGAAAAGATGACAGAGAAGTTGCACCATCATGGCCACCTTAATGTGAAGTAAATATTTACTAGCGAGAGTTTTTTAAATTATGGTCATGTTATTTTTTAATACAAAGTGGGTCATTTTTATGGCCATATAGTCACAAGAAATTTTTTTTTATGGATGATCATTTTTTCCATTATATGGAAGACATCAATATAATACAGTACTAGCCCTTTGATTGTGAAAAGGGAAAATTAGTCTTTATAATTTATCTTTGGGACTTGGGAGTCCTAGTGAAAATGATCGACAATATGATTGTAATTGGTCATATGGAGGCAGGTTATTGTAACTAGTCGGAGAGCCTTATAATTTTGTTTACTTTTGGAGGCTTTGTTATAAACCGAAGATAGTCATATTTATAGTCATCAGAAAGGTTTTTCCATGATGGACATATTGGTAGTGTCTATTTTTTATTTTGAGGCTATTTCATTTATTATTTTTAACCTTAAATTTTGTACCTTGGAGTGCACTCTCGGTTGTACCCGACACTCCCAAGGCAATTGTAAGTGATCCTTCTAACTAGTCACCTTCTCTATAGATCTAGTGGATGCAATGAATAGTTACCCATGCACTCCGATGGGATGAAAGGTTACCATACAAACACCTACTAGAGGGACTATAGACATAGACACCCTAGACTCTATTTGAGGACTTTTTTGGATCAAATTTTGAAGACTACAAAAAAAGATACTTTAGAAGATTCTATTCTCAGTTTCTTCTTCTTCTCATCCACATTTAGATTCTATGGCTCATATTTTACTGTATTTAATGGACATATTTCTTTTGTATTAAGGTGTATTTTTAGTAGATACCGACACCTTCTAGGTTGCATTCACCATTTTATGATATTCATGGTGAATCTAGTCAGTGACCTACGAGAGGCAATATACCTGGAGGATGACCTACAAAGATAATAGACCTAGAAGTGGTTTATCCTAAGGCACACAAGATGACCCTGAGGCACTTAGATGGATTACCCAGTGGTAATAGATCCAAGGAAGTGGCTGAACCTATGGAAATAGACCGAGATGTGTACACTGTTGATCTAGCATTATTCACAGTTGGAGAGCCAAACACAAAAAGCATGAGCCTAGACCAAATCATGTAATAAAAGAGGATGATAGGTTTATTTTATAGAAGTCAACATTAAGGGGTAATGTTACCTAATATTGACTTGTTTGTTTATTTAGTTAGGATAGTGCACTTTAAGGAGGAATGTTAGAATTAAAGTGCACTATGCCTCTTTAGTTTTACACTTATCAGTTTCATTGAAACTTGCCATGTCTTGCATATAGGCTTATGCCTATATATTGTAATATATTCTTATACAATACATCTCATCTTGTTTTCATCCCAACATTTGGTATCATAGCGGGTTCGCTATCTTTCCTGTAAACCCTTGAGGGGGGATTTTCCTCATGGAAATCCCCTCCTCATTTTTTTCCTCCCTTATCTTCCTCTTTTTCTTTTCCCTATTTTTTTTCCAAGCCTAGGGAGTATGCTTTCCATTTTTAAAAATGGATCAGAAACTAGACATCTTGAGAAAATTCATGGCTACCAAATCTAAATTTTTTTAGTGAAATGTTGAGGAGAAAGAGAGAGAGAAAGTAGAAATTTTCTTTGCTTTGCATGTTATTTTTTTATGCAGGTTTCATATGTTGCTCAGTCTAATTTTTTTTCGCATAGGAGTGTTGTATGATCGAAGAAGTTTCTTATCGCTGCGAGCTGGCGAGTGGCGGTGAGCCACCAAGATGAGTGTTAGTGTGCTAAAATATTTTTTTTTTGGTGGACCGATTTGGCTATTGCAGGGGATGTGATTATATGAAGCTCAGGCATAGATAACTAGCCAAATCATCAAGTTTTTTGAATAACTCATTTTTCTTCTAAATGATGACAGTAAAATGATATATCGAGGTGCTCTGGAAGTACCTATGGAGGGCAGTAAACCCTACTATGTATTCAATGTTTTTGGTAGCATTGTTTTTTACTATAGTTAATTCAAATGAGTCATCACACATGCAAGACATCTCAAATTCCCTTGCCACACGATATTGCTATTTCACATCCATGGAAGTTTGCAATGCCTAAAATCCACTACACTACACTTCTTTCTTGTTTAGAGAGGAGCGTTGTGAGGATAGTCATAATTGTATTTGCACATGTAGTGTATTAAAGACTTTAAATATGAAGGCCCAACATTCTAGCGAAGAAAAAATCCAGTAGAGAAGTGGATTTTTTTTCTATTTTTATGTCAAATGTGATAGACTGAAGAATCTTGGAAGCACGCTGTGAGGGAGTTTCTATTGCAAGTTTAAAACAAGTTGTGTGTTGTGTATATGGGTAAGCAGGTCCATGATGCAGGAGCATACAGTGGTAGCAGAGCAATCTTGCATCACAAAAAAAATAAAAAAATAAATTATATATGTTTAGAACCATGTGTTTAAAAATATATCCTCCAACAGCAAAGAAGTGAGGTCACTTCTCAAACATACCCTAGGTGTCTTATGCAGGAGCATCCAGTGGCAGTAGAGCAATCTTGCATCACCAAATAAATAAATAAAATAACTTATATATTTTTAGACCCATATGTTTAGATCCATGTGTTTAGACCCATATGTTTAGACCCATATATGTTTAGACCCATGTGTTTAGACCCATATGTTTAGACCCATATGTTGAAAATTCAAATTTCAAGAGAATATTTTCCTGGGCAGGAAAATGAAAATTAAAAATGAATATTTTCTTGGTGGAAAAATGAAATGCGGGAAAAGGAGTTACACTTGGCAAAATATTTTTTTGGAAAGTTATTAATAGGGGGAATAGATATTACTAGAGGAGTCTGGTATCAGAGATCTTGGCTCCAATTTTTAGATCTCTAGTATTTGTAAGAAAATCGGCCTTATGGTTATACATAGATATTTTCTAATACAGTTTTATTGAAGAAATATTTGATGTGGGGATTCTATTGAATTTTTATGTGATTTAATATTAGATGTGGGGTTTCTATTGAATTTGTCTATGATTTTGAGTATTGTGTGAGTGTTGGATGGAGTAGTCTTTCATCAAGTGGTATTAGAGTGAGAGTTCCTGAGTGTGTAAGCAGATCATTGAACATGAGGCAGTTTACACCAGGATCTATGGTTTAGTTTTGGAGAAGCTAGAGCAAGATGCCCCTACAAAGGAACTGAGATGTTGCTAGTAATGTCATAGTGCTAGAAGAAGGTTTTTGAGCTTTGTAGAGGTAATTATAGATATTACAAGAAGATTTGCGTAGAGGGTTTGACACAAGAAGAGAGGAAAAGAGTGAATATGAAGCCGAAGAAGAGGAAGACCAGATTGAGGAAGAAGAAGAGGTAGTAGATCCTACCCAAGCGATGTTGTATGGATCCATATCCTATATTGGGAAGAGGTCTAAGAGAGAGGTTTCCACATAATCAGGAAATATTAACCCGGAGGAGTTGATTGACTTGATCAATTACTTGGAAGAATATTTAAAATATGAAGATGTGGAAGATCTTGACCGGGTCAAGTTTTCTAAGACCAAACTAAAGGGTCATGCTAGAATATGGTGGAAAGGAGTACAACTTTACAGAAATAGAAGGGGAAAAAAGAGGATCACCAGATGGAAATGAATGGTAGAAAAGTTGAAGAGGCAATTTATTCTGGTATATAATGAGTTGGATATGCTAAAGAAGATGCAAAGTTTGAGATAGTCAGGAAAGTCTTTCAAATAATACATTGAGGATTTCTACAATATCTTGATTTGAACTAGCCATTTTGAGGCTAACAAGGTTAAGCTAGCCCATTAAATCAATGGGTTGCAAACTAGTATTCAAGAAGATCTAAGTCTAGTTAGGATGAGCACCATTAAGGATGCTTACCAGTTTGCTCTAAAATTTGAAGAGAAGATGAATAGAAGGTTTGAGGATAAGCAAAAAGGAAGAGATCATGGAAAAATAACTAGTAGAAGAACATATGGAGGATGAGGTGAGAAGAAATAAGAATTTATCCGTAGTCAATACCAGAAGGGAGATAATGCTTACAGATCCCATGGTTAGAATAGTAACTACCCAAGAGGAAGAGGTAGATCTAGCCAAGGAAATGGAGGAAGAGGGTTTCATGGAACCTGCTTCAACTATGGAGAAGAAGGAAATCAAGCATATAAGTGTCCACAACACAAAGATAAGACAAATAGGAGGATAGTGGGTAATGCCAGAGCTACTATTGCAAATGAAGGAGCTGAATCAAAGCACATTGAGGAGGCAGAGAGAGGAGAGGTTATGGTCACAAGGATAACTTTGTTTAATGAGGAGAAGGAACCAGACCAGAGGAAGAGCCTATTTCACACAAAATGCAAATGTTCAGGTAAGGTCTGTAATGTTATTATAGATAATAATAGTACTGATAACTTGATATCTAAATAAATGGTTACTAAATTACAACTACAAATGAGGAGACACCCGCATCCATACCAGATTGCATGGTTGTAGAAGGACCATAGGGAATTGGTCAATGAATAGTGCTTAGTCAAGTTTAATATTGGGAGATACAAGGATGAGGTCCTATGTGATATCTTGCCTATGGATGCTTGCCATATGTTGTTAGGAAGACCATGGCAGTTTGATCATCATGCAGTCCATGATGGACATGCCAACACTTACTCCCTAACAAAGGAAGGAGTGCATCATAAACTGAAGCCACTAAAGGAGATGGATGAAAAGGTATGTAATAGTGCCAGGATTTTTTTTGTTGATGATAGGAAATTTCTAGATGATTTGGAACATGAGCATGTGTGCTATGCTTTAATTCCTATAGTTAGGGAAGAACCAAGCCAAGATGTCCATGTAGAAGTCTCAGGTCTATTGGAAGACTTCTTAGATATTATATCTGATAATGTGACAAAGGGTTTACCACAAGCAAAATTTGTCTATAATAAATTTTTCAACAGGTGTACTGGCAAATCACCATTCCATATTGTATATGGGAGTAGTCCAAGAAATGCTTTTGAGTTGAGGAAGTTGGATAGGGAAGAAAATAATAGTGTTGAAGCTGAGAACTTTGTACAGCACCTGAAAGATTTGCATGAAGAAGTAAAATAGCATGTAAATAAGATTAACACTCAGTACAAGATAAATGTTGATCATAAAATGAGGTTTAAGGAGTTCCAAGTTGGTGATGAAGTCATGGTGCACCTGAGAAATGAGAGGTTTCCTGCTAAAACATATAACAATATAAAAATGAAGAAGTTTGGAGCATGCAAGATCATACAAAAAGGGATTCAGGAAATGCATATGAGGTGGAGTTTTCAAGTGGATTGAACATATCAGCTGTGTTCAATATTGCTGATTTGGTAGATTATCATGAAGGTGATCGTTTAATGAACTAGTTGTAGAGTTGGAGGAAATCCTGGATACTCGCATCGACAAAAGTAAAAGAAATAGGAAGTATGAAGAATATCTGGTGAAATGGAAGGGAAGGCATGTAGAAGATTTAATTTGGTTGTCCAAGTCTGAGATTGACCACCTTGGTTTTCATCCAACAATAGAGAAGTGAGGTCACTTCTCAAACTTACCCTAGGTGTCTGATGCAGGAGCATCTAGTGGTAGCAAAGCAATATTGCATCACCAAAATAATAAAAAATAAATTATATATGTTTAGACCCATGAGTTTAAAAATATATCCTCCAATAGCAGAGAAGTGAATTCACTTCTCAAAATTACCCTAAATTTCTGATGCAAGATTATCTAGTGGCAGTAGAGCAATCTTGCATCACCAAAAAAATAAAAATAAATAAATTATATATGTTTAGACCCATATGTTTAGATCCATGTGTTTAGACCCATATGTTTAGACCCATATATTTTTAGACCTATGTGTTTAGACCCATATGTTTAAACCCATATGTTTAGATCCATATGTTAGAAATTAAAATTTCAAGAGAATATTTTCTGGGAAGGAAAATGAAAATTAAAATAAATATTTTCTTGGTGAAAAAATGAAAGATAGGAAAAGGAGTTACACTTACCAAAATATTTTTTTGGAAAGTTATTAATAGGGATAATAGAGATTATCGGAGGAGTCCGGTATCAGAAATCATGGCTCCAATTTGCAGATCTCCAGTCTTTGTAATAAAATCAGCCTTATGGTCATACATTGTGATTTTCTAATATAGTTTTATTGAAGAAATATTTGATGTGGGGATTCTATTGAATTTTTATGTGATTTAATATTATATGTGGGGTTTCTATTGAATTTGTCTATGATTTTGAGTACTGTACGATTTTTGGGTGGATTAGACCTTAATCAGTCCATCTAGCCAGTATTTTATTTCCTAGTGCGGGAGAAATACATAGAAATATTCAAAGAAAACAATTTCTATGATGCACCCGATTCCTCTTTCTATAAGCTTAGAAATTTTGGATCATTCTCTATAAAATTAGTCTATGCATCAATGAATGAACCTAAGGATGATTATTTTCCTACAAAATGCATCTATATTAAGAACCTCATTCCCAAGATAGCCCATTTTTACTCGTTGTTTGCTAAAAATAGACTCTTAACTATAAATATTTTGATCACTCAAGGCATGATCCTTTCGAACAGATGTTTCCTCTGCAAATCCACCTGGGATTTGTTTAACCACCTATTATTAGAGTGCTCCTTCTCTGGTATTGTCATGTTCTCCATTCTTTCCATTGCATCCATTTCGTGCTTTACCCATGGTGTGTTGATGACCTCATCCTCCAATGGCCTAACCCCTTTCATTCCACTTACCTAAAGTTTTGGTGGTCAATTATCCTCCCACACTTCATATGGTAGGTCTGGATAGAGAAGAATAATAGAGCCTTTAGGTTTTCTTGTCATGACTCAGAGTCTGTGTCCTTGAGAATTATCACCTTCACTTCCAATAATGCTAACCTTATTCCCTCTAAGGATCTTCCCACATACCCCTTTGATATCCAAGTGGTGACTTCTATCAACCTCTCACTTGAGTCTTCTAGTCAATCCCACCCCATGGTGGACAAATCCCTTATGTTGTGGATTTCCCCTCCCCCCAGTGGTTCAAGATTAATTTTGATGATGCATCCAAAGGGAATCCTGATGAAGTAAGCCACAGAGGAGTGATTTAGGAAGACAAAGACAAAGTCCTTTTAGCTTATGCAAAAATTTTGGGTATCCAATCCAATAACTTTTCTAAGGATAGAGCAGCCTATCATGGCATCCAAATGGCTTTAGAATCCAACATCCAAAACCTTATCATAGAAGGTGATTCACTAGATACAATAAATTATATCAAAGGTTGTTCAAACCCACCCTGGAATGTCGGGCCTCTCATACAGGAAACCATCTTCCACCTTAGGGTTTTCAACAATATTTCTATCCAACATGTGTATAAGGAAAGTAATAAAGTTGTTGATGCTATGGCAAATTTTAGGTTAATCGTGTAGTCCTTGTCAATATGATGGTAGGACTTTCCTCAATGCATCATGAACTTCTACCATGGAATTGAAGTTTCCACCTATGACTAGCTCCAAAAATTCAAGGACCAACATGCACCACCATGTAGGGAGTGATGGCAGACCCTACTACACCATAGTGATGACTTAACATCCAGATATATTCCATCTAAGGAGTATTGGCAGATCCTATTACACCATTATTATGAGGTGGCATCCAATCACCATCCAATGCCAAGTGGCCAATATTTTCTAGGTTTATACCCATGGGAACCTTCTTATTGTTCCTTGGGACTACACTTTTTGGTGCAAAGGTTATTATTTTAAGGCAATAATCTACCAACTCAGCTTTAAAGGTGATACTATTCTCAACAAGAATGTCAATGTTGTCTCTATTCTTTGGAAATGAGTGAATAGACAAAGGGCTAATTCTAAGCTAAATAAGAAAATGAACCAATGAGAACATGACCTTCTTCACATGATTGGTAAGATTTATCTTGGTACCAATAATACCGCTATCACCACCTCGTGCCAAGTAGTTGATTTTATAGGGTGCGATGATAGTAAGGATACCAAGGTGGCATCAGTTACCCTGAATATGGACCTGTGGAAGATGATGGTGAATATGGGAGGCTTCCAGTGGTACACTCTATCAATTGACAATAATTCTAATTACATTTGGTAGCTATATTATCCGCTTCAACCTGTTGGACATTTTGAGTCCCTAAGTCAAAGTTGTCATTGATGTCACCAGATGAAGTCATCATTAATATCAAGGACTTCGTCAAGAAACAAAGTTGTCAAGGTTGTTATTTGATATCCAGGAAGAAGGCCAAAGGTCAAGAGAATCAGTGCAAAAGTTAAAAGAAAAAGGGCTCCATAATATCTTAATAGTATATGGAAGCATAAGTTAAAAGGGTTTTCATAAAATCTCAAGGAGGCTTGTGCAAAGTTAAAAAGGAGATATAATATTTTTTATAAATTATTTAAATTCAATGAGAATTTAAATTTTATAAATAAATATTATTTACACCATGGTATGCAATGAGAATGAAGTAATAAACTCAAAAGGATATAATATTATAATATTTTTTATTATAATATTAAGTGATATGGTTAAAAGCCCAAAGTAAAATATTTATAATATTCATTATAATATTTTACAATACCCAAAGATGGGTTTGGAGTTAAAAATATTCAAAGCGCCTTTATCAAGGTCTTAACCTTCGTCGACGTTACATGGTGGTGAAAGCATTCGAAGCACCGACGTTTTACAAGCATGGAGGAAATTAATATATATACCTATGCTCAAAGGGCATTAAACTTTATCCTTGCTCGATTGATTATTATTTGGATGCGAAGTGAAAGAAGAGCTCGTGAGAATTTTATGAATTTCATGTGCGATGAACAGTTCAAAATAGAAAGCATAGATCGTTCGAAGGCCAACTGGGCAGCTTGGCCTAGTGGCGAGTGGGCAGGTGTGAAAGCATTTTTTGGCAAGAGAGCCAGCGTTCAAAATGCGGTAGTGTGCTTGGCAGTCGTGTTGGTTGAAGGTGCCAAAGGTGCACATTTTTGCAAAGGGCAAGAAGGGAGGCACGACTTGAAGCACATGGTGCTTCGTTAGTCTCAAACGAGCGCGTAGCTCGTGTGGCGGTTGAAGCCATGACTAAGGCGTTCATCATGGGCATTGTTGAAGGTTCGAATCCCTCCGAAGGTGAGGTAAATATTTTGCATTAAATTTTTATTATTTGCCTAAGTTGGGAGGTATAAGGGTTGTTAGTGGAATTGTTTAGAAAGGTTGCTTATTGGATAGTGGTGGTAGTTGAAAATTATCACTTGGAGTAATAAGGAGGTTTTTGGTTTTAATTTTTAATAAAGTCTTAAATTACTATATTGGCATATTGGAGGATTAAGACTTTTGAGTATTGTTTTAATTTTAATAAGGGGTTTTTGTGTTAAAGAAGATTATTGTGAAGGTGTTGAATATTATTTTAAGTTGGAGTGATAAGGTGTAATTATTGATATCATTTTGTATTGTGTTTTTGAGGAAATTATTATCTTCTAACCCTTATTGAGATTGGCAAAGAAGTGAGTGTGAGTGTGACAGATTTGTGAGATCAACTCCTTGTCAAGCAAAAAGGTATGGGCAAATTCTTCCTTGGTTGAGTTGATTGATTGGCTTTCTAGAAAATAAAGTTTGGAGTGAAAAGGATTTGATTAGGGTTTCCTTTTCAAAAGTGTTTGAGTTAATGCTTCAAGGTTTTCTAGAATTAAGTGTTGTGATTAAAACCTTGTTTTATAAGCATTGTTGTTGAAGCCATTGGTTGTGTGAAGAACTTGAGTTAGGGTTTTGAAAAGAACATGAGTATCATTGTTATGTGAAGATTGATTTATATGCATTGTTGTTGAAGTGAGTTGTTGTGCAAAGAACTTGAACTAGGGTTTGAAAAGAACATGAGTATCATTGTTATGTGAGATTTGTTGTTGAGCATTGTTGGAAATATTTTGAGTTGGTGTTTACATGCTTGGACTAGGGTTTGTGAGCAAGGGTTGTTTGTTGAGTAATTGGTTGAGTAGAGTTGATTGAGCCTAGTCAAGTGGATGTATGAAGTGATTGTTCAAGTTCCATAAAACAAACTATTCTATATTCTGATTTGAGTTGAGAAAGTGTTTGAGCATTGAGTTGAAACATATTGGGTCTCTAACAATTCACTTTATGTTTCTATGAGATTGGATAAGTTCTGTGTGAGCTTATTGAGCAGATTTGGATAAGTTTTGTGTGGACTTGTTGAGAGATTGGATAAGTTTTGTGTGGACTTATTGAGTAGATTGGATAAGTTGAGTGGACTTATTGAGATATTTGAATAAGTTCTGTGTGGACTTATTGAGAATATTGGACAAGTTTTGTGTGGACTTATTGAGCAGATTTGAATAAGTTCTGTGTGGACTTATTGAGAGATTTGGATAAGTTCTGTGTGGACTTGTTGAGCATATTTGAGTAAGTTCTAGTGGACTTGTTGAGAATATTTGAGCAAGTTCTGTGTGGACTTGTTGAGAAGATTTGAGCAAGTTCTATGTGGACTTGTTGAGAATTGAGCAAGTTTTGTGGACTTGTTGAGATATTTAAGCAAGTTTTGTGTGGAATTGTTGAGCATATTTGAGCAAGTTCTGTGTGGACTTGTTGAGAATATTTGAGCAAGTTCTGAGTGGACTTGTTGAGCAGATTTGAGCAAGTTCTGAGTGGACCTGTTGAGCATATTTGAGCAAGTTCTGAGTGGACTTGTTGAGCAGATTTGTGCTAGATCGAATGGACTATGTTTAGTGTAGATTTGAGAGGATTAGTTTGGGGGGGGGGGGGGAGAGGAAGTGTCTCTAGTGGATAGAGATCCATCAGCCAGGGTAGTGAGGATAGGTCTTCTGAGTGGGGATAAGAGTCTTCAGTGGAGAGAGATCCACAAGCTAGTGTAGTGGAGGTAGTAGTCTTCTAGAGGATCACTAGCTAAAGTAGAGGAGAAGGAGTTCTCTAGTGGATAGAGATCCATGAACTTGATTTAGGGGATTGGTGTCTCCTTTGGATAGAGGTCCATAAACATTGTAATTGGGAAGGATTCCCAAGAGATTGATTGAGAAAATTTTAGTGAAATATTTTCTCCATGGAGTAGCCCACATTGGGTGAACCACGTAAATTGTGGTGTCTCTATTGTGTGTGGTGATTTATGCATTGCTTTGATTACTGCTATTGATATTGCTATCTACACATTGCTTAATATTGATTTGGAAAGAAAAGTAAAAAGTGGTCTTATACTTGTTCACCCCCCTCTCAGTATAAGCTTGTGTTCTTCAATTGGTATCAGAGCGGGTTCCTTCAGAAGAGTTTAACAGCTTGAAGGAAAGGCTAACAAGAACACAATGGATCCTAAGGAAGTGTCCTCAAATAATTCAGCACCAGTATTTTATGGAAGTGACTATATGTATTGGAGTATGATGATGAAGATCTACCTGATGGCACTTGGCAATGAAATTTGGGAATCAAGTGGAATTTGGATACGATCCCTTAATCAATCCTCCTACAGATAAGGAAGGTAAGCTTCTACAACACTATAATTCAAAAGCAATGAATGCACTTGTGAGAGGTTTGCGTAGAACAGAGTCTATGAAAGTTATGCATTGTCAAACTACAAAAGAGATGTGGGATAAATTGCAAAATATATATGAAGGAGATAAAAGTGTCAAGAAAGCAAAGAGTCAAAATCTCAAAAGACAACTTGAAGAATTAAGAATGAATGAAGAGGAAAATATTAGTGCTTACCTAATTCGAATTGATGAGGTTGTTAATGATATGCGAGGACTTGGTATGAAGATTGATGAATCTGATGTTTGTGATAAAGTCTTAAGATCTCTTCCAAAAAGATTCAGTGAACAGGTTTCTTCTATAGAAGTATCAATAGATGGTGATACTTTGACAAGAGATAAGTTGCTTGGTATGCTCACAATATTTGAGATAAGAACAAAAGATCCTATGTCCCATAAGGAAGCAACATTCAAAGCAACCAATAAGACAAAGGGTAAGAAGTCAGAATCAAGCAATGAGTCATCTAGTGATGAAGAAGCTAACTATGGTAGAAGAGATAAGGACTATAGAAGATCTAGAGATAAAAGATTTGTTAAGTGTTTCAATTGTGGAAAGTATGGACATTTTGTAATAGATTTTCAAGAACCCAAGAACAACAATGGTGAAGAAAAATAGGATCACAGGAACAAGGAATCAGAAATATATAAGCGGGATAAGCATCAGAAGAAAAGCAAGGATGGACAAAGCAGACAAGGAAAGAAGTTCTTTCAAAGGCAAAAGAGAAGCTACTATGCGGATAAGGCAAGTAAGTATTCAAGTGATAGTGATGCTAGTTTTTTAGACAATGATAGAGATGAAGTCCTATTTATGATTGAAGAAAAAGAACCAGTTAAGACTCCAGTTATTCTCAAGTGTTTTAGATGTGGTAACTTTGGACATCTTGAAGATGATTGTACAAGGGATGGTTATAGTTTTAGTGATGATGAATATGAGAATGCACTTGAAGGACTAGATGAAAATCTTCTAATGGCTTTAGAAGAAGAAGTAAGTGATCCTATAGAAGACAAGCCAAAAGAAAATAGAGATGTGGACAAAGGTAAACAAATAGAGGAATATTCAGAAAAGGATGGTTATGATCTAAAGGGAGAACTTATCTATGCCCTTGACATAGTAAAGAAGGTAAGAAAGCAACACTCTAAACTTGAAATTCAGTTTCAGGAATGTGATGAAGAGAGAAGATTGCTTATAGAGGATTTAGAAAAATCAAAGGCTAAGGCAAAAAGGTTCAAAGATAAGTTAGAAGCAAAGATCTTGGAATGTGAGAAGTTAGCACAAGAAGTGGCACTACTAAAAGAAGATTTAGAGGACTCCAAGATCAAGATGAAAGGGTTTAAAAATAGCTCAAAGAACTTGGATAAGTTCATCAAGACACAAAAGACTACATCAAGCAAAATAGGTCTTGGATTTGAACAGGTTCAAAAGAAATGGGAAGGAGAGTCAACTTCAAGTTTTGGAGGAGAAGAAACTTCAGATGAAGATACTTCAGAAGAAGATAGTGTGAAAGAAAGTGAGACATCAGAGGATGAGTTGGACAATAGAGAGTTCAACAAAAATAGGAACAATGCACAAAGAAGATACAGATGGAACAACAATCAGAATAGGAGACCAATGAGGTCAAGACAAGGAAGCTTCAATGGAAGATGCTTTTCATGTCACAGGTTTGGGCACATGGCTTCACAATGCAGGACACATGTAAGATAGGAAATTGGGAACATAGAAACTTTTTCATGGGTATTGCTACTCATGTAATCAGTTTGGTCACAAGGCAATAAATTGTAGGATTCATGATAGAAGAAGATATGGCTTCACTAGGAGAAATCCTAAGACATTTGCACCTCCAAGGAATAATAACATTAAGTGTTATAAGTGCAATAATGATGGTCACACAACAAAGTGGTGTAGAGCAGACATCCCAGAAATAGGTATGAACATGAACAGGAACAAGAACAGGAACATGAATATGAATAGGAATAGGAACATGGATATGGACATGAATAGGAATAGGAATAGGAACATGAATATGAATATGAATAGGAACATGAATATGAATAGGAACATGAATATGGACATGGAAAATAATCAAAGGAATCAGAAGAATCATATAATAAGGAAAGAGGATAAAGGTAAAGAACAATGCCTTCTGGGAGTAGAAATACTCCCACCCCATAATTAACCACCTCAAAAGAAGGTGGGGGAGGGGCTAAGCTAAGAGGCTCATTCTTAGCCTCGAGCCCCAAAGGTGACCCTTTGCCATTGATGTCAAAGGGGGAGAGATTTGAGTAAGGGGGAGAGATTTGATACTTGAAGAGAGCATTGAGCCAGGGGGAGCAATGTCCCAGGGGGAGCAACACAGAAGAAGAAGTCAAGTTTTTGGTAAAAATTTTTTGGGTTGCCATCAATGACAAAGGGGGAGATTGTTGGACATTTTGAGTCCCTAAGTCAAAGTTGTCATTGATGTCACCAGATGAAGTCATCATTAATATCAAGGACTTCGTCAAGAAACAAAGTTGTCAAGGTTGTTATTTGATATCCAGGAAGAAGGCCAAAGGTCAAGAGAATCAGTGCAAAAGTTAAAAGAAAAAGGGCTCCATAATATCTTAATAGTATATGGAAGCATAAGTTAAAAGGGTTTTCATAAAATCTCAAGGAGGCTTGTGCAAAGTTAAAAGGAGATATAATATTTTTTATAAATTATTTAAATTCAATGAGAATTTAAATTTTATAAATAAATATTATTTACACCATGGTATGCAATGAGAATGAAGTAATAAACTCAAAAGGATATAATATTATAATATTTGTTATTATAATATTAAGTGATATGGTTAAAAGCCCAAAGTAAAATATTTATAATATTCATTATAATATTTTACAATACCCAAATATGGGTTTGGAGTTAAAAATATTCAAAGCGCCTTTATCAAGGTCTTAACCTTCACCGACGTTACATGGTGGTGAAAGCATTCGAAGCACCGATGTTTTACAAGCATGGAGGAAATTAATATATATACCTATGCTCAAAGGGCATTAAACTTTATCCTTGCTCGATTGATTATTATTTGGATGCGAAGTGAAAGAAGAGCTCATGAGAATTTTATGAATTTCGTGTGCGGTAAACAGTTCAAAATAGAAAGCATAGATCGTTCGAAGGCCAACTGGGCAGCTTGGCCTAGTGGCGAGTGGGTAGGTGTGAAAGCATTTTTTGGCAAGAGAGCTAGCATTCAAAACGTGGTAGTGTGCTTGGCAGTCATGTTGGTTGAAGGTGCCAAAGGTGCACATTTTTGCAAAGGGCAAGAAGGGAGGCATGACTTGAAGCACGTGGTGCTTCGTTAGTCTCAAACGAGCACGTAGCTCATGTGGCGGTTGAAGCCATGACTAAGGCGTTCATCATGGGCATTGTTGAAGGTTCGAATCCCTCCGAAGGTGAGGTAAATATTTTGCATTAAATTTTTATTATTTGCCTAAGTTGGGAGGTATAAGGGTTGTTAGTGGAATTGTTTAGAAAGGTTGCTTATTGGATAGTGGTGGTAGTTGAAAATTATCACTTGGAGTAATAAGGAGGTTTTTGGTTTTAATTTTTAATAAAGTCTTAAATTACTATATTGGCATATTGGAGGATTAAGACTTTTGAGTATTGTTTTAATTTTAATAAGGGGTTTTTGTGTTAAAGAAGATTATTGTGAAGGTGTTGAATATTATTTTAAGTTGGAGTGATAAGGTGTAATTATTGATATCATTTTGTATTGTGTTTTTGAGGAAATTATTATCTTCTAACCCTTATTGAGATTGGCAAAGAAGTGAGTGTGAGTGTGACATATTTGTGAGATCAACTCCTTGTCAAGAAAAAAGGTATGGGCAAATTCTTCCTTGGTTGAGTTGATTGATTGGATTTCTAGAAAATAAATTTTGGAGTGAAAAGGATTTGATTAGGGTTTCCTTTTCTAAAGTGTTTGAGTTAATGCTTCAAGGTTTTCTGGAATTAAGTGTTGTGATTAAAACCTTGTTTTATAAGCATTGTTGTTGAAGCCATTGGTTGTGTGAAGAACTTGAGTTAGGGTTTTGAAAAGAACATGAGTATCATTGTTATGTGAAGATTGATTTATATGCATTGTTGTTGAAGTGAGTTGTTGTGCAAAGAACTTGAACTAGGGTTTGAAAAGAACATGAGTATCATTGTTATGTGAGATTTGTTGTTGAGCATTGTTGGAAATATTTTGAGTTGGTGTTTACATGCTTGGACTAGGGTTTGTGAGCAAGGGTTGTTTCTTGAGTAATTGGTTGAGTAGAGTTGATTGAGCCTAGTCAAGTGGATGTATGAAGTGATTGTTCAAGTTCCATAAAACAAACTATTCTATATTCTGATTTGAGTTGAGAAAGTGTTTGAGCATTGAGTTGAAACATATTGGGTCTCTAACAATTCACTTTATGTTTCTATGAGATTGGATAAGTTCTGTGTGAGCTTATTGAGAGATTTGAATAAGTTTTGTGGACTTGTTGAGCATATTGGATAAGTTTGTGTGGACTTGTTGAGAATATTGGACAGTTTTGAGTGACTTATTGAGTAGATTTGAATAAGTTCTGTGTGGACTTATTGAGCATATTGGATAAGTTCTGAGTGGACCTATTGAGCAGATTTGAATAAGTTCTGTGTGGACTTATTGAGCATATTGAGCAAGTTCTAAGTGGACTTGTTGAGATATTTGAGAAGTTTGTGTGGACTTGTTGAGAGATTTGAAGCAAGTTCTATGTGGACTTGTTGAGATATTTGAGCAAGTTCTATGAGTGGACTTGTTGAGATATTTGAGCAAGTTTTGTGTGGACTTGTTGAGTAGATTTAAGCAAGTTCTATGTGGACTTGTTGAGAATATTTGAGCAAGTTCTGTGTGGACTTGTTGAGCATATTTGAGCAAGTTATGAGTGGACTTGTTGAGCATATTTGAGCAGGTTCTGAGTGGACCTATTGAGCAGATTTGAGCAAGTTCTGAGTGGACTTGTTGAGCAGATTTGTGCTAGACCGAATGGACTGTGTTTAGTGTAGATTTGAGATAGAGCTTTGGAGGTGATAGAGCAGAGAGGACAGTAGTCTCTAGTGGATAGAGATCCATCAGCCAGGGTAGTGAGGATAGGTCTTCTGAGTGGGGACAAGAGTCTTCAGTGGAGAGAGATCCACAAGCCAGTGTAGTGGAGGCAGTAGTCTTCTAGAGGATCACCAACTAGAGCAGAGGAGAAGGAGTTCTCCAGTGGATAGAGATCCACGAACTTGATTTAGGGGATTGGTGTCTCCTTTGGATAGAGGTCCATAAACATTGTAATTGGGAAGGATTCCCAAGAGATTGATTGAGAAAATTTTAGTGAAATATTTTCTCCGTGGAGTAGCCCACATTGGGTGAACCACGTAAATTGTGGTGTCTCTATTGTGTGTGGTGATTTGTGCATTGCTTTGATTACTGCTATTGATATTGCTATCTACACATTGCTTAATATTGATTTGGAAAGAAAAGTAAAAAGTGGTCTTATACTGTTCACCCCCCTCTCAGTATAAGCTTGTGTTCTTCATCAACTACCTATGTTTCTTGTGCAAGTTTACCATATGAACTAAATTATATTTCAAAGTGGAACGAACCATGCGTCGAGATATCTCATACCCCAAATAGTTCAATCAACAACCTAAAGCAATTCCCAAGGATGAATATGTAGTTATGATTGCCCTCTAGCTCTTGGAGGAATTTCTTTTTATTCTGCTTGGGTATAGTAAGAACCAGAGTGCTCATAAAACAAAAAGGAAATTGGAGGCCATTGGTACATAGTGTTACTCTATGTGGTGGAAGATGTCACTGATTGATCCTGAACACTTGTAATTAAAATTGATGGTAGAAGAGATTTTGGATTCTCATGGGCTGCTAAAGTTTTTGAAGAAATTCAATGGATATGACCCTAAAATCTCTTGTGAGTTTGTCCAGAGTTGGGATAATGGGATTGTGTCCTTGAAGGGACTTACATTCACTATAACAATCGATATGCTGGAAAAAATCACTAAGCTTCTCAACTATGGAGAGATTATTTGTAGGGATAAACACTCATTGGCAAACAAATTGGTACTTTTCCAAGGCAAGGGGAAGTCTTTAACAAAGAAGGATAATGGTTATGTCAGGGAAGGTATCCCTATTCCATGGAACTAGGTCATGGTACCGATCATGCAGTATCTGATGGTGGATGAGTTGTCATCACCCCTTAGAAGATTTCACTTAGTGTTCTTGAATTTCCTTAAGAATGTCAAGCAAATCAACATCCTAGAGTACCTTTTCTAATTTATGGAGATTTTATTCGATAGTGTAAAATGGAGAAAATATACTTACCCTAAGCACTAGGGCCTCCATATTATTATCTACAAGTTCGTAAGCCAGAACCCTGACCAACATGTCATGGATCTTGATCATCTGGTCGGTGACCCTGATTCTACTCTAGAACCCCTGATGATATTGGATGTCACCAAAGAAGCTCAGGAAATTAAAGGGGATAGTGAAATTCCTAGTGGACCAGGAAAACCAATAGGGTTACCTCCTATAGGCCCATCCTCTATAACTCCCACAAGTCACTCGGTCCATTTAAAAAATACAAACAACAAATCAAAGAGTCCATTCCCTACTCATAATAGTTGGAATATTACATCTAAAAATTCATTGGGATCTCAGTTCATCTAGCATATGGGTGACGTGGACCAGATTACCAACCTAGATAACATTGTCACCTTGGCTACTTCAATGCTTCTCAGAGCTAGTAAGATCATAACCCTAATGCATGTGCAAAATAACATCACTATGGAGGACAAACCCAAGGAGGATGAAGACTATATCTCAAAATGAGAATATGATCCTGGGGTGTTCCCTTTGCTTTTATTTTATCCCTTTTTATTGTTGGGATTATCCCTACATCTCAAATGCTTCTTTTATTTCATTCTATTTTGAGCCTACAGGAAGGTTCTTCATGTTTCCTTTCTTCTGTTTTAGTTGTGTGGATTCAGCATTTGATCTATTTTTGGCTTGTTTTGTAGAGAATTGAACCTTCATGGGATCCTCTCTATAGCTTGTTTAGAAGGTTTTGGGTACCTTTCAAAACCTATTATCACTAAAAATAAAAAACATCATGATATGATTAATTACCTTAGACACCAAATAATTTCACTAATAAATTAATAAATATTTACAACTAATGAAGAAATGTTTTATCTCAAGATTTATAAATACCCAAATTATAAGTGTCCTTAGATCAAGGTTTAAAAATATACCATAAGGTTTGCTATTATAAAATTGCAATAAACCCATCTATAAAATTTTATAAATTAGCCCATAGGGTTGTACAATTGAATACAGTATGAAATAAGTCATGGCCTAATTGTTGAGCAAGGTGCAGAAACAGTATTGTCATTGTTGTCAACATAGATAGATAGATCAGTTGATGCAATGGACAGGAGTTCAGAGGTCAGTCAAAGCATGTACAATGAATTTCCAAGAAGACAGAAGTGGCCCAGATTCAAAGGATCAAAGAAAAAGACAAGTAAGAAAACTATCGCGATATCGCGACATGTTTTCTATTGCGATTTCGCGACATATCGGAGGAGAGAGAAAATGCTAGAAAAACTATCATGATTTCGTGACATGTTAGAAGAGAGAGAAAGCACAAGGAAAACTGTCGCAATTTCGTGACATGTTTGGAGAGAAGGCACAAGCAAAGAAAACTATCATGATTTCATGACATGTTCGGGGAGAAGGTGCAAGCAAAGAAAACTATCATGATTTCATGACATGTTCGGAGAGAAGGAGCTCGCAAAGAAAAGTGTCATGATTTCACGACAATCTGCAAGAGAGGCAGTACAGACGAAAATGTGTCATGATTTCATGACATGTTTGAGAGAAAGAGCTCGCAAGGAAAAGTGTCACGATATCACGACAATTTGCAAGAGGATGGTACGAACGAAAAAGTGTCACGATTTCACGATAGGTTCAAAGAGAAAGCGCCAAGGAGAAAAAGTGTCATGATTTCGCGACATGTCGGGTTTTCATGACCCAAAGAGGAGAGAGAGTGTACGAAGGTGAATGTGTCATTTCATGACATGTTAGAAAAGAAAGAAAAAGTGTCACGATTTCGTGACATGTTCTTTTTTGACAAGGCAAGAGAAAGTATAAGGTAGCGAATGTGTCACGATTTCACGACATGTCATGTTTTCACGGGTGAAATACAGAGAAGAGCACAAGGCAACGAAAGTGTCACGATTTTGCGACATGTCATGTTTTCACTGGTGCAAGCAGAGAAGAGTGTACAAAAGTGAAAGATGTCACGATTTCGTGACATGTCATGTTTTCGCTAGTGCAAGTAGAGAAGAGTGCAAGGAAGAAAAGTGTCACGATTTCGTGACATGTTGTTTTCAAGGTCAGATTTTGACATGTCATGTTTTCGTGGGTGCAAGCCAAGAAGAGGACAAGAAGGAAAAAGTGTCACGATATCGTGACATGTCATGTTTTTTTAGGTGCAAGCTAAGAAGAGGACAAGAAGGCAAAAGTGTCACGATATCGGAATGTCATGTTTTCATGGATAAAGGGGGGAATTTCATGATATCAGACATGTCATGTTTTTAAAAGCGAGATGAGTACAAAGAGAATGTCAATTATAAAGTTAACTCGAAGTAGAACGACAATTAAGGGGTTAGAGGAAAATCATGCAGCCAAAATTAGTAGAGTTAACTGAAGTTAGTGCAACAATTACAGGTGCAGTTATAGATAGAAATCATGCAAGCTAAAATAAGAATAGTGATTAAAGAGAACGATATTATAGGGCCCGTAAAGTAGTGAAACCATTGAGCGGTAGTTATACTGAAAGTCCCACACAAGAGATAGAGCTATTAATAGGTTGCATGTAAAAATTATTGTGTGATAAAGGAGTTACTTACAGAAGTGGCTATTAATAGGGTGCATGCGGGATTACAAAAGTTATAGAAGACCAGGAGTCTTAATGTGAAATATGGTTATAAAAGGGTAGTTGCATGGAGAATTAAGTTGTCGCTGAATGTGTGAAAGTGCTATCGAAAGAAGGTTAGAAGAGTGTTGTAAGAGAGAGATAAGCAGAGTCGTAAGTGTGTGTGAAGTTTTGATTAATTGTAGACCAGTTAGGGTCATGTAGAAAGCGAAGGCATTTTTATGTCATTGAAATAATTTAAAATTGTAATCCAAGTTGGTGCTTGGCATTAGGGGTTGGTGCTCCTATCTGTTGGTGTAGATAAATCAGGGGTTGGTGCTCCTTCCAGTGGGTGCTGGTAAAGTGATTGTAAAATTGGTGTTTTGCAAAGGCTGGATTTGGACGGGAGTCCAAGCAATCATTTTTGAGGAGTAGCCAAATTGGTGAACCTCGTTATATCGTGTGTTGTGGAATGCTCTATTGTTGAAATTGCTTTATCTGATTTTAAGTTCTCTTTGTCTCAGTTTTAAGAGTTGTAGATCTAAATTTAAATAGCTACACTGATTCACCCCCCTCTCAGTGTCATTGTGAGAATATCAATTGGTATCAGAGCAAGGTTCCTGAACAAGCTTAATCAGCTAAGGTGATCTTGGAAGAAACACAATGGCAGGTGGTGAAGGATTCTCATCAAACAAAGCTCCTTTGTTCGATGAAACTAATTACTCATTCTGGAGACTCAGGATGCAGACATATCTGTGTGCGTTGGGATACGACATTTGGGAGTCAGTAGAAAGTGGATACACAATACCCGCTACTCCTCCAACAGATACTGCCGAGAAGAAAAAGTTTGAGAATAACTCCAAAGCAAAGAATGCCATAATGTGTGGGCTAGTAGACAATGAACTGATAAGGATCATGAGCTGTAAAATGGCAAAAGACATGTGGGACAAACTGAAGAGCATTCATGAAGGAGACGACAAGATCAAGGAAGCCAAGCTACAAACGCATCGAGCTCAGTTCGAAGCATTAAAAATGAATGACGATGAGAACATAGAGGCCTATATGCTGAGAGTCAATGGAATCATTAATGCGATCAGAGGACTCGACGAAGAAATGGAAGATGCGGTCATCGTGAAAAAGGTACTAAGAACTCTTCACAAAAGATTTAATTCTAAAGTTTCTGCTATAGAAGAAGCTAAAGATCTAAATAATTTTAGCATGGATGAGATGCATGGTTCTTTGACTGCATACAAAATGAGAATAGGACAAACTAAGCCCATAGACAGAGAAGTTGCTTTTAAAGCACACAAAAATATAAAAGCTGAACAAGAATCTGAGGATGAAGAGACATCGGATGAAACGAAAGCTAACTTTGTTCGAAAACTTATAAAGGGAAAAGGAAAATATAGAGGAAAGTTACCGTTTAAGTGCTTCAATTGTGGAGGCATCGGTCACTTTGCAGCTAAATGTCCAATGAATGAGAAAACCAAAAGTGATGAAGGGTCACACCAAGAAAGAAGTGACTGGAAGAAGAAACCAAATTTTAGAAAAAGCAACTTCAAAAAGAAAAGTTTCATATCCAAGAATGTCAGCTCTTCTGAAGATAGCTCAGGTGAGGATTCTGAAGAAGAAACAGGTGAAGCTCTGTTCATGGCATTTGAAGAAGAAAAAATAGAAGAAAAATAGGAAGGTGATAAAAACATTAAGGATGAGGCTGAAGTATATCTGGAAGGAGAGTTGGTTGCTGCACTTAAAGAGTTGAGTACAGAAAGGAAAAAGAATAAAAAGGTCTCAAGAAAGCTTGAGGATGCGAATGACATAATAAACAGTTTGAAAGTACAGACAAAAGAATTTAAGAAAATGTCTGAAGAACTCGAAGTACAATTAACCATGAAAATAGATGAGTGCAACAAACTGGAAGAAGAGATTGTTGTTTTAAGAATGCGGCTAGAAGAAAAGAATCAAAAATTGAGTTGCTATCACAAACTTGAAGGAAGTTCTGCGAAGCTTGAAAAGATTATAAATAGTCAGAGGACTACAGGCATCAAATTTGGCTTGGGCTTTGTCGAAGGAGAATCGTCAAGTGGATCAAAGGCCATAACTGTAGAACCAGTAAAGAAAGAAGATAAGATCAAGGTTGATCAAGGAAAAATGAATCATGCAAAAGAAAGCAACAATGCCAGGCACGAGAAGAGTGCTGACAATGAGGGATTCACAAACGTCACACATCAAAGGAGAAGAAAATTTGTGGCTCCTACTACAAAATGGCAAAGACCAACTCCCAGGTTCAATCATTCCTTTTCTGGTTATTGTTTTAAATGCAATGCTTACGGTCATAAGATTTTAGACTGCATTTATAATATAGGACAAAGAAATTTCACCAGTAGAAATGTCTTTTCACCCTTGATGGATTATGCAGTAGAATGCTATAACTGTCATAACTTTGGACACATTGCAAGAAACTGTAGAAGCACATATGCAGCAAATAAATATCAGGGAAGAAGATCTCAACCAAACAGTTTAAGGCAAAACAGAAAATTCCCAGAAAAACATGCATAGGCTACTGACAAAGAAAAGTCTAAACAAGTGACCAAAACTGTAGTCAAACCAGAGTGGAAAGAAAAGGAGCGACCCAAGGAAGAAAAGGAATCCTTGATTGTACAGACAACATTCAAAGCATAGAACAAATCTGCACCATGGATATTGGATAGTGGATGCTCCAATCACATGACAGGAGATAAACAAAAATTTGAAAAGTTACAGAAATATGAAGGGGGCTCTATAAAGTTTGGAAATAATGATGGAGCCAAGATAGTTGGCAAAGGATCAGTCAAGATAAGTGATGGAAAGATCAATTCCAAAGAAGTTCTATGTTTGTGATTGGTTTGAAGCACAACTTACTGAGCGTAAGTCAAATCTGTGATAGAGGTCATGAAGTCATCTTTAAGAAGTAGGGCTGTGAAGTCAGAAAAGCACATAGTGGGAAGTTGATAGCTACTGGATCGAGGACTTCTGGAAATCTATATACTCTCTCAGAGACTTCAGAAGGAGCATGCTTGATTGGACAGGAAGATGAAAATTGGCTGTGGCACAAGAGGCTCGGTCATATCAGCTTTGACAATCTGGTAAAAATAAGCTCAAACAGGGCAGTAAGAGATATACCCACCATTGGCAAACCATTAAATAGCATTTGTGCTTCATGCCAAAAGGGGAAGCAAACTAGAGCCACATTTAAATCAAAGGAATACTTCACCAACAAACCTTTAGAACTAATACATACTGATTTGTGTGGACCCATGAGAACACAAAGCATAAATGGTGACAAATACTTTATGTTGTGCATAGATGACTACTCCAGGATGACATGGGTACTATTTTTAAAGCATAAATCAGATGCCTTTGAGATGTTCAAGATTTTCAAAAAATAGGTTGAGAATCAAACAGGAAAAAGAATTAAATGCTTAAGATCAGACAGAGGAGGAGAGTTTATCTTAGAGGAGTTTGCAGAGTACTATCAAAAATATGGGATTAGAAGACAGTTTTTAGCAGCAAGGACACCTCAGTAGAATGGTGTTGTAGAAAGGAAGAACAGGACTATGCAAGAAATGGCACGGACAATGTTGGCTGAGAACAAAATAGCTGACAGATTTTGGAAAGAGGCAGTCCATACTACAGTTTACATCCAAAATAGGTGCATGTTAAGGACGCATGAAAGCAAAACACCTTATGAGCTGTGGTTCGGCAGGAAGGCAACAACAAGATACTTCAAAGTGTTCGACAACAAGTGTTATATCAAACGAACTGAAGATAATCTTGGTAAGTTTGAAGATAGAGTTGACGAAGGTATTTTTCTTGGTTACTCGACAAAAAGCAAAGCCTACACATGCTACAACAAGAGGCTAAAGAAAATTGTGGAGAGTGCCGATGTTAAAGTTGATGAAGGTAGAGAACGAGAAATTACTTATCAAGAAAACTACCCTATTTATGAAGAAGTTATTGAAGGAGATGAAGAAAAGGAAATAGAAGAGAATCAAAAAATTGACCCAGATGATTTAAGTATTGACTCAGAAGGAGAAGAAAACAAGAAATTCAAAACAGGCAACTGGCAGAAAAATCATCCCAGAGAACAAATTATTGGGGACCCCACAGTTGGTATTCAGACAAGAAGAGCAGTAGTACGGAACTACTCTCTATTATCCAACATTGAGCCCAAAAATGTTGTTGAAGCAAGCACAGATGAAAGTTGGATGAAGGCAATTAATGAAGAACTAGATCAGATTGAGAAAAACAAAACCTGGGAGTTAGTACCAAGGCCAGCAAATAAAAATATAATCGGTACTAAATGGATTTTTCGAAACAAATTGAACGAAGATGGACAGGTTGTAAGGAATAAAGCAAGATTGGTCTGTAAAGGCTATGCACAGGTTGAAGGTATTGATTTTGAGGAAACCTTTGCACCAGTTGGCTAGACTAGAGGCAATCAGAATGTTTCTGGCTTTAGCTATTCATAAAAATTTCAAAGTATATCAAATGGACGTGAAATCAGCATTTCTGAATGGAAAACTGGAAGAAGAGGTTTACATTGAGCAACCAGATGGTTTCCAACTCGGTGATAATCCCAAATTTGTTTGCAAGTTGAAGAAAGCTTTGTATGGCTTGAAACAGGCACCCAGAGCATGGTATGCAAGGCTGGATAACTATCTTATTCAACAGGGGTTCAAGAAAGGTATGGTGGACAACAATCTGTATGTCAAAATAGAGAATGGCCATCTTATTGTCCTTGTTGTTTATGTAGATGATATCATTTTTGGCAGCAGCAATGATAAGTCATGTAGAGACATAGCAAATAAAATGAAGAAAGAATTTGAAATGTCGATGATTGGTGAACTTTCATATTTCCTCGAACTGCAAGTCAATCAAAATGAAAAGGGCATTTTTATCTCTCAAGTTAAATATGTGAAAGAAATGCTGAAAAAGTTCACAATGGAGGATAGTAAACCTATTAGCACTCCCATGACGACAAGTTGCAAGTTGAGCAAGGATGACAAATCTCCAGATGTTGATCAAACCATGTACAGATCTATGATTGGGAGCCTGCTATATTTAACAGCTACAAGACCAGATATCTTACAGGCAGTATGCATGGTAGCAAGATTTCAAGCTAGTCCCAAAGAGACTCATGTGACAGCTATGAAGAGGATTCTTCGGTACCTCAAGGGTACTATGGAGTATGGGTTATGGTATCCAAAAGGTAAGGACTTCACTCTTATTGCATATTCAGATGCATATTGGGCAGGATGTATAGATGACAGAAAGAGTACCAGTGGAGGAGCATTTTATCTTGGAGACAGGCTGGTAGCATGGCACAACAAGAAACAAGAATCAGTCTCTCTATCCACAGCAGAGGCAGAATACATTGCAGCAACAACGTGTTGTACGTAGATATTATGGATGAGACAAACCCTGAAAGATCTTGGTATTCACTTCAAAGAGCCAATTTCAGTTAAATGTGATAACACTAGTGCTATTAACATCTCAAAGAATCCGGTTATGCATTCTCGAACCAAACATATTGCAATCCGATATCACTTTTTGAAGGATAAAGTTGCGGAAGGTGAGGTTAAATTGGATTTTGTTCCAACTACAGAGCAAGTAGCGGATATCTTCACAAAACCATTGCCCAAAGAAGTTTTTGAGTACCTTCGGAGTAAGTTGGGAGTGGTCACGTTTCCCAAGAATTGACTAGCAATCGGGACCACATTCTCGTGGGGAGCATTTATGCCTATGTTTATAGTTTTGCTCATATTCATGATTTTTGCTAACTATAACAATGTTTGTCTGAGAATGTTGTGCATAGACTCAGGGGAGTCTACAGCAGCCCTTTGGTATTATTGTCAAAGGGGGAGAAGAATTACAGGAAATTGCACATGTGTTGCCAACAATTCCAAAGGGGGAGATTGTTGAGCAAGGTGCAGAAACAGTATTGTCATTGTTGTCAACACAGACAGATAGATCAGTTGATGCAATGGACAGGAGTTCAGAGGTCATTCAAAGCATGTACAATGAATTTCCAAGAAGACAGAAGAGGCCCACATTCAAAAGATCAAAGAAAAAGACAAGTAAGAAAACTGTCACGATATCGCGACATGTTTTGGTCGTGATTTCGTGACATATTGAAGGAGAGAGAAAATGTTGGAAAACTATCATGATTTTGTGACATATCAAAGGAGAGAGAAAATGCTAGCAAAACTGTCATGATTTCGTGACATGTTGAAGAGAGAGAAAGCGTAAGGAAAACTGTCATGATTTTATGACATGTTGGAGAGAAGGCGCAAGAAAGAAAACTGTCACGATTTTGTGACATGTTTGGAGAGAAGGTGCAAGCAAAGAAAACTGTCATGATTTCGTGACATGTTTGGAGAGAAGGAGCTAGCAAAGAAAAGTGTCATGATTTCATGACAATTTGCAAGAGAGGCAGTACGAAGAAAAATGTGTCACGATTTCATGACAGGTTGAGAGAAAGAGCTCGCAAGGAAAAGTGTCACGATTTCACGATAATTTGCAAGAAGGATGGTACGGATGAAAAGTGTCACGATTTCACGATATGTTCGAAGAGAAAGCGCCAAGGATAAAAAGTGTCACGATTTCGTGACATGGGGAGAAATGAAAGTGTCAGATTTTGACATGTGGAGAAAAGCACAAGGAAAAAAGTGTCACGATTTCGTGACATGTTCTATTTGGCGTCAAGAGAGAAAGAGGTACAGAGGCGAAAGTGTCACGATTTCGTGACATGTGTTTTCACGGGCGAAATACAAATAAGAGCACAGGGAGGAAAGTGTCACGATTTTGTGACATGTCATGTTTTCGCTGGTGCTTGCAAAGAAGAGTGTATGGAAGCGAAAGATGTCACGATTTCGTGACATGTCATGTTTTCACTAGTGCAAGCAAAGAAGAGTGTAAGGAAGCGAAAGTGTCACGATTTCATGACATGTCATGTTTTCGCGGGCAAACCCAAGAAGAGTGCAAGGAAGTGAAAAGTGTCACGATTTCGTGACATGTCATGTTTTCACGGGTGCAAGCCGAGAAGAGGACAAGAAGGCAAAAAGTGTCACGATTTCGTGACATGTCATGTTTTCATGGGTGCAAGCCGAGAAGAGGACAAGGAGGCGAAAAGTGTCACGATATCGCGACATGTCATGTTTTCATGGTCAGAAAGGACAGGGGTAGAAATGTCGTCCGATATCCGCACATGTCCGTTTTCATGGTAAAAGGCGAGAAGAGTACAAAGAGATAGAAGTGTCATGATTTCGCGACATGGTCGTTCATACAAAACGATTACGGATAGTTAACTGAAGTAGAACGACGATTAGGGGCAGTTGTAGAGGAAAATCATGCAGCCAATATAAGAAGAGTCAACTAAAGTTAGTGCGACAGTTACAGGTGCAGTTACAGATAGAAATCATGCAAGCTAAAATAAGCATAGTGCATTAAAGATAGAACAACAGTTACAGAGCCCGTAAAGTAGTGTAACCATCGAGCGACAATTATACTGAAAGTCCCACACAAGAAACAGAGCTATTAATAGACTGCATGTAAAAATTACTATGCGATAAAGGAGTTACTTACAAAAGTGGCTATTAATAGGCTGCATGCAGGATTATGGAAGTCATAGAAGACCAGGAGTCTCAATATGAAATATTGTTATAAAAGGGCAGTTGCATGGAGAATTAAGATGCCGCTGAAAGTGTGAAAGTGCTACGAAAAGAGGGTTAGAAGAGGGCCGTAAGAGAGCGACAAGCAGAGCCGTAAGTGTTTACTGAGTGTTTGATAAATTGTAGACCAGTCAGGGTCTTGTAAAAAGCGAAGGCATTTTTTATGTCATTGATATAGCTTTCAAGACTAGTGATCCAAGTTGGTGCTTGGCATTAGGGGTTGGTGCTCCTTTCGTTGGTGCGGATAAATCAGGGGTTGGTGCTCCTTCCAGTGGGTGTCGGTAAAGGGATTGTAAAATTGGTGTTTTGCAAAGGCTGGATTTGGACCGGAGTCCAAGCAATCATTCTTGAGGAGTAGCCAAATTGGTGAACCTCGTTACATTGCATTTTGTGGAATGCTCTCTTGTTAATAATTGCTTTATCTGCTTTTAAGTTCTCTTTGCTTCAGCTTTAAGAGTTGTAGATCTGAATTTAAATAGCTACACTGATTCACCCCCCCCTCTCAGTGTCATTGTGAGAATATCACTAATGTGAATATTTACACCACATATTGCAACACTAATATTATGTAAAATCTTTATCTATATTAATTATCAACATAAAAGTATAACAGTAGAAATATATCTATGGGTAATGAAATACCTATGTTGGTGCTAAGATTATATTTAGTTTATACTTATGTAGAAAATAGGACTAATTTTTGTCACACACAAAGAATGCTAGCATTCCCTTACATAGAACAATATGGTTTTTATAACATAGATATCACTATAATAATGATGTTTTAGAGATAGATAATTAGTGTCTTTACACTAATATAGCTCTTTATAGAAGTTGTGCAACCATTTTATAATCATTTACATAACCGCATATAACCAAATATCCTTCTAAATAGTTATTTTATTTTCATTTCTTGGATTTAATTAGTGAATAAATTACAATCACTCCAATCTTAATATTTGTCATATTCTAGGATTATAATATTTATTTTATAAATTATTGTTATCATATCAAATAACCTGTCTTATTTTATTTGAATATGAAGATTGGTTAGGTACATAATTACAACTTCTCAATCACTCTAGTTGAACATACATATTTTTTTAATCTTGAGAATTGATTTTTCTCAAGTGTTGGATCTCATTATAATATATTTTGATCATTTTTTTTTAGTATCCATTTATAATATACTATTAGTATATGAGTGGATAATAACCATAAATTGTAATTATATATAAATGATATTTTATCTAACTATTTATATTTTAACAATCAAGTAATGTTGAACACTTCATAATCTACAGGTTTTGCTAGTACACAATTAAACAATGATAATAATCTACATCTAAGGTACACACAAAGATTTATTATGTCAAGATGCATGCAAATATTGCTACTTCAACCTATAGTTGTGTCCTAAAATCTATAATTTAAATGAAATTTATTTTTAATATTCAAAATAATAATAAAAGCATATCAATTTTCTACTCATCATTTTCTTTGCTTTGTTTTTGTGTCCCTTCCCATATAATTATCAAATAGATCTATTTGACATAATATTATGTAATTCATTGGATTTTTTGTAATTATTATTCTTGAAAATAAATTGCTTTAGAATTCATTTAATATATATTTGTTTCATCTAGTTATTCATCTATATATATTTCACCAGTTTCCTATTATTGTAGTTCAACTTTGTAACTTGTTACATTTCCATTTTTATTAACTTTTTGCATTAAAATTTGCTTATTTTATTAAGTATCATGAATAGGTTTGTTAGTATCCTACTATAAAATAAACTCAAATAAACACACTCTCATACAATTGCTTGGAAATAAACTCACGTAAACATCATATTAATATTCAGATAAAATACACATTATAAAAGAAATTTACATAAAGGAACAATCTCACAATAAGATAGAATCACAGGACTCTTCGAGGGGGGAACCTCCTTCAACACTTCATTAACTTGCAAAAATATGGATACATTGGTGCCTTCTCGGGTATTTAAAGATTTCCTTTCCATGGTTGTCTTACATGCAAAATGCCACTTGTATTACATGCATAATGCCACCCGAATTACATGCATAGTGCCACTCGAATTAAATACACAATGCCACTCGAATTACATGCACAAGGCCACCATACATAACCTATCTACCATGTGTTACATAAAAAGCATGCCATTTGTCATAGGCACTACATAAGTGAAAACTTAGAACATTACAAATTTTTTATCATGGGTACTACCCACGTTCTTTAGGAATTATTACATCATGGAAGTTATTACATTAAGGGTTAGGATGTGATCCTAACATGTCCTTCCCCTTGAATAAGCTTTGTACTCAAAGCTAAAATGAGGAAACTATTGCTGGAGTTGGTGGAGAGACTCCCATGTAGCATCTTTAGGTTGAAGCCCACTCCACTTAACCAGGATCTCGATAATTGTACGGTTGTGAAGAGTACAAGTATGACGATCCAACAACTTCTCAGGTTCAAGTAATATGGAACCTTATTCATCCAATTTAGGAAGTGTGGATTGAACCTATACCTATGTGCCCACAAATTTCTTGAGAGTGAAAAAATTAAAAACAAGATGAAGCTTGGAAGCAGGTGGGAGCACCAATTTGTAAGATGTGGGGCCAGTCCTTTGTAGAACCTGGTAAGGACCATAGTATTTTGCAGCAAGCTCTTGGCACCTATGAAGTTGTAGGGATGATTGTTTGTATGACTAAAATTGAAGGAATACCATATCACCTACATCAAAACTACGCTCATAATTATGTTGATCAGCTTGTTGGTGCATCTGATTTTGGGCCATGTTCAAATTTTTCTTAAGTTGGTGAAGGACCTCGATGTGTTGACTCAGAGTGTTGTCGACAACCTAGACCTTGGAGTTGTTAGGAATGTAAGAGGAAGGCATAGGTGGAAGGCGCCCATAGACTACTTCAAATAGTGTGATTTTGGTTGCGATATGATAGGAAGTGTTGTACCACCATTCGACCAAGGATAGCCATTTTTCCAATTGAGTGGGATGATATGATACAAAACAGCGAAGGTAGGTTTCCAAGCATTTATTAACTTTTGTTTGACCATCCATTTGTGGATGGTAGGTGAACTCATTTTGAGCTGATTCCCCTACAAATTAAACAACTCTTACCATAAATGACTAGTGAAAGGTGGGATCATGATCAGATACAATGGAGGTGGGCATGCCATGAAGGAAAAATATGGAGTCAAGAAAATTTTTGCAACAATGGATGTTGTATAAGGATGGGCAAGGGTACAAAAGTGAGAATAATTTGAAAAGTTGTCCACTACCATAAAAATAACTGACTTGCCTTCAGATTTAGGGAGCCCTTCTATAAAGTTCATAGAAATGTCAGTCCAAACCTGATCTGGGATAGGAAATGGTTGAAGAGTGCCCGAAGAGTGCACTATTTTATCTTTCATCCATTGACATGTGTTATAGGTAGCAACAAAAGAGTGCATGTCACATTTCATACCTTTCCAAAAGAAGGTGCACTTGAGTCGCTCATATGTTTTAAGGAACCTTGAATGGCCTGTAGAGGGAGTGGCATGCAATTCATTCATGAGGAGCTCTCGAAGTGGGGACTTATGAGGTAGAACCAGACATTGATGGTAGCACATATCATGGTCATTCCAACTATAACCTGGTGCAAAATCTAGATCATCCATTAGTGAGGCTATCAAAGCTTGCAAATCTGCATCCTGACGTGCTTCTTGACGCAAGGAATCAATTCATTGGGGAAGTGGTGTTGATATGACACACAACATACTTTTAGTCTCCATTTTGTGAGAAATAGAATTAGCCACAATATTCTCCTTTCCCTTTTTATAGGTGATATCATAATCATAGCCCATGAGTTTAGACACCCACTTTTGTTGGTCAGGCATGGAAACTCTTTGTTCCAAAAAATATTTGAGACTTTGATAACCGATTTTTATGGAGAAGTGACACCCAATGAGGTAAGGTAGCTAATGTGTGACTACATGCAATATGGCTAACATTTCCTTAGCATATGTGGATTTACCCAGATTACAATCAGAGAGTATCTTGCTGGTAAAAGCCACAGGTTGTCCTTATTGCATCAATAATGCCCCAATACCATGACCAAAAGCATCACTTTCAATGAAAAATAGTTTAAAGAAATTTGGCATGGCTAAAATGGGAGTGGTGGTCATAGCATGCTTGAGTTTAATGAAGGCTTGGTCAGCAAGCCCTATCCAAGTGAAGGAATATTTTTTCAACATGGAGGTGAGGGGGGAAGATATCTTCCCATAATTGCAAAAAAAATTGTGATAATAGTCTATAAGCCATAAAAATCCTTGAAGTCCCTTAAGGGTGAGAGGTTTTGGCCACACTTGAAATGCTTGAATCTTCTTAGGGTCAGCCTTGACGCCATCCTGTGAGACAATGTGTCCTAGATACTCTACTTTAATCAGACCAAAGGAACACTTGGACCTTTTGGAAAAAAGGTGATGGGTTACCAACAATTGTAAAGTTTGATCCACATGATTGAGGTGCTCTTCCCATGTGCGGCTATAAATCAAGATGTCATTGAAGAACACAAGGATGAACTTCCATAGAAAGGGCCAAAAGATGTTGTTCATAAGACTTTGGAATGTAGAAGGAGCATTTATGAGACCAAATGGCATTACCAAGAATTCATAATGACCTTCATGAGTGTGAAAGGTAGTTTTGGGGATGTCCTCATCCTTGAGCCGGATCTGATGGTACCTAGAGTGGAGATCAAGCTTGGTGAAATACATGGTCCCGTGTAGTTCATCGAGTAATTCATCAACCACTAGAATAGGAAATTTATCCTTGACCATAGTCTTGTTGAGTTCCCGGTAGTCAATACATAGGCACCATGAGCCATATTTCTTGGGAACAAGTAGGACATGCAAGGAGTAGGGGCTAGTACTAGGTCGAATGACACCAGCTTTGAGTAATTCCTATACCAGTTTTTCCAATTCTGATTTCATGGCATGAGGGTACCATATGTCTTGATATTTGGTGGTGCACTACCTAGGAGTAATGGGATAGCATGGTTGTGAGAGCGATGTGGTGGTAGTGTAGTTGGTTCTGCAAAGACAACATCATGTTTATGTAGAACTAGTTGTAGGTCTGATGGAATTTCAACCATTAGTGAAGTGGTTGGTTGGATGGAGAAGAGTTGTGCAATGACCCCACATTTTGATTTCTTTAGCACTTTCTCCATACAATTGGAACTAATGAGGTGAGGTGTTCCTGAAGGAGATCCCTTAAGTAAGCATGTCTATCTATTTTTGGAGAATTGCATCCAGAGTTCTACAAAGTTCCAACTGATATTGCCCAACATACTCAACCATTGAGATCCCAAAACCATATCACATCCTCCCAACTAGAGGGTAAACATTTCCTGCTTGAGTTCATAGTCCCCTATCTTGATATTGACATTGTGACATTTTCCTTTACAAGGTAATGTTCCCCCATTGGCTACCATGACCTCGAATGAATTACAAGTGTGGATATAGAAATTTTCTCGCTTAGCAACTCGAGGATCAATGAAGTTGTGTGTGCTTCCTGAATCAATAAGGATGGTAAGACATTGGCCCTTGAAAAATCCCACAAATTTCATGGTTTGTGGAGTGGTAATTCCTGCAAGAGCATGGATTGAAATCTTTGCCTCAGACCCCTATGTATCTTCTTCCTATGGAGAAGGTGTTTTAGGAGGGTCCTCATCCTCATCACTCTGGTCAGTGTTAGCAGGTTCCTCAACATCTATCAAGAACAATCTTTTGTTTGCACACTTATGTCCTTTAAAAAAAATTTCATCACAATTATAACATAATCCTTGGGCACGACGTGCATCCATCTTCTCTATAGTCAATCGTTTGGGTGTAGTAGGTTTATTATCCATTGAATTTTGGATTAAAGAAGGAAATGAAGGTTGATTTTGAGGAAACCATGGTGGGCACCTTTGGTTTGAGAGTTTATATTTGGCCAAATGGGCCAAACTGATAGCTTCCATCATGGACTATGGTTTCAACATCTTTACTTCAGCTTGGAGATCCCCTTTTAACCCATTGATAAAACAAATCATGAAGAACCCTTTCGTCAATCCTCTTGTATTATTGGCCAATTTATCAAATTGAGTTTGGTAGTCACAGATTGAGGATGTTTGTTGCACTTTGGTCAAGGCCCCTGTGAAGCCCTCATACTCACTAGGCCTAAATTGGGTCAGTAGTTGGGACTCAAAGTCCTCACAAGAGAGATTTGGGTTGGAATTACATAACCACTAGAACCCGTGTAGAGCCTCAGATTCCAAATTGAAGGAAGCCATCTGAACTCGATGATATATGGGAACATTATGAAGTCTAAATAATTGATCAACCCTACATAACCACCCATCAACATCCTTCCCATTAAATCAATGGAAGTCCAATTTTGGCATTTTAAAGGATGGGTCATGGTCATTCCTTGTAGATTTTTCAGCCTGGTGTTCTGTTTTGAGTGGTCCCTTATGTAACTTGCTACCCACTTCTATCAATGTTTCTTCTAAGTGAGTGCTAGTGGCCTCATGATCTAGACGAATACCTTGGACCTCTTCCATCATGGATAAAATTTCCAAGTTCAAATTATCAATGGATTTTATTAAGGAGTCCATCTGTTCTAGCTCTTTTTGATGTCCATGGGTACCCTAGGCCATTTTGGAACCTTTTGTGACCAGTTACTAAAAATAGAATTGGGTTTCAAGACTTACTATTTTTAGTAAGTGTCCAAAAAAGTGCTTGGGTGCTATATATCAAAATTATCAGCTCGAAGAGGTGGTCATAATGAGCTATATCCCACAACACTACTTTTTGGCACCCTACACTTTTTCTCTTCTATTTTTTTGAGCCTAACGGTGTTTACAGTTTTTGATTTTGAGCTACAGTGCAAAATTTGGGTAGTGGAGCACTATCTATAATTGAACTATGATCACTCACTCAATTTTTTTCTCAGCCCTGATAGTCTCTCTTACACTGCTTACCTCACTAGTTTGAATATTCTCTGTATTGTGTAGGTTACTGTTATGACAGTTCTATTCTAACACTGGAAACTGCAATTTCTAACTTGACTGTGCTCACCTGACTGACCTGACTATTACTACCACTATAAATCTGACTGTTATTCTCCACACTATCAACTTCACTGTCACCCTCATATTCTATCATGAATTCATGCAATTTATGCTATTTTTTTGGTAGAGGATTCCTTTCTCATATACTCACTTTTGGGAATTTGGAATGTCGGTTTAAAAACAAGGAGTTTTGGTTTGTGATTTTGTTGTAGGTTGAAGTTTTAACAGAACCAAGGTATGCTAGGTAAAGGAGTATGTAACACCCATAGGCCCTATGTTATATGGCAGTGACTAAAAATAGTGCTCGGACCAATATTTTAGGCCACTACCCAAGGATGATTCCACACATATCCTTGAGCACACTATCTGCCTCTCTGATAGTATAGGAGGATAATCATTCAGGATGTTGTGTCCCGTGGACTATGGATGATACAAGGCCGATAAGCTTCCTACTAGATAAAATTTTGTTAACCCTAAAATGGTCTCTTGATACACCTGAAGATGTGTGGGAGCTCAAGTCTGTGTGCGAGTTCTGTTTGAGGCCTGGGCATTGGAGCTTGATCGCCCCTCACTTCACTAGACATTGTATGGGTTATCTAGATTATCCAATAACGACATATCCTTCATGATATTTTAAAACCCCTGGCATAGGGTTTCTACCTACTCAACTAAAAAGACTATTTTTTTTTTGACTGGTCTCTATTTTTTTTTTATAATAGTAAAAAAGAAAATTACATGAGAATAATAGGGGATTATACCTAACAGGTAAGAATCATTACTATTGTAGCATAACTTGGCCCTAGAAAGTGCTCTGATACCACTTGTTAGGATCCTACTATAAAATAAACTCAAATAAACACACTCTCACACAATTGCTTGGAAATAAACTCACATAAACATCATATTAATATTTAGAACAAAATAGGTCCGAGGTGTAGACCAATTGGTTCATCCAAACCCCATAAGGGGGGCGAGAGGTCCAAGGTTCAAATCTCGGGCCTCGTCGGACTGAATGCTTGTCCCTTTCCTGGTGCTTTCAATGACGTAAAAGGTTTAAAATGATTGTGGCATGGTGGTTATAGGGGCGGACTACGCAAAGATCTATGTGGCGGCTTCTAGGGCGGACAACGCAGAATACTGTGGCAACCATAAAATTTGGACAGCCTGCCCGAATTTGTGGCGGCTACCGATTCCACCATGTAAATTAAATATATATATATATATATATATATATATATATTCAGAAAAAAATACACATTATAACAGAAATTTGCATAAAGGAACAATCTCACAATAAGATAGAATTGTAGGCCTCTTCAAGGGGGCAACCTCCTTCAACAATTCATTAACTTGCAAAAATATGAATACATTGGTGCCTTCTCGGGTATTTAAAGAGTTCCTTTCCATGGTTGGCTTACATAAAAAATGCCACCTGGATTACATGCATAATGCCATCCGAATTACATGCATAGTGCCACTCGAATTACATGCACAATGCCACTCGAATTACATGCACAAGGCCACCTTACATAATTTATCTACCATGTGTTACATAAAAAGGGTGTCATTTTTCATAGGCACTACATAAGCTAAAACTTAGAACATTAAAAAATATTAATCATGGGTACTACCCATGTTCTTTAGGAATGATTGCATCATGGAAGTTATTACATTAAGGGTTAGGATGGGATCCTAACAAGGTTTATTTGATTGATCATTTTTGAATAATATCTTGATGCAATTCAGGGCTATAAATTTAATATCTATCATATTCTAAAAGGTAATCATGGTTTTGATATGGAAGCAAAATCAAAATATAGTTTAACCATACCAGTTTCCATAAGTTATTTACATAATGATATTTTTTTTATTTTTTGGGTTTTATTTTTAATCTACCATCATGGAATTTGAATTAGTAGGTTTACTTTACTATATGCATTATATTCCAGGGATAATATTATATATATATATATATGTGTGTGTGTGTGTGTGTGTACATACATACATATATGTATATGTATATATACATATATGTATGTACATATATACATGTATATATATATATGTGTGTGTGTGTGTGTGTGTGTGTGTGTGTGTGTGTTACCAAGGAGGTTAGGGTATCTATTCCACCAAAATCACCCAAGGCTTTCACATGGCCCACCCCCTTTGACACACTCAATGTGCATTCCTAAGACAAACAAAAAAAGAACACACAAACACAAAAAAACCACAAAAACAACAAAAAAGCACACAAACACAAAAAATAAAAAAACATAAAAAATAAAAAAAAAAACAAAAAAAAAAAACACTAAAAAACAATAAAAACACAAAAAAAACCAAGAACAACACAAAAAATACAAATACAGAAAAGAACAAAAACAATACAAAAAACACATACACACCGAAAAACTAAAAATAACGAAAAAATAGATAACAACTTTGGCATTTTTAGGCCAAAATATTTTTTAGGAAATATTCAATAGAGGAAACATAATAAATATTTGTTTGAGTTAGGGAACTAGAATACCCTAACCAAACCAAAGAGAAGGAAAAACAAAACAAAAATAAAATAGGTACCTCTAGTACTGGATCCATCTAGAGAAATTATAGAAATAAGAGCTTCCCTTATTTGCAAAGCCCACTATTTGGGAGGGTGGTCATAGTAAGTAAGATCACCTTTGTCCAATGCCCAATTAGCCAAAGTATCAATACTCCTATTATGTTCTTTGACCACTTGATTGTATTCAACTTTTAAAAAACCCATCTAGATTAATTGAATCTTCTCAACAATTCTTTTGTTATTCAATCAACCTTATGATTCTTGGGAGTCTTCAACATATTAATCATGGCTTGAGATTCATATTCAACCAACACTTATTTCCATCCAACCTTAGAAACCTCTTGAAGGCCTCTAAGGATACCATATCCCTTAGCAAGGTTATTGGAAATATACCCAAATTCTTAGTAAAAGTGAAAACTAGGGAACCATCTAAAAGTCTATCGATTCCTCCCAGACTAGATTTTATAGAGTTCCTCCTAGAGGCTCCATCGATTTGAATTTTCCAAAATTCTTAGGAAGAGGCTTCCAATTAATTTTTCTATTCATATTTCAATTACTCACATTCCATTTAATTTTGTTGCCCTTACAATATTTAATATTCAATCTTTGCATCACTTGATCCCATATTTAGTGGGATTTTTGGGGGTGATTAAGGAGCTATTAGACTAATTCAACGAAGTTGGCAATGATTTTTTCTAGATATAGTGAATATCCTTCATTTTCTAATTGAAAATATGATTATTCCTTTCCTTCTAGATATTCCAAGGTATAATGGTATAACCCATCCAAAATAACTACCTAATAAAATGATCAACACCCTCTTGTTTAGGCCAATCCCTCCAAAGTTGTTCAAAAGTAAAAACAAATAGACCACTATAAGCCAAGTAATATAGCCATTCTCCTCCATATATAAAAGGCTAAGGTACACTCTAAAAATATGGTTGAGAGTTTCCACTTTCTCTCCACATATTTTTCATTTAAATAGGCCATGAAAACCACATTTCATAAGTTACTCACCAGTTATTTTCCTATGATGCAATAATAGCTAAGTAAATAACCTCATCTTAGGCTAGATATTTTTAGCCCACAACTAAGTAAATATGTCATATTATTGGTTGGTATTATTATGGTATAAGAACAAATAACCTTGAGCAATTGAATACTCACCCTTAGTAGTGTTGTTCCATCCAAAATAATCTTTATCATGGGACCAAGAGAGAGATATCATATGAAGGATGCTTTGGACATCTTTTATTTCCTTTTTGGAATTTTAATAGGCTATTCCCCAATAGGTATCCAATATCTATCAAACTCTAAATTACCAGTATGGTACCAATAGTAATTAGCTACCTTTATCTAGTTAGCATGGTGAATCTCCTCCATACAAGGCCTCCAATAGGGAAACTGAGTTATCAAAGGTTGGTGACCATCTCAAGAATTTATCCAGAAATTTACCTATTGAAAATTATGAATGATCCAAAATAACATTTGCTTTATCAAATGTTCACCAGTATTAAGAATTGCTAAAATGGTTGAATATTTTGTAGGCAATTGATAGCGAATAAGATCTTTAGGTCTTTTATTCTTAGCATATTTAGCATGAATATTTTTTGCCCAAAGAGAATTGGGGTTATGCAAAATCCTCTAATATAAATTAGTATATAAAGCCTTATTATTATTATTAGCGGACCAGAATCCTAAGCCCCCTTAATTATTGGGAAGGCATAAAGCATCTCATTTCACCAAGGCCCATTTTATTTTGTCTTTAGTACCACTTTAGAGGAACAGATGATCGATTTGATCCAATTCTCAAAGAACAACATTTGGGATATTCAACATAGTAGAAACAGAAATAGGTATATCTTGAAGGACTAATTTTACCAAGGTAATTTTACCTCCAAAATAAATCCACCTATTGGTCTACTTTCAATTTTTCTTCTTAACTTTATATATATTCAAAACAAAATAAACATTATAATAGAAATTTGCATAAAGGAACAATCTCACAATAAGATAGAATTGTAGGCCTCTTCGAGGAGGCAACCTCCTTCAACACTTCATTAACTTGCAAAAATATGAATACATTGGTGCCTTCTCGGGTATTTAAAGAGTTCCTTTCCATGGTTGGCTTACATACAAAATGCCACCTGGATTACATGCATAATGCCACTCAAATTACATGCATAGTGCCACTCGAATTACATGCACAATGTCACTCGAATTACATGCACAAGGCCACCTTACATAATTTATCTACCATGTGTTACATAAAAAGGGTGTCATTTGTCATAGGCACTACATAAGCTAAAACTTAGAACATTACAAAATATTAATCATGGGTACTACCCACGTTCTTTAGGAATTATTACATCATGGAAGTTATTACATTAAGGGTTAGGATGGGATCCTAACAAGGTTGATTTGATTGATCATTTTTGAATAATATCTTGATGCAATTTAGGGCTATAAATTTAAGATCTATCATATTCTAAAAGGTAATCATGGTTTTGATATGGAAGCAAAATTAAAATATAGTTTAACCATACCAGTTTCCATAAGTTATTTACATAATGATATTTTTTTTTATTTTTTGGGTTTTCTTTTTAATCTACCATCATGGAATTTGAATTAGTAGGTTTACTTTACTATATGTATTATATTCCAGGGATAATAATATATATATATATATATATATATGTGTGTGTGTGTGTGTGTGTGTACATACATACATGTATGTATGTACATATATACATGTATATATATGTGTGTGTGTGTGTATTACCAAGGAGGCTAGGGTATCTATTCCACCAAAATCACCCAAGGCTTGCACATGGCCTACCCCCTTCGACACACTCAATGTGCATGCCTAAGAAAAAAAAAAAAGAACACACAAACACAAAAAAATCACAAAAACAACAAAAAAACACACAAACACAAAAAATAAAAAAACATAAAACATAAAAAAAAAACAAAAACAAAAAACACTAAAAAACAATAAAAACACAAAAAAAACCAAGAACAACACAAAAAATACAAATACAGAAAAGAACAAAAACAATACAAAAAACACATACACACAGAAAAACTAAAAATAACGAAAAAATAGATAACAACTTTGGAATTTCTAGGCCAAAATAATTTTTAGGAAATATTCAATAGAGGAAACATAATAAATATTTGCTTGAGCTAGGGAACTAGAATACCCTAACCAAACCAAAGAGAAGCAAAAACAAAACAAAAATAAAATTGGTACCTCTAGTACTGGATCCATCTAGAGAAATTATAGAAATAAGAGCTTCCCTTATTTGCAAAGCCCACTATTTCGGAGGGTGGTCATAGTAAGTAAGATCACCTTTGTCCAATGCCCAATTAGCCAAAGTATAAATACTCCTATTATGTTCTTTGACCACATGATTGTATTCAACTTTTAAAAAACCCATCTAGATTAATTGAATCTTCTCAACAATTCTTTTTGTTATTCAATCAACCTTATGATTCTTGTGAGTCTTCAACATATTAATCATGGCTTGAGATTCATATTCAACCAACACCTATTTCCATCCAACCTTAGAAACCTCTTGAAGGCCTCTAAGGATTCCATATCCCTTAGCAAGGTTATTGGAAATATACCCAAATTCTTAGTAGAAGTGAAAACTAGGGAACCATCTAAAAGTCTATCGATTCCTCTTGGACTAGATTTTCTAGAGTTCCTCCTAGAGGCTCCATCGATTTGAATTTTCCAAAATTCTTAGGAAGAGGTTTCCAATTCCTTGTTCTATTCATATTTCAATTACTCACATTCCATTTAATTTTGTTGCCCTTACAATATTTAATATTCAATCTTTGCATCACTTGATCCCATATTTAGTGGGATTTTTGGGGGTGATTAAGGAGCTATTAGACTAATTCAACGAAGTTGGCAATGATTTTTTATAGATATAGTGAATATCCTTCATTTTATAATTGAAAATATGATTATTCATTTCCTTCTAGATATTCCAAGGTATAATGGTATAACCCATCCAAAATAACTACCTAATAAAATGATCAACACCCTCTTGTTTAGGCCAATCCCTCCAAAGTTGTTCAAAAGTAAAAACAAATAGACCACTATAAGCCAAGTAATATGGCCATTCTCCTCCATATATAAAAGGCTAAAGTACACTCTAAAAATATGGTTGAGAGTTTCCACATTCTCTCCACATATTTTTCATTTAAACAAGCCATGAAAACCACATTTCATAAGTTACTCACCAGTTATTTTCCTATGATACAATAATAGCTAAGTAAATAACCTCATCTTAGGCTAGATATTTTTAGCCCACAAATAAGTAAATATGTCATATTATTGGTTGGTATTGTTATGGTATAAGAACAAATAACCTTGAGAAATTGAATACTCACCCTTAGTAGTGTTGTTCCATCCAAAATAATATTTATCATGGGACCAAGAGAGAGATCTCATATGAAGGATGCTTTGGACATATTTTATTTCCTTTTTTGAATTTTAATAGGCTATTCCTCAATAGGTATCCAATATTTATCAAACTCTAAATTACCAGTATGGTACCAATAGTAATTAGCTACCTTTATCTAGTTAGCGTGGTGAATCTCCTCCATACAAGGCCTCCAATATGGAAATTGAGTTATCAAAAGTTGGTGACCATCTCAAGAATTTATCCAAAAATTTACCTATTGAAAATTATGAATGATCCAAAATAACATTTGCTTTATCAAATTCTCACCAGTCTTAAGAATTGCTAAAATGGGTGAATATTTGGTAGGCAATTGATAGCGAATAAGATCTTTAGGTCTTTTATTCTTAGCATATTTAGCATGAATAGTTTTTGCCCAAAGAGAATTGGGGTTATGCAAAATCCTCTAATATAAATTAGTATATAAAGCCTTATTATTATTATTAGTGGACCATAATCCTAAGCCCCCTTCATTATTGGGAAGGCATAAAGCATCTCATTTCACCAAGGCCCATTTTCTTTTGTCTTTAGTACCACTTTAGAGGAACCGATGATCGATTTGATCCAATTCTCGAAGAACAACATTTGGGATATTCAACATAGTAGAAACAAAAATAGGTATATCTTGAAGGACTAATTTTGCCAAGGTAATTTTACCTCCAAAATAAATCCACCTATTGGTCCACTTTCAATTTTTCTTCTTAACTTTATACAATAATGAATTCCAATATTTTTTCTATCTTTGAATATTGATAGGAATACCTAAATAAATTATTAGAAGGGAGGTATTCTTATATATTAATTTATCCAAGACCATGGATTCCTTTCTAGGAGAGGAGTGAAAAATAATAATTTTAGATTTGTATTTATTGATCAATTTATCGGTATCCTTAGAAAAATAGCTAATGATTTGATTAAATTTAGAAGCTTCCTTAATTGTAGCTTTACATAATAGAGTAGAGTCATCATAAAATTGAATAAGAGAGATAGGCCTTGATACATGAGGAATGGTAACTCCCTCAAGGGTTATTTTTTCTCTATTTTTGGTTATAGTCATGTCCAGGCATTCAACAAGAATGATGAACAAATAAGAGGAGAGGAGGTCACCTTGACTAATACCTCTAGAAGTTGGGAATAGCTATGAGGGCCTACCATTTATAAGAACTGAGTAGGAAAATGAATAAATACATCCCATAATCCAATTTCTCCAAAACTAAGAGAATCCAAATTACCCCAAAAAATTGACAAGGAAGTGTCAATCCACTTTATCATAAGCTTTGGATAAGTCTAAATGAATGAATATAAAAGGATATGTTTACATTTCTATATAATGGATGGCCTCCTGAGCAAGAACTATCTCATTCACTATTTGACACCCTTCCACATAACTCCCTTGTTCAAGGAAAATAATATTATGCAATAGAGGCTTCAACCTTTCCACCATGATCTTGATAATGATTTTGGGAAGAAAATTACATAAATCTATAGGTATAAAAGTTGGGATATGGTGTACCTCTTGAGATTTTGGGACTAGATATATATAATTTTTATTGATAACCTTCAAAATTTCTTTGGATTTCCTAGCTTCTTTGACCACCTCTAATAAATCAACATGAAGGATATCCCAAAATTCTTGGTAGAACTCAATGGGAAAGCCATAAAGACTTGGGGTTTTCCTTTTTGCATTTAAAAAACCACATATTCAAGCTCATTGATAGTAACTAGAGTAGTTAAAATAAAGTTCTCCTTAGAAGTGGTAAGAGTAGGGATTGCTCAAAGAACATTTTGTTGAGAAGCCAAGTCAAGAGGAATAGCAAAAAAAATATTAGAAAATTAATTGACAACAATAGAGTTCATGCCATCTCAAGAGTATACAATATATCTAGAATGTTATTTTAGGAAAGAAATAAATTTGTGATATATTCAAGCTAGAAGAGATTTGTGGAAGAAATCTATATTTTGATCTCCTTTGAGCCAATGGATCCTATATCCATAAGAGTTCATTTTTTCTCATCCCTCTAACTAAGTTGTGAGTCTAATTTAATTTGTACTTCTACTCTCTATGACACCATCTAAATAGATTTTCTTATTAAAATTTTTAAAAGCAATCACTTCATGATTTTTTGTTAGACATCCCCAAAATCCTTCCAATTTCAAATATTGATTTTGGATTTAATAAATTGCAACATTTTTGCAAAATAGAACATTTTAGTCTCATACCTTGGTTTACCTTCCTTCCACCATTATTGCACTTGATTTTTGAAGGAATTTTCTCTAAGCCACATTAACTAAAATTGAAAAGGTGAGAAACTCACATTGGTTTTCCATATTTCCACCATGACTAGCTAGTGATCCAAACCAATATTGTTAAGATTTTTTATATTAGGAATGTAACCCTGGATTAAGATTAAGAAATTGTTAGATATCAAGAACCTATCCAATATCTCCATGATACAATCTAAGCCTCACATTTTTTTAGACCAAGTCACAAAGCCATTATTTGGCTAGATGTCCATAAGATGAAGGTTTGCAATATCCTCACTCATGAGGTCAGTGCTCCTATCCAAATTTCTATTTACCCTTATTTTATCATCTAGAGATATGATGGCATGTAAATATCCTCTGATCAAGATCCAATATTTAGAAACATGAGAGATAATATAGGTTATATCATTTCATTATCTTCTCTTTTCTTAAAAAATAGTTAGAACATAAACAATTATGCAAAGCATAATTTGGTTGGAATGTCTACTTTGAATAGCTATAGATGAAAAAACCCAACTGCCACCATATGGTGAATAACTACATCTTTTGTGTCTCAAAGGCAATCAATGCCACCAAAATTCCCTTAGGAATTGAGGGAAGCAATTTTTCTAGTTGGCCAAATTTTACTAGCAATTGATTCCATTCTCTATTGATATCTTTCATGAAGGAAAACAAGATATGGATGCTTTGTCTAAATCATTCTTATAATTTTATTTTATTTTGCAAGACTCTCTTTGAGTTATCTAATATTACAAGTGATGATATTCATTAATACTAGATCCAAAAAAGTTGGTAGGGGCATTATATTACCTTCCTCTACAAGATTTTCACCTTCTTTTACCATATGTTGTTGATTGGTCTTCCGACCTTCCTTTTGGTTAGAATCCATATTCAATTTTTTTTTTCCTTTTTTATTGACTTATACCAATTGAATTTAGGATGGCTTCTAACCTTGAATAATTCATGTACAAATATAAAGTGTTACTAGAAGATTAAAAAAGATCTATCTTGGGACCTATATTATTTAAAGTATCAAAATTTAAAAGATTGTTTTTCTTGTGTATATTTTCTCCCTTTTTTTTGCTAAAAGTATTTAATTAGTTGGTTTGTCTTTGATTCTTTCCTTGCATATTTATATTGTGTTTCTAATATTTTTATTTGAATTGTTTCCTCTTCCTAACCTAGGACATCATTTGTGGAAATAATTTCAAATATATTAGCTGATAACTTCAATTGATCCTTCATAACTGGTTTTTTTAGTGTTCTTTTTCTTAGGCATTTGGAAACCTACTAAGTATGTATCCTCTTTATTTTGATCTAAAATTTTATTTGGGTAGATACTAGCCAAATTACCAAGTTTGGGTAGAGGTTTACATGAAGCCCTAATATTAATGTTAGCATTAGGTTAAGGTTGTCCACCATAGAGGGCATCCCTAAAATTTATTTTTGGGTTGATAATTGGAAATCCTTGCCCTTGAAAGGGGTTTCCATAGTGTATTATTTTTGGTAGTGCTCCTTAGTACTGAATTTGCTTGAGATTTGAACCATTTTTTATTAGTTACCTAAAACTTGTTTTGAGATCTCTTTAACCCATGCCTTAGACATTGAGGAAATATATTATTTTCAATTTTATTTTATGTATCAAATTGGAATCCATTTTCAATCAAGTTAATAGCTTGAATATCTATTGCAATATAGATTTCTAACCCATCTTAGGTCCCGTGCAACATATCCCACTAAAATCATGAGCAAAAAGCACAAAAGGGTTGGACAATAGGGACTAAAGACCCTAAAAACAACTTGTATAGCTACTTGCACTCAACACAGATGAAACCCTCAGACAATTTTTTGCTTATTCAAAAGAACCCTGGCCAAGTTTTTGATAGATGATAAATTACCATAATAGTTTTGATAAGTTATTCTCATAATGATATTTCTTTTTTGGTTTGGTTTTTCTTTTTTATCTACCATCATGGAATTTGAATTAGTAGGCTTCTTTTCCTATACATATTTGATTCCTAGGATAATATTAGATTAATTTTTTAAAACCTTTCCTTACTTTATATATATATAGAGAGAGAGAGACAGAGATAAATTATTTTTTAATGATGTATGGCATCCAAATTCATGGTTTTTGACTATTCATGTTTAATGGAATTTATCTTACTATGGAAAAGTTGGTATTAAGTAGATGATAATGAAATGAGATTTTTTATTGTTATTAACTATTATTATTTTATGTATTTTAATAAAATTGTAAAAGAATTTGATAATTTTTTTGTCTTTGAGGATTGACACATTTTACCTTAAGACTTTCTTATCTATCATGAAACTCAACTGATGTTTGCATACTAGCCAATTCTTATACATATAAATTTTTAAAATTGATATTCACCATACTCGCTAGATTTAACTTACACTAGCATATTATGTAATTTGGTTGTTTTCATTCCTACCCCTACGAGCTATTGAAATTCACACGTATTTTCATAAATGTACAAGAACAATACATCCATATAAATATTGTTAAAAAATATAAAAAAAACAAAAGAGAAATATATAGCAGGCACCCTTAGGAAGCATAAATAATCAATATATTATCCTTAGATACAAACACAATATTTTGATATAATGAATGGATTCATGGGGTTATTTATACCAATAAAAAATTCTCAATTACATAAAAGATTTTAACCTAAGTCAATATAATAAGAAGGCTTAAGGTTAATCATAAGTTATAAGGTGGATTTAACCATAACATGGTTACAAGTGGCCTATAGGGATTGCATAGCAATATAGTATAATAAATTAAATACATTTATGCAATGATTACCCCATAGGCCTATACAATATTACATAATGCAATATAGACCTTCACCATAATAAAATTATACTTTCAACACCCCCTCATAATTTGAAATAAGGGGAGAATGAGAGAAGACATTAGTGATAATAATACGTTTCCCCATAATGGATTCTCTAGTGGGCGTCTACACTTAAATAATATTCATAAGTATCCCACACAGTTTTAAAGAATTCAAGACATAGTTTTGAATCTCTGCAATATGGGAAAGGCATAGGTTCTATGGGACATGGGGATGCCCATGGAACCAACGCACATATGGACAGAAGATCTAAAGACCCTATTGAAGATGATGGAGGATTTTTTACTACTGAAGTGGGTAATCCTCCAATAAATATCCATTCCAATACTAACGACGGTCTGCATCTATTCCTAAAAAATACTGTCTTGAATGGTACTCATGAAGGAATTCAAAAAGCTTCCTTTGCTGACACCCTCAAAAAAAGCATGGGTCCATTTTTGGACCCTAATATATCATGCATTGGGAGACTTTAACCTAAATTTCATGAGCTTGTCCTTCCTGAATGCATCATGGAGACCATCATCAAGAGAAATTCCATGTCTTTGGTCAAAAAATTTGTGGTCTCTCAACCTAACATTGAATCCATTCACAGATGGACCTTTAGTAAGTGGAAGTTGGTCAGCCACATGGATATCGTTGCACTTCAAAGAGGGTTATTTTTTATTAGGTTGAAAAAATCAAGCAAATTTGAGCATATTATCATTGGTGGACTGTGGTTATTTTTATGCTGAGCCCTCTTCCTTCAAAAATGGGATGCAAGTTTTGACCCTAAAACCTAGAGTATCAACATTTCTCCTATCTAGGTTAGGCTCTCGAGTCTCCCTATCTATTTTTGGGAAGAAGATATTTTGAGAAATATTCCCCTATCAATAGGTGACCTTGTTGCCTTTTAACTAGCTTCAAAATCTCAGTCAAGGATGACCCACACTCACTTGTGTGTAATGGCTGATTAGATTCAGAGCTCATAACCTTCATTGATCTAACTTATGGGTCTTACCACCACTACTAGGCCATCGTATACAAAAATATTTTTTTATTTATTTAGAATGTAGAATGCAGGTACATATTCATGTTCAATATCCCTTGCTACGAAGGAAAAATGGAGCGAAAGACAATAATGTTCTAAGGGCCAATCCCAATATGGGTAATCGGTCCCAAAAAAACAAGAGCCATCTAGATCCAGGATTTGAGAATATGAACCCTAAATTTGATGGTGCGGTAGGAAAAAAATAGTGATCCAAATTAGAAGCATACTCCAACCCCCCTAATCATCAAGTTTGTTCTCTTGTTTCCAATCTCAATCATTTTGGTTTGTTATCAATTGAGTTAGGCTCTAATATGGAAGCATCGGTAGATCCAAAACTTGAGACCCCCTACCCTATCCTAGAAGATGTTTTTCCACTAGATATGTCCCTTATAAATCAAGGATTTATTGAGGATTTTTCCCTATTTTCCACCATCCTCAAATATAGACCTATTTTGGGTGGATCACCTCCCCTTTTCTCTCTTGTAAAAAACCATTCCTCCATTATCATGGGTGCTACTTTGGTGCAGCCTTCACCTTCTATTACATCCCATACTATGGTATGCATCAAAGCCTCATATCCTATACCTATGTATTCTCCTTTGGATTCCCCATCTAAACTCACTATAGGAGAATAATATTGTTGTCCCCTACACACAAGAAGTTATATAAGCCAGTCATTGATATTGGAGTGGAAAAGAAGAAATGCAAACCCTCCTTACATGAGAGAAGGAAAGAAGCTGAAAATAATATAGCTAATGGTATTCAAGTGAATTTTATACCGTCTCCTAAAATCCCTTTATTGGAGACATCCAAAGAAGAAGTAAAGAAACACAAAGTTAATCACCCTTAAGGAAGAGGAAAGAAATATTTGATTAAATCTCTCAAATTAAGATAATTGTATGGAATATAAGAGGTCTGAATGGTGTTACGAAGTAGTGTATTGTTTCATCCATGGTTAAGGACCTTAAACATAATATTCTTGTTCTCCAAGAATCTAAATTAGATGTATCCAACTCTAAGAAGTTCGTCAAAAGGATATTAAAGAACTATGAGTTTTTAGCTAGTCCAGAATAAGGCACCTTAGGAGGTCTTCTTTGCATGTGGAATATGTACAAGATAAAAGGATCTATGTTTTCTATATTATATAAAGTAATTCATATAATTTTTCAGTTTTTGGAATCCAATTTAAAATGGGTCTTAACCAATATCTATGCCCCAAATAACTTTTTTGAAACAAGGGCCTTGTGGAATTAGTTGTATCAAATAAAAAATTATTTTTTGTGTAATGAATGGATGATTGTAGGAGATTTTAAAAATCCTTGGTATCCCACTAACAAGCTTGGTGGATCCCCCATCATTCCTAAGTGTTATGAAAATTTTGCAGAGTTCGTTTATTCCAATGAGTTGATGGATATTGAGTTAAAAGGGTCCACTTTCACATGGTCTACTCAAAGATCAGGTAGTCATCTCATTCAACTAAAACTTGATCGAGTCCTTTTATCCAAATATGCCATTTCATTTATATCCCTATATTCCATGCCCAAAATTGCTCGAAACACAATCCACTGATTTTTGAAGGAGCTAGACCTGATTGGTTTTTTAAACCCCATTTTAGATTTAAATATATGTGGATCTCTCACTATGATCTTAGAATGAAAATTTTAGAATGGTGACAGCAATATTTCAAAGGCTCTAAATTCTCTCAGGTGGCTATGAAGCTTAGAGTAGTTAAAGGTAATCTTAGATCCTAGAATAAGTAGTCTTTCAACAATATTTTTGATATTAAAAATATCCTTACCTGTTAGCTCACCCAAGTTGAATATAAAATTCAGCATGATAACTCTCCAGAACTTTGATCAGAGAAAAATGTTCTACTTTTCAAGTTCCACAATTTTTTGGCCAAAGAAGAGATCTTTGGCATCAGAACTCTAGAGGTCTTTGGCTCAAGGAAGTATATGCAAATACCAAGTTCTTTCATACCACTACTCTCCATAATAGAAGTGCAAATAAGATCAGAGAAATCAGGAAGAGAGATGGCACCACCATAAAGAAAATTTTGGATATTAGGGCAAAAGTTGACTGTCACTTTCAACATATTTTGGATGAACCTCATGAATTCTGCAATAACATTTTTTAATTCCTTCTGCAACATATTTCCACTTTGGTCACCCAAAATTCCAATGATCTTCTCATGTAGCCATTTACCAATGATGAAACTAAAGAAGCTCTATTTTCTATGCATGATGACAAAGCTCTGGGGCCAGACGAGTTTCCTCCTAGATTCTTCCAAGAATTCTAGGACATAGTTGACAAGGATATTACCGAAGCTATTCAATAATTTTAAAAGACTAAGTAGATACAAAGGGATATCAACTCAACCATAACTTTGGCTCCAAAGTATACTGAATGGGCTACCTTTTTTGACTATCGAAATATTAGCTTGTGCAGTGTAGTTTATCAAATTTTAACTAAGACCATGGCCAACCATATGAAAGAGCTCCTCCATACCATCATAGATTTTTACCATGGCAATTTCTTCAAGGATAGAGTTATAACTGATGGTATCATTACAATTCATGAGCTTATCCACTCAGTTACCAAAAGCAAAAATCCAGGCTTATTTCTTAATCTTGATATCAGTTAGCCTTTGATAGAGTTAAGTGGAACTTTCTTTTTGTGGTTTTGAAGAAGTTTGGGTTCCATAATGAGTGGTTTAGTCTCGTTGAATCATGCATCTTATTTGCATGTTTCTCTATCCTTGTCAATGGTACCTTTGTAGGTTAGTTCAAAAATAGCAAAGGTATTCAACAGGGAGACCCAATATTGCCCTTCCTATTCATCATTTTAGCTAAGTCTTTAGGAATATCCCTCAAGGTAGTCTGTAGGTCGGGTATTATTTTACGTATCAACGCTTATTCTAATTTTTTACCCATATCCCACCAACAATTTATGGATGATACTATCCTTGCCATCTGGTCTTCTATTCCAGAAGCTCATACAATCAAATCCATTCTCAACTCATACAAGGAAGCAACTGGCTATAATATCAACTTCCACAAAAGTCTAATCTTTTTTAGCAACACTCCTAGAGATCGCTAGATAATATTGCTAAAATTATTGAATGCTCCATATCCAATATCCTAGAAACTTACCTACGCCTTCCTCTCTTTTAGGGCAGACCATCTAAAAGCATGTGGAATAATGTCATCTAGATAATAATGAAGAAGTTAGTCGGATGTAAAGGTTTCCTCCTAATTCAAGTGGATACAGCTACCTTGGTCCAATCCTGCCTCCAGAGTATCCCAGTATTTTTTATTTCGATCTTCAAGGCTCCCATGTCTGTCTAACACAACATTAAAAAAATCTATAAATGCTTTCTTTGTTCTGGCACTAAGAACAGGTTAAGATTTCCATTGATGACATGGGATAAGGTGTGTTCAAATAAAAATCAAGGAGGTCTCAGGTTTTGGAAAATTCACAAGATGGATTATGCCTTAATAAGCAAGCAAGGATGGAAAATTATTTCCAATGCTTAGATATTGTGGGTTGACATAATTAAAATCAAATATCTTCAATAATATTCCTTGCTTGAATACAATGCTTTCCCAGAGGGGTATGCCTTCTGATATTCTATGATTCATACCCGACATATTATCAAGAGAGATATTAGATGGTATGTTGGTAATGGATCCTCCATACACTTTTTGGAATACTCTTAGATTTCTCAGTAGCCTTTAATAAAAAATATAGCCCTCCGATAGCTTAAGCCTCTCATTGATTATCTATTCGGGGGCTTGGTCTCTCATTTTATCACTAGAGACCATAGTAATAAACCCTGCTGGGTAGGTCTACCTGATAACCTTGTTCATCTTGATTAGAGTGAGGCTTCCAAGGTTCTATATTCTATGCTCAAAGGTTATGTTCTTCCTAGGAACCTTCCTCTTGATTGTCCTTTCTAGAAGCTAACTGAATCTGGTGAGTTTTCTGTCAAATATGCATACTTTGCTCAGGTTGATCCATCTAATGTGTGGTTCCCTTCTAACAAAATTTGTATTAACAAGATGACTCCCAAAATTGCTCACTTATTCTGGCTAACTATCCAAAATAAAGTCTTAACCACTAAAAATATCATTTCCCGTGGCCTTTTTATCCCTAACAAATGTCTTCTTTGCAAATCAGATTGGGATTCAGTGAATCACCTATTTGTTTCCTATCCTTTTACCAATATAGTTCATTCTTCTCTATTTAGCAAGCTTCACATTACCTGGGTTTTCCCTATTACTATTGAATATCTTTGCATCCAATGAAATAACCCTTTCCAATTTTCTCAACTCAAAATTACCTGGTATTTCATGCTTCCCCATTATCTTTGGCAATTATGGTTGGAAATAAATAACACTCTTTAACGACCTATCCAGAAACCATGATGCCATTGTAGCCAGAGTTCTTTTATTTTCTATTAAAAATACCAACATCACCACTTCCTCAGACTGTCCCAAGTCTGAATTTGAGTCCAAAATTTCTTCTGAGCTTAATATCATCATTGATCAGTCTAGAAGAATTTCACCCATGAACAGGGATGAGGCTGTTTGGAAGCTACCATAGGTTGGATGGTCTAAGATCAATTTTTATGGAGCCTCAAAAGGTAATCCAGGAAGAGCCAGCATAGGTGGGGTTATCAAATATGAGAATGCCAAGATTCAATTAGCTTATGGAGAATTCATTGGGGTCCATTCCAATAGTGTGGCTAAAGCTCATGCAATGTTACAAGGGATCATAGCTTCCATGATCTCGGCATTCAAAATTTGGTGATTGAAGGAGACTCCCTCAACACCATCAACCTCTTGAAGAATAGCAACACCCCTCGTGGAGTATAGCTAATACGATTGAGGAAGCAAGGTTGTATGTTCAAGAATTTTCCAATGTTAATATTTAGCACGTCTTTTGTGAAGCCAACTAGCTTGTTGACTTCATGGCCAATTTGGGCCAAAACATAGAACCTTTGAAAATATGGGTAGAAGATTTCCCCCAATGCCTATTGGACAAGTGTATTTCTAATGCTCTAGTTTCATATGTGTAAGATACGTCTGGGAAGGTTATTCACTAGTTGAAGCAACATAAAGTAGATGTGAGATCCCCTATCATTACCAAGGCACTAAAAGATCTTCAAGATGATCTCAATGGCCAAAATATTGATGAGTAAAGCATAATTCCTCCTTTATGGTTCTACTGATAGTTTATTTCGGGGATTTTTTTTGTTCTGAGTTTTATTAGAATATGATCTCCTTTTGTACCTCTATTTACTCTGCTTATTTTGCTTCAATATGGTTGTAAAAATCACCTCTCTGTCCGTATGCCTTTGGGAAGGCTTTTGTTCTGGGTTGTCCTTCTTGTTGTTCAATATTTGGGAACATTTCAACATCCCATTTTATCAATCAAAAGAAAAAGTGATAGTACTCATTTTGTTATAAGTGGTTTGGATCTACATAAAAAATGTATAAAATATTTCAATAAAAATATAACATAAGCTAAAGTAGGCATAAATTCTCCAAAACAAAATAGAATAATTAAATAAATAAAAAGTATTGGATCTTTTATTTGCCTCTTTTTTGAAGGTGCTTATGAAGGTTTGAGAAGTAGTTCATCCTATAAATTGGAAGAAAAAATGGAGGTTCCAAATAAATTTTATATGTGGCCAACCGATGAAGCTCCATACGTGCTTTTCTATAAATGCATTCCTTACACTCAGATATTATACAATAAGTATAAAAAATGTGTAGGCACCACAAATAATCACTATACTATCCATAGATAACATACACAACAATTTGATGCATTGGATGGAGCAATGGGGGCATTTATACGAATACTAAAACCATAATTACATAGAAGAGTTTAACATAAACCAACATAATAAGAGGGATTATGATTAATTACAAGTTATAATGTGGGTTTGACTAAAACAAGGTCAATTGTGGTCCATAATATCTACATAATAAAATATTACAATAAACTAAATACATTTGTATAATTTCTTTTGGTAAATAAAAGTTGTCATTAATTATCGGGTTGTGCAGGTTAACCCAAAACCTAATACAAAATCTAGCATTATACTGAGATTAAGTATCCTAGTCATCCTTAGAACATTCTTTTCAAAACTTATGTTGGTTATCCTACAATACCTTACACTTACTATAGAAATACAGTTCAACATGACAATTAACATTACTTATAGCAATAATTGTTTGAGTTGACTTAGAGAAAAAACTCTATGCTTATCACAAAAAACTTGGGGAAAAATCACCCTTCCACATTTCTCCTTAATCAGTAGTGTATTTTTCATGTTTAATAATATCTTCCACTTCATGTGGTATCCCTCGTGTCCACATCATCAAACTTCCCGCATCAATACCCACATTGGCTAGTTTGTCAGCTGCTTTGTTGGCCTCACAAAACACATGGAGAATCCTCCTGTCCTGTCTTTCCACAAAAAGGATCCTTGCCTCGCGTATGACAACCTCAATACTCCATAGAGGTTTTTTACCATTGGTTAACAGGTTGATGATATTCATGGAATCGCCTTCAATCACCAAATTTTCATGAGTCTCCTAGGCAAATTTTAACCCTCTCAAAAGAGCTCTAGCTTCTACCTCATTATTAGTTATAAATACATTTGTATAATGATTATTACTAGGCCTATACAATATTACATCAAACATTATCAACCTTGACCATAAGTTAGATTACACTTTCAATAGGAACTCTAGAATATCTTGTAATAATTATTGTCAATTTATTATTTATTATTTTTAGTAACCACGTCTCCTACAACCTTTTCTCTTGTATTTGTTTATTCTTTTGACAATAATAAGTTCTTTATTGTTTTGATTGGATCAATAATAAACTTAATATAGAAAATTGTAGGTTTGGTATTTGAGCCTAATTAATTATTACAAATTTATTTCTTTTGTCACATTTTCATGATATTACATGTATTTTCAATTCTAAAATTATACCTTCTAAATATTTTGAGTGTGGGCATGGCACAATCAATCTAAAATAGTCACTTTATAATCCAAGGATTGAATCCATATTTAGTCATTGGTTTGAATTCCTTGGACACTAGTAAAATATTTTAGGTCTTCATATCTTTAAACATGTGCAAATATATAGTTTTTTTTCATACTTATTAATCTATGATGTGCCTAGATTTGAGCCTATATTATTGGTTACCATTTTGAATCTCTCTTTTTCCATAGAATTAGTGTCAACATATAACAACAAATATGAATCAACATTATAGATGGTAATTACAAATAATGGAAGGTGTCATATCTCATGAATATATATTGCTAGTGCTTAGATGATTTGTTATATCACATTATAAAATTATGTATATTTAAATACAATGAATGCCCAAATATGACATAACAAACCATAACTAATCTTGTAACTACCCCTAACTTCTAGTAGACCTTATATACCATTGATCTCTTGAAGTCATTGGATGCATTATTTTATGGGTATGCTTTTCATATATAAATGGAACAATTTGGATAAAACCAATTCTCCTAATGATTCATATGATTATTTTTTTAGTTGTATCAAACATGATTGGGCTAACTCAACTATGCATGTGCAATAAATACATGCTCTTCTTATTCATCAATATGGGTAATGAACCCATCTACAACTACCCATACTTCTTCAAACTCAAGTTGTATTTTGAGTTTATCTTCCAAGAAGCATAATTATTGTGTCATAATAGTTGGGAATCAGTCATTAGGAACTTTGGTACAATACTAGCTGTATCAAAATTTCACAAAACTATAAAATAATTCTTCCACTATGGTAGCCTAAAAATTTCATTTCCAATGAGCACATATAAGGCTATAACTATAAACTGAATGATGCCTTGAATTGCAAGAAAAAATTTCTTGTTGGGAAAAATAGTAAGTAGAGGTTGGAATATTTTAGTGTTCAAAAATATTATGTGTATCTTTTCTTTCCACCTATAATGAAACAAAGGAGAAAACAATAATTATTATCTTTATTAGTCTTCCCACTCTCAATGTGGGATATTAGAAATGCTTTAATCAAAAATTTGTCAAAGACATTGAAGGTTGGATTCTGTTGAGAATATATGCCTTACTTTTAAATTTTCATGTGTTAATATCTAGTGGTTGTTCTTTTGTCCATCCATATTTCTTCATACCTGTGTTAATTTCTGGTTGGTTGTGCTTTTCTCTAGGCAATATCTTTGTCCTTTGCTGAAAATTATTTTGGCACGACAAATTTTATAGGTAATTGGGCATGATTCACTTTAAATGATCTTTTGAGATGCTAGTTTAAGATTTTTCTATTCATATCAATAATATCTCCTCCTTCTAGTGATTATTTAAATCCAAAAAACTATATTCCTAGTCACTTGCATAGAAATCACCTAAGGGAATCCATTATAAAAATGCTCTTTTAATATTCTAAATCCTGTGTTTGCAGTGAGATACCCTTTGTTATGTTTAGGAGGTATGACAAGTTCTAGGTATATATAGGCACTTTCCTTTTATGACTCTTTCAATGCTTACTTCTCAATATTGACTTAGACAACATTATGTTGCTTCTTACCAATGAATACATAATTTTTGCAAGTGTCTGAAGAACACAAGCTTATACTGAGGGGGGGGTGAACAGTATAAGACCTCTTTTTACTTTTTCCTTTATACTTAAAAATAGTAAAGTAATTTACCCAAAGCAATAACAAAGAAATGCACAATATCATCCACAAAGTGACACCAATTTTAACGTGGTTCACCCAGAATGGTTGGGCTACATCCACAAAACTTTTCTCTAAAAGTTATCTCAAAGTTCTTTGGGAATCCTTCCCAATTACAATGTTTATGAGCCTCGGCCCAAAGGAGATACCTTCCTTCAATCAAAATTTATGAGCCTCTGCTCAAAGGAGATACCTTCCCCCAATCAGAATTTATGAGCCTCTGCTCAAAGGAGATACCTTCCCCTCTGCTCTGGAAATGATCCCTCAAAAGATCAACTGCCTCTACCTCTTTCCAGCATGTGGAACTCCTTTCCACCAAAGACCTCCTGTCCTCAATGCTTAGCCTAAGATACCTCTGCCTTCTATGATCATGTCCACAGCAGCTCAACAACCTGTACCAAACACATTCAATCGGTCTAGTACAAGTCTTCCTCTGTCTATCAGATCTGTCCAACTCTTGAACAAATCAATCCTCTACATACAAGCCTTATCAAAGACTTTCCAAATATGTCCTCAGGTTCTTCTCATAGAACCAATGCACTTATGTCCTCAAGTTCTCTGATAGAACTATCAAACTCAGCTCACAAGTCCTTTGCTAGGACCTATCCAAATCTGCTCACAATTCCCCACCGAAACCTGTCCAAAAACTACTCACAAGTCCCCACTGAAACCTGTCCAAAAACTACCTGGAACCTGTCCAAAAACTCAGCAAGCTCACCAAGAAAAAATTTCTTAGTAGGAAATCACAAAGTGAATTTTTAGAGACCCAATGTGATTTGTCAAACTCATAGAAGCATAAAGAGAATTGTTAGAGAATCAATATGTTCTATACTCAAATCCCAATCTCAAAACTCAACTCAAATCAACTCAGCTCAATCTCAATCTCAAATCTGAAAACTCAACTCAATATCTGAAATGGATAGGATAGAATGTTTTCTTTCAAGAACATGAAACCCCAATAATTGCCAACTATGCAAAGAATCACATAACAATGATACTCATGTTTTTTTCACCATCAATTAGGGTTTCAACATCAATGCTCATCAAATAAGGTTTAGTCAACCAACACCATTCAACTCAACATCAACCTTGAAGCATTCAACCAATCATCACAAGAAAAGGAAACAAGTAGAAATTCTTTTCCCTCCAAAGATATTTGAACAAAATAGCCACCAACACAATATCACCAAATTCAAAGAATAACTTTCTCAAATCAACTCAATGGAGTAAGCCCAATATCATGAATCAAGTAAAGCAATAACTTGATCAAACAACCTCTATGGAAGCAACTCAACCATTAAACTCAAAACAGCCAACCAAGGGTTCCACCAACTCAATGCAAGTAGCTAGACTCACAAATATAAACCCTAGCACACAAAGCTTCCACTATCAAAATTTATGCATTCACCAAAAACTCTCCTTAAGGATAACAATGCATAAGTAGTCTTCAACAAACCAAAAAATAGGATTTACACCTAGCCAAAAGATACCTAGTAGAATACCTTTTCACTCCAACCTTATTTCAGAAAACATACACCAATCATACTCATAAGAATAATGTGCCCATACCTTATTGGAGTAGAAGATAATTGAACCTTCAAGCTGTCACCACACACAACTCTCAAACTTCCAACCAAGTTAGGGTTAGAATAAAAATAAATGAGCAATAATATAAAATTCCTTTATTACACCTTTTAGCTCCACTTCTTTAAACACAACCACCATAACATGCCAATAAATCAACAACCAAAAATTACACCTTATATCTCCATTTTTAAATTTAGCATAGCAAAAGACTAATCTCAAAAATACAACCAAAGAAATATCCCCTTATTTCTCCTATGTATTTTAAACAATGCTAAACAATGCCAAAAATCATATCAAGAAAAATAATCACACCTTATAATGGCTGCCCTTGAAGATTCCGAAATTCGTGGCACAAAACATGTTTTAATAAAAACATGACTAATCCATGCACAGCTCCCTCCACGGGGATCGAAATGCAGACATCTGCCTACGCAAGGTCCAAATGCATCCTTCGCTGCCACTAGCCCACAAGGGGATTACGAAGTCCAAGATGGACTTCCTTCCACATAAACGGTCAAGCTTTTCGAAAGCTTTTCAAACCACGAGCTCTCCTCTTTCGTAGCGTAAACATAACATTCGATCGTAGCCAAACCAATTAATTGCCTTCGATTTTCCAAGAGACTTTAACCTTAGGAACCTTCTCATATTTATAGTCCATACATGGACTTTAGAACACGTTGGCTGCAAAGAAAAGTAATTTTGAATTTAATAGAAATTTGCTTTCTAAAGGGTTTAAAAACCCTTAAGTATTTTTAATAAATTAAAAATAATTTCTCCCTTAATTAATTAAATAATTAATTAATTAAAACCTTGAAGGGTTTTAAATAATAATTAAATAAATAATAAAGAGAACCTCCATTGGTTTTAATAAAAACTATTTAACCTAGTTTTAATGAAAAACCCTTGCCAATGGAATCTCTCCAGATTCTCTTGGAATCTTCCACCTTTGAAGCCAACACATCCTCTTAACATTAATGCCATTTCATTTTTACATGAATGACAACTCATAGACAAGAAGCTAGGATCTCAAACCCAAGATTGCCAACAATCTCACCCTTTGTCATTGATGGCAAACCATGCTTCTCAACAACACAGAAACTCAACATAAACAGCTCCCCCTGTCTTGAGGCTCTCCCCCTTACTCAAATATATCCCCCTTTGTCATCAATGGCAAAGGGTCACCTTTGGGACTCGGGACTAAGAATGAGCCTCTTAGCTTAGTCCCTCCCCCACCTCCTGATGAGGTGATTAATTCTTGGGTGGGAGTAAAACTCCCATTAGGCACTGATCATCATCAGCATCTATAACTTCCTTTTCAGGCCTTCTCTTGAACTCTTTGTCCATATTATTGTTACTATCACTGTTCTTGTTCTTGTTCTCATCCCTGTTCTTGTCCATGCCTTGATCCTTGGACCTGATCATGCCACTATTCCTGTTCTTGTATTCTGGAATTTCAGCTCTACACTGTCTAATTGTGTGACCTTCATTGTTGCACTTGAAACACTTGAGGATGTTGTTTCTCTGAGGTAAACCTAATCTTTGAATCCACCAGTTCTAACCAAACCTGTTCTAACCAAACCTGTTCTGGCCAAACCTGTTCTAACCAAACCTGTTCTGGCCAAACCTGTTCTGACCAAACCTATTCCTGTTATTTGCCTTGCAATAAACTACCTTGTGCCCAAACTGTTGACAAGAGTAGCAATACCCTTGAAATTAACTAGCACTTCTGAAACTATCATTTACCTCCTTCACTTGAGCCATGCAATGTGAAGCCATGTGACCAAACCTGTGACAAGCAAAACATCTGCCTTGAAACTTTCCTTTAATTGACCTCTTAGGTCCTGAAAACTTCTTCTCATTCTAAATTCTGTTTTCTGTGCATCTATCATTCAAGGACTCCTTTTCTAAAATACTTTCCTCATCAGAACTCTCTTTATTTTGGAGTCTCTTACTAGACTCTCCAACTTGTTCCTGGTGTGGCTTAACAAAACTAGGGCCTGTTTTATCTGTTGTCTTTCTTTGAACTTTGATGAGTGACTTAACCTTTTGGAGCTATCTTGAAACCTGTAAAGGTTATCCTTGTACTCTTTAGTTTCTTCTTTCAAAGAAGCCATTTTTTGTTCTAACTCACTATACTCAAGAACCTTAGTCTCTAACTCATCCTTGAGTTCTTGTGTCTTAGCTATAGAGAAGTCAAGACTTTCTATAAGATCATCTCTCTCCATACAACATTCATCTAACTTATCCTTGAGTCTAGCATTCTTCTTTTTTTCCTTTTTCAAAGCACTAAGAGCACTAATAAGTTCACTTTCAAGATCCTTTATTTGATTGCCTTTTGAATCATCAAAGCCTTTTTCAGATTTCTTATCACTAGAGGTGCTACCCTTTTCAAAAACCATACATGCATCTTCTTTATAGTTTTCTGAAGCATCCTCATACATACTAGAAACCAAATCATTATTTGTGCAATCATCCTCAAGGTGACCAAAATTTCCACATCTAAGATATTTCATGATAATGAATCTATGTTTCGGTTCTTCGTCTTTTTCTGATATGAACAACATCTCATTTTCATTATCACTTGAAGAACTTTCACTATCACTACTAGAACACTTACTTGCTTTGTCTAGGTAGAAACTCTTCTTGTGCTTGTGAGAGTACCTCTTTCCTTGATTGTTGTGCTCATTAGAATCCTTGCTCTTAGAATCCTATTTATTTTCATCACTTTCATTCTTGGGAATAGTACAGTTAGTATCATAATGACCAAAATTTTCACAATTGAAACATCTTATAGTTTTCATACTTTTGTGTTTTCTAGAGAACATGCCTTTCTTGCTGTAATATGCCTCTTCATCACTAGAAGACTTATCACTATCTTGAAGCTGTTTACCTTTGGAATTCTTGGTAGCCTTGAAAGCTGCCTCTTTCTTGACATCAACCTTAAATTGAGTTCTCAACTCAAATGCTGCAAGTATACTATGGAGCTCATCCTTTTTCAACTTATCCAAATCTTTAGCTTCCTCAATAGAAAAAATCTTTTCACTAAATCTATTAGGAAGAGATCTTAAAATCTTATCACAAACATCATTTTCAGCAAGCTCAAGACCTAAGTCTTTCATGGAGTTAACAACCTCATCCATACGAAGCATGTAGTCACTAATATTTTCATCATAATTCATCTTGAGTTGTTCAAACATACCTTTGAAGTGTCTCAAATTGGCCTTTACGACATTTGTATCACCTGTATGAACCACCTTCAACTGTTTCCACATTTCACTAGTCTGTATTGTAGTGAATCACTTTGGTGAGATCTACTTTCTGTAAGCCTTTTAGGATTGCATTCATTGCTTTTTAATTGCTGTGATGTAGGAGCCTTTCTTCTTTAGTATTAGGACCATGTTCAGGAATAGTGTAACCATATTCAATCACTTCCCAAACATAATTCCCAAGTGCCATTAGATGAACCTTCATCCTTGCACTCCAAAGACCAAAATCTGACCCATCAAGAATAGGTGTTGCATTGCCACTTAAATGATCCATTGTGTTCTTTACTAGCTTTTACTTCAAGCTATTAAACTTTCCGAAGGCACCTGCTCTGATACCAATTGAAGAACACAAGCTTATACTAAGATGGGGGGTGAACAGTATAAGACCTCTTTTTACTTTTTTATTTATACTTCAAAATAGTAAAGTAATATACCCAAAGCAATAACAAAGCAATGCACAATATCATCCACAAAGTGACACCAATTTTAACGTGGTTCACCCAGAATGGCTGGGCTACGTCCACAAAAAATTTCTCTAAAAGTTATCTCAAATTTCTTTGGGAATCCTTCCCAATTACAATGTTTATGAGCCTCGGCCCAAAGGAGATACCTTCCCCCAATCAAAATTTATGAGCCTCTTGCTCAAAGGAGATACCTTCCCCCAATCAAAATTTATGAGCCTCTTCTCAAAGGAGATACCTTCCCCTCTACTCTGGAAATGATCCCTCAGAATATTAACTGCCTCTACCTCTTGCTAGCACGTGGAACTCCTTTCCATCGAAGACCTCCTGTCCTCAATGCTTAGCCTAAGAGACCTCTGCCTTCTATGATCACGTCCACAGTAGCTCAGTAACCTATACCAAACATAGTCAATTGGTCTAGTACAAGTCTTCCTCTGTCTGTCAGATCTATGCAACTCTTGAAAAAATCAATCCTCTACATACAAACCTTCTCAAAGACTTGCAAAATCTATCCTCAAGTTCTTCTCATAGAACCAATGCACTTCTGTCCTCAAGTTCTCTGATAGAACTATCAAAATCAGCTCACAAGTCCTCTGCTAGGACCTGTCCAAATCTGCTCACAAGTCCCCACCGAAACCTGTCCAAAAACTACTCACAAGTCCCCATCGAAACCTGTCCAAAAACTGCTCACAAGTCCCCACTGGAACCTATCCAAAAACTCAGCAAGCTCACCAAGAAAAACATTCTTAGTAGGAAATCACAAAGTGAATTGTTAGAGACCCAATGTGATTTGTCAAACTCATAGAAGCATAAAGAGAATTGTTAGAGACTCAATATGTTCTATACTCAAATCCCAATCTCAAAACTCAACTCAAATCAACACAGCTCAATCTCAATCTCAAATCTGAAAACTCAACTCAATATCTGAAATGGATAGGATAGAATGTTTTCTTTCAAGAACATGAATCCCCAAAAATTGCCAACTATAAAAAGAATCACATAACAATGATACTCATGTTCTTTTCACCATCAATTAGGGCTTCAACAACAATGCTCATCAAACAAGGTTTAGTCAACCAACACCATTCAACTCAACATCAACCTTGAAGCATTCAACCAATCATCACAAGAAAAGAAAACAAGTAGAAATCCTTTTCCTTCCAAAGATATTTGAACAAAATAGCCACCAACACAATATCACCAAATGCAAAGAATAACTTGCTCAAATCAACTCAATGGAGTAAGCCCAATATCATGAATCAAGTAAAGCAATAACTTGATCAAACAACCTCTATGGAAGCAACTCAACCATCAAACTCAAAATAGCCAACCAAGGGTTCCACCAACTCAATGCAAGTAGCTAGACTCACAAATATAAACCCTAGTGTACAAAGCTTCCACTATCAAAAATTATGCATTCACCAAAAATTGTCCTTAAGGATAACAATGCATAAGTAGTCTTCAACAAACCAGAAAATAGGATTTACACCTAGCCAAAGGATACCTAGTAGAATACCTTTTCACTCCAACCTTATTTCAAAAAACATACACCAATCATACTCATAAGAAGAATGTGCCCATACCTTATTGGAGTAGAAGATAATTGAACATTCAAGTTGTCACCACACACAACTCTCAAACTTCCAACCAAGTTAGGGTTAGAATAAAAAGAAATGAGCAATAATATAAACTTCCTTTATTACACCTTTTAGCTCCACTTCTTTAAACACAACCACCATAAGAAGCCAAAAACACAACAACCAAAACTTACACCTTATATCTCCATTTTTAAATTTAGCATAGAAAAAGACTAATCTCAAAAATACAACCAAAGAAATATCCCCTTATTTCTCCTATGTCTTTTAAACAATGCTAAACAATGCCAAAAATCATATCAAGAAAAATAATCACACCTTATAATGGCTGCCCTTGAAGAATCCAAAATTCGTGGCACAAAACACGTTTTAATAAAAACGTGACTAATCCATGCACAGCTCCCTCCACGGGGATCAAAATGTAGACCTCTGCCTACACAAGGCCCAAATGCAGCCTTCACTGCCACTATCCCACAAGGGGCTTACGAAGTCCAAGACGGACTTCCTTCCACATAAACGGTCAAGCTTTCCGAAAGCTTTTCAAACCACGAGCTCTCCTCTTTCGCAGCGTAAACAGAACATTCGATCGCAGCCAAACCAATTAATTGCCTTCAATTTTCCAAGATACTTTAACCTTAGGAACCTTCTCATATTTATAGTCCATACGTGGACTTTAGAACACGTCGGCTACAAAGAAAAGTAATTTCGAATTTAATCGAAATTTGCTTTCTAAAGGGTTTAAAAACCCTTAAGTATTTTTAATAAATTAAAAATAATTTCTCCCTTAATTAATTAAATAATTAATTAATTAAAACCTTGAAGGGTTTTAAATAATAATTAAATAAATAATAAAGATAACCTCCATTGGTTTTAATAAAAACCATTTAACTTGGTTTTAATGAAAAACCCTTGCCAATGGAATCTCTCCGGATTCTCTTGGAATCTTCCACCTTTGAAGCCAACACATCCTCTTAACATTAATGCCATTTCCTTTTGACATCAATGAAAACTCATAGACAAGAAGCTAGGATCTCAAACCCAAAATTGCCAACAGTGTCTTCTTTCACCTTGTTGTTGTCATCATTATTGAGAACATCAATACTTATGATATTCTTAAGATTGATCATTAAGTAAAACGATGCAATATTTTCTAGTAATTTTTCTTTATTCCTCTAGTATTATTGATGGCTTGTGCTTCTTTTTGAGATGTATTAATTATTTGCACACCTATTTATACCAACTGCATGTTCTATATACAACTCTCAATCCTATGCTATATTATACAATTGGCTGAAATACAAATCACATACAAAGTGCATTGAAATTGGAACTGAACTATATCTAGTTATGAAAAAAATTATTGTATGGTGATGTGCCTTATCTATTTGAGATTATGTGCACCTTACAAGTGATTATTTTCTACCCTTTTTGTAATAAATGAAAGGAACATGCAATCCTTGTTGAGGAATATGTTGTGGGCTTCTCTACTCTCTCGATAGTTTTACTTTGTAGTTTTGGTGCCTCTTTTTTGCTTGTCAATATTTAGTCCTGATATCATAATTACTTTCTTGTGCTTTTTTATGTACAAACCATATGCTTGATCATATTTAATTTATATTTATAAATTTGCATGGCATAAAGGGTTGCCTTTAGCTGATCCTTGTCAATATTTCTTATCTTGAGATTCCTACTTCTTCTGCTATGGTGTTTAACATGATTCTTTTCTCCTAAGACCTTTCTTAGCATGGGATTGGTCTTTAGGTAGGATTCTTTACCCTAAGACCAATGGAATATTTGTCCTTGGTGAGACCTTTTTTCTTCAATAGAGAGCTCTATAGGGCTTCTTTGTGTTAAATCTTGAGGAAGAGATTAGTTATCTTTTTACTAAGACATCAAGACCTACCCTAATACCATGGATACTACTAATGCTTTGATGCTTTGATATATTGCATCATGAAATAATAAATATTTAAATACAATGAATGCCAACAAGTATTGGAGATCTGTCTCATGTTTGCTCCCAAGAGAATGGAGTTCTTTCAGACCATGAGGAGGGAGGAGGACTTTAATTTCATGAAGAGAATATGGGAGGCACTACACGATGGGTGTAGGTCCATCTCTATCGATCTCTACATTGTAATTTTTTCTTCTATAAATATATCTAGAATGGCCTTCAAAAAAAATAAAGTATGTGGAAAATGTTAATGAGCTCAAGAAGTTGTTATACAATATTTTTGAGTTGTCTAGGAAATTTAACATTGGATACTATATCCCTTGGCAAAAGTGGAAGGATCTACAAGGGTACTAGATCATAATGATAAGGATAATAAAGGGGCTTGATAATTTTATGGAAAGAATTATGGAAGATCACATTAAGTAGAACACCATGTGTCCAAAGGATGAAAACATAAAAAACTGGTCGATTTGTAGCTCATGGCATCCCAAAAGATAATTTCCAAGGTTCAATTCACTAAGGAAAACATCAAGGCCATTTTATCTATAATATTTAATCTGTGCTCCATTTTAGCTTTAATTTTCTTAATCTAAGATTTAAAACTACAAGAAACATTCTCACACAAATATTTTTAACACTAATTGATATTTCTAATTGTAGCTACCATCAATATATTTATTATATTGGATAATATAATATATTTTTATTATATGTAAATTTCATTGTTATATTTCAAAAAATATGTATTGTGATTATATAGTGCTTTGTTGTTATGGAACATTGTTACTGAGCTTTTCAATTGTAGCCATCATGAATATATTTAATGAATTGGATGTATATGATATCTTTCTACTATATGTAAATGCTATTGTTGTATTTTAAATGTTATTATATAATGTCATTTTTTTAATGAAATATATTTACCTATGCTTGAGTTTTTCAATTGTAGCTATCATAAATATACTTAATAAAGTGAATAAAAATGATATCTTTCTCCTATATGTAAATATTATTGTTATATCTGAGAAATTATATTCTATGATAATATAATGCTTTGTTGTTTTAAGAAGTGCTCGAGGTTTTTAGTTGTAAATGTCATTAATATATTTAATAAATTGAGTTAATATAATATATTTCTACTATATGTAAATGTCACTCTCATCATATATTTCAATTGTACATTTCATGAATATATTTAATAAATTGGATGAATATGATATTTGTTACTATATGTAAATGCAATTGTTGTAATTCAAAAAACATAAACTATTTGTTGGTATGAAACATCTTTACCTATGCTTAAGATTTTTAATTGTAGCTATCATGAATATATTTAATAAATAGAATGAATATGATATATTTATTCTATTTGTAAATGCCATTGTTATATTTCATAAAATATATTTAGTGATTATATAATAATATTTTGTTATAAATTGTCTTTATCTATACTTGATCTTTCTAGTTGCAGCTATCATGAATTATTAAACAAATTGAATGAATATGATATCTTTGTAGTATATGTAAATGAAATTCAATATATTTAGTTGAACATATCATGAATATATTTAATAAATTGGATAAATATGATATATTTCTACTATACCTAAATACCATTGTTGTATTTAAAAAAAATATTATGTGGTTATATAATGCTTTGTTGTTATGAAATGTATTTAGTTAAGCTTGACTGTAGATATAATGAATATATTTAATAAAATTAATGAATAGGATATCTTTCAACTATATGTAAATGCCATTGTTGTATTTCTAGTAATATATTTTATGATTATAGAGTGCTTTGTTGTTATAAAATATATTTTACTTATCATGAATATATTTAATAAATTGGATGAATATGATATATTTCTATTATATGTAAATGTCATTGTTGCATTTCAGAAAATATTTTTTGTGATTATATAATGTTTTTTTTGTTATGGAACTTCATTACCTATGCTTGAGATTTTTAACAGGAGATGTCATGAATATATTTAATAAAATTTATAAAATGATTTAACAAAGTACTAATTAAATTATTTTTTAATATATAAATTATAGATTGTTTTATTCAATCTAATACTATGAGAGCCAACAACTTATCCATATGAGAACATAAGTAGTCTAATAATTTAAAGATATATTAAATTTACAACATTAAAATAAAATATTTAGATAAATATAAACATTATAAATAAATTATATTATTATAATGCAAATGGAGTTATCTCCTATACTTGGAGTAACTTAATGGTGGAGAATTTGGAACTCCAAATAGAGGTTTAAGGTTTGAGTCTTGAGAGAGGTAGGGTTGTACACCATTCTTCCATAACTAGAGTAAATATTTGGATAACCATATATTAGATAAATAATATTCATATTATATGGCCAATAGTATTATAAATGTGAATAACTACTTTACCATTTTGGTATATATCAACCTAAATTACCTATCAATGGAGGCTTTGGAACTCCAAATAGAAGTCTAAGGTTTGAACCTCTTGAGGTAGGATTGTACACCATGCTTGACTAACTATAGTATGGTTGGATAATAATATATTGTGTAAACAAAATTCCCCAGTGCAGATCATCCCATATGGCCTATGGCCTCATAGATATTAAAAACTATTTTACTCTTTTTACCCTTTCAAATATATAAACAATATCTATCTCATACGACTTATGACCTTGTAGATGTTAAAAATTATTTTACCCTTCTTTACCTATTTATATATTTCAACCTAAGTTTCCCAATAGTGGAGGCTTTCAAAATCTAAATAGAGGTCCAAGGTTTGAATCTTGCAAAAGGGTTGTACACCATGCTTTGTTAATCATAGTATGGTTGGATAACCATATTTTGAGTAAAAAAAATACTCTAGTGAGGGTCTTCCCATATGGCCTATGGCCTCATGGATGTTAAAAACTACTTTACTCTTTTTCTCTTTCAAATAGATAAAAATAAATTAGTTATTGTTTTAATGAGTCTAAAATTTGTAGTATAGTTCCTCTATTTACAAAAAACATAACCTTATTGTATTATAGGTATGAGATGTTCTAATTTTTATATTTTTAATAAATAAATTTAGCATTCACACTTGAAAATAGTGAATTTAGTTCTACTCATTAATTATTAATATTAACAACGTGAATTGTAAATTAAAAATAAACTAAAATTTATTGTTAATGATAAATAAATTTACTGTTTATTTATTTTTAAACTTTAAATATATTTTAGAACAATTCAAATAGTTTTTAAAATAAAAATTAACTTATGATATTCTTTAGGCAAGTTATCATATTTGTTGAGATTTGGTATTTTAAGAGAGACCAATTTTAATGAGGTAATGGAATGTTGTTATGTATATATAGGTAGAGCAATAGTGCTCATTAAAGAAAAAAAGAAGGAATTGAAAATTCTGTAAATCTAAACAATGATTAATCCTTGGATGAGACTTCAAAACAAGATGATGCCATGAATAGTAGGTATTATATTTGTTGGTGATTTTATTATCTTTAAAAAATACCCTATCAAAATTAAGATTTCAGGGTGGATCTTTAAGACTTTAGACTAAAGGAAATTTAAGGCTTAAGATCTATATTAAACATCAAAATGAATTGGGATACTCTTTACTAGGGTATGCTTATTAAAAATAAAGATATGTTGGGATCACTCTTAGAAGCATTTGAAGTTGAGAACCCATCATAAATAGTGGAAGAAGCAATATCACAATAATTATATTTGAATGCATTTGCTCTTATGACCACAAACAATTATATATAGTAAGAACTTAATGGAGGATAACTAGAAAGATCCAACATTGGTTTTGGACTATCATATATTGATAGACATGATGGGAATTTGAGGGACCCCAATAATATACAGGTTACCATTAGGAAAATCATAATCCAAGTCCATAGATTTATTGTAGGGTAATATTGATATGAACATAGTTAGGAAGAATGGATCATTACAATTAAGAAGGGTACATAATGAACCAAATATGACAAGATCAAATATTGATAAATAGGAAGCTATATGCTATGAAGGTGGGTTGGTATAATTCCAAATAATTAAAATATATTATTCTATATGAAAAAAATATTACATTGACATGAAGATCTAAGACATATAAGGGAAAATCATGTAGAAGATGGTGAATAATAGATATGGACATGTAGGGGTGATGGGGAGATCTTTGATGGAATGTGGAGGGACAAGAAAACTCATATCAAGAAATAGTGGGTGTTTGATAAAGAATTGATATTTTAAGGTCTTGTTACTATTGAAGTGAGTGCAACTTTTTCGAAGGTCATACAAATGAAGGAATACAATGGAGATGAGATATTTGACTTCTATCCTTTATGCAAGATACACTTGTAAGACCTTCACTAAGAAATTATAAACTTAAAAAGTATTCAATAACCACTTAGAGCTTTAGGAGTTGAAGAGGATTCTAAAAATATCGATTATAGTAAAGGTGTCGAATCTAATAGAACAAGCATTGTGCGGGTAAAATAACCTGATTAGGTTCAATCATGAGATACAAAGATACATATATAGATGGTGTTACTATTGTGTATGGAATCATGAATATTTAAAGTTATCATTATATGTTTTGATAGTTTTACTAATGTTACGGTGGGAGATAAATATAGAGTCCAAGATGACAATATTTTTTTTGTCTTAAATTCCCAACTACAGGTCATATAATCTATAAGGATAATTTATATGATATGTGTTGGAAGCATCCCTAAGTATCCTTATGTCATAAAAATTTTGGTTGTTATGATTTTCGTAGCATTTCTAGAACATGTTATTATTATAGTATTTGTTAGAGGAATCTATTCTAGTGCTAAACTATTTCTAGAGCTAGTAGTTAGAGATTTTTATGGCTTCTAAAGCCTATATATGATTGTAATGTTTCATTGATTAATTGAATTAATGTGTCACCATCCAGATCAGATTTGGTGAACCTAAACTGGATTCTAACCAATGAATTTTTGTGAACCTGAATTGGATTATAACCAATTATTGTCCTGGTGAGGTGATCTGAAATGTGTCACCATCTAGATCAGATTTGGTGAACCTGAATTGGATTCTAACCAATGACTGTCTATGAACCTAAATTGGATTCTAACCAATGACTATCTTGGTGAGGTGAGAGAGACCTGATGGTGTGGAATTTCTAGAGATAGTAGTTAGATATTTGTATGGCTTCTAAAGCCTATATATGATTGTAGACATGACTAGACGTGACTAGCTAATGGGATGCAAGGAGATCTAGTTATTTCTAGAGCTAGTAGTTAGAGATTTTTATGGCTTCTAAAGCCTATATATGATTTTAATATTTCATTGATTAATTAAATTAATGTATCACCATCCAGATCAGATTTTATGGATTTGAAATGTGTCACCATCCAGATCGAATTTGGTGAACCTGAACTGGATTCTAACCAATGATTATCCGTGAACCTGAATTGGATTCTAACCAATGATTGTCCATGAACCTAAACTAGATTCTAACCAATGACTATCCTGGTGAGGTGAGAGAGGCCCGACGGTGAGGCGACCTGGATCGGGTGGATCATGGGTGCAACCTAGATGTGACTTGACCATGACTATAGACATGACTAGACGTGACTAGCTGATGGGACGCAAGGAGATCTAGTTATTTCTAGAGCTAGTAGTTAGAGATTTTTATGGCTTCTAAAGTCTATATATGATTGTAGACAAGACTAGACATGACTAGCTAATGGGATGCAAGGAGATATAGTTATTTCTAGATCTAGTAGTTAGATATTTTTATGGCTTCTAAAGCCTATATACGATTGTAATATTTCATTGATTAATTGAATTAATGTGTCACCATCCATATCGAATTTTATGGATCTAAAATGTGTCAACATCCAGATCGAATTTGGTGAACCTAAACTAGATTCTAACCAATGATTGTCCATGAACCTGAATTGGATTCTAATCAATGACTGTCCATGAACTTGAACTAGATTCTAACCAATTACTATCCTGGTGAGGTGAGAGAGGCCCGACGGTGAGGCGACCTGGATCGGGTCGATCATGGGTGCAACCTATATGTGACTTGACCATGACTGTAGACATGACTAGACGTGACTAGCTGATGGGATGTAAGGAGATCTAGTTATTTCTAGAGCTAGTAGTTAGAGAATTTTATGGCTTCTAAAGCCTATATATGATTGTAGACATGACTAGACATGACTAGCTGATGGGATGCAAGAAGATCTAGTTATTTCTAGAGCTAGTAGTTAGAGATTTTTATGGCTTCTAAAGCCTATATATGATTGTAATATTTCATTGATTAATTGAATTAATGTGTCACCATCCAGATCGGATTTTGTAGATCTAAAATGTGTCACCATCCAGATTAGATTTGGTGAACCTAAACTGGATTCTAACCAATGACTGTCCATGAACCTGAATTGGATTCTAACCAATGATTATCCTGGTGAGGTGATCTGAAATATGTCACCATCCAGATCGGATTTGGTGAACATGAACTGGATTCTAACCAATGACTATCCATGAACATAAACTGGATTCTAATCAATGACTATCTTGGTGAGGTGAGAGAGGCCTGATGGTGAGGCGACCTGGATCAGGTGGATCATGGGTGCAACCTAGATGTGACTTGACCATGACTGTAGACATGACTAGACATGACTAGCAAATGAAACACAAGGAGATCTAGTTATTTCTAGAGCTAGTAGTTAGAGATTTTTATGGCTTCTAAAGCCTATATATGATTGTAGACATGACTAGACGTGACTAGATGATGGGATGCAAGGAGATCTAGTTATTTCTAGAGCTAGTAGTTAGATATTTTTATGGCTTCTAAAGCCTATATATGATTGTAATATTTCATATATTATGAATGATTTTAAGGTTCTCATTTGGTATCAAAGCCAGCAGGAGCTCCTCCATATTTACGAATCTAAAATGTGTCACAATCCAAATCAGATTTGGTGGATCTAAAATGTGTCACCATATAGAACGGATTTGATTGACTACTAGTGTCGACTGAACCTAGCCTGCAAGGAGATGTGATGTGGAGGAATCTTGTTTCATGGTCGGAAGGCATACTACATGATGTGGATGGACCTAACTTGGCATGGCTGATCTAGACTGGAGGACTCAAGACTCCAACTGTGGTGTGGACGGACCTAACTTGACGTGGTTGTGGTTGATCTAGACTGGAGGACTCAAGAATCCAACTATGGTGTGGATGGACCTAACTTGACATGGATGATCTAGACTAGAGGACTCAAGACTCCAACTATGGTGTTGGACGGACCTAACTTGACGTGGTTGATCTAGACTGGAGGACTCAAGACTCCAACTGTGGTGTGGATGAACCTAACTTGACATGGCTGATCTAGACTGGAGGACTCAAGACTCCAACTATGGTGTGGACGGACCTAACTTGACGTGGTTGTGGCTAATCTAGCCTGGAGGACTCAAGACTCCAACTGTGGTGTGGATGGACCTAACTTGGAGTGGCTGATCTAGACTGGAGGACTCAAGACTCCAACTATGATGTGGACGGACCTAACTTGACATGGTTGATCTAGACTGGAGGACTCAAGACTCCAACTGTGATGGACTACTAGAGCCGACTGAACCTAGCTCGCAAGGAGACGTGATGTGGAGGACTCTTGCTTCATGGTCGGGAGGCAGACTACATGGTGTGGACAGACCTAACTTGACATGGTTGATCTAGACTGGAGGACTCAATACTCCAAATGTGGTGAACTACTAGTGCCGACTGAATAGTTGGACTACTAATACCAACTGAACCTAACCCGCAAGGAGACGTGATGTGGAGGATTCTTAAGATGTGGAGGGCTCTTTCTTCATGGTCAGGAGGCAGACTACATAACGTGGATGGACCTAACTTAATGTGGCTGATCTAGACTGGGTGGACGGACCTAACTTGATGTGGTTGATCTAGACTGGAGGACTCAGGACTCCAACTGTCGTGGATGGCAGATGACTCAAGACTCCAACTGTGGGGGGCGTCAGATTTCTTCAAGAGAAAAATAAAATTTAACAAAATGTGACCCACACATGGGGTAACAAGGTTACGCATAGAGCGAGGTGCAAGGCGAGTATAATCTACCCTAAGGTAGACATGATGGTATTGTCTTTCTTTTTAAACACCACAATACTTTTTGGCATGTCTCATGTGGGACTAAAGCCAACACCAAAAGAAAAATTATACTGCATCAATTCATTAGATGAATAGTTCCTGTTCTCGACGATGCGTTTAATGGCCCGAATCGTGGCAAGTTTTGCAACAAGACCGTTTTATCAACCAGCTGGTGATGCCCCGGTTCTGCAGAGATAGAATTGATCTGTTATTTCCCTCTACGCATTCAGGACCAATCACAGATTTGCTGTAGATGATAGGCGACCTTTGACGGAGTTGAAGGAGTGCTGAGAGCCCAAGAGGGGTGGATGTCCTCTAACCCTCCCATTGTGCCTAGAATGAAGGCCTAGAAGCGGGCACCCACAAAACATAGAAAAGTAGTAGATTTCTTTTGGCAGTGGTTTGTGAAAAGATTTGATTTACATTAGTTGGAGGTTATAGACTCGTTCTATTTTTTGATGCTTTGGACATCAAACGAAACACCGTCCTATTGTTCACGCTCACATGAATATTCGCATTTGAACCCAGCAGCTCCCGGAATGTGATACGCTTCAGCTACGGAGGCTGAAAAGGACAGAGAGTTTGTCCACGTCAGTGCATGCAGCAACAGTTTTTTATTTAATCGCTGTTTGAAGATCGAGGAGGATCGCAGCCATCATCTATTAATTCTGCAGACAAAGCACAGCCCCGAAAAACTCTCGGTTGGTGGTGCAGACATCGTTGCCTAATTACGGATTGATAGCCGGAGAATCAACTCCCAGATGCGCGATGCAGTTGCAGCAATCACTGTGATTAGTAGAGCAACGAAACTAGCAATCGCCGTGATGTGTTGCTGATGAGGAGATCGCAGGTGTTTATGTCGCGGAATGGATCGATGGTCATCACGTCCTGGTCAGACGACTATCAATGAAGACGCAGATTTTTTTCATGGTGGATTGGCTGTAGCAGGCTGTTTTCAGAAGCGATGCCAACGGATTTTGTTCATGGGGGATTGGTGAATGAATTTTGTGTTTCAGCTATGATATTTTGCCTGGAAACGTTACAAATCCACCAAGACAATCCACGACGACGATCCACCCCAGCAACTGACGATTCCAGCAGCAACAAAAGGAAGCTCGCCCGAGAGTTTCAAAATATTGTTGCAGGATATGGACAAACGTTGTGTAGGTTTGAACCAGTGATTTGCAGTGTAGAAATTTAAATCGTGAATTTGATTGAATTCGTTCTTTTAAAAGGCTGACGACCGGGCAAAAACGTTGAGAAGTCTGCGCTGAGAGGATTTGCTCGTGAGTGTTGACACGTCTGCGAGGGAAGACTTTGCTACGTTTTGGTCAAATGTTCTTTGTAACTCCTTAGCATTCAACAGTAAGACGACGTTCAACGAAAATCAAATTTGTGGACTGCAGACCTTGCGAAGGAGATTTGGCCGTGGCCGAGCAGGAGCCAGCAATGTTTGGTAGTTTAAAAAAAAAAAAAAGGGAATTTGTGATGACCATTGAAGGTGATATTAGCACGTTGAAGGAGACTGTGGATGAAATACGCTGAAGACGCCAGACGACGTCTCAGCCATCGGAGAAGAATATCCTTCAGAAAAAGCCTGCGCGTAATATCTGCTGTGAATTTATGCACATCGATTCCGTCGAAGAGCAATGACAACTCTCTGTTTATTTCAGTTGTCTTGACAACGTTGCAGCCATTGGCCATTTGCTGCACTCTGGTGTTGATGTGAAGCGATTAGACAACATAGACACTGCGGGAGGAAAAATCACGGTGAGCACTGTACTACTTCAGGAAGTGATGAAATCTTTTAATATTTGTGACAAAAATTGATGAAATATGGACATCAGGTTTGAAGGTTTGGAGGTGCCCAAATTTGATGGGTACAACTATTATTTTTGGAGTAGTAAACTGAAGCATTGGCTCATTGCAAAAGGACTTTGGAAGATCATTGAAGAAGGCCATGAAAAACCACCACACTGGAACTTGCTTGAAGGTGGAGTAAAGAAGGAGAAGAGCAGCAATATCAAAATTGCTTGGTTGTTATGGAGATTAGGAGAGCTATGAAAGAGCATCCTTTTTCACTCATTGCAAGATGCAAAACAGCTGCAAGTGCTTGGAGAGCATTACAAGATGCTTATGGAGGAGATATGTGTAGCAATCTCCAAAGCAAGGAGGAGCCTTGCTTCTTTGAAGGAGTTTTTGAAGAGTCTTGTGAAGACTCATATGAAGATATATCTTTTGAAGAAGACATACATTATGAACTTCTTCTTGAAGAGAAGAGAGAAGAATATAAGGAATCCCTTCATGGAGAAGAGGATGAGAAGGAGAAGGAGCCTTGTACAGCTCTCATTGGAGAGAGTCATGAAAAAGATTATTGTGAGACACACATAGTTGAAGATATGTCTTGTAAAGGAATGGAAAATTGTAATAGTCAATTATTTATTTTAGGAGGAGCAAAAGATGAAAAGAAAAATTGTACTAATAAATTTTTTGATGAAAATAAAAATTGTACTAATGAAATTTTTGTAGGAATGGCATGCTTGGAAAGCATTCACATTGATAGCAAAAAGGATGGATGTCTCAATGGAGAGACAATTGCTCAAATACCTTGTTGTGAAGACCACTCAAAAGTGGAAGAAGAATTTGAATATGAAGGAAGAGAAACACTCACATTGAAGTGTTCCTTGCTTGAAGACCACCTAGATGATGAGATGGTGTATGATGGAGAATGTCTCACACATGAAGAGTGCATTATGGAGAATGCACCTAATATTCTCATGGAGGAGAATGATGAAGGAGCAATGTTCATGGAAGACTATTGGCTTACTTTTGATGAAGACCATTCACTTGGAATGGATGTGTGCTCTCTTGAAAGAGCAAATGAAGATGTAAAAACTCACTCAATTGGAGTGAAGGATAATTGTCTTGAAGATGCAATATGGGATATTGATCCAAGAGATATCATAGATGAAGAAGAAATGAGAGTTATTAGCTCCATGCTTCATAAATATAACTCATCAAGAGTGAGGGATGTAGTGTGTAAAGAAAAGAACACACAAAATAATGATGAAGGCTATCTCAAGGGGGAGATAGAAAATGATGAACAAGAACAAGAAGAAGGATGTGGTCAAAATTTTGAAGAAAATATGACTTCCTTAAAGCAACAAATGGAGGAACAATTCTTTCAAACACATCTGAAAGAAGAAAATGATTTGTGTGAAGAAAATAGTACAAATTATTATCTCATTTGGGAGGTGGAAAGTGAGAGAACAAATGGGATAGAAACAAAAACTGAAAATGAGATTGCTGATTTTCTTGTTGTAATGGAAAAGGAATCATGAATGAAGATCACTCACTTGGAGTGTCTACATTCAAGGAGAATTGTTGTCTTGAAAAGGCAACAATGTATGATTGTTTGAATGAATGGTGTTTCAACACACCAACATGGATTGAACAAAGGAGGAGAACTCTTAGTGAAGAGTTGATGGTTGCTCTTGAAGCAACATACAATGAAGGAGATATGCCACAAAATAGCTTTATGGGGAGCACCAAATCTAATCACATTGGAGGTAATATTTTTGTGATTAATAAATGTTCTTTTATGAACATGTATTTAAAGAATGAAGGAGAATGTCTTCCAAAGGTATTATTGAAAAAATATTGTCTTGTAGAGACATCTTTGGATGAAGTTCTTTCATTTGCAAAGAACATGGACAACATGATGATGAAAACCATGGATATGTGTTGGCTGTATTTTGTGTTTAAAATTCCTTGGAAGAAATCATGTAAATCCATAGTAAAGAGTGAAACATTGTGTGAGGAGCAACAATTGTTTGTTGTATTTGTAACTAGCTATTGCATAGCTATATTGTTTGAAGATCTATGTAGAGGTATGTGAAATTGTAATATGGCAAAACCATCTACATAATATGATGCATTGTACATACTCAGGAGGAGTATTAGGAGCTGAAATATGGTTTGAAGACCATAGAATGAATGATTAAAGAAATGTGCTAGATTGGTTACTGAAAACTAATACTGGCATTATGAGAATACCATCATTTGAAGGAGATTTTAATGAAGTGGGAGTAGCTCATCAAAAGGAGGCACTATATTACTTGCAGGAAGAAGAAACAACTAAAATGGAGGAGATCCCACACAAAAAGTGGAAAGAGTGCCCATGACAAACTTTTACAATTTTTGATTTCTTGTTACAAAACTAGAGGAGATGAAAAAGATTGAGTTTCTTCCAATTTTGTGATGTTGATGAACTTCTAGAAGAAGTCCCATCAACATCAAGGGGGAGAATTTGGAAGTATCCCTAAGTCATAGGCATTTTGGTTGTTATGGTTTTCGTAGCATTTCTAGAACATATTATTATTAGAGTATTTGTTAGAGGTTTTCTCCCGAATCTATTCTAGTGCTAGACTATTTCTAGAGCTAGTAGTTAGAGGTTTTTATGGCTTCTAAAGCCTATATATGATTGTAATATTTCGTTGATTAATTGAATGGTTTTAAGGTTCTCAATATGTATTAAGTTAGTATTTCTTATAACAAGTAGTTATTAAGGTTTAATTTTTATCCACTATAATAGATCACTAGAAGAAATCTAAATTTGTTATCATAATTAATCCATATAGGTTTAAAATAGGTCACTTGGGAGCATAAAAAATGGATTTTAAGGAAGAACCACAAATGATATTGACCCTATAAGAAACCAAATTAGGGAAACATATTATTGTTGTCATAACTCTTTAAAACAAAAATATATTTTAATGAAACTTTAGAAAAATGTTCCTCACATTGAGAAAAATGGTCAAAATTATTTTGAGCTTAAAAATCATGTTGTAATACAAAAAATTGTATGAAAGAACAATCAAGACCAATTAGTAGTGTTTGTGACATACACAAAATTTAGTGTCTTTTTATAGATGAAAGAGAAATCAATGGTGTATGTATCACATAAATTTTATACCAATATACATACATTTTGTGAGTAAATATGACAAACAATAGTCCATTGGATAGTCTAATTTATTTCTGTTAACAGCTCTAAATATTTTTTTTTGTTTTTACTGAAGGTTATTAATTTTTTTGGTTTTTTTAATCTTTTTTATTATACTAGAGGAATCAAAAACTTTTTACAATTTTTTACGCCTCTTCATGGTTTGGATCTCACTCCTTGTCACCACTATAACATCTAGTTGCATCGGGTAAACTTTTTACATAGCCATCTACGCTGACGTGACAGGTCCACCAACACTATAGGGCCTGAGTGATGTAAATCCAGCTACAAGAGGTCAAAATAAAATACCTCCCATTACATAAAAACTGTGGTAAATAAAAATCATATGTAAAACTCTCCATTTACATAAAAACTGTAATAAATGGAAATAATCAGTAAAACCCTCCATTCACATAAAAACTACAGTACATTAAAATAAACCAGTAAAAAAATTATTTTCTCATTTCTGGATTCATTTCCCCTTTTACAATGCAATACCAAGGGAATATATATCCCCAAAGAAACCCTAAAAGTAAACCCTAAAACTTGAAGCCCTAAAAGAAACCCTAAAAGAAAACCCTAAAGCTTAAAACCCTAGAAATAAAAAAATTACTATTTTCGATAAATTATTTTTTCATAAAAAATTTGTCTTTTTAGTAATTACCATTTTCGGCAAATTATATTTTGCGTCAAATAATTTCATTTTGAGTAATAAAAAATTACTTTAAAACTTATTTTTAAAAAAAACACTCTAAAGATAGGCTCCTACATCATTCTCCTTTGGTTGAAAAGAACTCTGCTCCTGTGAGTTCCTCTGATCAAACTCATAATCGCTATCCATAGAGTGTCACACATCTGCAAGTACTCCTCAAAGTACCAATCTTCTTCTGAGATTTTATATCTCAAACCTCCTGCAAGCACTACACATAGTGCCAATTTATTCCTTCGAGGTTTTAAAATAACAAACCTCCTACAAGCACTACACAAAGTGCCAATTCTTCCCTCTGAGGTTTTTAATGAAAAAACCTTCTGCAAGCACTACACAAAGTGCCAATTTCTTTCTTTAAGATTTTACAAACCTTCTGCAAGCACTACACAGAGTGCCAATTTCTTTCTTTAAGATTTTACAAACCTTCTGCAAGAACTGCACAAAATTTCAATTCCTCCTTTTGAGGTTTATATAAAAAAACCTCCTACAAACACTTACACAAAGTGTCAATTTCTTTCTCTAAGGTTTTACAAACCTTCTGCAAGAACTACACAAAACCTTAATCTATCCATCCTAATTAAATTTCTATAATAATAATTAAACCTTAATCCATCCATCCACATTAAATTCCTATAATAATAATTAAAACTTGAAAAGACGTCACTTACGTTATTGGTGATGTAACCGGATTCAATCCCCATGATGGATGTGTATAAAAAGTATTTACTAAAAAAAAATTATTGATTTCGTGTTCCTAAAAATAGTGTTTAAGTCTAGATTCATGCACTGGCGTGGACCATTGTTGGAAGGCATATCTATAGAATATGACATGCTGATGCAGGAGCATCCGAGGGCAGCAAAGCAATTGAGCATCAATCAAAATTTTTGTTATTTTTTTTTAAGTGTTGCAAGGTTATTTTTTTCTAAATTTTGCAAAGGAAAATATGTGTCGCGATATCGCGACACTTTTTGTGTCGCGATATCGCGACACAAAACAGAAGATAGGGGAGCAGTGGACAGAATGTTGTGATTTCGCGACATGTCGCGAAATCATGACCCAAGGCGAGGAAAGCAAGGTCGGAAGACACAGGGTCGCGAAATCGTGACCCAAGGTAGGGAAAGCAAGGCCGGAAGACACAAGGTCGTGAAATCGTGACCACCATAGGGAAGAAAAGGTGCGGAAGACACAAGGTCGCAAAATCACAACATGTCGTGATTTTGTGACCGAAGCAGGGAAGGCAAGGCGCGAAAGACAAAAGGTCGCGAAATTGCGACATGTCACGATTTCGCTACCAAAGCAGGGAAGGCAAGGTGCGGAAGACAAAAGGTCACGAAATCGTGACATGTCACGATTTCGCGACCAAAGTAGGAGAACGAAGGCCGACAGAAAAAAATAGCGCAATATCGCGACAGGTCGCGATATTGCGGCCAAAACAGAGAGAGAAGGCTTGAAGGAGGAAATGTCGCGATATCGCGACGGGAGCAGTAGAGAGAAGGCACATAAATGAAATGGTGGCGATATCACGACATGTCGCGATATCGCGACCAAACAGGAAAACATGCACTCCCAGCTTTCTTAAATGCGTCTCTTCATGCACGATAATTTAGCGGCAATGAAGCAGCAGTTCCAAAGGAGGATTTCAACGGGCATGTTGGCCACTCATGCAGGATATCTAGAGACGCGTTTATAGAAACTTATAGCAAGCAGCAGATCGAGAAGAAGATTTTGTTGGGTATGGCAGCCAGTCACGCACCTCACCCAGAGTCTCATCAATGCGACTTTCCAAAATTGTTCCAGGTGGCAATTGTAGATCGTGGGAAGTTTGAAAACACAGAGGATTGGGACCTCGATAAAAACCCATGGATTGTAATAAGAAGGGGTTGGCAAACGGTAGTTTGGCTGTATATTCTTGTAAAATTCTTCCAAAGATTGAATAAGAAATTTTTGTCTCTTGTTTCTCTAGTTTTTCTGTGTTGTGCAAGTTCTGTTCTCCACCAAGTGGTATCAGAGCCAGTAGTTCCTAAGTGTGTAACAGATCGTCGAAGGAGAGGCAGTTACACCAGGATCTATGGAAGGGCTTGAAATTGGGTGAGTAGAATACCTCCAAGAAGAAACCCTGTTGGTGGGAGAGGCATGGCAGCAGCGGAAGATGTTTGAGCTTTGCAGCGGCAAATGCAAGCCCTGCAAGAAGAAATGCACAGAATATTGGAGCCAAGAAGAGACGAAGGTAGTGAAGAGGAAGACGACGAAGAAGAAGACCAACCTGAGGAAGAAGAAGAAGTAGTAGATCTTGCTTAGGCCATACTATACAAAGCCATATCCCAGATTGGGAAGAGGCCAAAGATGGAGGTTTCCACATATTTTAGGAACCTTGATCCAGAGGAATTGATCGACTGAATCAATGATCTGGAAGAGTACTTTGAATACAAAGAGGTTGAGGATCCTGATAGGGTCAGATTCGCTAAGACCAAACTGAAAGGTCATGCTAGCATTTGGTGGAAGGGAGTGCAGCTGGAGCAAAATAAAAGAGGAAAAGAGAGAATAACAAAGTGTGAACGGATGGCAGAAAAGCTAAATAGGCAGTTCATCCCTAGTGATTATGAGTTAGAACTTCTAAAGAAAATGCAAGGATTGAGGCAATCAAGCAAGTCTATAAAAGAATACATAGAATAATTTCATAAAATAATGATTAGAATAGGCCACTCAAAGGCCAACAAGGAGAAGGTAGCCCGTTACATTAATGGGTTACGAGCAAGTATTCAAGAAGAATTAAGTCTAGTTCGGATGACCACCATAGAGGACGCTTACCAATTTGCCTTAAAGGTTGAAGAAAAGCTCAATAGGAGGTTTGAAAACAAGCAAAGAGGAAGAGGTCGTGGCGAAAGAACCGGCGGAAGGAACAGTGGAAGAAGAAATGAAGATTCTCAGAAAAATGGAGAAGGTAGTAGCAATCAAGAACAAAGGAGAGAAAATACAGACCGCCCTCGTAATCAGAATAATGGTTACCGAGGGGGAAGAGGTAGAGCTGGACGTGGCCAGGGAAGAGAAATATTCTATGGAACTTGTTTCCAATGTGGAGAAGGACATCACCAATATGAGTGCCCACAGCAACAAGATAGAAATAATCAAGGTCGAAAGGAAATGCCAGAGTAGCAGTCACTGACGAAGATGCTAGATCTGAGCATTCTGAAGAAGTTGAGAGAGGAGAAGTAATGATTGCAAGAAGAGTCCTTCTGAATGAAGAGGGAGCTACAGATCAGATGAAAATCTTACTCTGCATAATGTGTAAATGTGTGGGTAATATTTGCAACATTATCATTGACAATGGTAGCACAGATAACCTAGTTTCTGAGGGAATGGTTACAAAGCTACAACTGGAGAGAAAGAAACACCCGCATCCATATCGGATCACGTGGTTGCAGAAAGACCATAAGGTTTTGGTCAATGAACAGTGCCTGGTAAAATTTAGTATTGGGAATTACCGTGATGAGGTTCTATGCAACATTCTGCCCATGGATGCATGCCATTTGATGTTGGGAAGGCCATGGTAGTTTGATAGGTGTGCGGTTCATGATGGTCGTGCCAACACCTATTCCGTGACCAAGAATGGAATGCGTCATAAGCTAAAACCCCTAAAGGAGGTGGAAGAAAAGGTATGTCGCAGTGCAAGAATTTGCTTGGTTGACAGAAGAAATTTTTTAGATGATTTAAAGCATGAACATATGTGTTATGCATTAATTCCTAGAGTCAGGGATACAGAATGCAAATATGCCCCAGTAGAAGTCCAAGACCTGTTGAAGGAATTTCTAGATATCATATCTGATAATGTGCCTGAGGGTTTACCCCCAGTAAGTAAGATCAATCACCATATTGATTTGGTGCCATGATCAAGCTTGCCCAATAAAGCTGCTCATAGAATGACGCCTGTAGAAACTAAAGAACTAAATAGGTAGGTCCAGGAGTTGTTGGAGAAAGGACTGATTTGGGAAAGCTTAAGTCCATGCACAGTATCGGCAGTGCTAGCGCCAAATAAGGATGGAGAGTGGAGAATGTGCACAGACTCTCGAGCCATCAACAAGATCACAATAAAATACAGATTTCCACTGCCAAGGATGGATGACATAAAGGACTGTTTGAGTGGAGCCAAGTACTTCACCAAAATTGACCTCAAGAGTGGCTACCACCAGATCCGTGTTAAGGAAGGAGATGAGTGGAAGACAGCCTTCAAGACAATAGAGGGCTTGTATGAGTGGTTGGTCATGCCATTTGGGCTGTCCAATGCACCAAGTACCTTCATGTGGCTGATGAATGAGGTACTGAAAGATTTTTTAGGAAAATTTGTCATTGTCTATTTAGATGACATATTAATATTCAGCAGAACCCTGGAGGAACACCTGATGCCTAAAGAGTTTGTTCTATTTACTGATCATCAGGCATTGCAGTACATCAACAGCCAAACAAAACTAAATCAAAGGCACATGAAGTGGGTTGAGTTTCTCCAAAGCTATACCTTTGTGTTAAAGCACAAGAGTGGGAAATCAAATATAGTTGCAGATGCTTTAAGTAGAAGGCAAAATCTGCTGATTGAAATGACAGTGGAAGTGGTAGGATTCGAGAACTGAAGGGTCTTTATCCTGAAGATCTTGATTTTGTAGAAGCCTGGACGGCTTGCTTGGCACCTGTTATCGTGGATAGGACAAAATGGTTGGATTTTCTAATCCAATATGGAATGTTGTTCAGGGGAAGCAAATTATGCATTCCAAGGAGTTCCATGCGGGAGAACTTAATCAAGGAAAAGCACAGCGGGGGACTGGCTGGACATTTTGGTCGGGATAAGACCATTACCCTAGTGAATGAAAATTACTACTGGCCGCAACTTTAGCAAGATGTGAAAATGTTTGTGCAAAGTTGCAGAATATGCCAGATGGCAAAAGGCGTAAGATAGAACACAGGATTATACAAGTTGTTACATGTACCTAAGAGGCCATGGGAGGACATCAGCATGGATTTTATTATTGGGTTTCCAAGAACACAGAGGGGAAATGAATCTGTATTTGTGGTGGTTGACCGATTCTCCAAGATGGCACATTTTATTCCCTGCCAGAAAACAAGTGATGCAGTTCACATTACAGGGTTATTTTTCAAAGAAGTGCTATGACTTCACGGTCTACCAAGAAGCATAGTTTTTGATAGAGATACAAAGTTTGTTGGGTATTTCTAGAGAACATTATGGAAGAAGCTGAAGACAGATTTGAATTTCAGTTCTGCATACCACCCACAAACTGATGGACAGACAAAGGTGGTAAATAGAAGTCTGGGTAATTTATTAAGATGTTTGATAGCAGATAAACCCAAGGTATGGGATTTAGTTTTGTCGCAGGCAGAATTTGCATACAACAATTCTATCAATAAGAGTACAAACAAATCTCCATTCCAAATCATATATGGAAACAGTCCAAGAAACATTTCTGAGTTGAGAAAATTAGATAAAGGAGAAAAGTGCAGTGCAGAGGCTAAGGAATTCACGAAACAGATGAAAAGCCTGCATGAGGAAGTGAAGAAACAAATTACAAAAATGAATACTCAGTATAAAGCAAGAGCAGACCAAAAGTGACGGTTCAAAGAGTTTGAAGTGGGAGATGAAGTCATGGTGCATCTCAGAAAAGAAATATTTCCAGCCAAAACTTATAACAAGTTGAAGATGAAGAAGTTTGGGCCATGCAGAATACTGGAAAAACGGGATTCAAGCAATGCATATGAAGTGGAATTGCCAAGTGGGCTTGACATTTCACCTATTTTTAACATATCAGATTTAGTGGAATACCATGAGGGAAACAATACAGAGGCACCAAGTATAGAATTGTGGAGCATTCCAAAGTCTAACCCGACCACAGAAGAGATCGAAGAAATATTAGATACTCGTGAAGGCAGAAGTACAAGAAACAAACAGTATTCTGAATATTTGATCAAGTGGAAGGGCGAGACCTATAGAAGATGCAAATTGGCTGTCAAAAATAGAGGTGGACCGCCTGGGTCTTCCTCTCAAAGATCAGAAGTGAGGATCACTTCTCAATCCACCCCGGGTGTCTGATGCAAGAGCATCCGAGGGCAGCAAAGCAATCGAGCATCAATCAAACTTTTTGTTGTTATTTTTTTCTAAGTGTTGCAAAGTTATTTTTTTCTAAGTGTTGCAAAGGAAAATATGTGTCGCGATATCGCGACACTTTTTGTGTCGCGATATCGCGACCAAAACAGAAGATAGGGGAGCAGCGGATAGAATGTCGTGATTTCGTGACATGTCATGAAATCGCGACCCAAGGCAGGGAAAACATGGCCGAAAGACACAGGGTCGCGAAATCGTGACATGTCGTGATTTCTTGACATGTCGTGAAATCATGACCCAAGGCAGGGAAAGCAAGGCCGGAAGACACATGGTCATGAAATCGCGACCACCGCAGGGAAGCAAAGGCGCGGAAGACACAAGGTCGCGAAATCGTGACATGTTGTGATTTCGCGATCGAAGCAGAGAAGGCAAGGCGTGGAAGAAAAAAGGTCATGAAATCGTGACATGTCATAATTTTGTGACCAAAGCAGGGAAGGCAAGGTGCGGAAGACAAAAGGTCACGAAATCACGACATGTCGTGATTTCGTGACCAAAGCAGGAGAACGGAGGTCGACAGACAAAAACGGTGCGATATCGTGACAGGTCATGATATCGCGACCAAAACAGAGAGAGAAGGCTTGAAGGAGGAAATGTCACGATATCGCGACATGTCACGATATCGCAACATGTCACGATATCGCGACGAGAGCAGGAGAGAGAAGGCACAAAAAGGAAATGGTCATGATATCGCGACATGTTGCGATATCGTGACCAAACAGGAAAACACGCACTCCCAACTTTCTTAAAGGCGTCCCTTCATGCGCTGTAAGTTAGTGGTAGTGAAGCAGCAGTTCCAAAGGAGGATTTCAACGGGCATGTTGGCCACTCACGCAGGATATCTAGAGACGCGTTTATAGCAACTTACAGCAAGCAACAGATCGAGAAGAAGATTTCGTTGGGTATGGCAGCCAGTCGTGCACCTCACCCAGAGTCTCATCAATGCGACTTTCCAGAATTGTTCCAGGTGGCAATTGTAGATCATGGGAAGTTTGAAAACACAAAGGATCAGGACCTCGATAAAAACCCATGGATTGTAATGAGAAGGGGTTGGCAAATAGCAGTTTGGCTGTATATTCTTGTAAAATTCTTCCAAAGATTGAATAAGAAATTTTTGTCTCTTGTTTCTCTATTTTTTTTGTGTTGTGCAAGTTCTGTTCTCCACCACGTGCATGATTCCTAAATTTCTAGTCATTTTAACGAGATGTTGCCATGTCAGTTTTTTTTTCAAAAAAACTCATCGTTAAACAAACTAGTGCCTCGTGCAGGTCATGGCATTTTCTTAGTCTAACGACGATGACGAGGATGTTTTACCTAATGCATTTATTTACAGTGTGATTTAGGATGGAAAGACTACCAATCTCCGTTCCCTGCTATGCGGTAAAATATTTAATCAAAAATTTTCTCACAGATATTTTTTCACCTATTTTTTTCTAATTTTTTCCCTTGTTGAACTTAAGATTTGTTTGTCGAATTTAAACAACAAGGTTTTAAATTCGACGAATTTCAAATTTTATCTAAAAAAATCGACGAATTTGATAACTAAGGCTACATGTAATGTGATGGATGTACATCTTAATAATGGCTAAAGTTATGGTGATAACTCTTACAATCTCTCTTTTACATGGAATAAGAAGCTTGATGATCCTTTTGTGCATATTCTTCTTTGAAGGGTTTTACACATTAAACACTAATTAGTAATATATTCAGTAAAAGTCAACCAACTAAAATAAAAATTGAGTGATTATTTTTTAATATGAAAGAGAACTCAAATTTATATGCTGGATACAAATTTTATACTAAAATACATTTATTTATTTAGTCAAAATGACAAAACATAATTTTTATACAAGCCTATTTTCTTGTATATGAGATATCCAAATAAGATAAAGCATTCGTTAATTTTTTCAATAACTAGATACATGTATATCAATTTTAGCTTTAAATTAATCTATCTACCTTACAAAGGCCAAAAACTAGTCCATCAAAAAAGCTAGCAAGGGATGAGCTGATTTGACATGTATAACATGACAAAAACAAATGATTGGGAAAAATATCAATATGAATATTTATAAGGGATGGTTTGAAACATCATCTACATAAATGTTTTACAATTGGAATGACCTCATAATTCAAGGAATTTTAGATGCAATTCTATATTTTTAAGAGGTATAGGTAAGATGAGGCTTATTTAGGCTTATATAAGGAAGTGAAAGATAAATTTGGAGAGCCATTAATAGGAGAAAATAATTATTAAAATTGAAGGATCAAGGATACCATAGTTATAATCAACGTGAATGGTTGTTATATATCTTTGTGATGGTCAATTTAATGATGATAACTCTTATAATCTATCTACTTTACATGGAATAACAAGATTGAATGATTCTTGTATGGATTTTCTTACTGAAAGTGTTTCTCACATTAAAAAAATATATTATTTAATATTATATATGTATTCCTTCTTAGCATTCAGGCAGTTTTACTTGTATTCTATTCATTCTATGGCATGTTAGTAAGTGTGTATGCTTTTAATGCTTGGAAAATTACAAGTTTGAAATACTAAAGGACAATAATTTTGTGCAACAATAAATCATTGGTTATTTAATAGCTTTTAAAATATAATATTTAACTAATATATTTATGGATTTTTCTTGGAAATTTTCTTACATTAGCACAATAAGTGTAAAAAAATAGTTTGATACAAGTTCGAGCATTTTGTTATTGACTACTGAGTAGTTTCACAAGATCCTAAGTGAAACTAATCCAAAGAGCACTTTAATACTTTGAAAGGGATATATTTAAGGTTTCATTCATAGAAATTAGATATGAATTTGGTATCAAAATAGGATTTCTTTATCTTTTGATAACTTGAGGATAATCCAAACATATACAGCTTAAGTGAAAAGAAGAGAAAATTAAGATAATACAATTTCTAGCAACTTGTTCTCATTGTCAAATGAAGATACATTTATTACAATTTTATTGGTACAAGAATATATATAATTTCTTTGTACAAGGAATGATGAGAGTTTCATAATGTGTTGGAAGCACAATTTCATCAAATTATTTTAAAATTTTGATAAATACTAGGTTTTTTATTAACGAAATATATTTCTCAATTTCTTAAGAATTTGTCTAGATTTTATTAAATAAAATTAAAATTTATATTTGAATCCTATAATGAACCCTAAAAAAACATCACTTGATAAGTATCATGAAAATCATAATATTATTATTTAGTTGAACCCCTAATAGACTTATGATCATTAAGAACATCATATAATATTCGTCATCAAGGTATTACCCTATAAGAACATCATTTCGTAATCAATTACTAAAGTTAACTTTAATCCAACATCTAACAAACAATAATTCTAAATCATGTTACATCCTTTATTTTTTGGTTTCTTGTATGCATGTGGTACATGTACCTAGTGCTTAAGTAATAACATCTGATGTGGTAAACACTCTTAAAAGGCAACATGAAATGGCACGAATGAAAACTAAGATTTGCATTCAACCCAAAAATATATTTATAGTTATGTATGCCTTTAAAAAGGTGGCATTAAATGCACCCAATCCGTGCGAGTGTTGGGGCAAAAATACTGGTTAAATATACTCCTATTTTTATCACAACCCTCGCATTTAATTTGTCAGACCAGGGAGCTCGTAAAATTTTGAAGTGCCACGGTTAAGGCCAATCACAATACCATTCCTGAGATGAGTCCGCTAACCTATCATTGGGGGTGTTTATAAAATGGCATTGATTCATCCACACCAAAGTAAAACCATGCATAAATGAAAATACAGGAAAGTAAATCACACCACACTACATTGGAAATTAAATGAAAGCAGTAAAACACACCTTGCATAATTTAAAAGATACAACACACTAAAGCAAATAATCTAATCTAGAAAATAGTAAAAGGTAGGGGAGGAATACTAGCTTGGAGTGGGCCCAAGCTCTAGCAGATCCCACCCGACTAATCATGAAGATAAGATGCTAATGAAGGAACTCTCGAGCTTTATTGATAATGCAGTGCAATGTTTACATATGCCAATATTCTCTTAGAAAAACTACCTCCCTTGTTCAGAGAAGTCTGTGTGTTTATATAACACACACAGAACTTCCTGTTATAGTACTGTTACAATAGAAGGCCTGGTTATAGTCTAAACTGAGATAGTTTAGTTACTGTAATAGGTGCATGATAAAAATAGTCTAAACAACTTTTCATCTTTTCTTAGAGATAGAATATTTTTAGGTTTGATCTCTATGTTCGTGTTCTGCTTCATTGAGTGGTTACGCATTTCGTCCAATATGGCTGGGATAACTCATACATTCGGTGGTCTCCCAAGGATAGCCTACGTGACATGGAGTTGAAGGTTTTACTATGGTCAATGGGATCCTCTTCAGCCATCTGGTCAAAGTGCTTAACATTGAGTAAGGCGCCTTACTGGAGAGTAAGGCACCTACTTGAGTAAGGCACCTACTTAAGAGTAAGGTGCCTACTCTAAGTAAGGCACCTACTTGAAGAGTAAGGCACCTCCTTGAGTAAGGCACCTACTTGAAGAGTAAGGCGCCTACTCTAAGTAAGGTGCCTACTTGAAGAGTAAGGTGCCTACTTGAGTAAGGCCTACTTGAGTAAGGTCTACTTGAGTAAGGTGCCTACTCGTAGAGTAAGGTACCTTCTTGAAGATCAAGGTGCCTCCCCAATATACCTTAGACTCATGAAGCAGAAGCATGCCAGGTCCACGTAGGACCTCGACTGAGCAAAAGATGACAAAATCAACAAATATCTACACAAAACACACTTCACACACAAATTAGATAATGCACATAATTTTATTAAATAGATACATAATAATTCATAAAAATATACAACTCTTATTATACTTCCATGCAAAAACCATTAGAACTCATACAAAAATATGAGCATTTCTGATGCTCATCATCCCCCCATGCCTAATATGTGCCATGCCCTCATGGCACCTAAAACTAGTAGTCAACCTCTTCCAGTCAGTCGTATCCTTTTACTTTTTCTTCTTATTGGTGACCTTGGCCTTCCCTTCATTTTGGGACTTCTATTTCTATTGAGGGGCATTGGTTTATTATAAGGTATTTTTGGGCTGCATTGTCTTCTAGCTATGTTGGCTTTCGATTGTGCTAGGTTGGCTCTCATCCTTTGACTATGCTAGATTCTTGTTATACTAGTTGTGCCTCCCTATTCTGCTTGGTCCAACATCTATGTTAGGTACCATGGCCATAGTTGTTTCTCCTCTCTAGAATGCAGCCTCCGCTTCCTGCCATAGGATCGACATGTTGAGGGCGTAACTCTCTGAATGGAATATCGAAGTCATCCCTCTATCGTATGACCACCCTGGCCTTGTATAGCCACACCTCTTCAGGAGTGAGGCCAATATTTTCTTCGGTGATTACTATTGCCTCTGCCTCTGGCCCGAATATCCCCTACCTTTCCAACCATTTCCTCATTTTGGAGGGTCGGCCTTGTGACGAACCATATATCTCCCAGAACTGATCTTCTATAGTAGGGTCCACACAAATGCTAGGCCCCCTTTCAGCCTTCTTGGTAGCTTTTCTAGCTACCTTTGCCACCTTGAATTCTTCATGGAGCCTTTCAAATTTCTCCTTCCACTCAACAAAGCCCTGCATACCTTCCACCCATTCTTCATCTGACTAGGCATTTGGTTCTACAAATGTAACCTTGGCCTTTTTCTTGGCCCTCTTCTATGATGTTTGAGGTACCTTCCCCTTGGGCCCCTCTGGTATTGTGGTAGATTGCATGGGGATATCCTCCTTCCCCATGGGATATGCCTCCCTATTGTCATTAGAGGGTCTAGGAATCTACCCCTCTTGCCTTGAATCACTCGTAGTTGTTTCCCCTATTTTGTGGTCACCCATCAACTGCTCTATGGGTCCTTTGGATATGGGTCCTTTGATTGTGGTTACCCATTGCTCTTGAGAGTCCTCCTTGGTATCGGGTTTAGTGCCTTACCTCTGGATCTAACCTGAGTGCTCTTCATCATCAATGATGTCTATAATAGGGGGCTTTGTTTGAAATATAGAGTTCCCCTATTCCTCCATCATCATCTTATCAGAGGTGAATGAACTCTCTCCCACCTCCACATCTTCATTTTGGGTATCTGACCTGACCACCCCAGATGAAACTACCCTCTCTGGTGAGGTTGGAGAGTTCATGGGCACTTCAATTGCCCAATCTATTTGGGTGGAGGTATCTCATCTTTCCACCACCCTGGCCTACAACTATTGATTTTCTACCCTGAGTTGTTGAACTAGTTGTTGTAGCTGAGCTACGGTGGCCTCCTACCTCTAAATTTTCCTTGTAGTCATCTCCTTAAATCTATCAAATAGTGCCTACATCATGAAATTATCACTCTTCCTAGTGAGGTCTTCTTCCATCACCAAATCGAGTTGTTGTCATAGGCATATCGAAGGTTATGGGTCTTATGGACTTTGAGCGACCAAATTTTGTAATGTTTGGGCCATGAACCTAACCTCCATATCTTCCTCTTCTTCCTTGCTCGATAGAATTAGTCATCGTAGGCACCTCCTACCATGTATATGCTCTATTCGATGAGCTATTGGTTTAGGGCTGGAGGACTTCGACCTATCCTCTATATAATCGGGTAGAGGAATCTACCCTTCTTCTATAGCATCCAATGAGGTTTGGGGCCATTCTCCTTCTTCTTCAGCCATTCCTCATAATTTATCCTCCTACCCTACTTCGACCACCACCCATGTCTGCATGCCAAAATGTTTAGCCCCTGCTATCGATGAGCCCCCCTATGTCCCTCAGCATGGTGAATTAGGGCTGTAATTAGCCCATGATGGGCTAGGGTAGAGGTTGCTCCTCTCTGATATCATGATACCTCATCCTTCAAGGTGCTTTCTAGATAGAATGGCACATTAATTTTTTGCCCATGCACTAGGTGATTCAAGAACTGCATATGGTTCACGTTCAAGTGTGAGTACTTCCTTGTGCATGTGAAGTATCTCACAACCTATTCGAAGAGCTTTCGTAGGTGCATCGAGAGTCCTTGCTTTGGGAGCCCTCCATGGTCGAGTCAGACATTCTCCTACCTGAGCAGCAATTCTATGCATTGGACTACCATGCCATCCTTGTATGTGCATTCTCCAGTGAGGGGGAGGCTGGTAACAAGAGAGATGTGCTCTGGCGTGACTGGAATTTCTAGTCTATGCAATCGAGTGACCTCCCCTCTCACAGTGGTAACAAACTCCTTTGCTACCTCGAGGTCCTAGTTTTGGCTGACCAGGTGATAATAATCCATCCACCTAGCCACCTCAAACCAATTATAGACTTCACCTCTAATTCCCTCAGTGCCACTGGGCTCATTCTTCTTGAGTGCATGGTTCTTTGATCGGCCTCCCATGGTGAATTCTTGGCTTTTTCTGATTGGTTTGATGCCTTATTCTCATAGGAAGGCACCTTCTTATAGATTAAGGTGCCTACCCTAATGAATTACTTCTGCATTGGGGTTGATAGGGTATGCCACCCAAATTGATTTTTGGTATGATGTATTAGGCATGAGGGGCCAATGCAATTCTTGCATTGACATTATTTTTAGAGAAGCATAAATCATGAAAAATTACGTATATATTTAAAAAAATCATGCGCATACCTGATTGGTTGTTTCATGCATTGTGGAGCATGCTGATTTGGTAATCCATGATAATGGTGATGGTGTATTTCCCATGTGTTGATTACGTTACCTTGGTCACTGCAATTCTGGTTCACTCGAGGTCTCGTGCTAAAAATGTGGTGGATCCGATTGGTTTAGATTGGGATACATATTTCCTTCGACGGTTGGCTTTGGGACGTGCAAAAATCCTACCCAATGATTTCACAATATTTTTGGATGCCTTCATATTTCCATCATGTGAAATGATGATGTTGGCTTCGATCGCTCCATGTACCACCAAATTGCATAGGTGTTTTCGATTAAATCGATGTGCCTTATTGAATAGTAAGACACCCTTGACCAAGGTACCTACTTGAAGAGTAAGGTACATTGATCAAGGTGCCTACTTGAAGAGTAAGGTACCATTGATCAAGGTACCTTATTTAAGAGTAAGGTGCCATTGATCAAGGTGCCTACTTGAAGAGTAAGGTGCCATTGATCAAGGTGCCTACCTAAAGAGTAAGGCACCATTGATAAGGTGCCTACCTGAAGAGTAAGGCATCTACCTGAAGAGTAAGACACTAGGGCCTACCTTAATAGTAAGGTGCCTACCTCTAGAGTAAGGCACCTCTTTGAGAGTAAGGTACCTACCTCTAGAGTAAGGCACCTCCTTGAGAGTAAGGTGCCTACCTCTAGAGTAAGGTGCCTCTTTGAGAGTAAGGTGCCTACCTCTAGAGTAAGGTGCCTCTTTGAGAGTAAGGCACATACCTGAGAGTAAGGCACCTTATTCATTTTTTTTAAGGTGCCCTTGATGCATAATATCAAGGCACCTTATTCATTTTTTTTTTTTTAAGACTTTTCAATCATAGTCAAGCGCCTCCGTTGATGGACATTGAGATGCTTGCTTGAGAGTAAGGCACCTACATTTTTGAAGTAAGGCATCTTCCTTTAGGTCAAGGCATCTACCTTGAGTAAGGTGCCTACCTTTGGAGTAAGGTTCCTCCCTTTTAGAGTAAGGTGCCTCCCTTTAGAGTAAGGCACCTTCCAAAAGAGTAAGGCACCTTCCTTTAGAGTAAGGCACCTCCCTTTGGAGTAAGGTGCCTACCTTTAGAGTAAGGTGCCTCCCTTTGGAGTAAGGCACCTTCCTTAAGAGTAAGGCACCTCCCTTTGGAGTAAGGTGCCTACCTTTGGAGTAAGGTACCTTCTTGAAGAGTAAGGTGCCTCCCTTTGGAGTAAGGCACCTACCTTCAGAGTAAGGTACCTCCATTTGGAGTAAGGTGCCTTCCTAAAGAGTAAGGCACCTCCCTTTGGAGTAAGGTGCTCTCCCACCATTGAAAAGTTAGCAGTAGTTGATGTGTTCATTGATGCAAGGTTGATCAGGCCTTCTAAAATATTTTCTCGTGTTGCATCAGCGTCTGCTTTGCCCAAGCATGGGGGTGCATAATTTTTCCTTTGTAGGGAATTAGTGCCCACGTCCATGCTTGGATCAGAACTATCTCCTCAAAAAATGTGCAGGTTCATGGATGTTGAGCCGGTCTAGGCCTTGTCTCCCAAGATGCCTATTTTTCGTACAATCAGGCCATTCACCTACAAAAGAAAATGAAAAAAAAATTGTAGTTAAACGCAATCCATGCCTATTAGGCCTTGGCTCTCAGGATACCTACAACTTGCATGTGGGTGTTGTCCCTACAAAACACATTGTAAGCTAAAAATTAGAAAAATGTAGGGTTAGTGCAATCTATGCCTATTAGGCCCTGGCTCTCAGGATGCCTGCAGCTTGCATGCGGGCACCATACCTACAACACACATGAAAGGAAAAAAACTAAGACTAAATTTTTTTTAGTGGACACTCTTGTATCCACCGTGTTGCTGAGAAGTTGACATGTTTTCAATTGGATGGGGTCTCCCCCATGCCTATTTTGGACTCCACCATTAAATTCTTGGATGTGTGGTATGGACGTAACCGATGGTCATTAACTATCAAGATGGTGTTGCTACCATCAATTGTCTTGATGTACACAACACCATTTCTAATTAGCTCTACCACCTCGTATGGTCCCATCCACCTCTACATCAATTTACCTTTACGTTCCTAGAACCTGGAATCATACAGTAATACCCAGTCTCCTTCCTTGAACTACTTTGACTTAATGTGGTGGTCATGCCACTATTTCCTTTGCCTTTGGATGATTTCCATATTTTGTAGGGCATCCATTTGATATTCATCTAGCTGATTCAGCTATCAAATCCTCTCCCTCTGTGCTTCATCTAGGCTCAGGTTCAGTTCCACTATAGTTCTGAGCATTTTAATTTTGAATTTGATGGGCATCATCACACTCTTCCCATATACCAGTTGGAATGGGGTAAAGCCTGTGGTTGTTTTCCATGTTGTTCTGTATGCCCATACTACCTCCGGTAGCCTTGTAGCCCAGTATTTCCTGTGTTGTTGCACTATTTTTGTCAGGATGTTCTCTATCTCCCTGTTGGTCACCTCTACCTGTCCATTCACTTGTGGATGGTAGGGGGTGGTTCTATTATGTCAAATCTTGTATTACCACATTAGCTCCTCGATTAGCTTGGAGGTGAATTGGGGTCCCTGATCCATTGTAATCTCCCTGGGTACCTCGAACCTCATGAAAATGTAAGCAAACAAGAATTCTACCACCATTCCTTCCTTGGAGTCTCTCAGTGCCTATACCTCGACCCATTTGGTGATGTAGTCTATGCAGACTAGAATGTATCTCTTTTTGATCAAAGGTGGGTTGATTGGCCCCATGAAATCCATACCCCATTTTTCAAAGGGCTCTATGTGCACGTGAGGTTGGAGGGGTATTTCATCCCTATGGGTTGGCCTACCCATCCTCTGGCACTCATCACATTAGTTGGCATATTTGGCTGCATCTTTGAATAATGTGGGCCAAAAATACCTAACCTGTAGGACTTTGTACGTGGTCCTCCATCCTACAAAATATCCTCTGCATGGCTCACTATGGCAGGCTTTGAGAACTTCTAAAAATTTATGCTCAGCTACGCACCTTCTTACGATTTGATCAGGCCCTATTTTAAATAGGAGGTCATCGATCCACAAGAAAGAGGTGCTCTTTTCTATTACCATCTGCTTCTCCCATGATGAAAGAGTAGGGGATGTTCTATCGATGGCCAAATAATTGGTGATGTCTACATACCATGGTGTCTATTCACTGATGACAAATAAATGTTCATCCAAGAACTGGTCTTCCACAACTGCGTGATCCGATGGTATTAGTCTGGATAAGAAGTCTGCTACTATGTTGTCCTTACTAGGATTATCTACGATGGTAATATCAAACTCCTATAGAAGCAAGAGCCACCTGATGATTCTACCACTGATCATGGGTTTACTCATTAAATACCAGATAGTTGCATGGTCCATATGGATGAACACCTTGTAACCAGTGATGTAGTGGCAAAACTTGTTGATGGCATGCACTACTACGAGGAATTCCTTCTCTGTCACCATGTAGTTGAGCTCATCCCTTGCTAAATTCTTGTTGATATAGTAGATGGCATAGAATTCCTCACCATCCTTCTACTTGAGGACCACTCCTATTGCATTATTGGATGCATCATAGTAAATGTGAAATGGAATGACCCAATTTGGGCCCCGTAGGACTAGGGTAGTAGTCAAATTTTCCTTCAGTATTTGAAAATCTCATTCATAGTATTCCATCTAGATGAATTCCACATCCTTGGAGAGCAATGTGTGTAGGGGTTTGGTAATTTTTTTGAAGTCGATGATAAATCACCTGTAGTACCTGATGGAGCCAAGAAAACTCCTTACGTCCCTCTATGTCTTAGGACTCGGTAGGTCCTTTATGACCTCAATTTTCTTTTTATCCACCTTAATCCCTTCTACTGAGAGGTGGTGTCCCAACACTATGCCTTCATGCATCATCATGAAGCATTTTTTATTGTTGAGGGATAAATTATTTTCTTCACATCATTGGAGCACTCATTCCAAATTAGTCATCGCCTCACCAAAGGTTTCATCGTAGATGGTGAAATCATCCATGTAAACTTCTACTACTTCCCCCATCATGTTTGAGAATATGCTTAGCACCACCCTCTAAAAGGTGGTTGGTGCATTGCACAACCCGAAGGGCAGTACTCTGTAGGTGAACGTTCCCCATGGGCAGGTAAATGTTGTCTTGTCTTGGTCCTCCTCTCTGATCTGTATTTGGTTGTAACCATTGAACCCATCTAGAAAGGAGAAGTACTTTCTCCCAGATAGCGTATCCAATACCTGATCAATGAAGGGAAGCAAAAAATGATCTTTCTTGGTCACCTTATTCAATGATCTGTAGTCGACACAGATTCACCATTTCCCATTTTTCTTGGGAACCACCACTAATGGTGACACCCATTCACTATCAGATATGGGGTAGATAAACCCTACTGACAAAATCTTCTGCAACTCGACTTTAATAATTTCTTTCATGGTAGGGTTCATCCTTCTTTGTGGCTATCTGATTGGGGTCACTTGCTCTTCGAGGTAGATCTGATGGGTGCAGATTTTTGGGTTGATTCCCTTCATGTCTGAGTACTCCTAGGAAAATGCTTGTTGATTCTTGGTCAAGAGCTCTTTTAATTCTATCAGTTGCATGGGTGTCAACCCGCTACTGACGTTTAATGTTCTACCAGGCTCTATTTTTATTTTCCTAGTGTGGTGATCCTGGGCACCGACCAAAGGTGATTCAAGAATGATGGGGGAGGACTCTCCTTGGAGGAATCCTGTAATGATGCCATCTTCATCGACTTCCTCCTCCAATTCCTTCAATGCCATCATCGATTGTAGCATTGACAATGACCCATCCTCCTGGTTGTCCCACATGGGTTCTCCCAATGTATCTATGGACTACATAAGGGGAGAGATTATCAATATTTTGATGTTTTGACCATTTGAAATGGTCATTTTTCCATCATGGTAGCTGATGTAGGCATTGATTATTGCTAGCCATGGCCTCCCCAAGATGAGTGGGTAGCCACCCAATCTCGATTTAGACTATAAAACCAAGAATTCTATTGGGTACTCCCATGCATCCACTATCACTATAATATCCTTGAGCATCCCTTCTGGTGCTACCATCGACCTATCGACCAGTTGCAACACCATCTTGGTGGGCTTCAAATTTATGAGCCTCAGCTTCTGCATAGTCTCCTTCGGCATAACATTGATGGTTGCACCCAAATCAACCAAAGTATTAGTCAACAAATGCCCACCTATTTTTATAATCAAAATCAGACTACCTGGGTCTACGTATTTAGGGTGGCATGCATTCCCCATCATCAAGTCGGCCAACTTCCCTACTACGTTGATGGTTTGGGCCACTTTTCATCCTGGTTTCCTCAGACAGAGTTCCTTTATTGCCTTGGTGTATATAGGAACATCACGAATAGCTTGGAAGAGTGGAATAGTGATTGTTAAGTTCCTCAAGCTAGAAAGGATATCGAACTCAGGTTGTGTCGACTTTCTCTACTCCTGTAACCTCTTGGGGAATGGAGCTTCTATTTTCTCAACAACATGTTCTTCTTCGACCTCCTCTACAAGAGGTGGTTCTCCTACATTTTCCTCCTCTTCTACTAGGGGAGATGCTTCTACTCCTAACTGCCTACCTGACCTTAGTTGAATTGGATTACAACTAATATTATACATCGGATACATCTCTCCTTCTAGTTGGTATGTAGGTTGGTTCACCTTGTTATTTGGATTGATCATCGGTTGTGTTGGTAGCTATGTAGGTCTCACTATAGGGAGATCTAGTAGGCTTTGCTATGGTGGAGCCTATACCATGTTCTATGGAGCTGAGTTCCATGAACCATGGTTTCTCCACTACTACTCAAATTGTTGGTACGACATCCATGGTTGTTGGTTAGGAAATGTGGCCCCTAGAGGTACGTTCATCCATGGTGGTGGTCCCCACCACCCCATATTGGGTGGTTGAGGCTGCCCTTGTGGCATGTAAGGTCCTCCTCCATAGGGTGGCATCCCTGTTGACATATTCCCCATAGGGGGTTGCTACCAATTTCTTCGATTGCCCATGAAATAAGCTTCACTGACTTCAGCATCCTCCTTGATATTGGGTAGCTATGGGCATAGTCGGGTCTTATGATTTTTCTAGAAAATAATGCATACTCTGACTTTGTTCTCTGGGTATGCATTCCTCGCATGCTTCCCTCTACATTTTGGGTAGAAATAGGCTAACGCGACTTCATTCTCTTGCTTCTTCTTCTCTAGTAGGAGCGTGTCTAACTACAATGCTAGAGAGGAGAGCATTTCTCTCTTCAGATCCTCTAACATATTGCCTATCTCCATATTTGTGATCGAAGTGGTTGCTTTCATGATCCTGGAAGTTGGTTTACCTCTTCTTCATGAGTAGTTCTGACACAATTGTTGGATATCTTCCATTGGGTGCTGGTAAACGTCACCTCTAGAGATTAAGTTGAGAGCTTCGAGTGATTCATTGTTAAGTCCCCTCAAAAAAATGCTTCTGAGGGACTTATCACCTAACTTCGTATGAGGGGATCTTTACATATTAAATTTGAATCTCTCCCAGTACTCCTCTAGGGATTCATCCTCCTTTTACATCATGCTTAGAACCTCTTCCCTAGAGTCTCATGCTCTACCAAAGTCTTGGTACTATTCCAGGAAGAGCCTCTTCATTTCCTCCCATGTGGTGATCTGTTTGTTTCCCAACCTAATAAACCAATGTAGAGCTGAGTCATCCAGTGTTGATGGGAAGAGTTTCAGCTTCTATGCATCTAATTTATAGTTGATGGACCTACACAACACATCAAATTTAAATAAAAATAGGTCAGGGTCTTCGGTTGGGTATCCTCTGAAGGTAGGGAGATGGGTAGGGGATATGTTCTTCATTTTGGTTTCCCCTACACCTTCCTCTATCAGGAAACTAAAACTATTCGAAGTCTCTTTAGCTATTTTTTTAGGAAATGTGGTCTCTAATGCAGATTCTATAGCCTTTCGATCATTTTGAACCTTTTGTACGAGAGCCTCTAAGTCAGCTGGTGTTATAGTTTGATCCTCTATGACTTTCCACAACAATTCCTCTTCGAAAGGTGTCCTTTTGAATAGAGGATTTTGTATAATTTACTCTTTTCCTGGTCGATGGGATGAGGAAGAGCTTTGCACAAAGATAGGGTGTTTACTCCAGTGTACTACTGGTGGTGATTCAAGAGAATCTAACTCAAATTCAAAATTTTTGGCTGACTTAGATTTTTCTTGGGGGCTCTATTTTATGAAATGACCATCGGGTCCTCTTTTCCTCAATGGACTCATACAAATTCAGATAGAAGGTTTTACGATATTGTAATTAATCTATTAGTGGTGCTTCCCTAACAACAACACCAAAATATTGGGGCAAAAACATTGGTTAAATATACTCCTATTTCTATCACAACCCTCACATTTAATTTGTCAGACCAGGGAGCTCGTAAAATTTTGAAGTGCCATGGTTAAGGCCAATCACAATACCATTCCTGAGATGAGTCCACTAACCTATCATTGGGGGGTGTTTATAAAATGGTATTGATTCATCCACACCAAAGTAAAACCATGCATAAATGAAAGTATAAGAAATTAAATCACACCACACTACATTGGAAATTAAATGAAAGCAGTAAAACACACCTTGCATAATTTAAAATAAACAACACACTAAAGCAAATAATCTAATCTAGAAAATAGTAAAAGGTAGGGGAGGAATACTAGCTTGGAGTGGGCCCAAGCTCCAGTAGATCTTACCCATACTAATCATGAAGATAAGATGCTAATGAAGGAACTCTCAAGCTTTATTGATAATGCAGTGCAATATTTACATATGCTAATATTCTCTTAGAAAAACTCCCTCCTATTTTAGAGAAGTTTGTGTGTTTATATAACACACATAGAACTTCCTATTATAGTGCTGTTACAATAGAAGGCTTGGTTACAGTCTAAATTGAGATAGTTTAGTTACTGTAATAGGTACACGATAAAAATAGTCTAAACAACTTTTCATATTTTCCTAGAGATAGAATATTTTTAGGTCTGATCTCTGTGTTGTTCGTGTTCTACTTTATTGAGTGGTTACATGTTTCATCCAATATAGTTGGGATAACTCATACATTCGATGGTCTCCCAAGGATAGCCTATGTGACATGGAGTTGAAGGTTTATTATGGTCAATGGGATCCTCTTCAACCATCCGATCAAAGCGCTTAACATTGAGTAAGGCACCTTACTAGAGATTAAGGTGCCTACTTGAGTAAGGCACCTACTTGAAGAGTAAGGCGCCTACTCTAAGTAAGGTGCCTACTTGAATAGTAAGGTGCCTACTTGAGAGTAAGGTGCCTATTTGAAGAGTAAGAAGGTGTAAGGTGAAGTAAGGGCTACAAGGTACTTGAAGAGTAAGGCACCTACTTGAGTAAGGGAGAGAAAGGCCTTCTTGAAGATCAAGTGCCTCCCCAATATACCTTAGACTCATGAAGCAGAAGCATGCCAGGTCCACGTAGGACCTCGACTGAGCAAAAGATGACAAAATCAGCAAATATCTACACAAAACACACTTCACACACAAATTAGATAATGCACATAATTTTATTAAATAGATACATAATAATTCATAAAAATATACAACTCTTATTATACTGCCGTGCAAAAACCATTAGAACTCATACAAAAATATGAGCATTTCTAATGCTCATCTGTGAGCATTAAATGTTGTACAATATGATCCATGTGAAAGGGATAATATTATAGAATATAATATTAATCCCTATCATACCTCCCCATCATAGAAGCATTGGACTCCAATACATCCAAAAGGGAAGAAAAATCACAAGCCAACTGTTCTGAAGTAATCCACCAAGCCTGGTGAGGAAGCTCTCTACATTGTGCAACCAAATACAAAGTGGATGAACCATGTCGGGTGTGTCAAGTCCTGGTGTTGAACAGATAATCTTGTTAGTCTTACAATGGCACTGAGACGGGGGGTGAATCAGTGTAGTTATTTAAACTTAAATTCACAGCTCTTAAAACTAAAATAATGAAACCTTAAAACTATATAGAGCAAGTATCACAAGAGAACATCACACAACACAAGATTTAATGAGGTTCACTAATTTGGCTACTCCTCAAGAATGACTGCTTGGACTACCATCCAAATCTAGCCTTTGCAAAGCTCCAACTTTACAATTAATTTACCAGCACCCACTGGAAGGAGCACCAACCCCTTATTTATCTACACCAACAGAAAGGAGCACCAACCCCTGATTTACCAGCACCTACTGGAAGGAGCACCAACACCTGATGCCAAGCTGTAAACTGGACTTCAATTTTGAATCTAGAAGTTTAACAAAAAAATACCTTCACTTTTACTATACCCTGACTGGTCTATTGCTTACCCAATCTCTCTCACTATTTACAAAATAGACACATCTTCTGCGATCTACAGTCACACTTCGCCTTATTTGAGTTTCTTCTCTACACACCCTCTGTGCATTGTCTTCGTACACTCTACACCCTTATAGCTACACTTTGCATTTGTCTTCACCCTTTGCACTCTTTGTGCCTTTTGCTTTCTCTGTGCAATCACAACTGCGCTTGGTCGAGCTTCAACCTTTTTTGCTCTCTCTGTGCACTCACAGATGCACTTAGGACAATTCGACATGACTCTTCGCTCACTTTGTGCACTTTGCCATCATATCATCGCTTATGTGCTTTCTGCGCTCTTACGGTTGCATTTCACACTTCGACATGCATTCGACGACTTATTCACCCACTTAACAATTCTCCAAACAGCCCTCCTTTTATAACAATATTTTCATGATGAAAACCCTAATCTTAGTCGACTTGCATAACAAATGTAAACCCTAATCTTAGTCAGCTTTCATAACAACTGTAAACCCTAATCTTAGTCGGTTGTCATTGGTCTTAGTCGGCTTCAACTCATGAAGATATTCGGTAATTCCATCGCTTGAATATTTCATTCGATAACAGTCCCTGTAGCTGTCGCACTAACTTTTGTTCACTCTTCATATTTTAGCTACATGAATTCACTCTGTATCTGCCCCTGTAAATGTTGTAGAGATGTCGGTCCACTGTCATACTTCTCATTTTAGTCGGGTTCTCCTTCTTGACTTACGCATTTACGACCTGTCGTGAAATTGTGACATTTCTGCCTCTATAGCTTCTTTTTTTGCTGTTGTCACGAAAATACAACATGTCGCGATATCGCGACACTTTTTCTTTCTCTTTATTTCTCCTTTCTTTGGCCCGCAAAAATACATGTCGCGATATCGTGACACTTTTTCTTTCTCTCTCTTTCTCTTTGCATCGGACCGCAAAAATGCTACATGTCACGATATCACAACACTTTTTCTCCTTACGCTTTCTCTTTGCTTCGGCCCCCGAAAATACAACATGTCATGATATCGTGACACTTTTTCTTCTTGCTTTTTCTCTTAGCTTCGGCCTGCAAAAATACAACATGTCGCGATATCGCGACACTTTTTCTCCTTGCTCTTTCTCTTAGCTTTGGCCCCCGAAAATACATGTCGCGATATCACGACATTTTTTCTCCTTGCTCTTTCTCTTAGCTTTGGCCCGTGAAAATACAACATGTCGTGAAATCATGACACTTTTTCTCCTTGCATTTTCTCTTCTCTTCTAGCCGCAAAAATGCAACATGTCGCGATATCGCGACACTTTTTCTCCTTTCATTTTCTCTTCTCTTCTGGCCATGAAAATGCAACATGTCGCGATATCGCGACACTTTTTCTCCTTGCATTTTCTCTTCTCTTCTGGCCATGAAAATGCAACATGTCACGATATCACGACACTTTTTCTCCTTGCCTTTTCTCTCTCCTATTTTAGTCGCAAAAATGCGACATGTCATAAAATCGTGACACTTTTCCAATCTTACTTTCTCTCTCCTATTTTAGTCACGAAAATGCAACATGTCATGAAATCATGACACTTTTCCAACTTACTTTTTCTCTCCTATTTTAGTCGTGAAAATGCGACATGTCGCGAAATCATGACACTTTTCTTACTTGTTCTCTTTCTTCGAACTTGTCGCAAAATCGTGACACTTTTTCCTGCTTTCTCTTGCTCTTCCAACATGCCACGAAATCGCGACAGTTTTTCCACGTGCCTTTATCTCTTCCAACATGTCGCAAAATCGTGACAGTTTTTCCTGCTTTTTCTCTCTCTTCCAACATGTCACGAAATCGCAACAGTTTTTCCACTTGCCTTTTTCTCTTCCAACATGTCGCGAAATCGCGATAGTTTTTCTTGTTTTCTCTCTCTTCCAACATGTCACAAAATTGCGACAATTTTTCCACTTGTCTTTTTCTCTTCCAACATGTCGTGAAATCGCGAGAGTTTTTCCTACTTTTTCTCTCTCTTCCAACATGTCGTGAAATCATGAAATTTTTTCCTACTTTTTCTCTCTCTTCCAACATGTCATGAAATCATGATAGTTTTTCTTGCTTGTATATGTCACGATATCGCGACACTTTTCTTACTTGTCTTTTTCTTTGATCTTTTGCATATGGGCCACTTCGGTCTTCTTGGAAAATCATTGTACATACTCTGAATAACCTTTGAACTCCTTTCTTCTGCATCTGAATAGCTTTTGAACTTCCTATCCACTGCATCAATAGATTTATCTGACTATGTTGACAACAATGACAATACTATTGTTGCACCTTGCTCAACAATCTCCCCCTTTGGAATTGTTGGCAACACATGTGCAATTTCTTGTAACTCTTCTCCCCCTTTGAAAATAATACCAAAGGGCTAATGCAGACTCCCCCTGAGTCCATGCACAACATTCTCAAGAAAAATTTATTACACTTAGCAAAAATCATGAACATGAGCAAAAAGATAATCAAATACTTAAATGCTCCCCCTGAGAATGTGATCCCTGTAGCTAGTCAATTCTTGGGAAGTGTGACCACTTCCAATTTATTTGGAAGGTACTCAAAAACTTCCTTGGGCAATGGTTTTGTGAAGATATCTGCTACTTGCTCTGTAGTTGGAACAAAATCCAACTTAACCTCACCTTCCGCAACTTTCTCCTTCAAAAAGTGATACCTGCGTACAACATGTTGTCGCTGCAATATATTCTGCCTCTGCTGTCGATAAAGAAACTGACTCTTGTTTCTTACTATGCCATGTGACCAATCTATCTCCAAGATAGAATGCACCTCCATTGGTACTCTTTCTGTCATCGACACCTCCTGCCCAATCTGCATCTGAATACGAAATAAGGGTGAAGTCTTTTACCTTTTGGATACCATAACCCATACTCCATAGTACCCTTGAGGTACCGAGGAATCCTCTTCACTACTGTCACATGAGTCTCCTTAGGATTAGCCTAAAATTGTGCTACCATGCATACTGCCTACAAATTATCTGGTCTGGTAGTTGTTAGGTACAGTAATCTCCCAATCATAGATCTGTACATGGTTTGATCAATAAGTGGAGATTTGTCATCCTTGCTCAACTTGCAACCTGTCGTCATGGGAGTGTTAACTCGCTTACAATCCTCCATTGTGAACTTTTTAACATCTCTTTCACATATTTAACTTGAGAAATAAATATGCCCTTCATATTTTGATTAACTTGCAACCCGAGGAAATACGAAAGTTCACCAATCATTGACATTTCAAATTCTTTCTGCATCTTATTTGCTAAATCTTTACACGACTCATCTTTGCTGCTACCAAATATGATATCATCTTTCTTAAACCCTTGTTGAGTGAGATAGTTGTCTAGCTTTGCATACCATGCTCGGGGTTCCTGTTTCAAGCCATATATCTTCAACTTACAAACCAATTTGGGATCATCACCAAGCTGGAAACCATCTGGCAGCTCAATATAAACCTCTTCTTCAAGCTTCCCATTCAAAAATGTTGATTTCACATCTGTCAAAAAAAATTTCAAGTGACTCACACTTGTACCAACTTTTGTCCAACATTGTACCGACACTACAATTTTACTGCCAACTTTGTGCAAGCATTAAACATTGTACCACAACACCAACCAAATCCCTTTTTACATTTTCAACTTGGTCTATGTTTTCTAAAGTCACCACTGGTCACACCTTACTTTCAACTGTTTGAATCAGGAGACAACATTTTGTCAAACACTTCATGGCCAACTATAGTGCACCTTACTCAAACGCATACTTCTGGACCTCGGATAGGTATGATTCACAAAGCAAAGTTGCTCATCTTGATGAGCTAAACATGAATCAATAATCATACTTCATTATTTTTCACCACAGCGTCATAATAGATCTAACAATCTTCATGTCAATATGTAGTTCAAATACACATTACTTTTATCAAAACACATATATGTGGCTAGGGCAACATTCTTTCACTAACCAAATTATCTGAACTATTATAATCCTTAACTTTGGATAGTGGCAATAAGAACCATCAACAGTACAATAATTGTTGGCAATTTTGGGTACCTTGGGTACATTGCCTTTGCTCAAGTGTTGATGTTGTCATTGATGTCAAGAAGCTTTTGAAGGAATTTGATTTGAGGTCAAAAGGATCTAAGTCAAGGAAGGGTTTTTGTGAAAACCAAGGCAGATAAAATAAAAGGTTTTATTTAAAACCATGGACAACAGATTTGAAATGGGTTTTTCTTAAAACCCAAGTTGGCTCTTCGTTTCGTTGAAAAAGGTGCCCCGGTGATGAAGATATTTAATTTTAAATATTTAGTTTAAATTTTATTTATTTAAAATTTAAATTAAAATTTTAAAATTAAATTAAAAGGGCCGACGTGTTTGGAAATGCATCAAAGTGCATATAAAATAAGGCAATCAAATTCATTAAGCAAGTGAGGAATGGTGTTTCGACATTAAGCGCAATCGATTCGATTTCGGAAGGAGCAGAGAAGAGGGTTAAGCATTTCGTTCGATCAGCGAAGGAAGGGAATAAATAAAAGCGGCGGTGGAAGTCTTTCCACGTGGGTGGCTAGCCCAACCGGTCGTGAGGCTAGCGCTAGAGCGTTGGTGGAAGGAAGATCTCGTGTTCGAGTCTCGTGGATGCTTTTTGCAGAGCAAGATAAAGTGAAACGCGTTTTCGACGGAGAGAAGGTATAAGAAAAGTGTGGGCAAGATTCTTTCCAAGCGGGTGGCTAGCCTAGCTGGTCACCAGGCTAGCGCTAAGGCATTGGTAGGAAGAGAGTCGTGGGTTCAAACCTCGCGATCGCCATTTTGCTAGATAGAAAGGATAGGTTGTTCGTGTGAGCACGTTTGCAAGCGGAGAAGGAATTTTTCCAAGGTATGAGGACTTAATTTTTATTAGAAAAAGTTAAAAGGTTATTTGGTCGGGAGATATAAGGTTTGCTTTTGAAAATGTATAAATTGTATGGTGTATGACTTGGGAGTCATAAGGGTCTAGTTTTGTTGTTGGGTAAAAATTAAAAGGAGTGTAGGGGAGATATAAGGGTTGGCAATATTTGTTCTAAAATAGTTTTGGTTGAGTAAATGACATTGTGGTGTTATGGAGATATAAGGAATGCTAACTTAATATTTTTACTTTAGTTGGATTGAAATTTAAAAAGGAAATAATTGCCATGGTGGTTGAATTATTTTGACATGACATGTTGGGTTAATAATTTTTATGGAAGATCAAAATTATTAATGGAAGTAGATTTTCAAGGGCTTATTCATCTTCAATAAGGTATGGGCACTTTCTTCTTATGAGTATGATTGGTGTATGTTTTTCCTGAAATAATATTGGAGTGAAAAGGTATTCAACTAGGTTTCCTTTGGTTGGGTGTAAATCCTATTTTCTGGTTTGTTGAAGACTACTTATGCATTGTTATCCTTGATGAGAGTTTTGGTGAATGCATAATTCTGGTTTGAGGTAGTGGAAGCATTGTGCACTAGGGTTTATGTTTGTAAGTCTTGCTACTTGCATTGAGATGGTGAAACCCTTAGTTGGCTGTTTTGATATTAATGGATGAGATGCTTCCATAGAGGTTGTTTTGATCAAGTTAGTGCTTTACTTGATACATGATATTGGGCTTACTCCATTGAGTTGATTTGAACAAGTTATTCTTTGCATTTGGTGATATTGTGTTGGTGGTTGTTTTGTTCAAATATCTTTGGAGGGAAAAGGATTTCTACTTGTTTCCTTTTCTTGTGATGATTGGTTGAATGCTTCAAGGTTGATGTTGAGTTGAATGATGTTGGTTAAACCTTGTCTTTGAGCATTGTTGTTGAAGCCCTAATTGGTTGAGAAAAGATATTGGTTGTTGGAAAGAACATGAGTATCATTGTTATATGAGATATTGCATGGTTGGCAATTGTTGGGTTGTGTTTCATGTTCTTGAGAAAAGCATATTACATCTATCTTATTCTTATGAGATTTGAGATTGAGTTGAGATTGATATTGAGAGTTAAGTATAGAACATATTGAGTCTCTAACAATTCTCTTTATGTTTCTATGAGATTTGAGATTGAGATTGGGAGTTAAGTATAGAACATATTGAGTCTCTAACAATTCTCTTTATGCTTCTATGAGGTTGATGAATCACATTGGGTCTCTAACAATTCTCTTTGTGGGTTCATGCCAAGCAAGTTTTTCTTGATGAACTTGTGAGCAGGTTTTGGACAGGTTTCGTTGGGGACTTGTGAGCAGGTTTGGGATAGGTTCCTTTGGGGACTTGTGAGCAGATTTGGACAGGTCCTAGCAGAGGACTTGTGAAGCTGAGTTTGATAGTTCTATCAGAGAACTTGAGGACAGAGGTGCATTGGTTCTATGAGAAGAACCTGAGGACAATTTGTGCTAGACCGAAGGACTGTGTTTAGTGCAAATTCGAGGACCAGCTTTGAGGTGATAGAGTTGAGGACAGAGGTCTCCAGCCAGAGCAGGGAAGACAGGTGTCTTCTGTGGATAGAGTTCCATTTGCTAAGGGCAGCGGAGGCGAGAGGTCTTCTAGAGGATCACCGACCCAGAGCAGAGCTAGGGGAAGGTATCTCCTTTGAGCAGAGGCTCATAAATTTAGATTGGGGGAAGGTATCTCCTTTGGGCCGAGGCTCATAAACATTGTAATTGGGAAGGATTCCCAGAGGACTTTGATATAACTTTTAGAGAAAAGTTTTATCCGTGGAGTAGCCCACCTTGGGTGAACCACATAAAAATTGTTGTGTCACTTTGTGGATGATCTTGTGCATTGTTTTGATATTGCTTTGGATATATTGCTTTACTGTTTTGAAGTATAAAGGAAAAGTAAAAAGAGGTCTTATACTTGTTCACCCCCCCCTCTCAGTATAAGCTTGTGTTCTTCAATTGGTATCAGAGCGGGTTCCTTCGGAAAGGTTTAACGGCTTGAAGGAAAAGCTAGTAAAGAACACAATGGATTTTTCCAAAGGTAAACAGTTTCAAGAGAGTGATGAGTCTTCTAGTGATGAAGAGGCATATTACAGCAAGAAAGGCAAGTTCTCTAGAAAGCACAAAAATATGAAAAACGTAAGATGTTTTTATTGTGGAAAATTTGGTCATTATGCTACTGACTGTACTGTTGCCAAGGATGAAAGTGATGAAGATAAACAGGACTGTAAGAGCAAAGATTCTGAAAGGCATAGGCATCAAAGGAAGAACAAAGATGAGCAAAGCAATCAAGGAAAGAGGTACTCTCACAAACACAAGAAAAGTTTCTACCTAGACAAAGCAAGTAAGTGTTCTAGTAGTGATAGTGAAAGTTCTTCAAGTGATAATGAAAATGAGATGTTGTTCATATCAGAAAAAGAGGAAGAACCGAAACATAGATTCATTATCATGAAATGTCTTAGATGTGGAAATTTTGGTCACCTTGAGGATGATTGCACAAATAATGAATTGGTTGCTAGTATGTATGAGGATGCTTCAGAAAATGATAAGGAAGATGCATGTATGGTTTTTGAAAAGGGTAGCACCTCTAGTGATAAGAAATCTGAAAAAGGCCTTGATAATTCAAAGTGCAATCAAATAGAGGATCTTGAATGTGAACTTACTAATGCTCTTAGTGTTTTGAAAAAGGAAAGAAAGAAGAATGCTAGACTCAAGGATAAGTTAGATGAATGTTGTATGGAGAGAGATGAACTTATAGAAAGTCTTGACGTCTCTATGGCTAAGGCACAAGAACTCAAGAATGAGTTAGAATCTAAGGTGCTTGAGTATAGTGAATTAGAACAGAAAATGGCTTCTTTGAAAGAGGAAAATAAAGAGTACAAGGATAAGTTGTACAGGTTTCAAGAAAGCTCCAAAAAGGTTAAATCTCTTATCAAAGGTCAAAGAAAGACAACAGATAAAACAGGTCTTGGTTTTGTTAAGCCTCACAAGAAACAAGTTGGAGAGTCTAGTAAGAGACTCCAAAAGGAAGAGAGTTCTGATGAGGAAAGTATTTCAGATCATGAGTCCTTGAATGATAGATGCACAGAAACAGAAAATAGAATTCAGAATGAGAAGAAGAAGTTTTTAGGACCCAAGAGGTCAAATAAAGGAAAGTTTCAAGGCAGATGTTTTGCTTGTCACAGGTTTGGTCACATAGCTTCACATTGCATGGCTCAAGTGAAGAAGGTAAATGACAGTTTCAGAAGTAGTAATTTCTTTCATGGGTATTGCTACTCTTGCAATCAGTTTGGGCACAAGGCAGTTTATTGCAAGGCAAATATCAGGAACAGGTTTGATCAAAACAGGTTTGGTCAGAACTGGTGGATTCAAAGAACAAGTATGCCTAAAAGAAATAACATTGTTACTTGTTATAAGTGCAACAATGAAGGTCACATAGCTAGACAATGTAGAGCTAAAATTCCAGGATACGAGAACAGGAACAGTGGCATGATCAGGTCCAAGGATCAAGGCATGGACAAGAACAGGGATGAGAACAAGAACAAGAACAATGACGAGGAACAGGAATATGGACAAAGAGTTCAAGAGAAGGCCCGGCAAGGAAGTTATAGACGCCGATGATGATCGGTGCCTAATGGGAGTTTTACTCCCACCCCAGAATTAATCACCTCATCGGGAGGTGGGGGAGGGACTAAGCTAAGAGGCTCATTCTTAGTCCCGAGCCCCAAAGGTGGCCCTTTGCCATTGATGACAAAGGGGGAGAGATATGAGTAAGGGGGAGAGCTTCAAGTGAAGAGGAAAGCTTCAAGTTCGGGGGAGCAAAACTTCAAAGGTAGATTCTCAGTTGTGGGTTTCAGTTTTGGCTCTTGAAGATGTGTTTTTAATAAAGGTTTGCCATCAATGACAAAGGGGGAGATTGTTGGCAATTTTGGGTACCTTGGGTACATTGCCTTTGCTCAAGTGTTGATGTTGTCATTGATGTCAAGAAGCTTTTGAAGGAATTTTAAAAGGATCTAAGTTCAAGGAAGGGTTTTTGTGAAAACCAAGGCAGATAAAATAAAAGGTTTTATTTAAAACCATGGACAACATATTTGAAATGGGTTTTTCTTAAAACCCAAGTTGGCTCTTCGTTTCGTTGAAAAAGGTGCCCCGATGATGAAGATATTTAATTTTAAATATTTAGTTTAAATTTTATTTATTTAAAATTTAAATTAAAATTTTAAAATTAAATTAAAAGGGCCGACGTGTTTGGAAATGCATCAAAGTGCATATAAAATGAGGCAATTAAATTCATTAAGTTAGTGTGGAATGGTGTTTCGACATTAAGCGCAATCAATTCGATTTCGGAAGGAGCAGAGAAGAGTGTTAAGCATTTCGTTCGATCAGCGAAGGAAGGGAATAAATAAAAGCGGCGGTGGAAGACTTTCCACATGGGTGGCTAGCCCAACCGGTCGTGAGGCTAGCGCTAGAGCGTTGGTGGAAGGAAGATCTCATGTTCGAATCTCGCGGATGCTTTTTGCAGAGCAAGATAAAGTGAAACGCGTTTTCGATGGAGAGAAGGTATAAGATAAAGTGTGGGCAAGATTCTTTCCAAGCGGGTGGCTAGCCTAGCTGGTCGCTAGGTAGAACGAGAGTGTTGGCGAGGAAGAGAGTCATGGGTTCAAAGCTTGTGATTGCCATTTTGCTAGATAGAAAGGAAAGTTGTATCGTGTGAGCACGTTTGGAAGTGGTAGAAGGAATTTTTCAAGGTGTGTTAGGACTTAATTTTGATTAGAAAAAGTTAAAAGGAAATTTGGTCGGGAGATATAAGGTTTGCTTTTGAAAATGTATAAATTGTATGGTGTATGACTTGGGAGTCATAAGGGTCTAGTTTTGTTGTTGGGTAAAAATTAAAAGGAGTGTAGGGGAGATATAAGGGTTGGCAATATTTGTTCTAAAATAGTTTTGGTTGAGTAAATGACATTGTGGTGTTATGGAGATATAAGGAATGCTAACTTATTATGTTTACTTTAGTTGGATTGAAATTTAAAAGGGAAATAATTGCCATGGTGGTTGAATTATTTTGACATGACATGTTGGGTTAATAATTTTTATGGAAGATCAAAATTATTAATGGAAGTAGATTTTCAAGGGCTTATTCATCTTCAATAAGGTATGGGCACTTTCTTCTTATGAGTATGATTGGTGTATGTTTTTCCTGAAATAAGATTGGAGTGAAAAGGTATTCAACTAGGTTTCCTTTGGTTGGGTGTAAATCCTATTTTCTGGTTTGTTGAAGACTACTTATGCATTGTTATCCTTGATGAGAGTTTTGGTGAATGCATAATTCTGGTTTGAGGTAGTGGAAGCATTGTGCACTAGGGTTTATGTTTGTAAGTCTTGCTACTTGCATTGAGATGGTGAAACCCTTAGTTGGCTGTTTTGATATTAATGGATGAGATGCTTCCATAGAGGTTGTTTTTGATCAAGTTAGTGCTTTACTTGATACATGATATTGGGCTTACTCCATTGAGTTGATTTGAACAAGTTATTCTTTGCATTTGGTGATATTGTGTTGGTGGTTGTTTTGTTCAAATATCTTTGGAGGGAAAAGGATTTCTACTTGTTTCCTTTTCTTGTGATGATTGGTTGAATGCTTCAAGGTTGATGTTGAGTTGAATGATGTTGGTTAAACCTTGTCTTTGAGCATTGTTGTTGAAGCCCTAATTGGTTGAGAAAAGATATTGGTTGTTGGAAAGAACATGAGTATCATTGTTATATGAGATATTGCATGGTTGGCAATTGTTGGGTTGTGTTTCATGTTCTTGAGAAAAGCATATTACATCTATCTTATTCTTATGAGATTTGAGATTGAGTTGAGATTGATATTGAGAGTTAAGTATAGAACATATTGAGTCTCTAACAATTCTCTTTATGTTTCTATGAGATTTGAGATTGAGATTGGGAGTTAAGTATAGAACATATTGAGTCTCTAACAATTCTCTTTATGCTTCTATGAGGTTGATGAATCACATTGGGTCTCTAACAATTCTCTTTGTGGGTTCATGCCAAGCAAGTTTTTCTTGATGAACTTGTGAGCGAGGTTTTGGACGAGTTTCGTTGGGGACTTGTGAGCGAGGTTTTGGACAGGTTCCGTTGGGGACTTGTGAGCAGATTTGGACGAGGTCCTAGCAGAGGACTTGTGAAGCTGAGTTTGATAGTTCTATCAGAGAACTTGAGGACAGAGGTGCATTGGTTCTATGAGAAGAACCCGAGGACATTTGTGCTAGACCGAAGGACTGTGTTTAGTGCAAATTCGAGGACCAGCTTTGAGGTGATAGAGTTGAGGACAGAGGTCTCCAGCCAGAGCAGGGAAGACAGGTGTCTTCTATGGATAGAGTTCCATTTGCTAAGGGCAGCGGAGGCGAGAGGTCTTCTAGAGGATCACCGACGGAGCGAGAGCTAGGGGAAGGTATCTCCTTTGAGCAGAGGCTCATAAATTCAGATTGGGGGAAGGTATCTCCTTTGGGCCGAGGCTCATAAACATTGTAATTGGGAAGGTTTCCCAAAGAACTTTGAGATAACTTTTAGAGAAAAGTTTTATCCGTGGAGTAGCCCACCTTGGGTGAACCACGTTAAAATTGTTGTGTCACTTTGTGGATGATCTTGTGCATTGCTTTGATATTGCTTTGGATATATTGCTTTACTGTTTTGAAGTATAAAGGAAAAGTAAAAAGAGGTCTTATATTGTTCACCCCCCCTCTCAGTATAAGCTTGTGTTCTTCAATAATGACATATAGCAATACTACCAATAATGACAACTCTCAATTTAATCACCACCCTTCACAGCACTTCCACAAACAACTACATGAACTGAAAACACACTTCGACAACTATACGACAACTTCCCTGACTACTTGCATTTCATCCTCAGGTAATCAAAAAAATACATAGGAGCATTAAAATGAAACTTCAATATTTCTCCCCTTGAGGATGTGCTACCTGGAGTTGCTTAGTGCAATAGCGGAGTAGTCTCCTTCAGTCCAAGGAGACATGATTTCCTTTCTTCTATCTTTCTCCAAACTTTCTTGAACTCGGGCTTGGATTTTTCAACTACATCCCTATTTTGCACCTTTTTGTGAATTCGAACATTTCTCTTGTGTGGTTGTCTCTTGTGCATCCTTGATGAATGATTATTTTCCTTTATTTTATGTACATGATTAAGTCCTTGTCTGTGTTGCGTTCTTTGTGTCTGATGAAATCTACTGTTTTGCCTTAGATTAGATAAAAAAGTGTTTTGACAAAACCTTGCTATGTTCCCATGACCATTACATTGAAAACGTTGTACATAGTGTTCACTTAAAAACACATATGTATTTCTACCAGCATAACTCTGATTTATTATTCAATCCATAATAAATTGCCTTGTGACCATACTGGTTGCATCTGAAACAATAGCCATTAAAAGTATTATTATGAATAGAGTGAGAGTGATAGAACCTCTTTTTTTGTGGTTGCTTTGCTGTAGATCTCCTTTGATATTTTCTTCATTTTGAAGATTTAGCTTCAAACTTTTCTTGCTTCGATCCTTCAATGGTGAACTTCTTCTTCTCTGCAGAGTTGGAAGATGAAGGTTGTTCAGCTTCATATCCAAGACCACGCTTATCCATGAAGCTTCTTTGTTGGCTTATCATTTTATCTAGCAAATTTGTGCTCTTCTCGAATTTGAGATTTGTATTGGCCTCTTCTAGTTGTTTCTTCAATAAAACAATCTCTTCCTCTTGTTTGTAGCAACCAATCTCTTTCTCATTGATCTGTGACCTGAGAGTTTCTTCAATCCTTTTAAATTATTTTACTTGTACTTTAAAACTAGTTATTATTTCATTTACATCCTCAAGATTTCTTGAGATTTCCTTATTCCTTTTTCTTTCTATCTTCAATTCATCCAAAGCTGCAATTAGTTCCTCTTTCAAATTTATTTCTGCATCAATTTCTTCTTCATCACATTCCTGTTCTTTTTTTGTTTCTTCTTCGAGTGTCATGAAAATACCTCCACCTATTTCTTTTTTAGAATCATCCTCTAGGAATTCATTAACTCTCAACATATATGCCTCTATGTTCTCATCGTCATTCAACTTTAAAGCTTCGAATTGAGCTTGATGTGTTTGTAACTTGGCCTCCTTGATCTCATCATCTCCTTCATGAATACTCCTCAGTTTGTCTCATATTTCTTTTGCCATTTTACAACTCATGATCTTTACCATTTCACTGTCTAATAATCTGCACCTAATAGTATTCTTTGCTTTTGAGTCATTCTCAAACAGATTCTTGTCGACAGCATCGATTGGAGGAGTGATGGGTATTGTGTATTCACTATCTACTGAATCCTAGATGTTGTATCCTAAAGCACAAAGATATGTTTGCATCCTAATTCTCCAGATCACGTAATTAGTTCCATCAAATAAATGTGCTTTATTTGATGAGAAGTCTTCAACCTTTTTTGGTTCAATTTTCTCTTCCACAGGAACTGAAACTGACTGAGATGCCCTTTTGAAGGAGGATCTATTCTTCTTACCCATTGCGTACTAATCCAATATCAACCCTGACTGATTTAGCCTGAGAAGGGAACTTGGCTCTGATACCAATTATTAGTCTTACAATGGCACTGAGAGGAGGGGTGAATTAGTGTAGTTATTTAAATTTAAATTCATAGCTCTTAAAACTAAAATAATGAAACCTTAAAACCAGATAAAGCAAGTATCACAAGAGAACATCACACAACACAATATTTAACGAGGTTCACCAATTTGGATACTCCTCAAGAATGACTGCTTAGACTACCATCCAAATCTAGCCTTTGCAAAGCTCCAACTTTACAATCAATTTACCAGCACCCACTGGAAGGAGCACCAACCCCTTATTTATCTACACCAACAAAAAGGAGCACCAACCCCTGATTTACCAGCACCTACTAGAAGGAGCACCAACCCCTGATGCCAAGTTGCAACTTGGACTTCAATTTTGAATCTAGAAGTTTAACAAAAAAATATCTTCGCTTTTACAAGACCCTGACTGGTCTATAGCTTACCTAATCTCTCTCATTATTTATGAAATAGACACATCTTCTACGATCTATAGCCGCACTTCACCTTCTTTGAGTCGCCTCTCTATGCACCCTCTACACACTGTCTTCGTACACTCTATGCCCTTACAACTACACTTTGCGTTTGTCTTTGCCCTTTGCACTCTTTGCGCCTTCTACTTTCTCTATGCAATCATAGCTACACTTGGTCAAGCTTCAACCTTTTTTGCTCTCTGCGCAATTTGCTCTCTCTGCGCACTCACAGACACACTTAGAACAATTCGACATGACTCTTCGTTCACTTTGCGCACTTCACCATCATCTCGCCACTTTTGCACTTTTTGTGCTCTTATAGCCACATTTCACACTTCCACACACATTTGACGACTTATTCAACCACTTAACAATTCTCCAAATAGCCCTCCTTTTATAACAATATTTTCATGATGAAAACCCTAATCTTAGTCGGCTTGCATAACAAATGTAAACCCTAATCTTAGTCAAATTTCATAACAATTGTAAACCCTAATCTTAGTCGGATGTCATCGGTCTTAGTCGGCTTCAACTCATGAAGATATTCGGTAATTCCACCGCTCAAATATTTCATTTGATAACAGTCCCTGTAGCCATCGCACTAACTTTTGTTCACTCTTCATATTTTAGCTGCATGAATTCACTCTACATCTGCCCCTGTAAATGTTGTAGAGATGTCGGTCCACTGTCATACTTCTCATTTTAGTCGGGTTCTCCTTATTGAGTTGCGCATTTACGACCTATCACGAAATCGTGACATTTCTGCCTTTGTAGCTTCTTTTGTTGCTGTTGTCACGAAAATACAACATGTCACGATATCGCGACACTTTTCTTTCTCTGTCTTTCTCCTTTCTTTGGCCCACGAAAATACATGTCGTGATATCATGACACTTTTTCTCTCTCTCTCTTTGTCTTTGCATCGAACCGTGAAAATGCTACATGTCGCGATATCGCGACACTTTTTCTCCTTGCGCTTTCTCTTTGCTTCGGCCCCTGAAAATGCAACATGTCACGATTTCGCGACACTTTTTCTTCTTGCTTTTTCTCTTAGCTTTGACCCGTGAAAATACAACATGTCATGATATCGTGACACTTTTTCTCCTTGCTCTTTCTCTTAGCTTTGGCCCCCGAAAATACATGTCACGATATCACGAAACTTTTTCTCCTTGCTCTTTCTCTTAGCTTTGGCCCACGAAAATACAACATGTCGCAAAATCGTGACACTTTTTCTCCTTGCATTTTATCTTCTCTTCTGGCCGTGAAAATGTAACATGTCACGATATCATGACACTTTTTCTCCTTGCATTTTCTCTTCTCTTTTGGTCATGAAAATGCAACATGTCGTGATATCGCGACACTTTTTCTCCTTGCATTTTCTCTTCTCTTCTGGCCGTGAAAATGCAACATGTCATGATATCGCAACACTTTTTCTCCTTGCATTTTCTCTCTCCTATTTTAGTCGTGAAAATGTGACATGTCACGAAATCGCGACACTTTTCCAATATTACTTTCTCTCTCCTATTTTAGTCATGAAAATGCGACATGTCGTGAAATCGTGACACTTTTCCAACTTACTTTCTCTCTCTTATTTTAGTCGTGAAAATGCGACATGTCGTGAAATAGTGACACTTTTCTTACTTGTTCTCTTTCTTCGAACTTGTCGCGAAACCGCGACACTTTTTCTTGCTTTCTCTTGCTCTTCCAACATGTTGCGAAATCACGACAGTTTTTCCACTTGCCTTTTTCTCTTCCAAAATGTCATGAAATCGCGATAGTTTTTCCTACTTTTTCTCTCTCTTCCAACATGTCACGAAATCGTGACAGTTTTTCCACTTGCCTTTTTCTCTTCCAACATGTCGTGAAATCGTGACAGTTTTTCCTGCTTTTTCACTCTCTTCCAACATGTCGCGAAATCTCGACAATTTTTCCACTTGTCTTTTTCTCTTCCAACATGTCGTGAAATCGCGACAGTTTTTCCTACTTTTTCTCTCTCTTCCAACATGTGAAATCGCGACAGTTTTTCCTATTTTTTCTCTCTTCCAACATGTCGCAAAATCATGATAGTTTTTCTTGCCTACTGTATATGTCGTGATATCGTGACACTTTTCTTACTTATCTTTTTCTTTGATCTTTTGCATATGGGCCACTTCGGTCTTCTTGAAAAATCATTGTACATACTCTGAATAACCTTTGAACTCCTATCTTCTGCATCTGAATAGCTTTTGAAATTCTTGTCCACTGCATCAACAGATCTATCTGACTGTGTTGACAAAAATGACAGTACTGTTGCTACACCTTGCTCAATAGATCCTTCTCCAATGGAAGTTAAAAATCTAGAATAACATTGTTAGGATGACTTATGATAGGTGGGATCTCTAATTTGGACTCATGATATGGTCAGAGTAGATCAAAATTGACAACATCATGTAAACCCAAGTGTGATGGTAGGTCCAACTAAAATGCATTCTTAGAAAGTTGTTGGATGATAGTGTAAGGCCCATAATTAAGAGGTTTAATCTTGCTATGTGCCTTCATTGGAAATCTACGATGATCAAGGTACAAAGAGACTCCATCACCTATCTAAAAGGAGTGTGGAACACAATGACGTTCCATTTATTTTTTCTACTACTATTGTGTTGATAGGGATTAATCTGTATTCAAATGGATCACATTGTACAAAATTTAATGCTCACATAGATTGGTGCATTAAATACCACTTTGTAAAGGTAGACATGCCTATAAATATGTTTTTGGTGTGAATGCAAATCAGTTTTTCATCATGCTTATTTTTGTGCTTTGCTCTCGAGTGTTCATTCCATATTAGTGGTATCAGAGTCGATTGTTGGATTGGCAAGTATCGTCTTCCCATAGGGCAAGCTGGTTCACAGAGGGGACAAGAAAACCACCACCATATCTAGGATTGGAAGTAGAACTCTTTTTCTTTGCAAAGGCCTTAAAGCACTTCTCATTCAAAAACTCACAACTAGCTAGGATTCCTCTCTCACTGACCCTTGGCTCTTGATCCAAGTTTTCATACTGGGATTTGTCTTCCAATATCATTTTGATGCTAAACCTTACATATTTTGGAATCCTCACTCGTCCATTTTTTGTATTTTGAGTGACAACCCTGCAGAGTTTTACCTCACTACACCTTTGTCTCCTCTGCTCATTTCAAGGATGCTTTGATCATTTAATTTGGGGAGTGATATTTGGTGTCTAAAATAATTCATCCATGGAGATCCAACTTTCAAGCATGATTTTGAATCAAATAGTTCAACAAGGAAACCTAATATCTCATAGGGTTTCATTGTGTCACCTTCTTTCGACCACTCGTTGCCTTTATTTGGTTGTATTATTGATCCACTATTTTTCTCCATGATGTCGCTCATCAGTAAATAAAATAAAGTGTGAAGGTATTTAATCAATGGCTTAGAGATATTCTTTGACACACAAAGTATGATTATTTGGTGGTGCTTTCCTTGTTATCATGCAACAGATACACTCTACCGGTAGACTTGATATTTTCCAATCGACGTTTGCATCATATAAAAAAAAATCAACGTTTGATCAAAATCAATGGTGGCATTCTAGCTCGAGAATTCGACGGAGATGATAAGTCATTTTTTTTATCATCTTATGGAATGAAACCATATAAGTTTGCGTTCCCTCCTTCGGGTGAGTTTCACGTGCATCTCTACGAGTTTCGATAGCTTCTAATCATCATTGTTAATGGTTTTCGATGAACACCTGCAATATTTCATTTTACCCATCATTGATGAACTTATTTCTCTAGTTTGAGGTCATCTCAGTGATAGACCACTTGCTATTTTGGCCTTACTACAATTTGGCCACTGTAAACTATGTTGGTGATAAAATTTACCTCCTTTTCACTATTTTTGGCATTTTTTTAGATCATCTTCAGCATTTCGATGGCTCGATCAACTTTGGAGACACTCCTTAAGTTTTTTTTTCCATTCCATGGTGACATATCAAAATATTTGGTGATCCCATACAATTAACGATGATGATATTTTCCCTCCCTCTCCATTTTTGCAACATCCTGATGAAGTTTTGTCGAATTTTAGTGTTTCTACATTTTCTAGTGACATTATCTATTTTTCGATGAGCAAAAGATAATTCGGTGACCAAAATTCATTTATCCTAAGGTTAGGAGGTTAAATTTTATTTTTTTGATGTTATGGTGTCTTTTTCGGTAGTGGTAGTCATTGTCGACGATGCAATTATCCCTGAATTCTATCAGCACAGTCAATCCCTTATAAAACATGAAGTGGGATTATCCCACATTTACAAGAAGATGGTAGAATATTCTATTTATAATCCTAAACTCCCACATTTGAGGTAGCCAATGTATGTTGGCTACCCTCCCCCACTTGGACCTTAGCAATCGTAGTCTAAATACCCTCTGTCTTTACCCCGTGTTCCTCAGCAAGTAGTATTCTCCTTTTGCAATCATCCCACATGGTGTCCAGTACCTCCACCATGTTGTTTCATCATGCATCTCCTTTTAGTGTGTTGTGTCATCTTGCATGGCATCTAGTTCTTCCAGAATGTCATGTAGTTTGATCAGTCAAAACCCTTGCCCATTAGTTGAATTCCCCTTACCTGGATTGTACCAGCATCCTGCATGGCATCTAGTTCTTCCAGAATGTCATGTAGTCTGATCAGTCAAAACCCTTGCCCATTAGTTGAACTCCCATGACCTGGATTGTACCAGCCATAAATTATCCTTCAAGTTCAATTGATAACCATTGGTCATGTTGAAATTTTTAGGAACCATTCCATAGCCATTGGAAAGTTGTGTTGGAGGCCATGATTGAATGCTATGACTAGCCATTGAAAAAAATTGTTGCACTAACCATTGGGAGACTTGTTCTTGACTAGCCATTGGAAGCATATTTGCACTAAACGTTGGGAGACTTGTTCTTGAATAGTCATTTGAAGCATAGTTGCACTAGCCATTGGGATGTTTGTGCTTGAATAACCATTACAAGTCCTGAATGAACTAATTACCATAATTGCTTGACAACTCAGTGTCCAATAGCAAGGGAGGGCCCATCCAAACAAAAGTTGAAAACACAATTTTTGACCTCCATTGCATTTCATTTTCTAGGTAGTATAGGCTTTCATATACTCGTCAAAAATATATTTTCAAGCTCTATCCATCTACATTTTTTTCATTCTTATTTTATAGCACTTGTTACCATTATTTTATCCTCAAATTTTTGTTGTCCCAAAAGGGTTGCATCTTTGGTTTTTCCTCCTAGCTCCCACTACGAGTAGTCCAATGGTTGCAAGCATGGCCATAGTCAAGAAGTTGGCTAAAATCACAGCAAAACAAAGTGAAAAAATTTCCCAACTCACTACAACCCAAAATGAAATGGTAATCATCATACAATCACTCTAAACTTCTTCTTCATCTTCTTCATGTCCTAATTTTTGATGTGAAGCCATAATCTATGAGGGTTCTCATGCTCTTGATGTATTAAATAGTTGTATAATAGATATGGAGGCTTGGTTTGAATACATTACTATGCATGATGCATAGAAATTCCCCTATGCCAAACTCAAACTTTCTAATCTTGCCAAGGTGTTGATATCCAATCACCAACAAGGCCAAAACCCAATTACAACATGGGAATTACTAGTCAAAACCTTAAAGGCTTTATTTTATCCATCCAACTATGAGGATGATTTACTCAATAAATGGCATAGACTTCATAAAGGAAAAATACAATCAGTGCAAGATTTTATTCACCACTTCAACCACCTTCGTGTGTTACTTGCCATTGTTGATCTTGATATGGTGTTGATTGCAAAATTCAAGAGTGGTCTACTTGCACATATTTATAGGGAGCTTAAATATTCTACTTGCACTATGTTGGATGATGCCTTAAAAATTGCATAGCTTGTAGAGGAGAAGCTCTCGACACACTATGTAGGGGCTAGACAATCTTCTGAAGGTACCGTGCCACAGCCACACCAAGCTCAACAATTTTATTCCCCTTATTCTTCTTCTTCTCTTACTGCTCCTACTAAATCCTTTTCTTCTAACTTTCATGTTTCATATTCTTATAAAAGACAACAATTTTGTAATTATTTTAAAATAAGTGGACATGACAAATCCAAATGCCCACAATTAATGAAATCTAAGCAAAAATAATTGTTTGTACAGGCATCTGTGACATAACCATTTGAGGAGTTACTCCTTGAGGAGGGGACTCCTAAAAATACCATCATCACTTTTGGAGAAGATTGTGTTTATCCTGAGTTAGAAGGTCTTCTAAAAAATGTCACATTACTTAACCACCATTCTCTTATCAGAGGTCGTGAGAACCTGTTTGTTACTCGTGCTCATTTAACACCTAGGTTTTTCTGTTGATTGTATCATAAATAATGGCTCACATAAAAAATTGATTACATAATCCATTGTTGATAAATTGCATCTCTCCACCCATCCTCATCCTCATCCACACTCACTTTTTTGGAAGGACAATACGACTACTTCATGGATCACCAAAACATGCAATTTATCTTTTGCCTTTGGGGCTAAGTATGTAGACACTATCACATGTGATGTATCTCCTATGGATTGTTATGGGTTGTTGTTAGGTAAAGCTTATCAATATGATAAAATAGATCAATATGATGCCTATAACAATACCTACACTCTTGAGCATCAGAATCAAACTTTTCTTATTCAAAGTGTTCACATCCCTCTATAATAGGCTCGCACTAATTTACATTAGGAACGAAAAAATTGTCTTAATTTTTAACACACATCAACAAGAGGACATACAAGAATGATAACTATTAACAACTCAAGATAAGGTTCATCACACATCTGCTACAAATCCAATAGTTTAGTTTGTACCAACATTTGTTCTTGTGGTACCTATCCTAGCTCTTGTCATTCAGTTTGTACCAACATTTGTTCCTATGGTACCAACACCTATCTATGTGGCACCTCCAGTAGTGCATATTATCAATTTTGATCCTCCTCCTCCTCCTAATCTAGTTCCAAACTCCACTATGGCTCTAGATTGGGTCACCACTTCTTAGAATTTTATAATATTGTAGGTATAGTAGTCATTGGTAGTCTATCCTCAACATCTGCATTCCATCAATTCACCTCTACTTTTGCATCAAGCCTACTCCCAAATGGCTAATAATTTTTCTTCTCTTTCAAATGCATTGGAAACCAATGCTTCTATGATGGAGAGGAATGATATATATTAATCCTTATTCACATAGATTGCATTGTACATAATTCAATACTCACACTGAATAGAGGAGGACAACAAAACAAAGGGAAATAATCAGACAAATGCAAATGAGGAGATAAATCAAAACAAACTTGTTACAATTGTCGCAAAATTGGCCATTATGCTCGTGACTATTGGAAAAAGCCTTCACAAGGAAGCAGTAGCAGCCAGAGCAGTCAGTTTAGAAATTTTGGAGAAGAGGAAGAGGCCACAAATCTCTTTCTCTCATATGGTCAGGCAGATCAGAACATGAATGATACATGGATCTTGGACACTGGGTGTTCAAACCATATGAGTGGCAAAGAAGGACTCTTTGCTACTCTAAACTCCTCATACAAATCCAGCATCAAATTGGGAGATAATAAATCATTGGCAATTGAAGGCATTGGAGCCATGGTAGTTCCAACTAAAGAAGGCGTCAAACAAGTAAGTGATATCTATTACACACCCCATCTCCAACACAATATTTTAAGTGTTGGTCAAATGTTAGAAAAGAACTACAAGTTGCTTTTTGATGAGGGTAAATGCACTATTTTTGATAAAAATAACAATAATAGAATCATTACACAAGTGCCAATGTCAAAGAATAGATTGTTTCCTTTAAATTTTGGCCAGCCATGGGGAGATAAGTTAGCAAATGTTGTTATTTCCAATCCAAGTGTCCTATGATACTTGAGATATGGTCATTTGAATTCAGCTAGTTTGAAAATTCTAACTTCACAAGCGATGGTAATCAGAATTCCTAAAGTTCAAGATAGTAAGGAATTTTGTGAAGGGTGTGCTCTGGGAAAACATGCTAGATCAAAATTTCCTTATGGACAAGCATGGCATGCCAACTATCCACTCCAGCTAGTGCATACAGACATCTATGGTCCGATGCAGACCAAGAGTCTTGGTAACAACTCTTACTTCCTACTCTTCATTGATGATTTTACTAGAATGTGCTGGATATATTTTTTGAAACATAAGGATGAAGCATTTGAATGCTTTGTCAATTTCAAAACAAGAGTTGAAAGTGAGAGTAGATATTTTGTAAAATGTCTTAGATCAGATAGGGGAGGAGAATACTCCTCTAATGAGTTCTTGAATTTCTGTAAGCAACATGGCATTAAGAGGCAGTTCACAGCTACCTACACTCCATAGTAGAATGGTGTCGTAGAGAGGAAGAATCACACCATTGTGGATATGGCAAGGTCTATTCTTCAGACGAAGCATTTGACTAATTCATATTGGGCAGATGCAGCTACGACCAGCGTACATATCTTGAATAGAATTCCTACTTCAAGTTTGTAATGGCAAACACCTTACCAAGCTTGGTATGGTAAAAATCCAAATGTTAAGTATTTCAAAGTGTTTGGCTCATTGGCATATTCTCACATTCTTTATGAGCTAAGAAAGAAGCTCGATCCAAAGAGTCAAGCATGCATCTTTGTAGCGTACTGTGAGAATACAAAAGCTTACAGACTCTACAATCCCATGACTAGAAAGTTTGCACTTTCCAGGGATGTGATTTTTGATGAAGGGGGAGAATGGGGTAAGCCCCAAATATTCAGTGATGATGAATCCAATGATGTAGTTTCTAAGCAGGTGCAACAACAAACACCACAAAAATGTAAGTAGTCTCCTCCCACAAACCCAAGTTCATCTTCTAATTCAACTTCTTCACCAAGTCCTTCTCCGTAGAGATTAGTAAGTTCCTCACCAATGGACATCTATTCTCCATCCAGATGTAATAGAACTCTATAGAATCATCCATCATATCAGGTGTTGGATAAAAAAATTTCAAAAAGATACACTAGGATTCAAGCTAGTGAAATTAATTCTATTCTACAAAGATTAGAAAATATGCACTTGTATGGTGATGATGTCTCCCAGCAGGAACCTACGTGAGATCTAGTTAACCATGCTTTGTTAACTAGTTCACAACTTGAACCTTCTAGTTATGATAAGGCTTGTACTCAAAAGATTTGGCAAGATGCCATGAAAGAGGAGATCACCTCTATAAAAAACAATGACACTTGGGAGCTGGTGAAGCTTCCTAAAGGAAAGAAACATGTTGGATGTAAGTGGGTCTACAAGACCAAGTTTAATGCTGATGGTAGCATCGAGAGGCACAAGGCGAGATTAGTTGCAAAGGGATTCACTCAAAAATATGGAATTGATTATGAAGAGACTTTTGCTCCTATAGCTAGACAGGAGACTATCAGAATAGTTATTGCCTTAGCTGCACATAAGGTATGGAAATTCCAACACATGGATGTAAAGAGTGCATTTCTAAATGGTTACTTGACAGAATAAGTGTATGTTGAGAAACCATATGGTTTTGAAGAGAAAGACAAGGAACATCTTTTTTACAAACTGAAGAAGGCTCTTTATGGACTCAAGCAGGCACCAAGAGCTTGGTACTCACGCATTGATGGGTACTTTAAAGATTATGGGTTCATCAGAAGAAAAAATGAACCCACAATCTACTACCTGAATCAAGGAAATGACATCCTCATAGTTTGTTTGTATGTGGATGATCTCATTTTTATGGGTAGTAATGAAAAATTCAATATGGATTTCAAACACTCCATGATGCAGGAACTTGAGATGAAGGATCTTGGTTTAATGAAATAATTTCTTGGAATGGAATTCCATCATACAGATTCAGGGATCTTCATATTTCAACTTAAGTATGCTTGAGATATGATTAAGAAGTTTGCTATGGAGCAATGCAAATCAGTTGCAACTCCAATTAGACATGGGATCCAATTAAGCAAGGATGATGGAGCACTAAAAGTTGATGTGACCACTTTCAGAACCATTATTGGGAGTTTGATGTTTCTCGCCAACACCAGACCAGACATTCAGTATGTTTTATCTATTATTTCTAGATTTATGTCTAATCCATCTGATATGCATTTGTAGGCAGCTAAAATAATTTTGAGATATGTGAAGGGTACATTGGATTTTGGAATCCAGTACTACAGAAGTGATACTATCAAGCTTGAAGGCTTTAGTGATAGTGATTGGGGCAAAAATTTTGATGATAGAAAATCCACATCAGGTAACTATTTTAGTCTTGGTTTAGGACTAATAACTTGGAGTTCTAAGAAGCAGATAGTAGTAGCACTATCTTCAACAAAAGCTGAGTATATAGCGGTCACTCATGCTAGTACTCAAGCTCTATGGCTACGAAAGGTATTAGAAGATATTGGAGAGCAAAAAAGTGGTCCAACTAGAATATTCTATGACAACATCAGTGCCATTAAGTTGGCATACAATCCTGTCCACCATCTTAGATCAAAGCATTTTGATATGAAGTACCACTTCATCAAAGATATGGTGGAAACTGATACTGTTGAGCTTCACTATTGCCAAACATCATGGACATCTTCACCAAGGCACTAGCCAAAGCTCAATTTGTAAAGCTGAGATACTGTATAGTCAGTCTTCTCAAATTTAAGGGAGAGAATGTAGCAAGTGTGAATAGGGTTTATCTTTAAACGGCTTAGAAAAATCTTGTTTTTTCTAAGCAAGTGTGAATTCTCTTACCTTTTGTCGGCTAAGCTTGTTTGATGGTCGACATGATATTTTATTATGTTTTTAAACCTTCACCTTATTCTTCTCCTTATCTCTCCAATGCCCTTCCTCCTTCCCTACCATCCATTTTCCCTTATCACTCCACTTCCTTCCTCTCCTCATGCCCGCTGCCACCTCCCAATCCACTTCCTACTCCTTCGTTCTCTCTAATCCTCCTGATATTCCTCCAAAAAGAGTACATATGAGGAGTATCAAAATGCCCATAGGCTACAAAGTCTATAGTTCCTTGACCTTACACTCAAAATGAATATAGCATAGAAAAAATATAGTCTGCATCTAGCAGAGCCCAGGTCTAGTCTGCTCCCCCTGTATCAGAGCTCTTGTCACCTCCATCAACACCGTGCTCTAGAGCCTGCTATCCTATCTACTCTAGCACCCATGGTGGGTACTACTATGGGTCCTACCTACCTCCAAATCCTAAGGTGCCCAGTGATGCGTAGTCGTTATACCATCATTAATTCTCAAAGAATCTGTCAATCCAGGGCAGTGTACAAGGCTATCTACGAAAGAAGAAGTGAAACAGCTATAACTTAGGTCAATCTAGGGCAACAAGTCTTTATTGGTGGAATCGGTTTGGTGGGGGGTTTTGGAACATTCCTATCTCTAAATTGCATGAATTAAATCTTAATCTAAGTTGCAGAATTGGAAACTAATCACTAACTGTAGAAATGAAGTCCTAATTACAATTGCAAAATAAGACCTAATTATATTGCAGAATTAACAGTTGCAGAATTGAAAGTCTGATTCTAATTGCAGAAAGGAAATCTAATTACTTTTGTAGTAATGAAAGTCTAGATCTAATGTGGAAATAAAAACTATCAAAATTCTATAACAGAAGGTTGTCAATCCTCTGTTCAGATTTTGACAGCAAAACATAAAAATGCAAGAAATTGCTGAAAAACAGTAAATTCTAGAAATAACAGTTCTGAAAATAAAGTGAAAGCTTGGCTGAAAGTAAGATTGCAACTAAAACATTAAGCACAAGATTTATCTTAGCATAAATAAACTAATACTGCAAATATTGTCAACTATTCACAAGCAATTTACATAACAAGTTCTGCAACTCATTCTACTGCAGCAAAATCAGAATAAAAACCTGTTCTGTTAGTCCTCCTCCTAGGTCTGGAAGTGGCCAGCCTCTTTGTCCAGAAGAAGGTGTAAGTCTCTCTCTCTTTCTAAATCTTAATCACACTCATTTACAAGTAAATTGAAATAGAACTGGTGCACTTTATTGATCAAAAGACATGATTACAAGAATTCTGCTAAAAAACTGTTACAGGACTGTAACAGTCAATTCCTAGTTATACTCTGTATTTAGCTTCCTTACTCTATTTTCTATCTATCTGCTATTTCTCTACCTCCTTCTCTATAGCTCAACCTGAACGGGAGCAATATTTATAGCTATCCTATGATCTGATTACAAACAAAGAATATCTCAAAAGATCTAATCCTAAAATGCTGCAACAAATTCTGGTTTTATCCTAGAAGAGGACTAAAACCTGATCTTTCCCTTAATGATGGATTTGGTCGGCAATGACGGCAAAGACAGATGGAGGATATTTCTCTTTACTTTTTCCAACCTTTATTTCCCTTTTTCTGCCTTCAAAAATCGGTCAAAAAGGTCAAAAACACATTCTGTTCTTCATTCCGAAGATAAGTGGCTTCATTCCGAAGACAGTGCAGTTTTCATTTCGAAGATCGCTCATTTCGAAGATACTGCATTCTCATTCCGAAGATCGCTCATTCCGAAGATACTGCATGCTTCATTCCGAAGATCCGCTCATTCCGAAGATGCTGCTTTCTTCATTCCGAAGATCTTGTGTTTTCTTCATTCGAAGATATCTGTTCATTCCGAAGATGCTTCGGAATGAACAAATGTATGCTTTCCATTGGTTTCTTCTGCATCTCTCAGGTGGGTTATCTCTTAAGATCAAATTCTAATGGTCTCCATTCCTTTCCTCATGTGAATTCCATGCCTTGCTATTTATGGACAGCTGGCTGGAATTTACATGGGAAAGACCAATTTTTGCTGCACGACAACAGTTTGCTTGCACTGTTGCCAGATTTAGGTGAAGTAAATGCTTGAAACAAATCAAAATATGATTAGTGAAATGCTGCTATTATTCTAAGCATATCTCATTGTAGCAAATCATAACAAAAAGAACACAAAACTATGCAAAAAGTCTGTAAAATCAGCATATAATATCTCAAATACATTGATCATGCAAAATGGTTAATATACGACATATTAAATCAACTTAACTAACATATCGAGATAAAACATAAGAGTTTATAGGCATTTTTAGTGTACAAAACATGTTATGATTGAGGCATTTCCAGGCCTCATCATTTTCCCCCCAACTTATATTGATGCATGCCCTCATGCATTCTGTTGGGCTATGGAATCACAGATGTCCATGTTCAGATTCCATGACCTGTAGAATAACTTCTTGCCTATGTAATATCCTCTATTTTCCTGAATGTTTCTAAGCCAATCTTCAAATTGTTCATCAGGCTGTTCATCTTCTTCAAAGTAAAATGGAACTGGAGTAATGATGGTTGGAGGCCTGAACCTGAGACCTATCCAGTTATGCTGCATGATCTGGATCAGTTGGACTACACCTTCTGCTCTTCTTCTGGACCACTCTAGATTGATGGGGGAGATAGGTTCTCTTTTCCTTAAAGACATGGAAAGTTCATTCCATCTGTCTCTGCATACTGACAATGCTGGAAAGAAATTGTGATCACAGAAATTGTTAAATCTGGTCACACAGTCCCTCAAATTGTTCAAGTACATTCTCTTAATATCATCCCTGTTCATCATTGAAAAGTGCTTCTGAGTGATATTTAGGTGATTTGGCTGGATTGCTCTGACTAACAACTCAGCCCTTGTTTCAATCACTTTATTCTGCCTTTTCTCATGATCCCAATAAAGCTGATTTTGCAAGGTAGACATAAATGCTCTCAACTGAACATCTCCAATGTAGATTTGAGGATGAGAGTCAACTTCCTCTGGAATGAAGAAACTATGCAAAAACAGTTCACACAGGAGATTTTTCTGTTCAAAGGGACTGTCAAAATATGCCTCCAGAAAATCTTCAATAGTGTCCAATTTGTATGGAAGGTTTGAAGTAATCCTCATGACCTGCCATCTAAGGTATTTTTCCTTCAAAATAAGGCTGTAAAATCTGGCTGGCCGTCTAAATTGGACTAAAAACTCAGCAATTTGGCACAGGTCAGATACCTTTTCTTTCAATGCCTGAATTTTTGTGTCCTTGGCTTCTAGCTGTTTTGCTTCCAGTTTGAATTTTTTAGTTTTATTGGCAAGCTGTTCATATCTAATCATCCAGCTAGCTATGTCTGCATTGTATTGCTCTAAGGACACAGTATTAGGTGGTCTTACTACGAGGGGGATCCTAGGCACCAGATTTGTCTGAACTCCTTTTTTGCCACTTCCACTGGCTGTTCATCTGTCAATATCTCTACTTGCACCCCCTTATTTGCTATTTCTATGGGGTTATCATCAAATAGTATTTCTACTTGTACCCCCTTATCTGTTGTTTCTATTGGAAGTGTAACAAGTTGAAATGCAGGGACCTCAGTAGGAGTACTTACTTGAACTTTTTCTTGCTGTTGGGACTGTTCTTGTGCTGGTGGCTCATTTTCAGCATCCTCTGCAATATTCCTCACCATTTCTGAAGCATCTTCAGAACAAGAAGGCACTGCTTCAGAATGAACAGGCACTTCTTCAGAATGAAGGAGTGCTGTTTCAGGATGAACTTCTATGTCTGCCTCAACAGAATCATCTGCTCTTGATAAACCCAGAAGCAATTGAGCCAAATTATCTTCATCATGGAACACAGCTGGCTGCTTTTCAGATTGTGCCAACAACTTTTTTAGTTCTGCCACTTCCTGCTGGAGTTCTGCAATTTTTCTTTCTTGCATCTCAATGATGCTTTCTTTCTCTGTGATCCATCTGGTCTGTGTCTTGACAACACTCCTTGCTGCCCTCAGCTGCTCAGTGATGTCTTCCACTTCTGTTTCTGCTTCAGAAGCTGATGCAGACAAATCAGTTGCAGTTGGCTGTTCAACCAAATTTTCCTCTTCTGCTGCAACATTCTGTTCTTGTTCAGGAGGCTCTGTGAGACTGTCTACAAGGACATCCACCATATCTGTAGCCTGTTGAATTGTAGCCTCTTCCAAACCAACTTGCTCAGTTTCTGCTTCAGCTATCTGTTCAGGGAATTCTGGAAAATTGTCAGATGCTGGTTGTATCTCTGTGACATCTGGGCTACCTGGTCTATCTTCTTCCTCCATGACCTGTTCTACAGTCTCTTTCAAATGGATTCTTGTAGACCTCCTAGTTCCAGATGCAAACTTCTTCTTTTTGCTCTATTTTTTGGTGACAGCAGGGGTCATGGGGTCAGTTTTTGATGCCTCTGTTTCCCTTGTTTCACTTCTCTGTTCTGACAAGTCAGTTGCAGCTTCAGCAAACCGAACTCTCTTTTGTTTTTCTGCTCTGCTGCTAGTTCCAGATCCTCTTTTCTTTTGTCTCTTAGCCTGTGAAGTTGAAGGCTCAGGAGCAAGTTCTGTAACAGCTTCAGGGGCATCTTCTGCAGCTTCTTCTGCAGCAACCTCTGCAACATTTTTTGCAGCAACTTCTACAATATTTTCTGTAGCAACTGTTTCCTCTTCTGCAGCAACATCAGCAGTATTTGACTCCTCTTCTTCTTCACTTTCATCCCCAAAAATGACATCATTTAAATTAGAGTAAAACCTGTCAAAACTCCTAGGGTTTCCTCTGAAATGATGTTGGCAAATTAATTTGATAAGGCCATGATGGCGAAGGCTTCCTTTACCCTCCTGATATCTTTTTGCCATGTTCTTTAACTCTTGGTACAAATACAGGGGAAGATTAACCCTAACTTTTGGTTGTTGTCTACCATGTCTGAGATGGTTTAAAATTCGTAGATGATGCCCTGACAACAGCACATACTGCCCTTCACAGGTCAAAAACTTAATCACCCAGGTGGCTACTTCATCCCAGGGTTCTTGCAGGCTAGCCCTTTTTAACCCCTTGCATGTGTTGTTATGGGTTAAATATTCAGGTTCTCTATCATTCTCTTCTACAAACTGATTAACTACATTTGCCAATGTGTTCTTGCCAGATCTAGTAATTGAAATTCCCTCTAATGGCAGCTCTGTAATTTGACTTAAAATTTTAGGGCTTACCTCAATAGACATGTCGTTGACATGTGCTCGGTTGTTTCTGAACGTGTGGGCAAACATGCCAGCTAAATCTTCTGAAGACCCATTGAATTTGTCCAGAAATGTCATAAACCCTCCGTCTTCAAAAATCTGCACAACTGTCAGATTTTCTCGGAGGAAATTGGTATCTGCAGGTTCTGTTCTGATCTTGCGTCCCATTTTTCTCTGTTTAAAACTTGTACACTACGGCTGCTGTCCTACTACAGGATTTTTTGGCTATTTCCTGTTGCTAATTTGCAGAGTTTAGAACCTTCGCTGCCCTGTTTCTCCTTCTTCTTCGTCTTCTTCGGAATGAGCCGTATTCTGTGCACTGTACCTCGCAACACGTCTTCGGAAAGAAGGATGGCACACATATCTACTTCTGCACTGTACACCTATTCGTTGATAATTGCATGGATGTCCTTGCCGTCAGATCCACGTCATCAGTTTTGTAGATTCTCACGTGCATGTTAATTGACATTAAAAACTGGTGGCATATGGTTGCAGATTCTCCGTATTTCCAATGAGTGCAAAAATAGACCATGTGTTGATTGACACGTGTCCCTTCTTCGCATGCAACTAAGAAAAAATCTTAATTTTGTCGTATCTTATTTTCTTGGACGCCACGTGGAAATGCTCTTTCCGAAAATGCAAACGAAATTTCATTCCGAAGATTATGACCTCATTCCGAAGACAAGTCTTCATTCCGAAGACAAATCCTCATTCCGAAGATTATGACCTCATTCGAAGACAGGTCTTCATTCCGAAGACAAATCCTCTTTGCAGAATTTTCATTCCGAAGATAGATCTTCATTCTGAAGATGATGCAGCAAATCATCATTCTGAAGACAAATTGTCATTCCGAAGACAAAGTTTCTTTCTGAAGATAAAGTGCAACATTCATTTTGCTTGTCATTACGAAGACAATTTCATTCCGAAGATAATACAACAAGTATTGTTTTTGGCATTCTTGTTACGAAGATTAGGCAGAAATCAATATTATCATTCTTAAAACATGTTTTTAAGTATGCCAACTCTTATGAATACCTTTTATGCTAATGGTTAATTGTCACATACTATATACCAATCATTTTACAATGAAGAAATGTAAGAAATATATACCGATAAAAACAGTTAATGCAGGTTTTGAAGAATGACTGCTTTTGTTGATATTCTACTGAGATTTTCTGCAACATTTCAAAACAAGTGCACTAGGTGAATTTGTACAATGATGATTCAAAAATTTCTCAAGGTTATGCATGCCAGAAAACTGGTTTTCATGCATACCAACCCAGTAGTGCCTTAAAAAGGTTTTCACTGCTGAGTTATTCATTTTCTCTCTTTTTTTTTTTTTTTTTGATTTTCCCCATTTTTTTTATTTTTACCTCTCCTTTTCTCTCTTTTTTTTTTTTCTTGATCCTGACTATGCCCATGAAGGAATTTCATGATTTCCCCTGAAACCATGCCCATGAAGGAATTCATACTCAGAATTTATTCATCTTTTTGTTTTCTATTTTTCTGATTTTTTTGTATTTTCTATTTTCTTGAAATCCACTGATCATGTTGATTGTTTTGAAGTGGAAGAAGGATTCTCTTCCACCTGTTGTGTATCCAAACTATCAAGTTGCTGCAAGAATTCTTCTTTAGTCGGAGGTGTATGGTATACCACGAGGCGATGTCCATTCACTACCAACTTTCTTCGTGACCCATCAATGGGGGATAAACGAGCTGCTCCATTGTTGAATACCTCTTCAATCCAGTAAGGTCCCAACCATCTAGTTCTCAGTTTTCCAGGGAAGTCCTCATATTGAGAATCGAACAGTAAAGCCCAATCTCCTTGTTGGAGTTTCCTCTGCTGAATGTGATTTGTCATGCCACAGCTTCCTCTGCTCCTGAATTACCTCAGTTTGGTGCAGAGCATCCAATCTAAGTTCATCCAATGCATTCAGCTGCAGAATCCTATCTATCTGTGCCTGCGACAAGTCAATTCCAATTTCCAGTGCTGTGCGCAATGTTAGTAGCTCAAATTCAATAGGTAAGAGAGGCTTTTTACCAAAGACTAGTTCATAAGGTGTGAATCCGGTAGTGGACTTCCAAGTAGTATTGTAGGCCCAAAGCTGCTTAGGTAGTTTGTCTAGCCAATTTTTCCTATGAAAAGCTACTATTTTTGTCAAGATGCGTTCTAGTTCTCTGTTTGTTACTTCAACCTGGCCATTTGCTTGTGGGTGGTAAGGTGATGATTTCCTATGTTTGATTTCATACAATTCTGTAAATACTTTTATGACTTTGGATGCAAATTGGGGTCCTTGGTCTGTGGTGATAGACCGTGGAGCTCCAAATCTCTGAAAAATCTGAGTATACAAGAAATCAGCGACCTTCTCTTCACGGGCATGTTTGAAAGCACGCACCTCTACCCACTTTGTCAAGTAATGAGTGCATACTAGAATATGCACCTTTCCTTGAGAAGGTGGATCAATAGGTCCCTACAAAATCAAGCCCCCACCTCTCAAATGGTTCTAAAACCATTTGAGGCTGCGATGGCATCTCATTTGTATGAGTGGGTTTCCCCATTCTTTGGCATGCATCACAATGCATGATGTATTTTTCACATCCTTGTGAAGAGATGGCCAATAATATCCTATCCCTAAGATTTTTCTAACTGTGCTTTTTACAGAATAGTGTCCACCTGAGGGTTCATCATGACAAGCTCTAAGGATATCATACACTTCATCCTTTCGGATGCACCTACGTAACACATGGTCAGGACTGCACTTAAAAAGCATACCCTTAATCCACTCAAAAGAAGAACTCTGTTTGATCAATTGTTTTTTCTGTTTTGAGGTGAAATGTGGAGGAACTTTCCCTGTGGCCAAATAATTGGCTATATCTGCAAACCAAGGTGATTGAACTGATATAGCAAATAGTTTTTCATCAGGAAAAGTGTCATCAACTAATTCCCCTTCATCTGTGTTCTGCAACCTGGACAAAAAATCTGCTACAACATTAGCTTTTCCTGGTTTGTTGATTATGGTAATATCAAATTCTTGCAGCAACAACAACCAACGAATAATTCTTGCACTTACCATAGGTTTATTCATCAAATACTTAATGGTTGTATGATCTGTGTGAATAAATATTTGATAACCTGTGATATAATGCCTAAATTTGTTGATGGCATAAATCACTGCTAGGAATTCTTTCTCAGTTGTTGTATAATTTTTCTCTGCTCTTGTCAAGTTTTTGCTAATGTTGTAGATGGTATAATGTTCACCATTATCAATTTGTCCTAATGTTGCTCCAATTGTTGTATTGGAGGCATCAGTTTGAATGTGAAATGGTAATGTCCAATTAGGTCCTCTAAGCACAGGTGGAGTTATCAATTTCTCTTTCAGAGCTTCAAATGCTTCCTGACACTTTGCAGTCCAGGAGAATTCAGAATCTTTAGTCAATAAGGCAAACAGTGGACTGGCTATTGTACTAAAGTTGGGAATAAACCTGCGGTAAAAACCAATGTGTCCTAGGAAACTTCTGACATTAGTCTGAGTTTTAGGAGGAAGGAGGTTCTTGATAATTTCAACTTTCTTTGGATCAACTTGGATCCCTTCAGGAGAGATGTGATGACCAAGAACTATCCCTTCCTTCATCATCATGAAGCATTTATCTGGATTTAAGGATAAGTGGTATGTTTCACAGCGAGTTAAGACTTTGTCAAGATTTTCCAATGTAAAATCAAAAGTTTGTCCACATCCTTGTGAAATCATCCATGTAAATTTCAACACTTTTGGTGGTCAGATCAGCAAAAATTGCTAGGACTGCTCATTGAAAAGTTGTTGGGGCATTACACAAACCAAAAGGTAAAACCCTATAGGCAAATGTTCCCCATGGACATGTAAAAGTTGTCTTTTCTTGATCTTCAGGTGCAATCTGAATTTGATTATACCCACTGAATCCATCAAGAAAACAAAAGTATCTTTTTCCAGCAAGAGTATCTAACACTTGATCTATGAAAGGTAATGGAAAATGGTCTTTGTATGTCACCTTATTCAATTCTCTGTAATCTACACATACTCTCATTTTTCCATTTTTCTTAGGAACTATTACCAATGGAGAAACCCATTGACTATCAGAAATTGGGTAAATGAATCCTACTTCCAGGAGTTTTTCAATTTCTTCCTTCACAATATCTCTTAAGGCAGGATTCAATCTTCTTTGAAATTGTCTGACTGGCTTGACTTCTTCGGTATAGATCTTATGGGTACATATATCAGGATGAACTCCTGACATATCTTTGTAGTTCCAAGCAAAAGCATGAACATGCTTCTGCAAAACAACTATCAATTTTTCTTCCTCTTCCCTAGTAAGCTGGCTGTAGATATTCAAAAATTTGCCTGGCTGGACTTCTATTTGTTTTGTATTTAGAAGGACTGAATTCACTCCTTCATACTTGGTGATTAAGGGATTAAGAGGACATTGTTGTGATTGGAGAAACGAAGCAGTTTCTGTTTCATTGCTGCTTGAGGGAAGCATTTCTTGTATGGAACAGTGAGAAGGAAAAATCAGATGATGGTGCCATCCATGTGATAGTGAAACAGAGTTTCCTTGTGATAGCACAGATGATTCATCTTCAGATTTTTGATTCTCCTCATTACTTATCAATTGTTGGGTATTTGTTGCTTCCCCTTCTAAACTTTGTTCATGCAGAACATTCATCAAGATTGTTTCATTTTCTAAGTTTTACGTGTCCTTGAGGTCTTTTGTGTGTTCTCTTACTACTAAGGTAGCTAGTGTAGAAATGACCTCTTCTGGTTCTTCATCTGAGTCAGAAAACCATAACTGGCCTGAAAATTTGCTAGATGGTTTTGCAGGAGGATATAAAGAAATTTGTTTCAGCTCAATACCATTTGAAATGGTCATATTTCCAGATCTGCAGTCTATGAAGGCTGCTGCAGTTGCAAGCCAAGGTCTTCCCAAAATAATGGGATATCCATGTGCTGAATTTCTTGGTTGTAAAACCAGAAAATCTGCAGGGAATTCCCAAGAAGAAACTTCTATAGGGACATCTTCAATGATTCCTTCGGGTTTTGCTACTGACCTATCAGCCATTTCTAAAGCTGTAAATGTGGGGCTGAGATGTTTGAGCTGTAATTGTTCCATTGTATCTTTAGTCATGACATTTATTGCGGCTCCTAGATCCACTAAAACATTTGATATTGGTCTTGAACCTATGGTGACTTGTGATAACTGGGCTTCTGGATCACTATACTTTGGAGGTAGTAGTTTTCCAGATAAGAGATCAGCTATCTTTCCTTCAACCTGCACAGTCTTGGGGAATGCTTTCTTCTTTCTCCCTGTTCTTTTAATGCACAAATTTTGGACAGTACTGTTAATTTCTGGTATTTCTTTAATGGCTTGCAATAAGGGTAATGAGATAGTCAATTTTTTTAGTTCTTTGACCAATTCTAACTCAGAAATTTTTGGTATTGCATTAAGTCTTTCAGGATATGGAACTATCCTTGGTAATTGTTCCGCTTGTGTCTCTTTTTCTATTGTTGGATCCAATTTTTCTGTTTCTTTTGTTGGTTGAATTCTCTCCGGTTACGATGATTCTTGCTCTTCATTATCTTTGATTTCCATTAAAAGCTGGTTCAGGTACAACTTTTCCTCGAACGGAGTTGAATATCACTACAATCAAGAACATTAATTTCAATATTTTCTTCAGCTTCAGCCACATAGACAGGAGGTGTCTGTCTTACACTATTGGGATTAGTGACTGGCTGAGCTGGCAATTGAGGTTGCTTCACTTGCTGTGTTTGCTATTTTTCTTGAAAATTCTGATTAGGTGCAGGCAACAAATGCTGAGTTTGACCTTGATTCCTTTGCTGCCTTGGATAGGACTGGTATTGCTGATTCCATTGTGGTTGGTTTTGCACCCAATGTGGATTAGTCTGATTTTGATTCCATGAGGGGTTGTTTTGATTCTGATTCCATGAGGGGTTTTTTTTATTCTGATTCCATGAGGGGTTGTTTTGATTCTGATTCCAGGCTGGATTACTCCAATTTGATTGTGGCCATTCTTGGGAATTTGTCCATTGAGGATAATTCCAAGGACGTTGGGGTGGTTCCGATTGTCCCCAAGGCATAGTACCAGGATTATGCCCCCAATTTGTAGGAAAATGAGGGGGATTTTGATATTGAGAGAAATTCCCCCCTGTTTTGGTCCAATATAGTTGAGTTCCTCAGTCTGGTTTTCTAACACAGTTTTGAGTTGTGGTAGCAGGTGGCATTGATCAGTTGAATGCCTTTTTGACCAGATACTACAAATGGCTGAGATGGTTGTTTTATTCAAAGGACATTCCTGCAAAGCATGTTTACTTCTACATCTTGGGCAATAAATTGCCAAAGGTTCTGTATTTTTAGCTTTTGCAGAGATTTCCCCTAAAGTAGTGTTTAGATGCACTAGGATATCAGTTTTGAAATTTGCTAGTTCCTCTATCAGGTCCTTTACATCAGTGCCATTTGTGTGGTTTTTTCTTCTTCTCTGCTTAGTGCGAGAGTAATTCCTGTAGAGATCCATAATTTCCTCATTACTGAGAGTGGTTACATCCCCTTTTCCCATCAAATCCAGAACTTCTCTGGATTCATCTTGCAATCCTCTCAAAAAGATAGTTTTACACAATTCTGGTTCTACTAGTCCACATCTCCTTTGAACAAAGGAGAACCTATCAAGGTAATCTTCCAAGGTCTCATCATCTTCCTGCTTGATTCTAAATAACTCATCCTTTCTATTCCTTACACGGCAGTATTCTTGATATTTGTCTAAAAAGACAGTCTCCATTTGATCCCAGGTTCTTATGGAATTTGGCTCTAAGATTATGAACCGGCGTAATGCTGAATCCTTGAGAGTTGAGGGAAAAACCTTAAGTTTTTTATTGTCATTTATATAATCATAAGTCTGACACACTACCTTGAATTCAAACAAAAACTGGTCAGGATCTTCAGATACAACACCTCGGAAGGTGGGAAGTACTGAAGGTGAAATGGTCTTCATGGGAGAGTTTTGTGTTGGATTCAGATGAATAGGATATTCAAATGTTCTGGACGGTTGGAGCACATCCTGATCATCCCCTTCATTATGAACATAGCCATGCTGGCCATCTACATTGCCTGCCATAGTTTCTTGTTTCCTAGGAGAAGTTAAAGCTTCCCAAATTTTTCTCTCAAGAGGTCCAAGATTTTCTGTTGATGAGTCTGATGAATTATCTTCCTTAAGATATTCTGTTGATACAATTGGTGATTTTCCTTTCTCAAAATGTTCTACTGATGGTGAGACTGGTGATTTTTCTATCAGTCTTTCAGGTAGTTCAAACACAGGTGATTCACCCCTTAGGCATGAAGATCTCCTTAATGGGACAAGCCAGGGATCCTTTGGGGTCTCCCTAGACTTACTCATTCATGTTTACTCCTAAATGACATAAATTAAGTCAATAGTTGTTATCTTACTCTACTGTTATATTCAGATTTTAACCTGAATGTTCACAGTTTAGTCTGATTACAACTATTGGACTATTTGTTTTCTTTTGGCAACACTATATCCCCGGAAACGGTGCCAAAATGATGCGTAGTCGTTATACCATCATTAATTCTCAAAGAATCTGTCAATCCAGGGCAGTGTACAAGGCTATCTGTAGAAGAAGAAGTGAAACAGCTATAACTTAGGTCAATCTAGGGCAACAAGTCTTTATTGGTGGAATCGGTTTGGTGGGGGGTTTTGGAACATTCCTATCTCTAAATTGCATGAATTAAATCTTAATCTAAGTTGGAGAATTGGAAACTAATCACTAACTACGAGAAATGAAGTCCTAATTACAATTGCGAGAATAAGACCTAATTATATTGCAGAATTAACGATTCCGCAGAATTGAAAGTCCGATTCTAATTGCGAGAAAGGAAATCTAATTACTTTTGTGGTAATGAAAGTCTAGATCTAATGTGGAAATAAAAACTATCAAAATTACATGAACAGAAGGTTGTCAATCCTCTGTTCATATTTTGACAGCAAAACATAAAAATGCAGGAAATTGCTGAAAAATAGTAAATTCTAGAAATAACAGTTCTAAAAATAAAGTGAAAGCTTGGCTGAAAGTAAGATTGCAACTAAAACATTAAGCACAAGATTTATCTTAGCATAAATAAACTAATACTGCAAATATTGTCAACTATTCACAAGCAATTTACATAACAAGTTCTGCAACTCATTCTACTGCGACAAAATCGAGAATAAAAACCCATTACTGTTAGTCCTCCTCCTAGGTCTGGAAGTGGCCAGCCTCTTTGCCCAGAAGAAGGTGTAAGTCTCTCTCTCTTTCTAAATCTTAATCACACTCATTTACAAGTAAATTGAAATAGAACTGGTGCACTTTATTGATCAAAAGACATGATTACAAGAATTCTGCTGAAAAACTGTTACAGGACTGTAACAGTCAATTCCTAGTTATACTCTGTATTTAGCTTCCTTACTCTATTTTCTATCTATCTGCTATTTCTCTACCCCCTTCTCTATAGCTCAACCTGAATGGGAGCAATATTTATAGCTATCCTATGATCTGATTACAAACAAAGAATATCTCAAAAGATCTAATCCTAAAATGCTGCAACAAATTCTGGTTTTATCCTAGAAGAGGACTAAAACTCGATCTTTCCCTTAATGATGGATTTGGTCGGCAATGACGGCAAAGACAGATGGAGGATATTTCTCTTTACTTTTTCCAACCTTTATTTCCCTTTTTCTGCCTTCAAAAATCGGTCAAAAAGGTCAAAAACACATTATGTTCTTCATTCCGAAGATAAGTGGCTTCATTTCGAAGACAGTGCAGTTTTCATTCCGAAGATCGCTCATTCCGAAGATATTGCATTCTCATTCCGAAGATCGCTCATTCCGAAGATACTGCATGCTTCATTCCGAAGATCCGCTCATTTCGAAGACGCTGCTTTCTTCATTCCGAAGATCCGCTCATTCTGAAGATGCTATGTTTTCTTCATTCCGAAGATATCTGTTCATTCTGAAGATGCTTCGGAATGAACAAATGTATGCTTTCCATTGGTTTCTTCTGCATCTCTCAGGTGGGTTATCTCTTAAGATCAAATTCTAATGGTCTCCATTCCTTTCCTCATGTGAATTCCATGCCTTGCTATTTATGGACGAGTGGCTGGAATTTATATGGGAAAGACCAGTTTTCTTTGCATGACAACAGTTTGCTTGCACTGTTGCCAGATTTAGGTGAAGTAAATGCTTGAAACAAATCAAAATATGATTAGTGAAATGCTGCTATTATTCTAAGCATATCTCATTGTAGCAAATCATAACAAAAAGAACACAAAACTATGCAAAAAGTTGTAAAATCAGCATATAATATCTCAAATACATTGATCATGCAAAATGGTTAATATACAGCATATTAAATCAACTTAACTAACATATCAGATAAAACATAAGAGTTTATAGGCATTTTTAGTGTACAAAACATGTTATGATTGAGGCATTTCCAGGCCTCATCACCCAGCACATGAGAAACTGGTAACTATAGTAGGCGAGTCCCCTAACTGGCAGTCCTTGAAGTATACCCTGCATCGCTAGGCCTGGCACACGATATTCACCCCATGTGTGCTAGAGGACCTGTGCATCCTCTCAGTCCTATGAGTCCTATGATCTGAGCTTGCCATAGATTATCCTAAGGTCCTAGACTTGGTATGATGAGACTCTGAGGAGAAAGGATCCTCAAGAACATGTAGCCCATCCATATCAATATAACCAACTAGCTGATCAATGCGAGCAAGCCGAGTTGCATGCATCTCATTGGTCCTCATGACCGTACTGCACAGTCGCTCTACCTTAGCCATCAGATCCTGTATATCTATCGGTGCTACCACTGTTGCTGCCAGAGACCCCATAGTAGCTTGAGGAGGTGGCATAGCCCCCTCGATACCCGAAGGAGATCCCTCTCCACCTCTAATGTGGTTTGATGTACCTACGCTAACTCTAAATATATCTATAATATCTAAACCTGGGCCTCTACATCTGTATCCTACATAGTCAAATCCTATATCTAATCTTATACCTCACTCAAGCGCTTATCCCTGTTAGATACCTTTGCCTCCAAAGTGGCGATCATAGTATCTCGCTCTAGCTACTGTGTGTGGAATCATCCTATCTGACTCTCCAAGTCAGCCACCTAAGCTAAGAGCTGACCCTCTACAATGTCGAGAGGGACCTCACCCTCCTCTGGAGCCTCCTCATTGGTGTCAACCATGGGAGCCTCCTCGATGGTGATCGTTGTGCTCTAGCTACCCTCTATCTACTGGTGCACCCTATGCCCATCAATATTTGCCTCTACCTTTGCCTAATATGGATCTCAGCCTAGATGTCCTATGTCATACCATATGAACATGGTCCACCACCCATCATACTCTACAGTGGTCTCAACATTCTTGACTCTAGTCTCCTGGTAGTCATCAAAAGCATCTCCTAGAGGCTCAGAAATGATCCACTATAGATTGTGCTCTGTGACCAAGCATCGGTACCTAAGGGGGATATATAGAATATCCTGCATGAGCCCAAACTACTATAGGAATCGAGAGTAGAACTGGTACTCTTGAATCTTGACCTTACAACTGATCAATCATTTGTCATGGTGTGCCTATCTTAGCCACTAGCCCTCCTCTAGCCACGCTAGGCAATCCATATAGGGCCACCACAGAACATCGTTCAGGCCAAGTGTCATGAATTGAGAGATATAGTGCTAGAAATCACCAATATAGATCCTACTATGGGTACCCTCCTCCTCACAATGCCAGTAGGTAGCATAACACTGATGATCATCAACAATAGCAGTGATCCATAGTGGAAGATCTGTAGGATGCTCGATCTGGATGTGCTATCACCTCCAGATCTATAACAAAATACTACAGTTTAGGCCCTTACGCATATGCTCAATAATATGGTATAGCTCCCTATAGAGCTGACATAGTAGGGTTCTACCCAAAGCTATAAGTAGAGGTGCTCTATAGAGCTCTATAGCATCCTCCAGGTGATGGATAGGAGGTTCCAAGGAATCCTCACACCCGAGGAGTTTGGAAGCACAATCTATACTATAAGGTACATAAATAGGGCTTCCCATGTAGAGAAGACATCCTCATGGTACCACTCACCAATGTGCACCCCTCTATGGTCAATCGCGTCCTAAGCATCCTCGCTTTGGTCACCAAAGATAGCATCAAATACAGCCTCCTTTACCTTGGAGGTAGAGGAGATGATGGCCTCGCCATCAATGGGGATCTTGAAGATCCTGTAGACGTCCTCTAAAGTAATAGTAATTTCACCTATAGGCAATTGAAATGTGTTGATCTGTGCATTACAGCGTCGGGCCAACACAGTCAGGTAGGATTAATATACCCTAATAGTGGGTAGATCTATGATGTATCTGAACCCGATAGCTCAGAACCAATCTCGATCATCATCAGATAAATCCTCATGGAGAGTCTTCAGAATATCCAACTCCCGGGCTCTAGAAGTCAATATCTGGAATAAAAAGCATAATTTAAGACAAAATCTAGCTAACTAGAGCTAAAAACAATGCTAAAAAAAGACAAAAAGAATAAAAAAAACAACCAATCATAGTTGAAACCTGTAGTCCCTAATTTGCAAATTGGGAACCACAGCTAAAACTTGCAGTCCCCAGTTTACCAATTGGGAACCACAACTGAAACCTATGGTCCCCAATTTGACAATTGGGAATCGTAGCTAAAACCTGTGGTTCCTAATACCAATTGGGAACCGCAGCTAAAACCTGTGGTCCCCAATTTGCCAATTGGGAACCGTAGCTAAAACCTGTGGTCCCAAATTTGCCAATTGGTAACCATAGCTACCATATTTGGTTTAGGAGTGGCACCCATTTTAGGTACCCTCCTAGACCACTAAGTCATCAAATTAAATTCCTAAAGCTAGCCTAGACTAGTGGGGTTCATTACCAGTAGTTTAGTGAGGTTCATTATCCACATTACTTAATGTGGTTCATTTTATTGGTATTGAGTGTGAGGTCTCGATTTTGAGTTACCTTGCCCCCACCCTGGCCCTAGATAGTAGATGGCTGATCAGGATCCGCCATAGAGGTCGAGGAGTGTAATCACGGTAGAGTGTGGTAGATTTTTGGATCAGGAAAGGTTTTATCACTCTTCGAGCTCTAAAATTGCTAATGCTTGCCAAAAAATAATGAAAAATTTTAAATGGGAATTCAATTTATAGGTTTTCCTAGTCTCGGTGAACCGCAGCTGACACTTGCGGTTTCGAAACTAGGGTTTTTTTCCCGTAGGTCTAACCTGCGATTCCCAAAATTTGGAAATGTAAACCACAAACCGTACCTGTAGTCCACAAATAGCATTAAATGCATTCAAAACCCACCATGGGAAGGTCTAAAAGAGTAAATTAATGACTTCCATCGGATAAAAATTCAAAATCAATGATTAAAATTGCAAATTTGGTGATGTTAAAAGCACCAGGACCAATCAAATACATGCAAAATTAAAACAAAAAAAAATCAAATAATTAAAAACCAAATGCGCCTCGTATTCAATGATTTATCCTATACACTTGGCGGTTGTAGCGAGTTGCGATCCATGCAATCCGACAAGATGAGTAAATCACCATAAGGACATTTGGGGTAAAATTGTCATTTCTTTTATGACATATTTTAGCAAATCATCGACAAATATGATTCAACACAAGTCTAATTGCATTTGTATCATTTTGATTCCTTAAGATGACTATTGTAGCCTGACTACTCCATGGGATAGAAATGTGCCAATACTACTAAGAGTTGCAATCATAAGCTGAACTAGGCCTAGCCAAGGCAATAAAATGCTTTAATCTTAATTTGTTCAGGATCATTCATTATGGTCAAGCGATTTCATCGCTTCATACATTATCATTACCCTCATCGACTTGTCGCTTGAGGGGGTAGTCATAATTTCATAATCATAATCAAAGTCAGTAGAAGATCCCTAAGATCGTAGATCCCCTGATCTTGTCAAAATTGCATTCATTCTTGTGAATCATTGTCAATAGCTATCATAAGCTTCCCCTTTTGCTTGGGGTAAACATCAAATATGATAATTGGTTTGTAACTCTCATCCTTTGGATTTATGGGTCAGAAGATACCCATACTTGGCATTGATGCTATTCGAACGTCTAATGATGAGGGCAAACTTGTCAAAATGTAAGCCTTTCATAAGTTGGAAGCAATGATTCCAAGATGCACGTCCTTTTGCTGGACCTGGGGCATCTAATGTTGATCTGACTAATGATCATCATAGAACCTTAGACATCATTTTAGGATGTATATTTTTGCTCAACGTTGTTCAATATCACAACACATCTCAAAATGGGCATCTGTAGACACCTAAAATGCGTCATGTCGAGGGTGACTACTCATATGGATATGCTACAAGACCATATGGAGGATCTTGGATAGACTCCAAGATAGAGTAGTGGTTCTAACCACTCAATTTAGGTATTTTAGCCTAAGCAGTCTAAATCGTAGCCCAGACCTGTGGTCTCCAGTCTAAACCATGGTTGACACCTATGGTCTACAGTCTAGATTGCAACTGTGACCTGTGGTCTTAACTGAAGTTTAGTTAGGCCTTCCATCCGATCCAAATTAGTTGGAACGGACAAAATATCTAGAAGGAGGCAGTTGAAGGATAGAATATTCTAGAGGCTTCCATCCCAATTGTCCTAACCACCCTTCTTGGTATTGGCTTCTCCATGAAGCCATCCCTAGCCCTAGGGGCATGCTATAAATACCCCCTCCAAACGAGGAGAAAAGAGAGAGCAAGAATTGGAGATTTGAGTAGCAAAGCCCTAGCGAATTGTATACTCAAACTAAGTATACTAAGAGATAGATCTATTACACTTAATCCCCAACCCTTTTGCCACCATTCATGATGAATTGCATTATGGATGCCCTAGGTGCTTAGGAGGATCAAGAAATGCAAATCCAGGAAAATGAAGGCCCTTCACATCGAATTGACCACCAAATCAGTTTGAGGACAACAAAGGTGACCCTTGAACATCAATTTGTACAAGGAGATTGAGCTCATTGTCCCTTATTTTGAGGGTAAACTTATCAGAGGTTAAACCATGGCTGTTAGCCATGGTTCACAGTGCAGATCGCTCACCAGAGCTACGGTTTGCAATAGGTGAAAAATCACCTTACTCTTTTCATTTATGTTTGGCTAGTTAGGTTATATTAGCTATTTTGTTGATTTAATAGCATTTTAGAAGACTTATGATCGTAGAACTAGGCTAGATTCACATTTTATGTTTATGTTTTAATTAGGACTAAAATTTTTTCTTTATGCATGTTTATGCTTTATTTTCTATATTTGATCCATGCATAGTGTAGCCGCTATTTTACTTTATGCTATTACATGAATCTTGATTCAATTTGCATAGTTTAGCAGCTTTCTTTATGCTTTCTTGATTATGCATGTTAATGGTGTCATTATGCATTTTACCTAAAAGGGCCTCATCTTGAGAGGTTGCCTATATTTTTGACATTCTTGTTGTTTCTTGACCATAGGAAACATTATTTGAAGGAGAGATAAAGCATTCAATTCCTTCCTCAATGCGAAGAAGAGGGTCATCGACACCCTACAACAGTTTGTGTCACTCTGAGGACTATTTTGATCACACCTACCATTGATAGGGATTAAACACTATTGTAATTGATGTATCAAATGGGTATCCCTAAGAGGGATGAATCTGTAATTTGACTCCATTGAAATTAATAAAGGATTCCTTGTATTCATGTTATTTCTTGTTATCAAATTATGCATGCCTATTTGTGTATTTTTCTTCAATTGCGATAGTTAGATCAAGTGTGAGCCTTTTTGGTGGTTACAATTACTAATTTAATTGTAGTGTACATGTGTGTAGGTATTCAGATCTGGACTAGATATAACGAAGTAGATCTAGATCTAACAGATCCAGTATAGATCTGACACAAATCAAGTAAATCCAAACCATATCCATATCCAACACACATCCAAGTAGCATATCTAGTATATCTAATGTAGATCTATATTTGTAACTAGCTCAGTTCTAGAAGATTTAGTAGATTCAAAATAGATCCAACAAAGCCTCAAGTGTACAAGTGATAGTAGGAGACACTGAGCATCATTCATTGATTATAGTGTAAAATAAAGAGAGGGAAAACAATTCCTATTTTATATTTATAAAAGCCCTTCATGAGCTTAGTTGTAATTAAAACTACTGGCAAAGAATAATATCATTACAACATATTCCTTTACATTTTATATGCTATTGTATCATCTTTTTATCCTCTATAAAATGGTGACCACAATGGGACCATTCCCGTTGACTTTGCTTGCACAATAGTTTTAGTTGTTTGCTTGTGGTTATTTTTATGATTATTGTAGATGTTATTGCTTCAGCTTGGAATTTGATAATTTTGTATTTTGGGTTTTTACATAGGTTGCAAATAATGCACACATACAAAACTATTTGACCCAAGGCATATTTATAGTATAGTTGTTTAACCCTAGATGGTTTCAAACAAAAATCATCTAACCCTGGATGATCTCAGCCCATGGTCATTCAACCAAAAATGATCTCAGAGAGAAATTTTTTGACCCTAGATGGTCAAATAGAAACCGCTTAACTCTAGATAATCACAGAACATAGTCACTACCAACTTTCGATCTTTGACACAGTGTAGGATAATAGGTAAGGGGATTTAATCCTTTCTATTCATTTAAGTTAGGCATTTTTGTTATTAATAAAAGGGTAGATAATGATATTTTATTTCTTTTGAAGGCTTAAATAGTTATATTTTTTTTTCTATCCTTTCTGTTGTTGACTTTCCTCTCTTAATTTAGAAGTAGTATCCTTCTTTAATATAGGATTTAGTGCATAGTAGGAGAAAGTGAATATATATATATATATTAGGATTAACATTGATAAAGTTACATTAGGCATTTAAAAATGAAAATAAACATCTATAAAGTTGGATTTCATCACCAACCATCAATCGAGACCAACAATGTTGGAATTCACCTCCTTCCATTGGCTCTCCCCCTAGACATCGTAGAAGCCTTCATGAGCGGGTTTTTAGACTTCATCACTGGGGAATACCCCTCTTTAGAGTATCTTGGGGTGGGTTAGGTTAGACACCCTTTTGTTCATGGGATTTAATAATTTGTGAACTCATAGCTATCATTATTGTCCAAGCCTTCCCGACAGTGAAGTGAAATTCTGGGTAGATCGGTAGTAGGACATATACAACATGACCTATTTCAAGAGGGTAATTTGTCCCCTTAGGTTATCATAAACCACAACCATATTCTTAGGAAGTCATTTTAGCCATTTTTGCACCACTTCTTGTAAGATATGTGGGCATCAACAGACCTAGTTAGACTGCATTCCACCATCACATTCATAGTTTTAGGTTTAGGTTTATCAAACACACAAAAAAAAATCCAAAAAAATAAAAAACAAAACAAAATCCCAAAAAATTAAAAATACAAAAAAAAAATGCAAACACATCAACCCAAACATTAGAACATTGAAAAAAAGAATCATTAAAACTATTTTTTGCTTGATTGTTTTGTGTAAATAGCAAAAATTTACCTTCACCACACCACCACCATCCAACCACCAACCCACACCCATCCATATTATGTTAAGCTTATGGTCTTGACTCAAAGTCAAGTCTAAGATCAAGCCCAAGCTATAGCTTAAGCCACCATTCACCAATATAGTTAAGCCTCCCATCCATCCATAGCTCCTACAACCCAACAAGAGGTATCTTCCCAACCACCCCAAGGTAGATTGTCCAAATACACCTAATAGCTCATCCCCAATCCACCTGAGGTACATACATTAGGTACCACATACCACCACACCCATACTAGTATTCTAAAATCCACTATTCTAGGTACTCCTATATCCTTAGTTAACCTTACCATCATCCTCATTGATATTGATGTTGCATGAGCTTTTCATAGGGGCTCGTTTCCCCACCTTATTCATTGTGACCATCCTTACCACCATTGATCATTCCACCTTGTTCGGCCTCCCCCACACCCCAATATCCTTGGTCTTATGTTAATGGGGCATCTCATTTGACTACATCTACTCCACCCACTTCATCCCAAACACCACCCGGGTGTTAAACCCCCACCTTCCATAGTGGCACAAGAATTACTATTCACGTAATTCCCATCATGAGCCACCCTACTACATATGATATAGTCATTAACGCATCTCTAATTGCCACTAATCCAACATCAACTACATACCAACTACTAGCAAACTTCTTCAGCACCCATCCAACAACCACCAAATTCCAAGACCTATAGCCAACCTTCCCTCACTCCATAATACCAATAGCCATCCCAACACCACCAAAAATACCAAAAAATCTTGGATTGAATCACAAACATTGATCTACACTTGAGTCACCAAAACACACATTCCACTCCACCTCCACCTAATCTATAATAAATCTTAGATCGACTTACAAACATTGAGCTACATTTGAGTCACCAAGGCATCATTCTAGAACCTATTCAACCACATCACAATTATAAAACAATTTGGATATGCTCAAGATATCATACCTTTCCTACCATCACTAGTCATGAAACAACTTGGGGATTCTTAAGGTATCGTACCTTCCCCACAGTCACCAGACACAAAACAACTTGGGTATGCTCAAGGTATTGCACCTTCCCCATTAATCACATAAATCTAGACACAAATCAATTTAGGAATGCTCAAGGTATCACACCTTCCTTGTAGTCAAAACAAAAAATACAAAAAAATCAAAATCATTCAAAATTCAAAAACATCACAAAATCATCAAAATCATAAAAAAATCAAAACAATCACAAAAATCAAAATCAATCACACACCACTCCAAAGCACGTTGCATTCACACACACATCTCAATTCACATCATCACCAATAATACTTTGGTTATCATTTGACTCATGATTTCATATGATCTACTAGGATTTATTTTATCACATTAATCAAGGGTGTCTTATGGTATCTGTCCTACATCATCCCTAATTGTATATATTTCCACTACATCCCCCACCCATCATCCTTCCTTCACCTACAAAATCCCTATGATATTTTGTCCTTTTCCAAGTCTTTGATTTGGACAATCACTACACAAAAAAGGGTCTTTAAGAGAAGTTTTTAACCTCCCTTAAAGACATGTAAAGATGGTTATTCAGCCATCGTCTATGAGGGCATCATAAAAAATTTGCATCCTACAATGGTGGTTAAAAAATGCCTAAAACCCATTGTCTTAAGGTCTAAGATGGAAATTTTAAATCGTCATCTTAGGCTCTAAGACAACAATTTTAATCTGTCATCCTAGATCCTAAGAGGGCGATTTTAAACCATCATCTTAGGGTCTAATAGGGTAGTTTTAAACCATTGTCTTACACCCTAATATGGTAGTTTTAAACCACCCTATTAGGTCTAAGAGGGTGGTTTTAAATCGCCCTCTTAGGGCCTCACATTAAAAAAATAAAAGAGGGTGTTTCATAACTACCCTCTTAAGTCCTCACATTAAAAAATAAAAGAGGGTGGTTTATAACCACCCTCTTAGGGCCTCACATTAAATAAATAAATAAAGGTAAAAATATTAAAATATTGATTGTTCCATATAACATTGTGATTACAAATATCCAAAAAGACACCATTCATTTTGCCATACCTGCAATCATACAAAAATCTATGATGGTAAGGAAGTGCATGCAAAAATATATGATGTCTACATACTAGAAATATTTACAACAGTAAAGCTAAATCACAACCTAGAGAAGAAACACAAAATACAAAATAATATTTTCATCCAATATTAGGTTTCATATGCAAAATAAAATTCAAACTCCCATTCATAATGTTTGATAGACAATACATAAAAAATAATTGATATAGTGGTATATATCTTAGATTTTTATAAGAAAAACTTAAATTGTACATAGTTTTTTAAATTCCTAATGAGAAGACATAAATATTGTCAAGTTTAAATGATAAGGAGAGGCATTGATATCTCAAGAAGTTAATAAAGAAGGGGAGGCATTGATATCATAGGAAGTCAATAAAGAGGATGTCAACGAGAGTGGAAGGGATGAAGATATGGACCTACATGAATATGGAAGCAAGGATAATCTAAATATGGAAGAAGTTGATAGAGATGGAGACAAGGGTAGTTATGATAATGCACCAAGTTGGTTGATTTTTTGTTTTATTGGGAGAAGGTGTGACACCTTGAACACCCCCATTTTTTTTTGGGTTTGTTTGTTTGAAATCAATTAGAAATATTAAAAAGGTACTATGTCCCACGGTGATCACCATCTAAAAGCAATAAAATCATGCACCAATAAAGAAAATTAAAGATAGCAATAGATGTAATTTGAAACATGATAATAAAACAATAAAAATATAGAGCCCTATTTATATTAAATATTTATTTTTTTAGTGTGTTACAATCAAATCCCCTTTGATGGGATGTGCCCATGATACAAATGAATTCAAATAAAATATCTAGGTGCATTGTAAATGATATTATTGCAATCATAGTTCATTTTAGGAGTGAGTTTTCTTTGACTGCTACTTCTAATCGGATGCATATTTTGGAATATTTATCACCATGGAATCCTATTATCTACACACAAATGAACATGAAATGTGTATCAAAAGTATATGAAGGGTCCACCTAGATTGGACCTGCAATAAATATGATCAATTCTAAAATAAAAGAAAGCAGATGAATGAAATAAATGTAAACTAAATGCAAAAAATTAGAAAAAGGACAATTCTATGCTATCCTAAAAGAAAAATAGTAAAACCAGATATTTTCTAGAGGCCATATTAGGTTAGGACGACCTTGCCTGTAGGTCATCTTGGGTCAAGATGGCTGTTATCCTAGGATTGTGTTTATTTGTGGCCAATTCAAGGTGGCATTTGAGATCAACCTAGGATTTTATCGATGGATTGGTGTGTTGTGAGAGAAACTTGATGGGTCTAATTGATCACTGAAGCAAGGGTATTTTATTACATGGAATATGGGAGTATGAATTCCAATCCTTTTTAGTAGTTTGACATCATGGATTTCAGTAGTAGGATGGCTTGAAGGATCAAAAATAGTAGCACTTCATTGCTTGGAGAATTGGGGATTGAATTTGGAAATAATTCATTGCACAAATTTAAAAGCTTCTTGATTATTAAAACTGAGGGGTGAGTACTAATTTATATATTCTTAGTAAAAATATAGGGCACTTTGCATAAAAAAGCAAATATGTGGTTCACACTAATAAAAGTGAATGTTTATCTCTGAAATCTCATGTGATTGATAATTGCATGTGTTTTTCTATTTTGGCCCATACAAGGCGTTTAATGCCTTTCGTGAGACCATGCATGGGATCAGCTGGTAGTTTCAGTTACCAATTATGCTCCTTTTTATTTTTAAACATTGCTTTTGGTGGCCATCTCAAGTTAATATGACCATAATTTGGTAGCTATCTCGGGTTGATATGACCATTGTTTATGGGGAATTATGTTCAATTAAGCGGTGAAAATCATTGCTTTAGCCTTAAAGCTGCCCAAGGTAGGTTAGGTGGTACAAAAGGAGTTCATTTAGGTAGTATACTTAATATGATGTGTTTTAGATGTCTACAAATACCCCTTTTTTGATGCTTTATGTGACTACACAATGCAGAGCAAAACAAAATAAAGAACTTAAAATGGTCGATTTGATGGTTAATGAGATTCATTAAACAAATCAACGTAAGATGCCCCAATCATAGAAAGAGCATGTGATTTTGAATCATTGCTTCCAACTCATTGATGGATTTAATTTTAGTAAACTTTTTAGCCATGAGTAGACACTATGATATGGGTCCACAATCGATGGCTTTGAGTATACTAAGTTTTTGGTAACCTTTCAGTCATTGGTGGACATTATGATATGAGTCCACACTTTAGGCTTTAGGGATACCAAATATGCAGTAGAATTTTTAGCCCATTTTTTTTTGTTTGAATTTGTTTTTACTTGTTCTTTACCCTAAGAAATGAGGGCGTACGATTATCTTTGGAAATGATTCTTGAATGAACATAATTTGCATTATTGAGTGTTTGATTATTGATTTGATTATAAATTTTGTAATTATATGACTACCCCCTCAAGTGATAAGTCGATAGAGGAGATAGAAAATAATTAAAGTGATGAGTCACTTGACCAAGATAATATGGTGAATTGGGCACTATGGGTAACATTTGATATTTGTGAGGCAAATCAACTCAAGGCAACTTTCTATGGATAGATTTTTTATTTTTGCAAATTTTTCAATCCATTTTTTAATGAGTGGTCTTATGGTAATTTACTCATTCTGCTAAATTGCATGGATAACCAATCACTGCAACCACCAAGTGACTAGATTAAATCACTAGATACAAGATTCACTCAAGATTTTTTAATTGATTAGACCAAAGGGGTTAGTTACCTTTGGGGCATTTTGAATTGATTTGACCAAAGGGGTTGGGTGCCTTTCAAACGTTTTGATTGAAAATATGACCAAAGAGTTAGGTAAATTTTGGGCTTTTTGAACTACAATTGGATGATATCCACCCAAGTGTCCTTATGGTAATTTACCCATCCTACCAGATTGTATGGATAACTAGTTTCTACAAACACCAGGTTTCTAGAGTAGATCACTAGATACTATGTTCACTTGATAATCATATGACCAAAGGGGTTAGGTGCATTTGGAGCATTTTGAATTAAAATATGACCAAAGAAGTTTGGGTACCTTTGAGACCTTTAAATTAAAATGTGACCAAAGGAGTTTGGGTACCTTTGGAGCATTTTGAACTAATTTAACCAAAGGATTTAGGTGCCTTTTGAGCCTTTTAAACTAATGTGATGATGAGTTTCCTTATGGTGATCTAATCATCCTACTAGATTGCATGGATAATGAGTCACTACAATGACCAGGTTTGTAGAGTAGATCACTATATACTAGGTTCACTTAAGAATTGGTTGACCAAAGGAGTTAGGTGCCTTTGGATCATTTTGGATTGAAATGTGACTAAAGGGGTTAAGTACCTTTGGAGCCTTTTAATGTGACCAAATGAGTTTAGTTCTCTTTGGATCTTTTTGAGTTAACAATGACCAAAGGGGTTTGGTTCCTTTGGAACTTTTTGAGTTAGATTAACCAAAGTGATTTAGGTACCTTTGGATCCTTTTGAAATTAATTTAGGTTTATGCAAAGCAAAAGGTGAAACCTTTGAAAAAAGTATTTTAACCTAGAAGTTTATGACTTGATTGATATTTATGCAAGGTAAAGGGCACAACCTTTAATAAAATAACATAACCTTTTTAACTTGTTAGTTGATGACTTGATCAATGTTTATGCAAGGCAAAGGACACAACCTTTGACAAAAGGATGCAACATTTTGAACCTAATAGTTGATTACATGATTGATATTTATGCAAGGCAAAGGTTACAACCTTTGATAAAAGGATGTAACATTTTGAACCTGGAAATTGATGACTTGATTTATGTTTATGCAAGACAAAAGGTGCAACCTTTGAAAAAAGGATGCAGTTTTTTGAACCTAGTAGTTGTGGCTTTATTGATGTTTATGCAAGGTAAAGGGTGCAACCTTTTGAACTTGGTAGTTGATGACTTGATTGATGTTTATACAAGGAAATGGTGTAACCTTTGATAAAAGGATGCAAGATTTTGAACCTAGTAGTTGATGACATGATTGATGTTTATGCAAGGCAAAAGGAACAACCTTTGACAAAAGAACACACCCTTTTGAACCTAGAAATTGATGACTTGATTGATGCTTATGCAAGGCAAAGGACAGAACCTTTGACAAAAGGACACAATATTTTAAACCTATAAGTTGATGACTTGATTAATATTTATGCAAGGAAAAGGGTGCAACCTTTAGCAAAAGGATGCAACCTCTTAAACCTAGTAGTTGATGTGTTGGTTGATTAAATATGAGGTAAAGGGTGCAACCTTTGGTAGAAATATGCAACCTTTTGAACCTGGAAATCGATGTGTTGGTTGATGATTATGTGATTGATGGATGATTAAATTGAATTAGATTCTTGGTGAGAAAGGTGTGCTACCTTGATTTCCCCAAGTTGGTTGATTTCTTGTTTGATTGGGGGAAGGTGTGATGCCTTGAAAATCCTCAATTGTTTTGGGTTCATATGATCGAATGTTCAAATTTGATTGATTGATGTGATTGATAAGTGTGGAAGGTGTTATGCCTTGATTTCCCCGAGTTTCTTGATGACTATTTGATGTTATTGACAAGGAATGCGTAAGACCTTGAATTTTTTCCCAGTTGATTGATTGCTTGATGTGATTTTTGGGAAAGGTGTAAGACCTTAAACCCCCTTAATTGGTGTTGATGATATGATATGATGATGCATGTATGCTATATAACTTTATTTAGGTTTTACGAAGTGAATGTGAAAGTTAAAGGGCTTTTGACCCCATGACAATCTTGATTTTAACCCTATTTTACTTATTGTAATTTTTGGAATTTTTATTTTTTTACGAGTGGCCTTATGTTAATGTACTCATCCTACCAGATTGCATAGATAATAAATCACTTCAACCACTAGGTGGCTAAAGAAGATCACTAGATATGAGGTTCAATTGAGATTTTTGAATTAATGTGACCAAATGAGTTAGGTGCCCTTGGAGACTTTTCAATTGATGTGACCAAAGGGGTTATATTCCTTTGGAGCCTTTTAAACTGATTTGACCAAAGAGGTTAGGTACCTTTGATGTTTTTTATTATGTTGTTTAATGCTTATGTTATTTCATGTATCGATGCACTTATGGATGTAATTATGGATGATTGATGTATACCTAAGAATTGTAGATATGATTATGCATGTATATTAGAGCTAGTATGTATGCATAGACCTAGGTATGTATGTGATGCACTAATAACATGATCATGCAAATATGATGTATCTTGTGATATGTTTAAAACATAATGAATGAATCTAAAATGTAAAAAAAAACTAAGTGTAAGCACCATAGGATGTCTAAAACTCATCAATTAAAATGTTAAAATTTTCATGAAAGTCATACATTTAATCAATGAACTATTTGAAACATAGTGTAATATAAAAAAATATGAATGATGTAAGGGAAACAGTGAGATGTTAAAGGGGAAAAACAAGATATTTCATGAGATTCAAACACCCTAGTTGACCAGTTAAAATTTGTATACTGACAATGCAAGATTTTGAAAGATAAAATCTACTAGGAAGACTAAGATATTCAATATCCTTGTGTGTGCATAGTGATGTTCATGAATATGACACATAAGACTACACCATTACCAGACCGGTGTTTATAGACCATTTTTATAATGGTGATGACCCTATGATCATAATTACCCATATTTTATATGTAGTAGGACTAAACTACTAGGTAATACAAGCCATCAAAATCTAGCTCATCCGCAAGCTAACATTGATCTATACAAAATAAGGTCGCTAATATGATAAACATATCACCATGCATAAGGCTACTGCACTACCAGGATGACATCTATAGCCCATTGTTGGTGATGGAGATTACCCCCATGGTTTTCAAAACCTAATATTTCCAAGGATTCAAAATCTTTACCCCCTTATTTTCTTTTGATTTTTCTTTCTTTCTTTCTTTTTGTTGGATAATTGCTCATTTTTTAGGAGCAAGGGGGTATTTTTTTTGGGGGGGGGATAGTTTCTCATGTTTATGGAAGAGAAAGGTATTTTATTTCTTTGGGTAGGGGGAGCTTATCCTTTTTCCAATTCTCAGCATTCTAGACCATGCACATAATAGGATGAGCAAAGGAAACCTTTCACTTAAGGGGTAAGTACTAAGTTGTAGTATTGTCTTTCCTTGTTCAAACTCATATTTAAAAATATGAAATTATATTGATATTTTGACATATGCAAGGTATATTCAAAGAAAGACCCTAACTTCAAAATTAGAATAGCTTTCTACAAAATCTAAAAAGAAAACTAGGATTGGTTGAATGATCGAAATATCCTATTGAACACCCTATAATAACTTACTGTGTGAGGTGGAAATACAAACACCAAGGGAGGGGAATGTAGATGTAAATAATTTTCTGGATGTGTGTATTTTTATTATGAACTTTTAAAATATAATAAGTGTTCTTAAAATAGTTAGTGGTCATAAGAACATCATTTCTAAAGGTCACATGATATCTACCCTATCTTATGAGGACCCCTTAATAACCAAAAGATCACAATAAAAGGTGCAAATAATGACAAGAGAAAAGGTTTGATTAAGACTCATGATAGTCATACAAGCATGGTGCTCTATGAAATGAAAATAGTAAAAATAAATGTGTGGTATGTGTAAGTCTTTTATGAACTTTTGAACATTAAGAGGTGTGCGTAAAATAGTCAGTGGCTATATGATCATCATTTTTTATGGTCATCCATTATCTACCCTATATTATGAGGATACCCTAATGGTCAAAAGGCCACAAATACAAGTGTGAGTGATGACAATATGCAAAATGAAGTGACGCTAATGCAATTCATGATATGCCTAATACAATTAATCAATGAAATGCATTAATGTGTAATGCATGATGATGTAAACAATGCAATATTTGTTTTGTGATTTTTAATTTTGTATTATTTTTGTTATTTTTATTTTTTATTTTTTTTTATAAAGGGAAGGTGTGATACCTTAAGCATCCCCAAGGTTTCTTGTGACTCGTGAGTGTGGGGAAGGTACGATACCTTGAGAATCCTAATTGTTTTTGATGCATTTTATAGGTATGGTATGATACTATGAGTTTCCCCACTATGGTTTTGATGACAATCAAGATTTTGATTGGATGGAGTGATTGAACCATCTATGGAAAAGGCCCCCCTATCGATAAGATCTTGGATCACATTTTTAAATGTGTAGCAATTGTTTATGTCATGGACCACTTTCTGATGATAGAGATAATATTGATCTTCCATATACACCTTGAATTTAGTTTTTTTACGATCTAAAGGGCTTATTAGAGATAAAACAAATATTTTTACCTCCTACAACTTATGAAATATTTTTTGACATGGGCTCGAATAGAGGAATTCAAGTACGGGGCTTATGTTTTGAATGAGGTGGACATGGTGGATAAATTTGATGAGGTTGATGAGGTTGATGTAGTTGATGAGGTTGATGAGGTTGATGATGTCACAATTGTAGCTCAATGTTTGTGAGTTGATTTAAGATATGTTGTAGAATTGGAGTGTGTTGGAAACTCAATTGTAACTCATATTCATCTTTAAAATTTTCAAACTTGGACCTCTAAAAATGAGATGGATATAAGGGTGATTGAACTTATTGATGAATGTGTTGATGGTTAAATTGCCATAAGACTTGCCTTTCAAGGAAGTCAATGTGATCAATCAACAATTGGTAAGCTTATAGAAAAATCACGTTGGTTTCCCACCTTAAATTTTGAAGATGTTAAGGTGATGGATTGTGACATTGTATTTGACACCTTTGATGATGTTGTGCATCAAATCTAGAGTGGTTGGCAATTTATTTTCTAGGACCATTCACGGCCCCAATATCTTGATATTGGAGGTAAGTGATAGGCTCTGTGTAGGTAGGTGGTACCAAAGCGTAATGTACTTGGGTGGGTTATTTATCAAAGGATATAAAGGGATGATTTTGATTAAAATCCCCCAACACATGAGTAGATATGGATGATTTATTATGATTTGGTTGAGGGTGTGTGTCCACATGCTCATATTCATGATTCAACTTAGGGTATTTATCTATGGTAGCTTGGTTATCCCCATTTTGGTGTAATGTGTACACCTATTCTTGATTCAGTGGTGATGTTGGATGATATGGAATATGAATTTGAGGTAATGACCTTCTATGTTCTTTAGTGTGTGAATATGTGTTCTTATAGAAGGTAATTAAAGTGGCTTGATCAGGAATATTATTATCTTTACCATACTCAAGACATGTTGATGGGTCTTGTCGATTAATTTGAAGATGTTCCCCCACCAGACCAAAATCTAATAGGGGTGATCCAAATCAGTGCCATCACTAGGAAATAAGATAAAGAAAAAGTCCAACCTTTGGAATGATCCTCTGACCCCCTTCCAATTTTGTGGCTTAGGTGGATATCTGCTCTTGAAGATATACCTTTAGTTCTAAAACCTATGGATAAAGGTAAACAAAACTTCAACCTCCAACAATAGTTAGAGGAAAATCTAGCCAAAATATCTATAGTTGAGTTGCTAAAAGTTTCACCAAGTCAAAGAGAAAGTTTTTTAAATTACTTATTGAATAAACTATCTCCAAAGATGTTATCCTTGATAATCTAGCTAACATGGTAGGGCCACTTGCTATAAATCATGCAATAATATATTTTTTAAGGATGATATCCCTCCTCATTAAATTTTAGGAGATATCCCTTTATACATTACATGCCATATTGGTGAACAATGTATTAAAATGGTTCTAATCAATAATGGCTCTACCATGAATTTGTATAGGCTTAAGATCATCCAAAGTATATATATAAACAAAGAAGACCTAGAGAAATCAAACATTGTAAAGTATATATATATTAAAATATTATGATAATGAAGATCCAAAATTTGTTGGATATATAGTCCTCCCAATGAAAGTGGATCCTCACATATTAAAAATATTTTTTTATGTGTTTTCCTATGACCTAAATTATAACATCCTTCTAGGGTGACCTTGGATTTATTCTATGTAAGTGGTCCCATAAACCTATCATCAATGTGTAAAATTTGAATATCAAGGTAAATTATATGACATTGTGGTTGAGAAAGAGCCTTTTTCTTATTATCAAGCCATCCAAGTTGAAACCCTAGGGCTCACATTTTCCCTTAAATTCTTCTTGTCTTTTTATCAATTATTCCTTAAAACTTGTTTCACCTAAAGAGATTAAGGATAGCCAATTATTTGGAAAAAGTAGCAAAGCTACAATAAAAGGTAAAGATAAAGTTGAGGTAAAAAACGTAAATAATATAAACCTCAAAAAAATCAACATAGCACTAGACTTATCTAGACTACCCTCAATATATTAAACCTTAGGGATACCTTCTAGAAGAGGAATGATGGTAAAGAGTGGAAGTTTAATATGGACATATTTAGATATAGTCTAATGTTTATTAGGATTAGTTTATTTTATCATTTACTAAAGCCTAAAGTCCTAAGTCTAAGTTAGAATGTGTGTTCTGTACTAGGTGTTATCTTTTACTTATTTAATTAAGTATTAAGTCCTAAGTCTAGGTGTATTTGAATAATATCTTATTCCAACTTGTAAATATCGACACATTTGGATGACATAAGTCATTGGGTAAGATTATGTTAATCAAACCAACATGATTAGCATTGTATTGATTTAATATATAGCCTAAATTCACCCCAAGAATAGTCCTAAAAATATGGAACCACCGAAGGTGAAATTAGAACCAGTTACAACACGGTTACAACAATATAACCAAAATAATGGAATAACATAGTTACACTAACATCCCCCCTTATTACATTATTTGGGTAATAGGATAACTACTAGCTATACTAACATCCCCCCTTATTACATTATTTGGGTAATAGGATAACTACTAGCTATACTAACATCCCCCTTGATTACATCATTTTGCAATACATAGAGAGCTACGAAACAATTCAAATTTGACACGTGCAAGTGCCTTAGTGAAAATATCTACAACTTGAGCATCGGTGGAGATGTACTAAAGCTGAATTTGGTGCCTTGGAACTTTGTCTTGAATGAAGTGACATTGTGTGTCAATGTGCTTGGTTTTCTCATGGTGCACTAGATTCTTAACAAGGGTCAAAACACCCTGGTTGTTGTAGAACAAGTGTATTGGAGATTTTTATGGATGACCCATACTTGTCAGAATGTGATGCAACCATATCACTTCGCACATAGCTTCACGTGCGATGTGATACTCTACCTCTGTAGATGAGATAGCAACCACCTGTTGCTTCTTGTTGTGCCAAGAGATAGGACCGGATCCAAGATGAAATATATATCCTGAAGTTGACTTACGATCATCATATGACCCGACATAGTCAGAGTCCATGTATCCTTACAAGAAGAATTTGTCATTCCTCTTGTATTCTAGGCCATATTCCATTGTGCCATGGACATAGTGAAGAACATGTTTTGTTGCTTTCTAGTGAGTAGTCTTAGGTTCCTGCATGAACCTTGAAAGATAGTTGACAGCAAATACGATATATGGCCTAGTATTAGTTAGATATATGAGACTCCCAATCAACTGACGATAGAGAGTACCATCTACCTGAGGTGAATCGTCATATCATGATAACTGAAGCCCTGATTCCATCGATGTTGCCATTGGCTTGCAATCAGTCATGCGATATTTTTCTAACAGTGTCTTGGCATATTTTTTCTAAGACACTTTGATGTAGTGCTCCTTCTGGTTCACTTCCAGACCAAGACAATAATGGAGAAGTCTGAGATCTATCATCTCAAAATATTTACACAAGTCCTTTTTGACAGTAGAGATCATAGTTTTTGAACTCCCTGTAATGAGCAGATCATCAACATAGAGTACAAGCAACACTATCTCAGAACATTATTTCTTGAAATAGAGGTTTGCATCTGATGGACATCTCTTAAATCCATGTTGTAGGAGGTGATTATCCATTTTTATATACCAAGCTCGAGGAGCTTGTTTTAAACCATATAAGGATTTGACCAACTTGCACACTTTTTGCTCTTGGCCTTCCACTTCAAATCCTTCAGGTTGAGTCATGTAGACTTCCTCTTGGATATCACCATTCATAAAAGCACTCTTGACATCCATTTGGTGAACTTTCCACCCATACTGTGCTGCCATAGCACAAAGAACTCGAATGGTGGTCATCCGAGCAGTAGGTGCAAAAGTTTCCTCATAGTCAATGCCTTCCTTTTGTGCATAGCCCTTTGCAACAAGATGGGCCTTATGCTTATCTATTGTCCCATCTACCTTGTACTTGACTTTGTACACCCATTTGTAGCCTATGGGCTTCTTTTCATATGGCATATTGACAAGCTCCCAAGTTTTGTTTTTCATCAGAGACTTATACTCAACATCCATAGCAGCCTTCCATTGTGGCTCACTAAGGGCATCTTGTACAGAAGTAGGTTCATGTTCATTCATTGAAGACATAAACACCCTATCATCATCTATATCCATATCCTCTATTTCTCTCTCTGGATCTACAGAAAGTTCCTCAAAATATTGACAAAGATCATCAACCTTAGTAGTCTCTGCTGTTGCTTTCTCCTGTCGAGCCATGCTATGAGTACGAGGTCTATCCAAAGTCAAATCTGGTGGAGTGGATAATTTCGAGTCTCTAATTGTACTTGTATACCATTTTGGATTCTTCTTCTATGGTGGTGAAGAATATGAAGAAGTAGATGAACCTCCAGTATTTGATGATGAAGGGGACTTCTCAATTTTAGTTTCCACAAGATCTAGGTATACATCAGATGTGCTTTGTGATGTGAAAGCTTCATCAAAAACATATCTCTACTGACATGAATATTCTTGGTACAAAGGATCAATCAAACGATAACCCTTAGAGTGCTCATCATAGCCAAGAAGAATACACTTCAATGTCTTCTCATCTAGCTTCTTCCTTTTCTCTTTCGATATGTGCATGAAAGCATTACACCCAAAAATGCGTAGATGAGATATGGAGGGTTTTCGACCACTCCAAGCTTCTTGTGGAGTCATTCCTTGTAGGGCCTTTGTGGGAGCCCTATTCAATAGATATACTATTGTGGTGATAGCTTCTGCCCAATATTGTTGCTCAAGACTAGCTCCTATGAGCATGCAACGAACCATTTCCATGATGGAACAGTTCCTCCTTTCAGCAACTCCATTTTGTTGAGGAGTATAAGCAGTAGTTAACTATCTCGTGATCCCATGTGCAGTCAAGAATGCAAAAAATTCTTTAGAGGTAAACTCCCCCCTCGATCTGAGTGGAGGGTCTTTATAGAAGTCCCTGACTCCTTCTCAACAGATTTCTTGAATTGCTGGAAGAAACCAAATGCTTCAGATTTTAGATTAAGAAAGAACACCCACATATTTCGTGAGTAATCATCCACAAACAACTAAAAATACCTCTTCCCCCCAAAATTGATGGGTGTGAAAGGACCACACAGATCGGTGTGAATCAACTCCAGAGGTTTCTTTGCTCTTGTAGAGCTTTTCTCAAAAGGTACTCTATGTTGCTTTCTTTCCAAGCAATCAGAGCACACTGGAAATATGGAAGAAAGGGAAGGAAGACCCTTTACCATCTCATACTTACTTAGCTCAAGTAAGTAGCCAGAACTAAGATGCCCATATCTCTTGTGCCATAGGGAAGTTTCCTCCTTTGTAGAGACTATCATGGCTACATGTGGAGTAGAGATAGCATCTAAGGCAAATAAGCCATGCTTATATGAAGCGGTTGCAATGTTCTTACCTCTCCTGGTAATAGAACAACACTTCTTGCCTCCCTCAACACTAAAGTTCACAACCATATCCTTGTCTAGAATTTGTGTGACTAACAACAAATTGTTCGCCAATCCTGGAACATAGAGGACTTTTTCAATCTGACACTTGCCATCAGGAAGAGTGACTGAAACTATACCTTCTCCCTGAACCTTGTAGGTTTTATCATCAACAATAGTGACAGGTTTGCCCTCTTTGGCCTCAAAGGACTCAAACCATGATTTGTCGCCAGTCATGTGCTTACTAGCGCCAGAATCGACATACCAAATAGGATCCTTCTACTTGGAAATTATGGTAGTCATAAGCACCTTGTGTGCCCTCTCAGAATCCGAGTCAGATTCTTTGACAACAACATTCACTTTGGGTTGCTTATTCTTGTGTTGTGGTTTGTTCTGGCCTTTCTATTTAGGTTGTTTATTCTTATGCCAACATCTATTTGTATCATGATTGTCTTTGTCACAGATCTTGCAATATCTTTTTGTTTGTTGAGGTTGTTTCCCTTTTGAATCTTTGTTAGAATTTCCTCCTTTCTGAAAATTACCCTTCTTCTTAGGACCCTTCCTGTTGGAATAGAGGGTTGTGTTAGAAGAATCATCTCTTTGAAGTTGGTGTGCCTCCTCTTCTTGAAGCATATTGACCAACTCAACAAAGGTAACTTTACATTGTGACACCTGAAGAGAAGTGATCAACACTCTATAAGAATCAGGTAAAGCTCTCAATACTATTGAAGTAAGGAGCTTGTCATCAACAGGTTCTCCCAAAGAATTCAATTTTGCTTTCAATTCAGACACTCTACAAAGAAAGTGTTCAACTGTCTCTCCCTGCTTCATGCTTAGACTATGTAATTGAGATTGAAGAAAAAGAATAGTGGAATCATTATTTCCCTCATATATAGTTTTAAGGGCATCCCATGCCTCTTTACTATGTGCATAGTCAACAATGTGGGGTTGAACTTCATCTAAAACAACAAGCAAGATGAGCACTTTTGCCTTGCTGTCTTTCTTGTCAAAGTCTATCTGAGCAGTAGATGGAGTTGTGGTTGTTGTTGATCCAGTAGCAGGTGAAGGTCTGGTTGTTTCTCTAGAAACAACATCCCATAAGTCATCCATGACTAGGATTGCCTTCATCTTGTTTTTCCATGGTGTGTAGTTAGGACCTTTCAACAACTGATGAGCATCAGTCATTAATTTTGCAGACATAGTGAAGGTTCCTTATAACACCAAATGGTCCCCCTTTTTGATATACCTTAATGCCAGGCCATTATACCATACAAAATACCCACCCTTACGTGAGGGAGACTATAGGTATTTTGAAAAATCAGAGAAATTACCCGCCCTTACGTGAGGGAGACTATAAGTAATTTCAATGATTATACGATACGTGGTACTTAGGTGGTACTAAAAGGGAATCGTCTCGTTGATGGCACCTACCATAGAAAGTCATCAATCCTCATGCGTGGGGCGTAACTTCCCCTAAACACTTCGGATGTCAGAACTTTCATCAGGATTTATGCCTAAACACAAGAACGATTAGGGTAGTGGAATGGAGTAAAAAAATAGCAAAATGGCAAACTTATATCTCCCCGACGATTGATAGAGAACAAGCTCAGACATCATTTTGGTAGCTATATTAGGTGGCGGATATAGTAGCACAATCATGACAACATTACCTATAAGTGTTGGCCAAAGGTATCACAAATACCGAACGTTGTAGTGCAATAAATTGCACGGATGGGTTTTATTTATTTCGGGGACTTAGGGAGTGATTTTGATTTTTAACTTTAATGAAGTAGTGCATAAAGGAATGAAAATGCTACATACATCAGAAAAGTGCCCACAGAAATAAACCCATAGGTGTCGGGCGCTGCCGAAAATGCACCTTTACAAAAATGCCAAATTGCTTTTTCAAATGCTGAAAAAATTACTCACTTTCACTTTTCCCCCTTGATTTGCAGATTTTTGAAAGAAATTGGCCCCCCTTTTGTTAAGTTTATGAAAAAAAATTCTTTTCAAAAGCCTTTTTAAAACAATTTCTTTTATAAAATTTAATTAAGTAATTAATTACCTTTTCTTCATTCATAAAAAAAAATATTTTTCAAAAAAAATAATTATATGAAGAGAAAAAATAATAATTAAATTTTAACTTTAATTAAATTAAATAAAGAAATTATAAAAAAAAATTATATAAAAAAAATTAATCAAAAAATCTAACTCTATATACCTTAGTAAAAGGTACGTCGGGGGCGGGTGGGCGGGAATTGACCCTATGACCTCTTCTCCGTGGGCCTTAGCGTCGGGGTTGCTTGCCAACCGAGCTAGGCACATCAAATAGAATTAGGGATCTGTTTCCCCTAATTAAGGAGCCCGTAGGGTGGCCGCTCCCAAAGAGCCGCTCCACCATGACTGCTCCCTTTGGTGGCACGTAGGTGGCAACGACTCTGCTGCTTCATCCGCTACATCCTATTGATATTATGTGTCCTCTGCAACCATAATAGAATTGTAGCTTCTCTACAACACCTCAACCACACAGCAGTACATCCTCCAAAACAATCTCCCACCAGCAAATTGACCCTGCAAAACATGAATCAACCTGCAAAACTAGGATTTGACTATAGATTTTGATGGCTAGGGAAGATTTTGATGGCTGAGTAAGGAAAACAATGGAGGTTTTTTAAGATTTTAATCCAGCCAAAAATACTAGATGGATCATTAGATCATATATAGAAAAAAAATTCAGATCCATTCACTATGGAGGTAAGGAAAAATTGGAACATTTAGCACTTGTTGACGGTGAATGTGCAAGGTGACTAGTTGCAGGTTTCAAAAAAAAAATAAAAAGGTTTTATCCCACATTTAGTGGGTTGGCGCTCCGGGATGGGTTTAAGAGACCCAACCCTCCCAATGGAGGGTGTCTCCTCTCGGGGAGACACTGCCCAAGTGGGCGATGGGTCTTCTCCCATGTGGGGGCCACCTTGGTGGCTGTCACCAGGGGAGGTCTGTTACTTTCATTTTATGTCCCATCCGATCGATCACCCAAAGTTTTAGACCACCCTACATCTAATTCGACCCTGTCTGAGCCAGTCCACATTAGAATCATCTTCGTTCGAGTTGGCCTTGTTCGGGCCAATATGCCTTTAGCATCACTGCATTCAAGTTGAAGTTGGGTGTCACATCCCTTAGGTTTTATGCCCAATATGTAGGTCCAGCCTTGCATTGGGTCACGTGCCCAGTCTAAGAAAAATAGATAACCCAAAAATCATATATGCATGCCCAAAAATCAAAGTGCTCTGATACCATGTTAATCAAAACCAATATGACTAGCATTGTATTGATTTAATATATAGCCTAAATCACCCCAAGAATAGTCCTAAAAATATGGAACCATCGGAGGTGATATTAGAATGAGTTATAACATGGTTACAACAATATAACCAAATAACCAAAATAATAGAATAACATAGTTACACTAACATATTAGTCTTCTTGTTAGAGTTAGCAAGATCTATTAGTTAGCATATTAGATTAACTATAGCTTTTGGTTAAGCATCTTCCTAAATATCATTGTTGTGAATAGTGCTATTTAAGCACAACTTGGAAATAATATGAGTTAGTGTATTTTTGAGTTTAGTTTCCTCTTCACTAGTATCAAAGCCTGTGACCAGGCTTGTGCTAGTTAAGATCCTAGTTTAGCTAGGAATATCTAGTTTGCATATGTTTAGATTCCTAATTTCCTTGCAAATGATCCTTAAATTTCCCAAATTCTTATTCTAAAATTGGTCTTCTATCAACTTAGAGGAGTCAAAATTCTTCCATGTACAAGTTTGAAGAATTTTTTGAACATAGGTCCTAGTTTATCCACCTTTTAGGGGATAAAATTATTGCATTAATATTTTATTAATATTTTTAATTTAATTTATTTAATTATTTTACATCAAGGTTTTCAATTCAGTTTTTAAAAAAATTGATTCCTCATTTAGGCATGATTTCCCCTATTAGGTGTTTGCCCACAATCACTTCCACCACTATCGATAAAATATAAACAATGGCATATTGCAAACACCATTTCAATGGCATTTCATGACCAACCATTGATGGCAAACCCTAATAGTGACCGCCCTATTAGTATCTAACATCAGTTCTAGACCATCAAAGTTTCAATTTATTAATGACTTGAACATCGATGTAAATGTTGGCCCATCCAGACGTTCATGTCTGATGACTGATTCATCACCGGTAGCACGTACATCATTTCCAATAACTCAAGAACACTGGCATATCTTACTGGCATCATCACATCCAAACCAATCGATGGCTAGCTACATTTGTGATATTTTTTAGTGACCATGACGTAGCTCATTGGACAATAGAAGGCCACCCTTGATGAACCCCCCCTTTGACGTAGATTTGCTTTCAGTGCTCAGCCTCCCAAATATGAATTTTGACCCTTATGCATGAACAATCCAGTGCATTAGTGGCCAATATCAGTGATTTTTCCCTAGTGCATTCTCTTTGATGACCATCCAAAAATGGTCAGTTCTCCGATGATGATCTCCTTGAGTGGGATGTTTATCTGGTGGTTTTGAACAATCTATGTTGGCCTTTCAATGATTTTTAGATGATTTTCTAGATTGTGGTGCATTATGATTTGACATTATGGTGCTCCTCTTCTCTAAAATTCATTTTTAGTGCCTCCAATTGAATATCTCATCATCCCTCATGTGATGAACCTCAATGCAAAAACTTCTTCTATGGTAACGTATAATCCAATCACCACCTATTGTTCACCCGCCACTAGTACCTTGACATCAGATTCACAGTAGTTTTACGATAAACTCAAGTGGTATCTAGTGAATTTACAATGTTTGCATGCATTCTCGAAGGAATACAATATTTTCTGGTGGCCCTCTACATTTCCCAATGGCTTGAACCCTCCCAATGAGCTTACCATGATTTTCATTGTTGTTTCTTATTCTTCTACATGATATAAATCCCACATCACCTGTTTAGGAAGGTGATTGCAATTGAAAAGGTGCACAAAACCTAAAAGATAACATCCAGTCCAGTGGGGTTTGCTAAAGCATACTATCCATGTGCTTCATGCTCATAAATTGTGATTAGGCTTGGCAGGTTGTTGTGATAGTTCGTGCACCACTCTCGGCTAGACACGTGGCTACAAAGGTGAAAACAAATTTTTATTTATTTCTTGTGTAGGAATTTAGTCCTACCTTCAACGTGTGAACAACATTTCAACATTTAAATAGGGTTACACACATTTGATGAAATAGCCAATCTCTCAAGTTGGCTATGCGTGTGGTTGTTACTGCAGTTACAGTTGTTGATTATTTGATTGAGGTGTTGATCGTGTGTCCATTGACTTGATTGTTCAAATTTGTCACCTTGTTGCCCATATGTTGAAGAGGATACACATTTTTTCTTCACATTTTGATTATTTTATAGACATTTTAATTAATTAAGTTTTATTAATTAATTTATTTTTATTCCCAATATTTTTATAAAAGCAAATTTCTTTTTTTTTTTTTTAAATAAGGTAAGTAAATTTTGTACACAAGGGAGGATTTCTTTTTGTAAATTTTGTAACTCTCTTGTAGAAGGCAAATATTTGCAAATTATTGTATTAGCCTAGGAGAGGCTAATATATTGTAATTTTTTAGATTACACTAGATCACAAATGACGTTAGACTTGGCTGACCAAATTTTTGCTTTAGTCCATACTATTGGAAATTTGGCCAACAAAGTAGATGAGTTTTTAGTTCAGTATGCTCCTAAAGAAAAAGCCCCTAGAGATAGTAAATATCATCTCAAATGTGATGTCAATATTTATGATGGTTCATGGAATCTTGATGTGCTAAATAACTGGATCATGGACATGGAAACCTGGTTTGCTTATACAGAAGTTTCATTAAATGATAAATTTTCTTTTGCTAAACTCAAATTGAGTGGGTTAGCAAAACTAGTCATCTTGGATTAGAAAGATGAACAAAATCCCATTACTTTTTGGGATGAATTGGTTCAATATTTGAAGGATTATTTTTATCCTTATAATTATGCACAAGAATTGAAAGTGAAATGGTTTAGATTACACTAAGGTTATAATGTCTGTACAGGATTATATCTCTTCTTTCAAAATATTACGCATTTTGTTGAGTGTAAAAGATCCTGCAATAGATTTGATTATAAAATTTACAAGTGGCCTTCAATAGAACTTGTATAGGGAGATCAAATATACTCCCTTGAAAACCATTGATGCAGCCTTCAATCATGCACAATTGGATGAAGAGAAGTTCACAACTCGAGCACAAGAAAATTCTTGCTCTTCAAATTAGCAACAATCTTTGAAGGCCAAGATACCTTCCAATTCTTCTCCTTCTTCTCCTAGTTCTTCTTCTTCCTCTCCTCTTCCAAAGTCTTATAATGCAAATAAATATTGTAATCATTGTAATATATTGGGACACTTAGAATCTGAGTGTTTTAGAAAACATAAGAACTTACTTGTACAACCTATAGTGGAGGATCCCCCAAATGCCCCCATTGTGGTTATGGGAGAAGGGAGAACATATGATGAATTGAGAAGAAAACTAAACAATGTTACATTACTGCATCAAAAATGTGGGCATGACTCTTTCTTTATCATGAAAGTACACCTCACACATGACTTCTTTGTGGATTGTATTATTGACAATGGATCCCAAATCAATCTGATTGCATAATATATTGTCGATAGGCTCAAATTGCCTATGGAACCCCATATTCATCCTTATCCATTAGGATGGAAGGATACAAATTCCAAATCCTACATCACAAATACTTACACTATATCATTTTCTTTTGGGTCTCATTGTGTGGATCGATTCACCTATGATGTGACTCCTATGGACTACTGTGGTCTTATTCTTGGGCAGCCCTATCAGTTTGATAAGAGGATTATTTATGATGTATGCCATAAAACCTACACCTTCCATCATAAACATAGGTAATATTGTCTTCATTCTCAACCCTAGACCACACTTATACCTAATTGTTATCTACCAGAGAAGATAGCCCTTGTCTTCAATAGACCTCATGACACACTTGCTTCTATTGCACCACCTCCTTCAAGGTGGCATCATCATCATATTTAGCTGCATTACCTCCTCTTATGAAGGTAAGTTATTCATCAACACCTTCACCTACTACTCCAACTCATCTTCCACCTATTTTAGAATGGCCATCATTGGCATCTTCATCGATTCCTACTTTTTAGTAGACTTCATCGGCTTTGCAGTATATTATTGGTTCTTATTTATTGCCTCATCGAGATCCTACATGAATTTGTGACTGATATGTACCATGAAATTTAGCTCCAGCATCGACTATGACTCATGGTCCACATGATCTTGTTTAGCATCTCAGTCAGCTTTGTTTTCAGTGTGTTGTATCTCACCCCTTCACCCCTATTGTAAAAGCATTGGAGTCCAATGCTTATATGGTGGAGAGGGATGATGTGGACATATTTAGATCTAGGCTAATGTTTATTAGGCTTAGTTTATTTTATCATTTACTTAAGCCTAAAGTCCTAAGTCTAAGTTATAATGTGTGTTCTAGACTAGGTGTTATCTTTTACTTATTTAATTAAGTATTAAGTCCTAAGTCTAGGTGTATTTGAATAATATATTATTCCAACTCATAAATATCAGAACATTTGGATGGCATAAGTCATTGGGTAAGATTAGTCTTCTTGTTAGAGTTAGCAATATCTATTAGTTAACATCTTAGCTTAACTATAGCTTTTGGTTAAACATCTTCCTATTTTGGGAGATTATTGTTGTGAATAGTGCTATTTAAGCACAACTTGGAAATAATATGAGTTAGTGTGTTTTTGAGTTTATTTTCCTTGTCAAAGTTACACTTTCATTTCTACTAGAACAACTAATGAAGAGAGTATCCATGGAAGCAATCCATTGCCAACAGGATAAAAGTATAGTTCCTACTATTTACCAAATCTTTACCCCGCACCTAAGCAAATTCTTTTCAACATTAGATATAAGATTAAAGTCCTAGGACCTTGAGAGCAAGGAATAAAATAACCTATATAATTATAAGTCTAGCCTAAATTTTGGGGATTGAGATACTTCCCTAACCCTAATGAAAGAGCACCTTATAATTATTTACAAAGAAGTGATTATGAAGAGGTATACCTCTTCTCACTTGAACCCCAAGGGAAGTAACCTTAATAGTGGTGTTAGATTGGCATAAGGAAGAGTATGATGGACCTTTCCCCTTCTTCCTTTCTAACCTATTTTCACAATATGCACAGATCAATACTATAACCATTGAATTCATTAAGGAACCTAAGAAAAGGTCCAACATTAGCCTTAAAAGTTATGATAGGTCAACCCTACCCCAAGCAAATGATATTGCATCATCCCAAACAATAGAAAACCTCTTATAAAGTTTAGACATAAATGAATATGAGGTGAAAGTTTTACCCCACAAATATTCTAGGGATAATCATAGTGATCATCAAGAAAATATCATTATTGAAGGGTCTCTTCCATTCATTTTATATACCTCATGGTATTTCAACACTAAGAAATGGAATTTAGATTTTTATGAGCTTGAATATATTTAGGTCTTAACTACCCCTCCATAGTATGAAGATGAGTCTCATATACTAATAGAAGAGACAATAGACATAAACATAGGTTTTAAGGATAATCCAAGAGTTATAAAGTTAGGAAAAGATATAAATTTATAAGAGTGGGAATATTATACAATACTTAATCAAATTCTATGACATTTTTGCATGGTATTACATAGACATGCCTAGACCAGACCCATCCTTAGTAGTCCACCACTTGGCAGTCAAGCTCAATGCCAAGCTAGTAAAGCAAAAAATAAGAAAAATGCATCCAAAGTTGCATTAATAATTATAAAAAACTCAAAAATATTTTGGAGATCAAATTTATTAAGAATGTTGAATATTTTAATTAGATCTCTAACATTGTTCCTATAGCAAAGAAATAAGGTGTCGTGCAAGTTTACACAAACTTTTGTGACATCAAAAAATCTTGTCCTAAGGATGATTTCTATTTACCCAATATAGACATAATAGTGGAATCCATTGCTAGATATGAAATGATATCCTTGATGGATGTATTATCTAGGTATAATAAATTTTATATAGAACCAAAATATCAAGCTAAGATAAAATTCATTACTCCTTAGGGAACCTTTTTCTATGAGGTTATACCTTTAAGTTTGAAGAATACCAACATGGCTTACCAACATGCAATGACATACATTCTCCATGATATGATACATGACATTTTTGTAGACTATGTTTTTAATATTCTCAAATAATCCATGAAATGAGAGGGTCATGTTAGAGACTTAAGGTGAATCTTTGAATGACTTAGAGAATATAAAATTAACTTAAAGCCCTCTAAATTTATATTTGGAGTCAAATCCAATTGGTTATTATGCTTCATAGTGTCTAGATGTGGCATTGAGGTAGATGTGATAAAATATCTACCATCATTGACATAGAATCCCCTAGAAATATAAATTATCTACAATTATTAACATGCCACACCCTATAATTCTATTTAAGCTTTGAAGCCTACAAGGAAGACTACAAGCAATTAGAATATTTATTTCCCAATTGGAAGACAAGTTCCAACCCTTTTATACACTTTTAAGGAAAGGTAATGAGTTTAATTGGAATTAAGAGTGTCAAAATGCCTTCAATACCTTGAAAATATATCTCCTATCTCCACCAATACCTATCCCTCTAGATCCTCTTAAACCATTATTGTTATATATTGTGACAACAGTTCATACCTTAGGTTCCATTTTGGTACAATATGATGACTAGCATAGGGAAAGGTCAATCTACTATATTAGTAGAACCATTTTCAATTATGATACTAGATACACACCTTTAGAAAAATTATGTCTAACAATGGTCTTTTCTTCACAAAAGTTAATATATCACATGCTTAGCCATAAAAATTATGTGATAGCTAAGGTCAATCCATTGAGGTACCTTATGTCTAAAGCTTACATTTTAGGTAGGATAGCTAAATTGGTGATGGATATCAATGAATTTAACCTTAAATTCATAATCCAAAAATAAATTAAGGGATAAGTTATCATTGACTAGCTAACAACAACCCCTTTTCAAGCTAGTCATCCCTTAGTAGTCGAGTATCCTAATGAAATGATAGGCACTCCCAAAGTATCACAACAAGATACCTAGCCCCTCTTATTTAAAAATACAAGGTGCATCAAGAGTATGATGGAAGGAATCATCTTAGTGTCACATCAATATATTATCATCCCATTATCCTTCAAGCTTCAATTCTCATGTACCAATAATATTATTAAATATAAAGTGCTCTTCTTGGGCTTAGGGCATCCCTAGATCTAAAAGTAACCTCTATATCCATATTTGGGATTCATAACTAATAGTTAATTAAATTATACGAGTTTATCAAATAAAATATGATAAAATCAAACCCTATAAAGATATTGTGGATAAGTTAATGACCACTTTTGAGAAAGTCACCATCGACACTATTCCACATTCTAGCAATGGAAACATATATGCAATGGCTATAGTTGCATCACTCATACCTCTATAATAATATAATGAATAAGTGACAATCACCATGTGGCAAATAAGGCATCCTAAAATATTGCAATCTAGTCAAGATCCTTAAGTAGTATTTACCATTTAATAAGCACTTACCCTTGACTTTTGGTACAAGGAAATTTATGATTTTCTTAAGAGTGGATATTTTCCCAAATACATAATGCAATGAGTGAAATAATCTAAGACAATAAACCTATAAATATGTGGTAATCAAGGACATCCTGTATAGGCACACTTTTTATGGTATTCTCCTAATATACCTATATTTAAATGAAGCCAAATGAGTGGTGCAAGATGCCCATAAGGGGCATGCAATGGTCACTTCAATAGAAGTGTCATTACTAAAAATCTCATTTGAGTGGGATATTATTGGTTAACTATGGAAATGGATGCTCATAATTTCATGCAAATATATGATAGGTGTGAAAAACATGACAACCTTATCCATATACCTAGCCAAGATATCCAATCTATGACATCCCTTTGGCCCTTCTCTACTTAGGGATTGGATATGATAGAAAAAATAAATACTGTCATCAAATGGATATAATTTTATAATAACTACAACTGAGTACTTCACTAAGTGGGTAAGATTATTTCCTTATCCTCTTGCATTGGAGCTTAGGTATCAATGTTTATCTTAAATAAAATCCTAGCATAATATGGTATCCCAAAAATAATTCTCTTTAACAATGTCTAATATTTCAAGAAAAATTAACCACCAACATTTGTGGAAATTTTAAAATCCAACATACGTGGTCGACCCCATTTTACTTGTAAGGTAATGGTTAGGCTAAAGATCCAAATAAAACATTAATAAATATACTAAAGAAACTGTTGGGGTCTGAATTGACATCAAGGTAATCTTGAAACTATGACTATCATTTGCAATGATCTTGTTAGGCATGCACCCAATAATCACAATCCAAACATCGATATTGGATGAGTTAAAGATTACTTTAACCTAACCTCTAGAGTAGGCTAATATACCTTGTAAACTATTCTGAGTGTCAACTCATTTAAGCTCAGTTAAATGTATAAATATAGGGATATAAATATGGTAAGGGTTAGAAAAACAATGAATGGATAGTGGCCAGATAGAGCTAACAACATAGAAAACTATAGGAAAACTTCCCACAAATCAATTTCTAGGAATTCACACTTAAGACTAACAACATTCACAACCAGTAATTTTCATCATTAGGGTGCATAACATACTTCAAAGACTATTTCAAACATCTAGAGTACTAATAATCCAAATAGCAAAATTAGATCAATATCTTGACTAACAAAAAAAGAAGCCTCCTTCAAACATACATTTAAACATGAAGTATTCCAAGGTGCTCCAAGTTAGAAATCCAATATCAATAGAATAGACTAACCATAGTAGCAATAGTATAAATGACTCCATAGATCAAATTCTCATGAAATTAAAGAAGACAGAGGTTTGAGGTAAACATCCAAGTAATGCTCCTTCAATTGATTTACAGAAAATATACAGTAGTATGGCAAGCAAACGCTCTAGAGCCAACCCTTGAAAATGAGGGTTTGACCTCTATTTATAGTTTTATGTGTGTTTTAAAAGATTTAAAATATTTGGAACCTTACAAAGAATTCAAAATGCTATATTAGCAAGGTGTTGAAGTAGAAGCCTCATGTTTATTTTAAATTAAGAAGAAAGTTCCACCATCCTTCACTGTTCTGCAACTTGGATTTGAAGAACACAAGCTTATACTAAGAGGGGGTGAAAAGTATAAGATAAATTTTTTATCTTTTCTTTCCAAAGCAATAACCTCAAATAATATCAATGCAATAATGAAAAATTCACAAATCACCATACACATAAGAGATAAATATTTTACATGGAAACACCTTCTCATGAGAAAACCATGGCAAAATATTACTTTTATATTTCTTCAATAAATTTCATTGGCACCAACCCACAAGAGACACCAATACATAGGAGACACCAATCCTATATATAAGTTCATGGAAACCAATCCATAGGAGACACCAATCCCCTAGATCAATTTCATGGACACCAATCCCCTTGCTCAAGTTTGTGGACACAAATATACGGGAGACACCAATCCCCTTGCTCAATTTCATGGATACCAATCCATCGAAGACACCAATCCCTTTACTCTAGTTCATGGATACCAATCCACAGGAGACACCAATCCCCTTGCTCAAGTTCATGGATACCAATATACAAGAGACACCAATCCCCTTGCCCAAGTTCATGGATAGCAATCCATAGGAGACACCAATCACCTTGCTTAAGTTCATTACACCAATCCATAGGAGAAACCAATCCCCTTGCTCCAATTCATGGACACCAATCCACAGGAGATACCAATCCCCTTTATCAAGTTTTTGGATACCAATCCATAGGAGACACTAATCCCCTTGCTCATGTTTACTCCAAAAACTGCTCATAAACACTTCTCAAATCTGCTCCAAAACTTGTTCACAAACACTACTTTAATCTACTCAAAAACTTGCTCACAAACACTAATCAAATTTGCTCCAAAATATGCTCACAAATACTACTCAATTCTACTTATAAAACCTACTCACAAAAACTGCTCAAATCTACTCTAAAATCTGCTAAAAAATACTACTCAAATCTGCTCCAAAACTTGTTTGATAATGGCATCAAGTTCTTTACCTTTTCTTGAGTTTACTTTCTTCAACTAGAACAAGTCAAACATATTCTACCCAGAATTATTTTATATTCATGAACATATATAGAATGATATGCACTAATGTAGTAAGCTTCAAATGGCCAAGACGTTCTTCACATTCATTAAGTCTGTTGCTTCCACATATCTCACATTTATTACATTTTAAAGGTAGATCAAGTCTAGATTTAGATAACTTACTTGTGTGTTGAATTGGAGATGCTAATATCTTGCTCTTCTTCTACTATCATGTGCACCTTCTCTTCTTCTTAAAATGGTTGAATTGTCCTTCCATGTCAATTTAATGCTTGGGTGAATATGTGTACTTGATCTACTTACTCTATTCTTTGAATTTTCTCAACCTCCAATTGACCATGCAATAGATGGAAAATATACAAAACAAAAAGTCTCCATAATCTTCCCAACAATGGCATTAAGGTCTATTATCAAATTTGACATATATTTTTCTTTCTACTTCTTTATTTAAATATCAAATCAAAACACTTCCATTATCCCTTATTACTCCTGATAAATTGTAAAATAAAACTTTATAAAAATTACACCTTATAACTACCTTAGTTATTTAATAAATTTTAATTAAAGAACTTTACCATCACTAAAATTTACTCACATACCTCTTAATATCACATGCATTATGTATCTAGCTCCAATAATTTTAATCTTAAAAAAATATTGAACAAAAATTCAACATGTTGCCAAGGATATTCAAACCTTTGACTTGCAACAACGTAGTGTCCTCAACACTGGCTGACAACCGATTGGGCTAGCCCAATGATTGAGAGTTAAAAGGCATGATGGTGTATTTGAATATTACACTTCCTCACTGCATGTCTTTCATTGACCACTTTGTTATCTTCCTTTCTTATTTTTCAATGCTATACCAATGCACCTTTCAAACTTGATAAGGCTTCAAATATTTATTATGGACAGTGATGTCTCTCCTGATTTGCTTGACTCTTACACCAAATGGTAGTGTTTTTAATGGCTAGCATGCACAACCTCCTTATTTGTAACTATTATGATCCATCCCAAGACTATCAAAAAAGCTCCAAAATTATGCCCAAGAACTTTGCTTGAATGTTTATCCTTCCTCAATCTTCAACTACGCTATGGATGCTGAAAATATTATCTTTACTTTATAGGAAACGACATTATATCCACATGCTGAAATAATTTGGCTTCATAAATTTTTCTACTGCAATGATACCAAATCATCTTAGGAAAACTTTGTTCTTCTTCAATGAACAATTTGACATTTATTCTCTGCTTCCCAAACTAGCTTGGCTTATTCAAATATCTCTTTGGTACCTACTACCACTGCTTCCTGCCATCAGGCTTGGCTACCGAATGTTCAGGGATCTCCCTTCGTCACTTCCTTTGAGTGCACCATAATTCTCCTATCATTGTCGATCCTCAATGCTTCCTCTTCATTCGATTTCTCATCTATAATATTCAATAGCTCCACTTTATCTTCTTCTTCACTACCGATCATGAATATATTCAATGAATGATCTCTTTGGAATGAATTTCATCATTTTATATATATGCAAATATTATTACTTTCAAAAAGGTCAGTCCACCTTACAATATTTTAACCTTTATAATATTTAAATTAAAAATTATAAATTTCATCCTTCACTTTATAATTTTTAAATTCAATATTTAAATATATATATATATATATATATATATATATATATATATATATATATATATATATTTTAAAGCAAAAAACCCCTTGCGAGGCCGCCTTGGTCTAAGAGACCATGAACATGGGGTTCTACACCGTTAAAGTCACCCAGGGGTCACACCCAACCCTGCCCGCACCAACATTATCAATTGGATTTTGGATACCCAATTTAGCTTTTTGGTAGGGTGGATATTTGAACCTGGGACTTCCCTTGGAGGATTTCCCTCTCCTCTCCAAATCACCTACAACACCTGGGTATTCAATATTTAAATATTATAATAATTTACTTATCATATATTTACCTTGAATCACTTGTAATATATTTGCCTTACTTTTTTTGAGATATAGTTACCTTGCTTTTTTTGAAATATATTTACCTTGGATAGTTTTCCCTTTTGAAATCAATGACAACTCAATATTTCTAACAAAATCCCCCTTTGTCATTGATGGAAAACCTACAAATATGCTTTCCTTTACTACAATTGGATTCACAATCTGCTCCCCCTAATAAGCTACTCCCCCTTATTAAAATTTTCCCCTTTGACATCAATGACAAAGTCTCCTTGGGGCTGTAAGATAAGACACTTGAATACACCCCCTACTCCCTACTCTTACTAAGACAATCAATGATGAGATGGGAGTAAAAATCCCAAATTACTATGCTCCTCTTCTTGTTCTATTTTCTTTCCTAAAACTTTGGAGGACATACCCTTTTGAAAATTTTGACCATCCTCTTTTTTGCTTGACTTCAAAATTTTAGGGAACATTCTTTTGCACCATCTAGTTGTATGCCTAAAATTATTACATTTGTAACATATGATGTTGAAGTCCATGAGAGGTGTAAATAAATTGAAATTCCTCTTAGCGAAACCAAAATTATTCTTAGCACAGATCCTACAATTTATAGCTTTATGACCAAATTTGTTACATGAGAAACAATAAACATGGAAGAAATATTTAAACATGTCTGATTGCCTTGGAGGATATTGTCATATGCTTCTCTCATTACTATTTTTATGATGGTCCTTGGACCATGATGATGCTTTGTTTTCTTCCTTCTTGATGCTTCCACTTCTCAACACATTAGCATAGGTCTTAGGTTCCTCTTTAATAATTTTCTTTGATGCTTCTTTTCCTTTTGATCTTGACTCTCCCTTTTATTTTCTTTAACCTTATTCAAAACCAAGTCCAATATTCATAGTCGAAGATATTTGTGTTTTGATAATATCACCCCTAATTTTTGTGTTTTTACCAAATCTATGTAGTTTATCATTAGAATATTTCACTTCCTTCCTTAGAGAGACAACCTCAAGTTCCATTTTTTCACATTCCAACCAGGGTTATGCATAAGGTTTCAGACCCAAAATTTCCTTGTAAAAAAATTGTGAACTTGCTATGAATCCCTGGAGAATCCAGGTCAACCTCTTGTAGGAGGACGTGGTGAATTATCTTATTTTTTGAAAAAATTAAAAAAATGGTGATAATCGAGGATCGGGTAATAGCCAAGGTGGAAATTGAGGACCGGGTAATGGCTAGGGTGGAAATCGAGGATCGGGTAATGGTCTAGGTGAAATTTATATGCGGTGCATGATTCGGATGAAAAACTATGATCGACTAATGGTCCAAGTGGAAAACTATGACCATCCGGGTTAAAAATGTGTCCGACTGGTAGGTCGGGTGGAATTCATAGATCGGCCAATGATCCAAATGGAAACCATAAGCTGGTAGGCATACCATATGGTAATCATCATCTGGATGACAGATCGGGTGGAATTTATATTCAAATAATGGATCTGGTGTAAATCATAGATCAAACAAGGATCTAGGTGGAAACCATTTCTGAGAGACATCTCGGATGGTAACCATCATCCAACTAATAGACAGGGTGGAAATCAAGATCCATCACTGGACCAATGTTTACTCTGCCATGTGTCAGGTGATCCTTCAACAAAAGTGTATGTCGAATGACATTCTACCACGTGTCTAAATCCTATCATTTTTATCTATAAATAGACATTGGGAAGTCATTTTTTTGGTTACATTTTTGTGATTGCTCTTCCACTTCCCAATACATCATCACCCCATACTCTTTGCAATCTAGTTTCTCATTTTACTTAATAAAAAATGGCCACCCCTACTGCTACACACACTGTAATAGGAAAATTGGTTTTCAAGAACCCTACTTGCACTACATTGATAGATTTCAACCACCCCTGATTATGACAATACGTGGCTATATGCATCAGGTTTATAGCACTTGCTTAGAATTTTGTAGTTCAAGATGAACAAGCACCTTTTATAGAGTGTCATTGGTGGTTATATCCATGAACATGCAAAAGTGAATGTCCTATTTTGAAATAAACAAGTGTCATTCACCATCACACCTTTTGACATATAGAAGTTAACATATCTTCCACACAAAAGTTTCCTTGTCGTATCTCCAAAGTTCTCAATGGGTAACCATGAAAAACAATACTTGGAGGATGAGTACGACCTTTCCTGGAAATTTGTTGAAGGTAATATTCCCATCAATTATTTTTGTTATTGTTCCAAATTTTACATTTTTTATTTTTCATCTAATTTTTTTTTATGCAGCTTCCGTGGCTAAGTCCAAGAGAGGCTTAACAAACTCCTCCATTGGAAATAAATATCTGAAAGCCATTATTGAGTTCTTCCAAGCAAGACTATTTTTATTTGGAAGAACATAACTTCCATTATAGGCATTAACCTATATCGTTCACAATTTTCAAGGTGTGTAGTTTGACTGGTGCTCGTACATTTCATAACGCATCAAAATAAAGTTGCACGACGTTGGGACAGAGGAAGTCAAAATAGTTTCGATCGTGAACTTTATTTTAGATTTTTTTTATGAAAGTTTTTATGATTTAACAAATACTAAAATACCAACAGTTATGCACCCCACATTGCTAAATTTGGGTATGAGTTCAGAGGAGTTAAGGGTAAGTCCATGTTTCATTCATTTTTTAATATATTTTAGCTCTGTTTTCAGTTTTAATTTTTTTACACCTGATTGCAGAGAAAGGCTGTGACAAAAATTAAAAACAAGATGTTGGTGTAAGGGGTCACATGCATGAGGCTTGTGGTGATTCTGAAGAAAATTAATTAGAATAATCACCATTTTTGAGGCCAAAAAACCATACATGACAGGTCACAGTTATTCCTCATCGCCCTGAAATTGAATCTAGTCAGATCAACCATCCCACACGTAAGTTTCAATTTCAATATTTTATCATTATACTTCTTAGTGCGTTACATAAAATTAAGTTTTTTTTTAATTTTCATGTTTTTAGATTTTTACACAACCCCTGTCCACAATATTGTACAAGAGATCCAATCTTCGTTAGATAAATCATTCTATTTACTTGAAATTAAAGTTTTTTTGTTTTTGAAAATTAATTTTCGTAATTTCTTATTTGAATGTCACTGGTTAGGTGGCTCTCAAGATAAAATCATGAGAAGCCCAAAAATGCAACATATGAGGCCACCACCAGCATGATAGCAACCACAGGTGTAGCAAATGAGAGGATAAATAAATATGACCAGTGGAAGGGAAAAAATACTTTTGTAGCCAATATCGTAGGGTGTTTTCCCCACTTTTTCTTTTAACACAAGTCAAGTACCGGATGTGTCCAATGCAAATATTGGTTTAGATAATATTTAGCTTTATGATGAATTTTTTTGCAAGGAAACATTGAGGTATTTTAGGCAACAGAGGTGCTTGAAGATGCACATGCAAAGGCAGAAGAAACAACACCCCCAACAGCTGAGAAAATAGTATCCGCTCCTGCGATGGAAGCCCACTGTCATCCTCAATTCGAGGATGACAAAGTTAAATTTGATATTCAATATTCAATGTGATGATATTGAAGCAACCCTCCAAGAGAGGGTGCTTAAATATTTACAATATATGAAACAATGGGAAGTTCGGGCTAAAGTGCTCATCAAGCAAATAAATGCCCATTACAAAAACTTTAATAAAAGGGATAATTTTTTTTCCCGATATGAGAATGAACCAGAGAATCTTACTGGTCTTCTATAGTAGGAAACATCAAGATTAGTGAAGTGCAGGACTTCATACAATGATGAAGTTTTAAATATTATGTTGAATAGAATTGAGAACATCAATGCTAAAGCCCAAGCATACTATAACCAATGGGCTTTCAACAAGAAAACTGTTGATGTTGCTTTAGCCGCAAGAGATGTGGCCGAGGTGAGAATTTAGTTGCATTTTTTATTTTGCTAACTCTACTAACTCATGTCTTAAAATTGTTGAAGTTGCTTAAATTATGTCATATAACTGTACTAACTTATGGTTTTTTTTGCATTCAAACTTTGAAAATTTGAAACTACAGGTTCAAAGAATGCAAGTCAACTTAGAGGCTGCAAAACAATTTTTGGAAACGTCCATTATAATTAAGAGAACAATCCAATAGAAAGTAAGAGATAATTAAAATTCTAAAACAATATTTGTAGGAAAAATTGAAAGTGGATCCAGAACTGTTGATAAGGGAAGGACTGGAGAAAAATCCTAGTTTGAAAGAGCTTCAAGATCCTGCCAAATAAGATGTTGGGCTGTTGGAAAATTTCAAGAAAGGACAAGAAAGTTTAGTTAGATTTGGAGCACTGCCAACGTTTGGTGTAGAATAAGTAGAAAAAGTAATACAATAGGCAACTCCAGGAGAAACAACTATAGAACACACATTAGAAAAACAACCAAAAATTCAAACATAGTCTCAAAATTTTTAGTGTTGGGAGGAAGATTGTGTTGTTTTTCAACACAGTTAAAGACATCTTTATATATTTTAAATCTATATATTTTAATTTTGTTGTTCTTCCTATTTATAATTTTTTGATGTGTTTTTCGTCTATGGCAATATTCATATGAATATGATTGAAACGATTTTAACTATTTATAACCTCAATATAAATATGAAAATATGAATGTAGTTAAAATCAGTATGAGCTATTCTTGTCTAAAATGATAAATATGAATGTTGTGCTTATGTCAATATGAATGCTCTCCTTGTTTCATATAAAATCAATATGAATGCACTTGTATTTGAAATTATTTTAACTATTTATAACCTCAATATGAATATGAATGTAGTTAGAATCAATATGAATGCATTTAAAATTAGTATGAATCATATTCTTATCCAAAATGATAAATATGAATGTTGTGTTTGTCTCAATATGAATGCTCTTCTTGTTTTATATAAAATCAATATGAATGCTCTTCTTGTGTCAATATGAATGCACTTCTTGTTTTTGAAATGGTTTTAACTATTTATAATCTCAATATGAATATGAATGTAGTTCAAATCAATTCAAAAACAACAATACTCATACATTTATAATTGGTTATGAAAGACAATGCTATGTTAAAAATCATAAAACATATAATTTGAAAGACAATGTTGTGTAATAAATCACAGTTACAATTCATATAGATGAACCACTCTTGTGATGACAAATAACCAAAAATTCATATTGAAAACGATATGATAACTAACAAATCCATATTGATAAATGTTGTAAATACTTGTAAAAAACTTACAATTCATGTAATTGAAACAAACAAATACTAATATATCAGGAAATTAAAATCATTTCAAAAAAAACAAAGGACAAAACATGAAAACTTCCTCATAATCAAATTTTGTGAAATCTAACAAATCTGATACAATATTGTAAAATTTGATATCAAATCAAATCTAGTTTATTGTGAAATACTGGAAAAACCACAAAATTGGTAAAAACCCAAATCGGGTAGCTGAAACATACAATGCTCAGCTTGTCAAATTTGTTGTCAAATGAATTCAACTTGTGAAAAAAATCACAAATCAGGTAGCTTAAATAAATAATTGTCTACTTGTTCAACATCAATATATAACATACTAGATAGTTATGATCACTATGAGCATCATTATCTTCCATATCAGTCATATTCAACACGCTTCTTCTATCTGCAAGGGAATTCTATAATACAATTTTCCTATCATAGGTAAAAGTATCCAATTGATAAGATGATACATAAATTCTCAAACAATTTTCCAAATTTTTTTCCAACCTGTTATGAAGCTTTGATTTCACAAAATATAGTGCACTGAAAATCCTCGTCTTCCATTGATCCCAGAATCATTGTTTGACATAATTCATATAAACATAAGTATTCACTTATAGTATCTTGTAGGATAGTACTTGGATACAATTTTTTCCACAAACGTGCAATGGAACCAGTCTCATGGATGTCTTTCAAAAATGTTGTTTGCCCAACCATTGTTCTTCCAAAATATGTTGACTATTATTTCAAAATATTTTTGTTTAGTATACCATTGATTGTAACACCACTGATTTCCATAATTTTACTGAAATGCTGAATAAGTATCATCATATATTTAACAAACAACTCATTTGCAGAATTGAAGTTACTATTAGAAGCCCAAAACATGGGGTTAACCACACCCATCACCTCAAGCAACTCATATCTCTAAAACTGATCTCTTATCTCACTTTTCAAAGATTTTGCTATATTGGACAAATTTGTTCTAATTTTCTGTAATACACATGAAATATATTGTGTTTTATAGGAACTTTCTCAATACCATCCATTCTTATACTTGATTTCCTTTCAAAATAATAAAGACGTACCAAATTTCCATGATTTTTAATACAAAAATGATCATTGATGTCAAAATTCAAATAGCTTCTTGGATCGTTCACGTTTGTCAATGTATTCCAACTATGAAACAAGGGATATTTAAAGTTTACTTTGAACACATAAATTTTCAATAATGAGACAAATTTGTTTTTCTCATCCTTATGAAATAAATTATATAGATATTTCTCTTGTGCAAATTTAATCAATCTATTCATTTCTTTAACATTGGAAGAATACCAATAACGTCAGTAGGATTTCAAAGTTAGTTAAAGAAAACAACAAATATTTTGCCTTATCAAATCCCTAACTACTTGTGTACATAAACCCTGTTAATGATTGATATTATGTAAAAACTTTATGTGCAAATTTATACAATGAAATCCACCTTGTATCTACATATTTTAACATTTTATTTCCTTCTGTAAATCCTAGTGCAAATTGTTGAAACTCTGAAAATATTTTTGGACTATAAGAAAAATAAGAATATATTTCATGAATGAGGTCTTCCACTCTCGCAACATTTTCAAAAGTGCTCATGATTTTATATGCAATATTGATTCTATGAGCTATGCAATGAATGAATATCATATATGGTGCAATTGTGGTTTGTAGTCAAACATAGAGACCACTCTTATGCCCTTGCATAATAGTAGCTTCATCAGCTCCAATGCATATTAACTTTATGGCTATGTCCATGTCATTAATTTGTGCAATATATTTTAAACTAGTCACAACAATATTATAAATGTTTTCTACATTTGAATTTTCAACCATCTTGTGTAATCTTAGCAAACTAGGCTGCCTGATATTATTTTGGAAAGTATACACAAAATCTAGGATGTGTTGTCCACAACCGTCACCTCATCAATAGATAGTGAAACAAATCTAGAATGTTTTACTTTCTCCCTCAGGTCTTCCTTCTCTACTAATAATAGACATTTTACATTTCCCAACCACTTCGATCAGACCAATGGCAACTCATTTTTTTTTGCAAACTAGCTAGTTGAAACAGGTGCTTATAATCAATAAAATTAGATATGGGTCTACCCTTCTTGAGAATACTAAGTACAATAGCAAATTGTAATCCTTTTACCCCTAAGGTGATCTTTTACATTTTTTGAAAATGGGTTTCAATTTTTGCACCTTTCTCAACAATATATTGTTGTTCCTTAAAATGATTTTCATATTCTATTGCATATCTGACATGCATACATTCTGATGCATCCTTCCACCTAACTGTTCTAATAATTTCTCCATCACTTCCTTTAACTTTTATATAAAATTTTCCAACATGCTTTTCTATTGTATCTATCTTATTTTGCAACCTATTCTCCTTGCCCAGTTTGCAACTACAAATTTTGCATCTACATACTTCATCATCGATTTGGTTATCATTAGTTAGGATGGGCTCTATCAATGGAAATTTTTTTGCCCATTCATTCTTAAATGCCCTTCCCTTCCACTTTATATTTTTTTCACTTGTAGATTCAAAAGAAGATGGTAATGTATTTGATTTATCGCTCTCATTTTCAACTATGTTATTTTGAGGATTATATTCAAGTGTTTGTTGTATGTCATTGTTAAGATAATTTTCAATAGAAGTCATATCTTGGGGATGAATATCTTCAAGTGAAGGCATATCAGGGTCCACATGGTTTTCTGCATAGTAGCATACAATAATATTCTTAATTATTTTTTAATTTAACAAAATAAACTAACAAATAAAAATATTTTTTATATCATCATGCAATATGGATAGAGATACACTAACCATTTGAGGAAGAAGGTATTATTTAAAGTGACAAATACACCTAACTATTAAGTATTCAAAAATCATGTGTACCTTGAATTTGCACAGATGTCGATGACTCACTCAATTTCAACATATGGTTAAAATAATTCAGGATATCCTTTGTAGATTTGGACCCCTTCTTTGCATCGCCAGTAGGTGACATTTTACTTGTAAAGAAAAAAAATAAATTTAGAAAAGTAATAAAATGTTGAATACAATATTGTATTTAGAATGAACGTATAGATGGTTGGTAGAAAATAGATACCAATTTCCAGTCATTCTTTATTGTGATATTTTTAGAGTATTCAGATACTCTATTTTCTAGAGATAATAGTGTAACTAATAAGTGCAAAAAACCAATCAATATAAAATTTGAAACAATTATAAGAATTTATTTTGTTTATACAAAATTTAATCAGAGATACAAATGTTAAAAAATATAAAATTCTTGTAAAAAATGGACAAGAAGTAGATCATCACAATGTACATAGAGAACCAAATTATTTTTCTATTTAAAAATCTAGTAAAAAAAAAGGGGATCTTAATGGAAATAGAGATTCAAACAATTTTAACATAGAAAATCTGGGGAAAAATGGAGAACAGAAAATTGACTTCTTTTTACTAAATGGTAAAAAAATAGAAAAATCAAAACCAGATATTAGATGACAAAAAAATAGGATCACATATTCAAATATCTAAAGAGAAATAGAGTACATATTGTAGGAAAAGGTCCAATTTAAAATAGACCTAGAGGATTGATAGTCAGTCCGGGTGGAAAAAAGTTCCAACAAACAGTCGGTTCAGGCGAATGGTCTAAACTTCTTGCGGTCCACCGGTAATAATCCAAGAATTTTTTTTTCCGGTAGTCGATCCAAGTGGATTCGTCAATCCGACAACAAGTCCAGGTGGAGTTGTCAGTCCAGAAATCGGTTCAGGTGGAAATTCAGTGTAGTAGACGGTCCGATTGGAATTGACTATCTGGGAGATATAAGTTCCTATCATCAAGCCAGGTGGAGAATTATGTTGTGTTGATCCGGTTACAAAACTAATCTAAAGACTGAATATGAGTACACATTTTGCATTAGAGTTTTACTTTTTGAATATTATAAATGAAAACTATCTTTGGCTTGTTACTTATATAGTGGTATAGTTAGCAAATTTGGTGGGATAATTTTAAAATTTTAATTTTTTTTTGAGAAAATGGTCCACGACTTAGGTGGGAGTGTCGAAGAATCCAAAAAATAATACGTAATACTATTATCAATGCATGATGAATAAATACTTCTAAAAAAAATTGATCCAAAAATTACGAGTGAAGGGTCGATGTCGACGGTCCACCAAAATCGTAAATTTGCATTTTTGAAAATGCTAATCTTCACCCAAATTGTGAAGATTCGTCGCTAATAAAAATGTTGATTCCAAATCTTTTTCCTTTAACTACTCAACCATACCTTCTTTAATTTACTTTACCTATTCAAATTTAACTTTTAGGTCAATGAGTACTTGTGACAACTTTGTCTTTGTCTTCTCATCCTCTTGTACTTGAGCCTTCAATCTTGAGTTCTTTCTAACCCTCTTCAACTCTTCAAGAGCAATAACAAGTTCCTCTTCTATTTCAACCATGGATTCTTCTTCATTTTTAGAATCTTTTTATTCTTCTTGGTATTTGACAACAGGAGCATCTTCTTTCTCTTCTATGGCCAAGAATAGGATTTCTTCTCTTTCACTATCAGAGAGGCTTTCATCATTTATGCTGGAGGAATTGCTTTCTTCCTCAAAATAAAAAATTTTATTGTGTCTTTGAAAGATCTTCTCCTCATGATTACTTTGACCATGTCTGTTTTTCTTTTCATGATAAATTTTTCTTTCTTTGTTTTTCTCATATTCCTTTTCTTTTTCACTACTACTACTTCTAGCTTATGGGCAATTAGATACATAGTGACCAAGTTTACAATAATTAAAAAATTTCATAGAATGCATACCTTTGTGTTTTCTTGGACCCTTATTATTCCTTCGCATAAATTTAGCTTCTTCTCTACTACTTGATTCTTCACTTGATTTTGGTTCCTTATTCTTTGTCTTCTTTGAAGCTTTAAATGTTGCTTCCCATTTGGATGTTTGATCTTTATCAATACTCAACTCATAGGCTATGATAATTCCATGTAGCTCATCCATGCTTAAGTTTTTAAGATCCTTCATCTCTTCTATTGTTGAAACCTTTGCATCAAACCTCATGGGAAGTGACATTAAGATATTATGAACAATCTTAGACTCTTCAATATTTTCTCCAAGTCCATGAATGGTGTTGACAAATTCATCAAGACGGAGTAGATATTTAAAAATATCTTTCTCATATTTCATCTTCAAATATTAAAAATTCATCCTATGGATTTGAAGTTTTTCCATATTAACCTTGTCATATCCTTCATATGTTCTTTGTAACTTGTCCCGTATTTCTTTTGCTAAGGTGCATTGCATGACTTTCACATAGCCCACTTAATATTGCACTAATTGCCTTGGCATTATTTTCAAATGGTTTCTTGCCATATCAATCCATGGGAGGAGTTTTAGGTGGTGTGAACCCACCCTCAATATATTTCCATATATCATAGCCATGTGACATAAAATAAGTCCACATCCTTATGATTCAAAAAGCATAGTTAGTTCCATAAAATATTGGTACCCTATTTTATGAGAACCCTTCTTGGCTAGCCATGTGTGTTCTTGTAAGATCTTCCTTCAATCTGTTAAATTTTCATGAAGGAACCCACTATGATACCAATTTAAGAACACAATCTTATACTAAGAGGGAGGGGGTGAATAGTATAATATAAAACTTTTATCTTCTATTTCCAAAGCAATAACATCAAATAATATCAATGCAATAATGAAAAAATGCACAAATAATCATACACATAAGAGATAAATATTTAATGTGGAAACACACTCTCAAGAGAAACCACAACAAAATATTGCTTATATATTTCTTCAATAAATTTCATGGGAACTAATCCATAGGAGACACCAATCCCTTATACAATTTCATGGACACAAATCCACAAGAGACACCAATCCTCTATACAAGTTTGTGGATACCAATCCACAAGAGAAACCAATCCCCTTGATCAAGTTTGCGGACACCAATCCACAAGAGACACTAATCCCTTTGCTCAAGTTCATGTATACCAATCCACAGGAGATACCAATCCCCTTGCTCAAGTTCATGGACACCAATCCATAGGAGACACCAATCCCCTTGCTCTAGTTCGTAGACACCAATCCATAGGAGACACTGATCCCCTTGCTCAAGTTTGTGGACACTAATCCATAGGAGACACCAATCCCCTTGCTCAAGTTCATGGACAATCCATAGGAGAAACAAATCCCCTTGCTCCAATTCATGGAAAAAAATCCATAGGAGTCACCAATATCCTTACTCAAGTTCATGGACAATAATCCATATGAGAAACCAATCCTCTTGTTCAAGTCTACTCCAAAACCTGCTCATAAACACTGCTCAAATCTACTCCAAAACATTCTCACAAACACTAGTCAAATCTACTCAAAAACCTTCCCACAAAAACTACTCAAATCTGCTCCAAAAGCTTCTTATAAATCTCACTCAAATATACTCCTAAAACCTACTCATAAATACTACTGAAATCTTCTCCAAAATCTGCTCACAAACACTACTCAAATCTACTCCAAAACTTGCTTGATAATGGCATCAAGTTCTTTACCTTTTATTGATTTTACTTTCTTCAACTAAAATAATTTAGACATTCTACCCAGAATTATTTTATCATCATGAACATATAGATAATGATATGCACTAATGTAGTAAGCTTCAAATGGCCAAGATGTTCTTCACATTCATTAAGTTTATCGCTTCCACATATCTCACATTTATTGCATTTTAAAGGTAGCTCAAGTCTAGCCTTAGATAACTTACTTGTGTGTTGACTTGAAAATGCTAATACCTTGCTCTTCTTCTACTATCAACTGCACCTTTTCTTTTTCTTGAATTGGATGAGTTGTCCTTGCTTGTCAATTGAATGCTTGGGTGGATATGTGTACTTAATTTGCTTGCTCTATTATTTGAATTTTCTCAACCTCTAATTGACCATGCAATAGATGGAAAATATACGAAATAAAAAGCCTCCATAATCTTCTCAACAATGGCATTAAGTTTTATTCTCATATCTAACATATAATTTTCTTTTTTCTTCTTTATTTAAATATCAATTTAAAACACTTCCATTATCCCTTATTACTCCTAATAATTGCAAAATAAAACTTTATAAAAATTACACCTTATAACTTCCTTAGTTCTTTAACCAATTTCAATTAAATAACTTTTCCATCACTAAAATATACTCACATACCTCTTAATATTGCATGCATTCTATATCTAGCTCCAATCATTTTAATATTTAAAAAAAATTGAACAAGAACTCAATGCACTGCCAAGGAGATTTGAACCTCTGACTTGCAGCAACACAGTGTCCTCAATGTTGGATGGCAAGCGATTGGGCTAGCCTAATGGTTGGGAGTTAAAATGAAAGATGGTGTATTTGAATATTATGCTTCATCACTACATATCTTTCATTGATGATTTTGTTGTCTTCCTTACTTCTTTTTCAATGCTAGACCAATGCACCTTTCAAACTTGATAAGGCTTGAAATCTCCATCATGCAAAGTGATGTCTCTCCTGATTCACTTGAAGCTTACACCAAATGGTAGTGTTTGTAATGGCTAGTGTGTGCAACCTCCCTATTTGTAACTGTTAGAGACATCCCAAGACTTTACCAACAAAGCTCTAGAATTATGCCCAAGCGCTTTGCTTGAATGTTTATCCTTCCTCGATCTTCAACTACACTATGGCAGCTAAAACTATCAAATTCACTTTTTGGAAAACCACATCATATCCACATGCCGAAAGTATTAGGCTTCACAATTATTTCTACTACAATGATGCCCAATTTTCTCAGTAAAAATTTGTTCTTCTTCAACGAATAATTTAACCTTTGTTCATTGCTTCCATAACCATCTTGTCTTCTTCAAATATCACATTGGTACCTGCTACCATTGTTGCCTACCACTGATCTTGGCTATTGGATGTTAACGGAACTCCCTTTATCACTACCTCCGAGTGCACCATATTTCTCCTATCACCACCGATCCTCAACACTTCCTCTTTGTCTAATTTCTCATCTACGATCTTCAACACCTCCACTTTGTTTTTTCCTTCACCGATGATCACGAAGATATTCTATGAATGCTCACTTTAGAGTGAATTTAATAATTGTATATATATGCAAATATTATTACTTTCAAAAATGTCGGCTCACCTTACAATATTTGAAACTTTATAATATTTAAATTATATATTATAAATTTCATCCTTCACTTTATAATATTTAAATTCAATACTTAAATATATATTTTTTACATGATGGAATCGATAGCCGCTACAAATCTGGGCAGGCTGTCCAAATTTTTATGGCTGCCACAGTATTCTGCGCTATCCACCCTGGAATCCGCCACACAGATCTTCGTGTAGTCCATCCCTATAACCACCATGCCACAATAATTTTAAACCTTTTATGTCGTTGAAAGCACCAGGAAAGGGACAAGCATTCAGTCTGACGAGGCCTGAGCTTTGAACCTTAGACCTCCACCCCTTTATGGGGTTTGGATGAACCAATTGGTCTACACCTTGGACCTAATAATAAAATAATATTTAAATATTATAATACTTTACTTATCATATATTTTCCTTGACTCACTTGAAATGTATTTAGCTTGCTTTTCTTGAGATATATTTACATTATAGTTTTCTCTTTTGACATATATGACAACTCAATATTTCTAAAAAAAATCCCCCTTTGTCATTTATGGTAAACCTGCAAAGAAGCTTTCCTTTACTACAGTTGGATTCACAATCTACTCCCCCTAAAAAGCTACTCCCCTTTATTGAAATTCTCCCCCTTTCACATCAATGATAAATTCACCTTGGGGCTATAAGATAAGACACTTGACAACACCCCCTACTCCCTACTCATACTGAGACAATCAATGATGAGATGGGAGTAAAAATCCCAAATTACTACACTCCTCTTCTTGTTCTATTTTCTTTCTTGAAACTTTGGAGGACATACCCTTTTGAACATTTTGACCATCCTCTTTTTTGCTTGACTTTGAAAGTTTAGGGAATACTATTTTGCACCATTTAGTTGTATGCCTAAAATTATTATATTTGTAACATATGATGTTGTAGTCCATGAGAGGTGCAAATAAATTGAAATTCCTCACAGATCCTACAATTTACAGCTTTATGACCAAATTTGTTACATGAGAAACAATAACCATGGAATAAATATTGAAACTTGTTTGATTGCCTTGGAGGATATTATCGTATGCTTCTCTCATTGCTATTTTTGTGATGGTCCTTGGACAATAATGATGCTTTGTTTTCTTCCTTATTGATGTTTCCATTTCTCAACAGCATAGGTCTCAGGTTCCTCTTTAATCATTTTCTTTGATGCTTCTTTTCCTTTTGACCTTGACTCTCCCTTTTGTTTTATTTGACCTTCTTCAAGATCAAGTCCATTCTTCATAGTCAAATATCTATGTGTTTTGATGATATCACCCATAATTTTTTTGTTTTTCCCAAACCTATGTAGTTTATCATTAGAATATTTCACCTCCTTCCTTAGAGAGACAACCTCATGTTCCAGTTTTTCACATTCCAACTCTTTTGCCTTTAACTGCTTAGCCATACCTTCTTTAATTTGCTTTACCTCTTCAACTTTAAATTTTAGGTCAATGAGTTCTTGTGATAAATTTACCTTTGTCTTCTCATCCTCTTGTACTTGAGCCTTCAATCTTGAGTTCTTCTTTCTAACCCTCTTGAACTCTTCAAGAGCAATAACAAGTTTCTCTTCTATTTCAACCATGGCTTCTTTTTCATTTTCTGAATCTTTTTCTTCTTCTTGGTATTTGACAATAGAAGCATCTTCTTTCTCTTCTATGGCAAAGAATAGGATTTCTTCTCTTTCACTATCAGAGAGGCTTTCATAATTTATGCTGGAGGAATTACTTTCTTCCTCAACATAAAAACTCTTCTTGTGTCTTTGAAATATCTTCTCCTCATGCTTACTTTGACCATGCCTATTTTTCTTTTCATGATAAATTTTCTTTCTTCTTTTTATCATATTCCTTTTCTTCTTCACTACTACTACTTATAGCTTATGGACAATTATATGCATAGCGAAAAATGTTACCACAATTAAAATATTTCACAAAATGTATAGCTTTGTGTTTTCTTGGACCCTTCTTATTCCTTCACACAAAGTTAGCTTCTTCTCTACTGCTTGATTCTTCACTTGATTTTGGTTCCTTATTCTTTGTCTTATTTGAAGCTTCAAATGCTGCTTCTCATTTGGATGTTTGATCTTTTTCAATAATCAACTCATAGGCTATGATAAATCCATGTATCTCATCTATGCTTAAGGATTTAAGATCCTTCATCTCTTCTATTGTTGAAAACTTTGCGTCAAACCTCATGGGAGGTGACCTTAAGATATTCTAAACAAAATTAGAGTCTTCAATATTTTCTCCAAGTCCATGAATGGTTTTAACAACTTCATCAATGTGGAGTAGATATTTAAAAATATCTTCCTCATATTTCATCTTCAAATATTCAAAATTTTCCTATGGATTTGAAGTTTTGCCATATTAACCTTGTCATATCCTTCATATGTTCTTTGTAACTTGTCCCATATTTCTTTTGCTTAGGTGCATTGCATGACTTTCACATAGACCACTTAATATTGCACTAATTGCCTTGGCATTATTTTCAAATGGTTTCTTGCCATATCAATCCATGGGAGGATTTGTAGGTTGTGTGAACCCACCCTCAATAGATTTCCATATATCATAGCCATGTGCTATAAAATAAGTCCATATCCTTATGCTTCAGAAAGTATAGTTAGTTCCATAAAATATTGATACCCTATTTGATGAAAAACCTTCTTGGCTAGCCATGTGTGTTCTTGTAAGATCTTACTTCAAGTTGTTAGGCTTTCATGAAGGAACCCACTCTAATACCAATTGAAGAACACAATATTATACTAAGAGGGAGGGGGTGGACAATATAAGATAAAACTTTTCTCTTCTATTTCCAAAGCAATAACATCAAATAATATCAATGTAATAATGAAATAATGCACAAATAACCATACACATAAGAGAAGAATATTTAACATGGAAACACCCTCTTGAGAGAAAACCACAACAAAATATTGCTTATATATTTCTTCAATAAATTTTGTGGGCACCAACCCATAGGAGACACCAATCCCCTATACAAGTTCATGGAAACCAATCCACAAGAGACACCAATCCTCTATACAAGTTTGTGGACACCAATCCACAAGAGACACCAATTCCCTTGCTCAAGTTTATGGATACCAATCCACAGGAGACACTAATCTCTTTGCTCAAGTTCATGGATACCAATCCATAGGAGACACAAATCCCCTTGCTCAAGTTCATGGATACCAATCCATAGGAGACACCAATCCCCTTGCTCTAGTTCATAGACACCAATACATAGGATACATCGATCCCCTTGATCAAGTTTATGGACACCAATCCATAGGAGACACCAATCCCTTTGCTCAAGTTTGTGGACACCAATCCATAGGAGACATCAATATCCTTACTCCAATTCATGTACACAAATCCATAGGAGACACTAATATCCTTACTCAAGTTCATGGATACCAATCCATAAGAGACATCGATCCCCTTATTCAAGTCTACTCCAAAACCTGCTCACAAACACTGCTCAAATCTACTCCAAAACCTGCTCACAAACACTACTCAAATCTACTCAAAAACCTTCTCACAAACACTACTCAAATCTACTCCAAAATATACTTATAAACATTGCTCAAATTTTCTCCTAAAACCTACTCATAAGCACTACCCAAATCTCCTCCAATATCTGCTCACAAACACTGCTCAAATCTACTCCAAAACTTGCTTGATAATGGTATCAAGTTCTTTACCTTTTCTTGAGTTTGCTTTCTTCAACTAAAACAATTCAGACATATTCTACCCAGAATTCTTTTATCTTCATGAACATATAGAGAATGATATGCACTAATGTAGTAAGCTTCAAATGGCCAAGATGTTCTTCACATTCATTAAGTTTATTGCTTCCACATATCTCACATTTATTACATTTTAAAGGTAGCTCAAGTCTACCTTAGATAAATTACTTGTGTGTTGACTTGGAGATGTTAATACCTTGATCTTCTTCTACTATCATGTGCACCTTTTATTCTTCTTGAAATGGCTGAATTGTCCTTCCTTGTCAATTGAATGCTTGGGTGAATATGTGTACTTAATTTGCTTACTCTATTCTTTGAATTTTCTCAACCTCCAATTGACCATGCAATAGATGGAAAATGTACGAAAAAAAAAACCTCCATAATCTTCTCAACAATGGCATTAAGTTATATTCTCAAAATTGACATATAATTTTCTTTTTTCTTCTTTATTTAAATATCAATTCAAAACACTTCCATTATCCCTTATTACTCCTAATAATTGCAAAATAAAACTTTATAAAAAATTACACCTTATAACTTCCTTAGTTCTTTAATCAATTTCAATTAAAGAACTTTACCATCACTAAAATTACTCACATACCTCTTAATATTGCATGCATTCTATCTCTAGCTCCAATCATTTTAATATTCAAAAATCATTGAATAAAAACTCAATGCATTGCCAAGGAGATTCGAACCTCTGACTTGCAGCAACGTAGTGTCCTCAATGTTGGATGGCAATCGATTGGGCTAGCCCAATGGTTGGGAGTTAAAATACAATATGATGTATTTGAATATTATGCTTCCTCACTACACATCTTTCATTGACCAGTTTGTTGCCTTCCTTGCTTCTTTTTCAATGTTGGACCAATGCACCTTTCAGACTTGATAAGGCTTCAAATATGCATTATGGAAATTGATGTCTCTCCTGATTCACTTGAATATTACACCAAATGGTAGTGTTTGTAATGGCTAGTGTGTGCAGCCTCCTTATTTGTAATTGTTATGAGACATCCCAAGACTTTACCAAAAAAGCTCCTGAATTGTGCCCAAGCACTTTGCTTGAATGTTTATCCTTCCTCGATCTTCAACTACATTATGGTAGCTAAAACTATCATCTTCACTTTTTGGAAAACCACATCATATCCATATGCCGAAAGCATTTGGCTTCACAAATTTTTCTACTACAATGATGCCCAATTGTCTTAGAAAAACTTTGTTCTTCTTCAACGAATAATTTAACCTTTGTTCTTTGCTTCCCTAACCATCTTGTCTTCTTCAAATATCACATTGGTACCTAATACCATTGTTGCCTACCACCGAGCTTGGATATCAGATGTTCACAGACCTCCCTTCATCACTACCTTTAAGCGCACCATAGTTCTCCTATCACCACTAATCCTAAACACTTCCTCTTCATCTGATTTCTCATCTGTGATATTCAACACCTCCACTTTGTCTTCTCCTTCACCGACAATCACAAAGATATTCGATGAATGCTCACTTTGGAGTGAATTTCATCATTGTATATATATATGCAAATCTTATTACTTTCAAAAAGGTTAGCCCACCTTACAATATTTGAACCTTTATAATATTTAAATTATATATTATAAATTTCATGCTTCACTTTTTAATATTTAAATTCAATATTTAAATATTATAATACTTTACTTATCATATATTTACCTTGAATCACTTGAAATGTATTTAGTTTAATTTTATTGATATTTATTTACATTGTATAGTTTTCCCTTTTGACATCAATGACAAATCAATATTTCTAACAGCCTTTTATAAGTCACTCGACTCTCATGGCTTCCAAATTTAGACTAAGTTGATCTAGAATCAGGACTGTACATCTTTCTTGCTAAGGCTATATCATCGTGGATCTACAACTAAATCCACTTGAAGTTCTTTATCCTTTTCTACTTCATTTTCTTGCTCGCTTCCAACTTAGAAACGTTCAAAAAATAATTTATGGCTTTATGCCAAGTCAAATTTTGTTTTTATACATGGCTCAAAACACATGCCATATGGACCATTGATATCTTACTAAATAGTTAATATTAGAGCATCAAGAACTTGTCACATCTACTCATGCTTTGCAACACCCCATGATATAGAGACAATGACTCATTTTCTTCTTACTTCTATCAACGATGTAGAATGTGTTATGACCCACTCCTTGAAACTTTTATTCAAAAATGTTGACTTCTTTAACCATGGGTTGGATCAAAGGAGCCTTATTGCATTGATTGGAAACTATATTCTAGACCGCACGATGTGGGAACATGTTCTAGCTCACTCTTATTAACTTTAAAATAATTCTCTTGCTATTTTGGGTTGTGATGTGGAACATTATTTCAAAATATGTCCTAACCTGTGATTTAGAATGCCAAATCACAAATTTGACCAATGTTGACTATGGTGTAGAATATTGTGTTGTACCACATAGTATGGAATATGTGTTCTAGGCTGTACGGTATGAAGTCATTATCTAGCCCACTTTTTGGAATGCCACCCTACTAGGTTTGACTATTTTTACTGTGGTGTAGAACCATGCTCTAAGCTGTGTGGTATGAGACATGCGATGGGCCATGCGATATGGAACATGCACTGGGCTACACAATGTGGAACCATACTCTTGCACATAATTTGGATGATGAGACTATAAAATTTGACTATGTTGACCGCAAAGTAGAACCATGCACTATGATGTGAAGGTTAAAAACTTGTTGCAAGTCATTACATTTTCCTTGTGCTCTAAGCCACATATCAAAATATGTTGAGTGCAACTTTAAATTGGTTGACCATGGGCTGGAACATGTTGTGCTATGCCATTACCGTAGTTTGGAACACTCTTAGGACTTAGAATTTTTTTGTAAATTTTTCTAAATATGTGGTCTTTTTGTGCCTACATTCTAGTGCCTCCTGGGGAGATTTACTTGCAAATACTGAAGAAGTCAAAGTCTTATCCATTGGGCATCAGGAGTCAAAAATAGCAAGAATTAATGAGGGTGAAGTGAGATGAATGGATGAAGGGGAATTTTTAGGGAAAATATGAATGAATGAATATGGAGGGAAGAAAACTATGCAGTGGAGAGAATGAATGGATGAAAAGGGGATTTGAAGGAAAGGGTAGACTCCAGTCATCAGTGAGCTATATTTCATAGAATAACTTCCATATGATCATCACTCTCTAAAAAATTTGTGAAGATACTCAGAGAGTAATGGTTCATATAGAAATCATGCAAGAAGCAATATGTAGATCATAGAAAGTTATGCTTCATAGAATAATCTTCGTGTGATAGCCATACTTTCAAATATTTGTGAAGATGCTTAGAGCATAATTTTTCACAAGGAAACCATGCAAGAGGTAAAGGGTAACTTATCTCTGCAACTCCTTCTTCCATAAGCTCAATCTTGCTCTAGTTACACAAAAATGTACCCTTTTATAAGCTTAGTCTGATCACGACTCTCCTTGCAACTCGACATCAAGACTTTTACATGTATTTTTTGTAGGATCATGCTTTGTTAATTTTCTCTAGTATTTTAAGGTTTAAAAAAACCTACAAAACATACCTATATGGTTCTTTTTCCATCTATGGTATATACAAAAAATTCTTAGCTTATTTAGTGGTAAAACTTCTCTACTCGTGCACCTTTTCCTACCGGTCCTATTATTCAACCTTCTTTTCTTGTATCTTCTCATTATCTTATGCATTCTCTTCTCCTTGATCACCTTTTTCTTGATGTATCTCTTTATCATCTCTTTTCTCTTCCTCTTCAGCTTTTCCTTCTCCATCGACCTCTTCCTTTTCTTTAGCCTCTAGTTTAGGTTCTACTCCAAATAGTTGAATCATTTGATACAATATTTCTAATTCTCAGTCCCAAGATGATTTGGTAGGATTGGTCATTTATTTAAGTTTCTTGTAGGTAAACTTTGGTTTGGTAGATTCTTCATAGGACATGGAATATCCCTTATTTACCAAGTCCTCCATTAAGTCTTTTAGCTTGGTTGAGTCTTTGATTAGTTAAGAGACTTTATCCTAATTGATCAGGTCTTCCCAGGTGTTTATTTTAGACTCATCCTATATGATTGATCCTATGTTGTTCTAGAGATCTTCTTATAATAAAAGGATGTTATTTTCATTCCAAAATCCTCCAAAACCATACTGTGTCATTTATTTCTTGATATCTACAATATCCTATAGCTTACCTTTGATTATATCTATCAGTAGCCATCCTTTTTGGAGCAACTTATTCTTCCTTATTAAAATCCTGGCTACCAATATTACAATATTCCATGCTTTATTTGGGATGGGTTTGGTGGCTTCATTGAATCTATTTTTAGATAGCTTATATACTTGCTCTACTTGTACCACCATGGGTTGTATCTCTTCATCAAACTTGTCCAAATATTCCTTGGTTACCTACAATAAATGGTTGATATCATCCATATAGTCAATCATAGGCTAGATTTATAAGCACTTCTCCAAGATTTTAGACCATATTTATTTATTGATTTGTTTAATATTCTGTTTAGAGAAACTTGTAGCTCTAACCTTTTCAACCTAAAGTTGTTGCTTAAAAATTTGTATTTCTTTGACCTGGGCCTCATTCTTCTTCAACTCTTCAACTTGCTCCTTACATTTGATGGCCTCTTGGTACTTATTTTTCTAGCTCTTGGCTTCATTTCTCACAACTTTCTCCACCTTCTTCTGGTTGTTGATTTTTTTCTCCAAATTTTCAATATTTTCCTCCTACTTTTAATACTTCTCTTTGCAAATATCAATCTAGACATAAATGGTCTCAAGGTGAGCCTTAGATATGACCAAGTCATCCTCTAAAGTCAATTTAGTGATATCTTCAATATATTCTTCTAGCTAATAATGTTCTACAGTCTACTAACAAGAGGGGTAAGAGATATAGTTGTTCTTTGTCTAACTACCAGATCAAAAATAATTTTATTTCTATGTATAGCAACCTATTTTGAATGCTGAGACAATTTCTTACTCCAAAAAATTTGGACCTCTTGTGAAACATTTCTCACCTTCTACAAAGAAGTTGTAGGACGATTTGCAGGAGTGGAGGTAGTTATGAGTGAGGGAAATAATGGAACTGGCATATATGGAAAGGAAGTGGTTATAATGATGGTGGAATTTGTGCTTATTGTAAAGGTTGTAGCTGGTGTAGAAATAGTAGTGGATGCTATAGTCATGATATCAGGTGGGGATGATGAAAGGGATTTCTCTCCTACTCATACAATTGGTGTTAATTTTGAGGGTGAAGGAGTGTAATTAGTTGAATATGACACTAGGATTTCTAGTGAACGTAGGGGATATGGATTGATTTAGGATGTTGTGATGACTAGAAAAGCAGGTGGTGAACCATCAGGTGGGGATGTTGCATTTTGTTCCATTTTCTTTTGAGAATGAGAGGGAGATTTTTTTGGGTATGGAGAAGGAGAAGGAGAAAAAGGTATAGGGATCATACCTTCACCTACCAAAGCAAACTATTGAAAAATTTTATCCACACCTTGTTGCCATGTTTTTTGGGATGGCTACTCTGTAGTTGGTATTAGGGATTATTCAACTGCTCATGATTGATTCATATTCTAATTTTTACTAACCTCTTTCTTGGCCTCCCCTAATTAATATTTTACCTTTATCTTGAATATGATAAGCACTATAGGTTTACTCTTTTTGGGATCATCTTGATGTTTTACCTCTTGCAATGAAACTTCAGAAAGTGAGGGTGATGTTGCAGAGGATGTAGTGGTGAATTTCATAGGAGTAAGCACAAAGATATCCTCTGTTTCATCTCCTACTAAATTTTGTAAATAAGCTTTCCCTCCTAAGGCAAGATATTTTATATTTTTCTCTATTGGACATTATCTACATTCCTTAGTTCATATTTACCTAGACTACCACTAAAATAGTACATATTTTTCATAATTACAACACACACTAAGTATTGTTGCAATTGTTCTTACAAAGGCTCAAAAGTGGTCTGAGCTCCTTCAGTTACTGGTGGGGTATCCATTGTATTTTCCTCTACCTCTTGTTGTGGATAGGGAGAGATTGAGACTACTGGATCTTTCTTTGGTCCTTTCACTCTTCTTTTCTTGTAGCTCAAAACTAAGCTTCTACCATTCTTAGCCTTCCAAGTATTAATGTGTTTGTCATATAACTCAAAGAAATCAATGTTTGATTGATGATTGTACCTGGAATTTATAGCACCTATCTCTATCTCATCTTCCACCATTCCCAAATATTACCCTCATCCTAGTGATATTTGTACTCCATTTCTTTGATCTTGGGCTCTTTGAGTTGGTAGGTTTTGTTCTTTTCAATATCAAAATCAACTAATTGCTTATAAAAATCTCTTCAAGGGGTGATTTGCTCCATCTTGCTAACATTCCACTATAATGGGACATTTTCCTTGTTATTTATGCCCTTACCAAAGTGAGGCATCAATTTTTTATCAAATTTTCGGGCTCTTCTCCATTTAGGGCATCATTCTTTTGTAGGAACTTGTCATCTAGATCATATCTCCATCTCTGTAGAATATACATAAGACCGAGCCTTTCCAAATACTACACAATTTGCTCATATTGACCCATTTTGGATACAATGATATCTCTTACCTCATGGCACTAAGGAAAATCCACATTAGGTTAGGCAATGTATGAAAGAGGGTGTCTCTGAGTCTCTCTTCATGCTCACCAATTGCTCATGCATTCTCTTATAAAGGTAATATGAACAATAAAAATAAATTGGTATGATACTTTCATCTTTCATTGATGCTTTGTACATTATATCATTAGATATGCAGTAAAAATGGCTATCTACCAATCTCTTACATATTAATCAGAATCTAGACCATCTGGGTAGGAAAAATTCTAGGTGGTAATTAGGGTTTTAGGTGGGGTATTTCTAGATTTTATTGTTTTAAACTTGATGAGTGGCTATCTGACACATATTTCTATACCATAATTGTTTCATTGTTACAATTATATGATGATTATGATATGTTTTATATGAATTGTTATTGAATAAAGTGTGATTTATTAGGAAATTTGATTAATTACAGTAATCTAACAAATGTGTTTGATTTATACCAAATTTGTTCGAGTCTTGAGGAAAATGTAGGAAAAAGTGTTGACGATCAATAAAGGGATTGCAAAAATTTGGAGTGTGCCTCAGACGAGAAGAAGGACCAAGGATAAAGGTAGAACTCGGTGACAACAGTAGCTGACACTATTACTGATGTATATTACTGAAGTATATTACTGATGTATATTACTAAAGTATATTACTGATGTATATTACTAAAGTATGTTACTGAAGGTAATTACTAAAGAATACTTTACCAGTAGTTATCGAAGGATAATAAAGGTTGTTGAATTACATGCCACATCATTGATGACATGTTAAATTTGGACAACAACAAATATTTTCACTTAGAAAAATATTTCATACTATCCGCGAGAATATTTCAGTTGATAAAAGTGGTTATTTGCTTAATAAAATTTGTAATCATATTATTATGATAAGTTTTAGATATAGATGCAAGACTGTTAGACCTTTCCTAGAATATAGGACATGAGGTCCCAATTTATATCTTGCGAATCATTCAAAATAGTATTGTCTTTTTAGGTTTGTTTGTAGGATGCCACTTGGACCAGTTAGAATATTTATCAAATCCAAGTAGGAATATGTATTATGTTAGGTTTAGATTATTTTGGTTGATGCATAGTTATCGCATCAAAAATTCCACAAAATCCGCATGGCAAAATATGTGGAGAAATATTGTTTGGAATTGTATTAGTTAAAGTATAAATTACATAGGAGAGACCTTGAAAAGTATCTTTGTCTACTGTCTTTTAGAAAAATACAAGAAATTATTGTTCTAAGTGTGTACAATTCTGAAGAAACATGCCAGTATGTACAACTGAATATCCAGTAATAAAAGTAGCATTTTGTTCTTCAAAAATGGTAATTTGTATCAATTTCATGTTTTGTTTGATTTTTGTTATGTAAATTGTGTTTATATGTCACCTACATTTACAGAATAGACATAATGTTAGTATTAGTTATAAAATCTAGTTATTGAGATAAAGTAAACTAGGGGAGAAAGACTTACACTGCCCTCTAGGAGGCAGGGCCCACTCCTATAGACATTCCCTGAGCTCTCCCCCCTACAATAGGTTAGGATTAGTTAGCCTTAAATTAAACTGCATTTCAAATTACATAAAATAAGATATATTACATGAAGATCCTCACAAATAAATTAAATCATGTTATAAACAAATTAGTTTACAAACAATTAAATGCAACAATAAATCAATTCATTAGTAATTAGGTGCATTAGTAAATCAATTCATTGGTAAAGGTAAATTATCATTGCATCATTTTATCATACCCTGCACCATTTATTTTTGCACCAAATTTAATAATGTTTATTACTTTCCTGTACACATGAAACCTGAAAAAGGAACTTGAGTTAAACTTAGTATTAATCCCCATGGTATAATCTATATAGGATTCCTACTCTTTAAATATAACCTTGATTCCCATTGGATTGATAAAATTAAATGTAAGCTCTACAGCCGATCATTTTGGCATCGTTGTCGGGGAGAGTAGTGTCGTAGTGGTTAGTCAAAAAAGTTGTTTGGCAGTGCAAAGAGAGAGGACTTACTTGTATGTGAAAGGGGTACGTACGAGACCTTGGTGTGCATACGAGTCAGAGTGGCCCAATTATGGTTCCAACAAGCCCCTCCGTTCAAAAGTGCCAGGTTCATTTTTCTTAAAGGATTCATTTTTACTACTTTCTTAGATTAAAATTTTATTTCTTGCAAATTTCATTTTCAGTAAATTTTATTTTCTACAATTTCCTTGTTTTGGGTGATTACTATTGTTAGTTTGATTTAGGACCTATGAAAAAGAATAGGAAGTAGGTGAACGCTAAAAACAACCTAAACTTTGTTTAGGACCCTATTTTTTTTAGTAGGAAGTAGTTACGTTGAGTGAAACAATTGTAATGAAATCTCTCCTAATAATCAAAGAATAGTAGTAATTAACCTTTTACTTCAGCAATTTTACTTTCAGTAAAAATTTATTTTCCAAGAATTTTTACTTTTTCCTAAATATGCTGAAATTAGTTGTATAAAAACATCTAATTTTAGTAACATTAGGACTGTTTAGTAATTTTTAAATTTATTTATTTTTTGCTATGTTAAGAGTATTTATAAGTTCTGAAATTTATATTTAAACTTGGCAGATAGTAGGATTGAAACACAAAAAAAAAATACAATCAAAACCCAAACAAAAAATTAAAAAATCAAAGAGAGAAAATAAAACAAATGGTGGAAAGCAGTCAAACTGAATTTATAGACCTTAGAAAATTATTAATACAATAGGAGGTTAATCTTCTTTTTGAACAAGGGAACAAAACAACCAAACCAGAGTGGGAAGAACTGTGTGAACACATTGACACTATCAATAATAGATTAGACAAATTAAAGAAAATCAAGAGGATAAATATAGCAAAAACTCTAAGGGTAAACCATTCTTCACCTTATCAAGATCTTGGAAGAAGCTGTGAGAATTTGCTTTCGGATAGGAGAACAATAGTAAATCCAGTAATTTATCCTTGGAATCAATACCTTGAGGATTACCTCACAATTCACAACTTCCTTGCAGACATAGAAATGAAATAATTAGCCCTACAATACAATAAGAGATACTACAAGATTCCTAGAGTTGTACATTTTAGAGAATTGTGCCAAGAGTTGCATTACAATCTCCAATTTGGAATTCTTGATGCTATTGCAACCAAAGGTTTCCTTGTTCAGTTGATTCAATTATTGGTAGACTACTTCAAATTTGAAGAGGAACATTTTATGACACCAGAACAACTTGATCCAGTCAATGATATTCATAAATTATTCAAATAATATTAGACATATTGCAAAAACAAGAAGTTTAGAACATTCATGAGCAGACCTAGAGACTCTAAAGGAAGATTCATAAAAATTAACAAAATAGAAGGAAATTCTTGAAAAGACTTTAGAGAGCCTAGAATTTATAAATTAGTAGACACCAAGGCTACAACATCAACCAATCAAGATGAAATCCTAGATTAAGATCCCAATTCATATTTATTGTCCGATCTAGAATTTGACAACTACATAAATCCTTCTTATATATTTTTCGAACCTATACCTGATTCAATTCTTGAAATTTTATATTCAAGTATAGCTGATGATCAAAGTGGTTTAGAAGGAGAAAACCATGGAGATGGGAGACAAAGGCAAGAGAGATATTAGGGAGAGAAAAGACAGAAAAATGTTCCCTTTACCAATATTACATACAGAAGGGACAACAAGAGAACCTAAATCAATCTTTGTTTCTATATTGCCTACCTTTCATGGAAAACCCCATGAAGATCCTGATGCTTTTATTTTCAAATTTGAAGTAGTATGTCAAGCTTACTTTTACACCACCAATGAGCAAAATCTAAGGTTGTTTTTGTCTACTCTTAAATATGTAGCTTTAATATGGTTTATGGATCTAGGAGAAGGAGTTTGTAATCGTTGGGATGGAGAAAATGGATTAAAAGAGATATTCCTTGAAATATATCAAGATTATTGTAGATTTAGGGATAATAAAGCTGAACTTTTTCGTATGAATCAATGAGAAGAATAATATTTGGAGGATTATCTAGAAATATTTCAATTTGTAGGGTCTAGAGTAAATATAGACCTTGATGAAGAAATCCTAAAAGAAATTTTCCTGAAAGGGTTGAAGGAAGATGTTCTTGAGATTTTAAATCTTATGGCAAAAGGAGACATTCATCTTATGTCATTTGAGGAGATTATCAATATTTGCAGAAATTATTCATGAAATAAACCTCTAAGAAGCAATAAATATACATCTATAGGAGGAGGAGTGACAAGAGTAGAAATTGAAAATATGTTGGAAGGCTTAAAAACTAATTTGTTGAGTACTTTGACCTCAACCTTAGACTTAATGGATACAAAATCAAAGGAAACTGAAGTATATATTTAAACTTAGAACACGTGCCAACCTAGGAAATAATAGGGCAAATAAAGGAAGATTAGTGTAATACCTATAATAATAATATATAACTTTATACGAAATATACAATACAACAATATTGTTATTATATAATAATAATATACAACTTTATAAATAATATTATAATACGAAAACTATATACAACTAACTTTACCATATATACCGACGGGCCTTATAATATTAAAATAAAAATAATAATAAATTATTAAAATAAAATAAAACTATAATAAAATATATAACATTAAAACTATATAATAAAATACATATGACTATAAATTATTGTTGCGGGCCCTTTTTCATAAGCCACGAGTATAGCATAAGAAAGCACGACACCAACGATCAACCATCGCCCGAACCACTCAAAACACGGCACCGACGATCAACCATCATCCAAACCAATAAAAATACGGTAAACCTTACTCCCACCATGTGAGATGTTAAGGGAAATTGACAAAATACTAAACCATGGAAATATTGTATTAGCATGGGACACATGACTCTGTCCAACCAATCGAGAGAGGTCACACGAATTAAGTATTTTCATCGTTGATTAACATACGATCAAGGGCTAAGGAGGAAAAGAGAAAACACAAGTATTGTGATCATGTTTGTGATCGATCATCGACACGTGCCCCTTTATTTCCCAATATTTTGAAGCGCATGAAACATTGGATGATCATCGTCGATTGACATAGGATCAACGAACGATATTACCCCAAAATTTAAAAACCCTAATCATCATAGATTTTAGGGTAAACACTACCACCGTTGATAGGTTTTCAAGGTAAATCATCGTAGATTCTAGGGTAAACATCACCATCATTGATAGGTTTTCAAGCCATCGATAGAAAAATAAAGCAGTATCCACCACCGGAGGAAATATAACGATGCTACATGCGGCCATTCAGACGAAACAAACTAGCACCAACCCGAATCTAGTCACAAATTGTAAAATATTGTGGGGATTTGAGAGAATAGTTTGAGTAGAAAGGTCAATATTGTGTAATTTTTCCTATGCTAGCATCGGATTAGGTCAAAATTATAGGGTTTTTTTCGTGGACGTCAAAAGGTGGTAAACCTGTGGTGAAAGCGATAGGTAAACTATTATTATTATTATTTAAATTTTGATTTTTGCTTTTGTTTTTATTTTATTATTGTTGTTTTCTATAGATATTCTCTCCTTTACTTTGTACATGCGTCAGAAAGAAACATAAAATTTTGTTTTAAGGTAAAATTAGGAAAAAATAGGAAATTTTGTTTCAGCGTAAAATTAGGGAAAAACATGAAATTTTGTTTTAAGGTAAAATTAGGGAAAAATAGGAAATTTTGTTTTAGGGTAAAATTAAGATGAATTGCAGAGATTCTTTTTGAAGATACATCTGTTAAATTACAGTTTTTTTTTTTTTGAAATAATAATAAAAAAAAGGAAAAGTATACATAAATTATAAATTTAGGGTAAATTATAGAGATTATCTGGTAAATTACAAATATTTTAAAAAATAATAAAATTAGGGTAAATTAGGGTTTAAATATTTTAAATATTTTGAAAAAAAAAAAGGAAACTCTTATGTATTACAAATTTTTACAATAATTAGAACATTTTTTTAATTTGTTACATAGATTTGGTATGGTTACAATAGGGTTTCAAACAACTATTTGAGGATGTCTTTTATTTTACTTTTAACCATAAAATAAAGTAAAATTCAAAATATAAATATATATATATATATATAATAATAAAAATAATAGATTTTTAAAGGCTCTACCGACCTCTAAAGGAAATTTGTTTATATATAAATTACAGGGTTCTTGGTGAAAAAGTTGAAATCCTCGCTTTCAACCCTCAGTCGTCACCATGCCTAAACCCGTGTTTCAAAAATGAAGTGAGTCGTCATCTATTGAGACTCAAAACCCGAGTGACTCTGTCGTTGAGCTTTTTCAAAATGCCCGATGGTGGGAGGCATTGACTAAGTTTAAAGGTCATGACTTAGGGGTGGCTAGGCAATTCATATTGAACTGTAACCCTGACACCATGCTTACCCATGTCGGAGGACTTCAGCTAGACCTAAACCCTAGCCTGATCTCTGAAGTGTTGGGTTTACCTAAGGTTGGTCTACATTATTATAAAAATTTGTTTAAATGTCTCCCAGTTGGTGACAAAATTTGGTGAGAAATGTACAATTCTTAGAGACAAGGAGAGAGCAATAAAAGGGATTTCAATTTTTACACTTCCCCTCCTATGGCAAGAAGTAGTTGTCATTATTATTAAATTCTTCACTGTTGAAGGACAAATGTCTATCTTGTTAGCCTACCACATCCGTATGCTAATGAATTTGAAATTTCTAGACAAAAATGACTGTGTTATCAACCTCCCTTATTTTTTGTTCCAATCTTTGAAATCAATTGTTTTAAGAGTAAAACCCAAAAATTCTCAAAAAAACCCAAAGTTGCACCTGATTGCGCACCATGGTTTAATTAAATTAATTATTTTGAAAAAATCTCATGAAATGAAAGTGTCCTAGAACTGGATCATGAACGAATCCAACTTACCCGAGTGCCCAGAATCCACTAAATCTGAGGAAGAACAATCAACAGAGGAAGAACATGACTCTGATAGTTAGGATGAAGAGCCTGAAAGCCCAAAACGAAAATGTAAATCTAGGAAATTTAAATCCTGACCAAATATTAGAAAGCAAAAGAAAATTATAGAAAATTCTAAACAAGAAGATGAACAAGGGCTTGAACAAGAATTACTTGTAAATGAGTCTACTGTAGAGACCCTATCCTACCTTCATGTGCAAAATACAGTGTTGCAAATGAAAATCGATAGGCTAAGAGAGGATTTTACAGAACAATATAAAATTATCCAGAGATCCCTTACTGTTTAGATTGAATTAATTAAGCAATTTTTTGCAAATAAGACAATTGACCACCACTTGTCGAAGTCTCCCCACATAAAAGTTCTACTTCCAATAAAAAGCCTAAAAAATTGGTAAACTTCAACAAATAGGTGTACACTAATAAACCAATTGAATTTTTAAAGATCCTCGAGGAGGACAGTTCCCAAAAAATTCTTAGTATTACGCAACAAAATCAACCTACAAAACTGGATATGCCCGCCAAGGAAGGAAATGCATTAAAAAGTCTTGTCTTGGATGTAGGGATGCCTTTGGAGCCTGATCCAATGATTAACAATGAAGAACTTCATCCTTAGTAGACAAAGGATACATATCAAAAATAAAGTTCTTAGTAAGTTGAGCACATTAAAATAGTTATGGTGGAAACACCAGTTGTAGTAGTTGCAGCAGTTGTAGATCAACGGGCTAAGGAACAGGTACATCGAGTAAAATGAGAGCATAAATTACCAGAACCAAGACCACGATCATCCCGAATTTCTTCTCGGATTTCTTCTCAACATGCACCAGTTGGATGAACAATAAAAAAACTATTATTTTATTAATTATTCAGACTTATGTTTTTATGTATTAATCATATCTGTAGTATATTTTTATGGAATGACATACGTAATATGTACAGTTAATATTTTAAATGTTTTTGTTGAATTATTGTTGCTAATAGAAACTATTTATTTCTTAGTTTTGTGAAATTTATAATCTTTTGATAAATGAATTGATAAGATATTTTATGTACTTTAGATAACTGATTATTTTTCTTATTCTCTTGAAGAGACTTAGCATAATTTTGTTAAAAATATCTGTATTTAAGCTATTTTGAAAGAATTCTGGCAAAATCATGTGCATGTTTTAAAATCATTTTAGATTTTGTAAACAGTATTCGTTGAGATTCTGATAATAATTGTGATGACTTATGATATTCTTTCTATATTTAGAATTTTAGTTCTAAATATTTGATGCATGCATAAGGTTGTTATACTCTGTTCATATTATCTTTCTGTATGCATGAGGACATGCATGGACTTCAGTTTGGGGGAATGATGAGTGGCTATCTGACACATATTTATTTACTAGAATTATTTCATTGTTACAGTTATATGATGATTATAATATGGTTTATATGAATTATTATTGAATAAAGTGTGATTTAATAGGAAATTTGATTAATTACAGTAATCTAAAAAATGTGTTTGATTTATACCAAATTTGTTTGAGTTTTGAGAAAAAATGTAGAAAAAAGTGTTGATGATTGATAAAGGGACTATAGAACTTTGGAGTGCACCTCAGACAAGAAGAAGGAAAAAGGATAAAGGTAGAACTCAGTGACAATAGTAGTTGACCCTGTTACTAATGTATATTACTGATGTATATTATTTATGTATATTACTAAAGTTTGTTACTGAAGGTAATTAATGAAAAATGTTTTACTAACAGTTACCAAAGGATAATAAAGGTTGTTAAATTATATGCCACATCAATGACGACACGTAAAGTTTGGATGGCAATAGATATTTTTACTTAGAAAAATATTCATACTATCCATGAGAATATTTTAGTTGATAAAAGTGGTTATTTGCTTAAAAAAATTTGTAATCAGATTATTATGAGAAGTTTTAGATATAGATGCAAGACTGTTAGACCTTTCCTGGAATATAGGACATGAGGTCCCAATGTATATCTTGTGAATCATTCAAAATAGTATTGTCTTGTTAGGTTTGTTTGTAGGATGCCACTTGGACCAGTCATAATATTTATCAAATCTAAGTAGGAATATGTATTATGTTAGGTTTATATTATTTTGGTTGATGCATAATTATCGCATCAAAAAGTCCAAAAAATTTGCATGGCAAAATATGTGGAGAAATACTATTTGGAAATGTATCAGTTACAGTATAAATTACATAAGAGAGACCTTGAAAAGTCTCTATGTCTACTGTATTTTGGAAAAATACAAGAAATTATTGTTCTAAGTTTACAATTTTGAAGAAATGTGCCAACATGTACAATTGAATCTTCAATAATAAAAGTAGCATTTTGTTCTTCACAAATGCTAATTTGTATCAATTTCATGTGTTGTTAAATTGTATTTATCTATCACCTGCATTTACAGAATAGACATAATGTTAGTATTAGTTATAAAATCTAGTTACTGAGATAAAGTAAACTAGGGGAGAAAGACTTACACTACCCTCTATGAGGCAGGGCCCACTCCTATAGATAGTACCTGAGCTCTTGCCCCTGCAATAGTTAGAATTAGTTAGCCTTAAATTAACTACATTTCAAATTACATCAAATAAGATAGATTACACGAGTATCCTCATAAAAAAATTAATTCATGTTATAAACAAATTAGTTTACAAACAATTAAATGCATCAGTAAAACAATTCATCAATAATTAGGTGCATCAATAAATCAATTCATCAGTAAAGGTAAATTATCATTGCATCATTTTATCATACCCTGCACCATTTATTTCTGCACCAAAGTTAATTATATTTATTACTTTCCTGTACACGTGAAACCTGAAAAAGAAAATTGAGCTAATCTTAGTATTAATCCCCTCGGTATAATCTATATAGGATTCCTACTCTTTAAATCTAACCTTGATTTCTATCAGATTGATCAAATTAAATGTAAGCTCTACAACCAATCAAAACTAACTATAGATACATTTTCTAAAATAATCACCATCATGAGAATGCCCTTACAGTGAATAATGTTTAGCTTGGTCATGTGGGTCAAAGGGTTTAGGTTTCATAGGAGGGAATACACCCATAGCGAAAATATCCCAGTAATCCTGAGCAGTTATTTTGAAAAGGATTTTACCTTTAGCTATTTTTACTGATTTAACTTCAGGATCATAGAATTTAGCTATTGTAGATATTAATTTAGGGTAATGGTGCACTGAATCACAAATATAAAATGATAAGAAGGAATTGACAACACAAGTACCTTGAAGTGAAATTGGAAGACCCTCAAAGTAATTGTAATCAATTTCTCTCCTAAGCTTGGTCCTCCTCTTCCATGTCATTTTTGTATCTACTATTGCATCCAATTTATCTGCATAGCTTTTTGGCTCACCGCTTTTCTATTGAACCACTTGCTTTGCAGCTTTCGATACCATCCTTGGAAAATTTTCTAAAATCGCCCTTCTTTGACACTTTGTAAGTTTGTCTTAATACTCTATTAGCACTCTCAAGGTATTAAGCACTACTTAAAAAATGAGCAACAATAAAATTTGAAACTTTAAGTATCTCGCATGCATGTTTCCCACCATTAATGTGGTAGATGAGACACTACTCCTTCACATGCTTCAAAATTAAAAAATTATTGAACTAGCATGGTATCTTGTGAATGATGCATCATTCATTGATTGGTCACGACGTAGAACATGTCATGGCCCATGATTTATCCTTATCTTTATTCTTTTCAAGCATGACACATAACACATGGTGGGGTAGAACACATATTGAATTCTTTGACCTCTAGTTGAGAACGTGTTATGAACTACTATCCTTTTATTTTTTTGTCTTTTATCTATACAAAAAATTGAAAGAAAAATAATAAATTTATGTACATATGTTACATAGAAAAACCTTTTACTTGAATTAAATCCTTAGATGGTATCCATTAACCAACATCTGTTGCAAGCTTCCTTCTTGATCATGAAGTTGGAAATAATTATTCTCTTTGACTTCTACTACTTCAAATGGACCATCCAAAAAAGAATAAAAATTTTAGTGGTTTCCAAGCCTGGATATCTCTACATTCCACCTTAGGACTGAATCACCTACATTGAATTTTTTGAATCTGGACTTTCTATCAAACCATTCCTTGGTGCATATTGAGTGCTTCTAGAAATTCTCATATATTTGGGTCCTTGTTTCCTCCAACTGTAAGAGATGCACTAATTTGACTTACACTAGATCATGATATGATTCACCATTCTATATGGCCAACCTTCGAGCTGGTATCTCCAAATGAGTAGGCATAATGGCCTCTTTCCCATACACTAATTGATAAAGATATGTCTTGGTATACCTCTTGATAGTAATCTCGTTAGCCCATAGAGCCTGCTTGAGAAGAAGGTGCCAACTTATTTTATTGCTTTCTAGTGCCCTTTTTAGAATTTTTAGCAAATTTTTGTTAGAGGATTCTGCTAACCCATTCCCTTGAGGGTAATAGTTAGAGGAATTCTTCAAAATTATACCATATTTTCTTTCAAACTTAATATACTTTGCACCTATAAAAGCAGTACCATTATCACTTACAATGAATTTAGGAAACCCAAACCTTGTGATTAAGCTCTCCATGAATTCAATTACCATTTCTTGGTTTGATCTCTTGGTTGGAATAGCCTCAACCTATATTGTGAAGTAATTTGTAGTAGTTAAAATATACTTATTACCTGATGAAGAGTTAGGATTTATAACTCCAATGAAATATAACCCCCACTATTGGAATGGTTCTTCAACTTGGATCGGTCTGAGGGGAAATGAAGCATTCTTGTTTCTCCCTACATACCTTTAGCACTTTTCACGTGCTCTTGTTACCTTGAAGGTATCAACAAAGACAGTGGTCCAGTAGTATCCTGCCCATATTATTTTCATAGCAGTGACCTTTCTTGAGAAGTGTCCTCTTGACAACCCTTCATAGAATTCTTCAATGACCTTTTGCTTTTGATTGTCCTTCAAGCATATTAACAGAACTCCATCAAGATTCTTCCTATATAACCCTTCTCTCAACAAAATATATTTTAAGGCTTGAAGCCTATACCTTCTTATTTGTGAAGGATTAAGATCTTTAGGGAACACATCTATTTAGAAGTAACTTATCATATGATAAATCCAATTTGAACCCTTTGGAGAATTTTCCTCATTTTGTCCTGATGCTAATGGTTGACAAGTTGTTAAATGATTTGAAACTATTTTTTATCATTCCTTGGCATAGAGATCTACCTCTAACTAACTTAGTAGGATGTATCTCCATATCATATTCTTGGATTTTGGTAATCCAACTAGCTCTTTTATCTCTCAGTTCTCCTTGTAAGATGAAAATTCTAAAAACTGAGTGTACCACATAAATAATAGTTTGAATTTGAGCCAAGTATTGCCTTAAATTCAATGATTTCATAATTTTTGAAACGGGTAGAAAATGACATTTGATAATTTAACACAAAACACAATGATGCATTAAACAAAGAGACTGTGATTCCATTGATATTAAAAGATACGTGTTACAAGAGGGACATGATGCCCTTTATCCATTTCTCTTCCTAACAATGTTACAATCAATTTGATGTCTTCTTCGATCGTCCCTCAGTGTAGGTGGGCTTCTTTGTATGTGGGCCACTGTCGGGTTGCTATTGGTTTGATGTTGCTTTCCCTCTTCATATTTTCTACATGACCTATGAAGAACCTGCAAAAGGGTGTTAGTACGATGGGGGGCTTGCCTTAGTCAGGCCCCATATTTATGAAGATGAAATGACCATAAAAACATAACAAAACATGAAATAAATTGTGCAGAAGGTAATAATATGATGAAACAGAGCTTACCTCCCAAATATGGAGTGATTTGGGGCCTGTAGACCCAATTCGCCACCCGGGGGTGAACTGAGGCCGGATTCATGGGGCAAGGGGCGATCTGAGCTGTGAGGCCTCTTCTACAAAATCCTTTCGATGGGTCGACTCCTAGGCAGTTGGGGTGCCTCTGTGTACCGTTGAAATCTGACTGTGTGCATCGGGAACTGACTGTTCAATGTTCACTTTCCATTTTAGCAGAGTAACTGTGCTTTGTTGAATTTGTGAGATATCTCAATTAGGGGTTTAGGACCCACTATTTATAGGAAAAGGTAAGGTGCAGGGGGGGGTTAGATAGACTAAACCTAGGTTTGATTCTGACTAGGGTTAGGTTAAGAAATGCAATGTGGCAACATCACATTCCTTATGAGAAATATCTCATCCTCACACATGTGTGAGGATGGATTAGGGCTAATCCTGATTAGGAGGTGCTTAAGTCAATTTAGGACATGATTAAAGAAATATCCTAACAAACCCTAATTTCACACATGTGGGAGGATGTAATTAGTGTTAATCAAGATTAAGGGTTCTTTTAATCAAATTTACCCTAAAAAGGTGACTTAAGTGAAGTCAACATTAAATTAGATTTTAGGTATTGACTTGTTAATTGTTTTTGTCAACTAATACCCCGTGGGGGCCTCAATCGAGTGCAAATAGGTTGTCGGAGGATATCCCAGTGCATGGGATATGATTTTGAAGGCTTATGAGGGTTTAGGACCTGAAATCTGGTGAAGTAGTATATGGGAGTCTACACGATGCTATGACAATCTATGGTGATCTACGCATGACTCGAATCTACGTATGACTACGCATGACTACAACAATCTACGCATGTCTAGGAGGATCTACAATAGTCTACACTGGTCTACGATAGCCTAGGGGTACCTAGGATGGCCTATGTAAACCTACAAGTGTCCAAAAGGATCTACAAGTATGTAGGTATAGCAGTGTGCAACTTTTGGGTGTCTACATTTGCCCCTTTTTGTACTATACTGTGTGGAACACAGTTTAATACAAAAATGTGAAGGGTTTGTGTAGAAGGAAAAGGGATAGAAGGGGAATGGAATCCAATCAAAGGTATGTAGCCGCTCGAAGCATGACCATACAACATTGATTGGATAGCCAAGAAGGAGAAAGGAAAATAATGGGATCCAATCAAAGGTATGTAGCCGCTCGAAGCGTGACCATACAACATTGACTAGATAGCCAAGAAGGAAAGGGAAGAAGAATGGGATCCAATCAAAGGTATGTAGTCGCTCGAAAGCATGACCATACAACATTGACTTGGATAGCCAAGAAGGAGAAAGAAAAAAAATGGGATCTAATCAACGGTATGTAGTTGCGCTACATAAAATTGTGATAGCAGAAGGAAAAATGGAAAATTGGATCAATAAAGGTAGTATGTTGAAGCGTGACCATACAACATTGACTGGATAGCCAAGAAGGAGAAGAGAAAAGGAAAGGAAAAGAGGAAAGAAATAAAAACAATATCGATAAAAGGAAATGGATGATTGTGGATGCAATGAAGTGATTTTGTTGAGTCCGTATGACATTTACGATGCCATACTAGTTGCTTGAGAATGACAACTTTTGACTATTTTGCTTTTGCGACCAGATCAACGTGGTCCAAAAGTATGAATAGGACAAAAGCCTATCTAAATTTTTGTTGTTGATTGATTGATGAGAACATGGTGACAAGTGTCAAACCATTTGAACTAAGTTGACATTTAGCTTATTAAATCGTGACCAGATCAGCGTTGTCATGAAATCATTTTCCAAATGTTGCACTAGGATTATTTCAAACGTATCATCCGTTATGTACTCGATGTACATGAATGCTAGATTGACTTCTCCATGGTGACGCATAACTCTCATGATGTAACCCATGTCTGTTTGGGATTGAGATTATTTCGTATGATAATCTTCAACAAAAAATTTCATAGACAAATGTGCTAATCGCACTTTTGGATTTTTGATGTTTTGGTTGCATGCAAAACTGACTTTGGATATGAATACCCCCTCAAATGAGGAATCAACAATGAGGTGAATGGAATGCGGTGATTTGATGATGCAACGATTGATAAAAATACCAATGCATGATGATTATGATTGCAAATGAAGGTAAAAGGTAATTTTGGAAGGTTCCTAGGGTTTTAGGGGACATTTGCCTACTTTCCTAGGGTTTTGGGTGCATTTTGGGGTGTTTTGGTTGAATTCACCACCCAAGGGGTGATTTTGACCTAAATCGCCACCCAAGGGTGAATTGGGTTTTAGTTCACCCCTCGAGGGGTGAATCGGTGGATAAGGTATATTTAAGCCCTAGTTTGCATGGGAGGGGCTCATTTTGATGGTGCACGATGTTGGAAAGTGACTTGTGAGGGCATTCGATGACACGAGAGGAGCATGGGTGATGATTTTGAGAGCGACGATGATGAGAGGATGCAGAGTGGCTGGTAGCAGGCATGGGGACCCATCGGTAAGTGATATTTTGCTTTGTTTTGCTTTTGTTTTATTTTTTTAGGAGAAATGTGAATGAGGGGGGAGGTTTTCATCTCGATTTAAATTTTTTTGTAATTTTTAATTGAAATTTGAATACAAAGTGATAAACAAGCCAAATGGGTATCCAAAAACATGATCGGTTTTTGAATTAGACTTGTTTTGATGCTGATTTGACCGGGTGAAGGGTAGAGTAGGTGTGAGGTTTGACCGTCAGTTTTTGGAAGTAACGGTGTACTGACATTGATATGTTTTTGTATTTTGTCCGCTAAAGTGGGAAATGGGTATCCCATTTTGTGACTATTATATTTTTTTGACTTCGTTTGATGTGATTTTAGAATTTGTCGCTTTTAGGTGTAATTTATCAAACCTAGACTGTTAGATTTGACATGTTAGAGGTAAAATTTTTGAAAACCGATGAAAATTTCATCGTAGAAGGGCAAAATGGGTGTCCAAAAATGTTGTTTGTTTTGGTGAATGACTTCATTTGGCCTACCTTTGATTTGCGTGCCAAGGTGTAGATTAATGTTAAACTAAAAATGAGCTATAGGGAGCCCGATTTAGACTGTACTCAATGTCTGTTTGAACTTTCACCGCTAAGTAGGCAAATGGGTATCCAAAAATATGACTATTATTTTTGAATTATGTCTTCTTATGTGTGTTCGGTTTTGATGTATTTATGATAGAGTTGACTTTTAGATCTGTGTAGATTGGTATGTTGTTTTTGAATTTTGTCGACACATTTACCGATAAGTGGGCAAATGGGTATCCAAAAATAATATTTGTTTTTGTAGATGTTGTTGTTTGGCTTATGTTTGATTTGCGTGCCAATTAATAGGTAGTTGTAAATTTGAACTGGGTTGTTGGGAGTCCAAATTATGTTGTTTGTCATGTCAGTTTGAACTTTTGCCATGAAATGCCAAAATGGGTATCCAAATGTGTGACTGTTATGTCGATGTTTGTTGTCGTGTGTTTTGTGCATTGTTTAGCATCGAAGTGCATGTCAAATTAATAGGTTTTAATTTGTAAATTTTGGTTTATGAAATTTGATTTGATTGCATCGCTTATGTGGATGTCTAACGTGTGTTTTGTTGTGGATGAATAGGTGAAGATGCTCGAACCCCGTCATCGGGTGCAGAAAATGAAGGGTGTGTTTGACAAGGTGATGAATCAGGAGGATGAGTTGAAGTGGTTGGATGATATATGGTTCTGAGGTGTGTGGGAGTGTACCAGTATACACACTAATAGGGCATATATATCTACACTGTGTGAGCGGTGGGATGCTGATAGGAACACATTTCATTTTTCTACTAGGGAGATGACTATTACGTTAGAGGATGTGTATCGTATCTATAGGCTATCGATTGAGGGTGTTCCTGTGAGAGCGGCAGCTGATGAGAGTAAGGATGTAGTGTTGGAGTGGTTCTTTGGGGTGGAGTGGAGATCTATAGATATCTCGAAGATGGACTATGAGTGGTTGTGGTTGTAGAAGAAGATATCCGATCGACAGTGTGCAGCCATGATGATGATCTCCACATATGCGCTACCTGATAGTTTCGGGGTTCTATTTACCTAGAATATGCTAGACTTGGTGAGTGATATGGTTGAGCGCAGGGTTGTGTTTGCTTGGGCACCTACTCTATTAGCCCAAGTGTATCGAGAGTTACATGATGTTGTCCATGGGAGGAGGACAGGGTTGAGTGTGATTCCCTTGCTGTAGGTATGGGCATGGGAGCATATAGCTATTGAGAGGCCATCTCTATTGCCTCACCCTATGCATGTGGAGGGCAAGGAGTATTTTCCCTATGCTTTGATATGGAGCATGGTAGCTGAGCAGGGTATTAAGAGGCCGCATGAGGGTGACCCACTATTTTGGAGGGGTAAGTTTGGGGATGCGACTCCTGATGATATTACATGGAGGCCTTGGTTGGGTGGTGTGAGATGGGAGAAGGATGAGGAGCAGCTATGAGCCATTAGATAGGGTCGATGGATAGTAGGTAGATATACTTGGTAGATTGAGTATTTTTAGTTTGATCGAGTGAGGTGGTAGTTTGGCTTGTGATAGGATGTCCTTGGGGCTCCTATAATTTATTTTAGGTGGTAGGGTGATAGAGGAGAGTGGCCTATGGTGTTGCCATGGGTTGGGGAGAGGGATCCTCCTATGGATATTCTAGATGTGGTGGATGTTGGGATGACTCTCGAGTTTGAGGCCTGGTGGGCATGTCAGAGTTGGGAGCCTAGCAGAGGTATGATTGATCGATGGGTGGCACCTAATGTTGGGGTACCTCCATCGATGGGGAGGATAGGTAGGAGAGCTAGGGCTGAGGATGTGGTTGGTGATGTAGAGGAGGTTCCTCTATGGTGCTCACGATGCCACTTGGGTGGTGGAGCGAGCACCCAAGATGTGAGGGTGGAGCAGGTTCCCATGGATGTTGATGTGGATATGGGGTAGGTGTTGGGGAGAGGAGGAGGGAGGTGTTGCTACTATTGTGGGTGACTTGGATGACACCATTGATATTGGTGTATTCATGGATGCAGCATAATAGATTCCTATTGATATCTCGATGAGGCGAGATGTAGAGGATGAGGCATGGGAGCTATGGGATAGAGTTTGATAGTTGGAGGCTGAGGTGGAGCAGTTGAGGGTTGGGATGGTCAGGTAGGGGACTGAGGTAGAGTAGTTGAGAGTCATGATGGCTAGGTAGGCTCAGACTATTATGAGCTTGACTGGTCAGCTAGTTGTGGAGATGACCAAGAAGTTATTGTGTGAGACTTCTCTATCGGTACATGAGATTCCTCTCCTTGATTATGAGTAGGTGGTATCATAGTCTAGGATGTAGTCATGAGTGTGAGCACCCTCACATCAGATTTAGTGTAGTGTTGCTCTGATAGTAGAGGTTGGTGTTAGGGTTGAGGTGTGGGATCCACCTACTATGGAGCAGCCTATTGTAGATCTAGTTCTAGAGTTCATTGTAGAGTCGAGCTAGATGGAAGAGAGGCGAGTGAGCCGAGAGGGATGTGGGGGGACTCATGGTGATAGTTAGGAGTTATATACTTGATTGTAGCCTACGGGTATTTTGGATGCTATATGATGGGCATGGTCCCAGGTTGTAGCCTTCGGGAATTTTTGGATGATGATATATATATACCTTGATTTTGGTTGTTATATATGTATGTGTGATTTTGATGGTTTGGAATGTATTGTGTTTATATTTGCATAGGTAGCACAATATAATTTGTAGGTATGTATGATAAATAGATGCATATGTGTGAATGGTTTAGATCTATTATCGTTCTTTCATATGAATGAATTGTAGAGTAGTATGCATGATTATGTTTCGAATGTAGTGTGATGTGATATCGAATGTGATGTTGTAGTGAATGCACATAGAGTAAATGCAATGTTGTAATTTGATTTTGGGATGTATGTAGCATGAATGCATAATGTGATTCGATTTTGTGAATGCATGTAGGATGAATGCATAACTATAAGGTGTATCAAATGTATATGACATAGATGCATGGATGCATGTATGGACTTACTAAAATGCACCAAGGAAGCACTTGTATCATGGAATTTACCTGTATGGATGTGATCCATTCCATGATTTCAGGGATGGTGGATAATGTAAGGCATGTGTAATGGCTTTGACTAACATAGTTATGACAATCAAATCTCAAACCCTTAGCTATACAAGCATTTGTGGCAACTTATAACATAATCGGGCTGGTTCAAAGTCTGTCTTGGACCTATGTGTGTGAATGTGTAAGGTTCATTTATCCATTTTGAGGGAGGTAGGATTAACCCATTGTAGATGCTACCGGACTAGCTAGCTCATCCATCCACAATAGTGATCTATACAAAAGTGAGATGCTAATGTGAGAGATGTGTTGTCACCTGTAAGACTATTCCACTGGTAGGCAGGCTCTTGGAGCCTATTTCTAGCGATGGAAATCATCCCATGGTGTTATGTTGAACCTAAGGACCAAAGGCGATAAGCATAACATGGGTGATATCAAGAGGCATTTCCTTTTGTTTTCTGCCCCTCTTCTAATGTTGACCTATTTGATTGTGGTAGTGCTCTTTTCTTTTTTTTATTTTTTTTCTATTTTAAGGGTATTGGTGTTTGTTTTCTACCCTATTATTAACTTTTTCTTATGCTTGATCCCTTTGTTTATCCCTAGGTCATATGTTGACCATGCAAGTGATAGGATGAGCAGGGGATACCATTCTCTAGATGGTGATATCTACTCAAGATGTCCTCTTTCCTAAGCTCAAAATTGTTTAATGTGTAACCTATTGTGAGTGATCCATGAGAGAAGTTGAACCAGCCTAAAGGACCATAAGAAGAATGTACAAAACTCAGTAGCTATGGGTGACACTGGATTGCCTAAACTACAGAGTAGTCAAAATTAAACATGACACCTATGTATACCCTTATCCTAAAAAGGGGGAATGGACATCCAGGTGGTGATGCTAACAAGTGCATGTATTACTCCTACTGAGGCACATTTTGGGGGAGAATGTACAAACATGAATTAAAATTCTAACTATAAAGCATATGAATATGTGCAATGGATGTAAATGTAAATGATGCAAGTGGGGGAATGCAATATCTACAAGAGGAAAGTTATGTTGTGTAGAAGGAGAATTTTAGAAAAACCTATTTATAGATGAGTAAAGTGTGCAATGATGACAAAAAGTGTGATGCTATGATCATGGTTGCCCTAGCGTGTGGGGTGTGTGTGTGTAGTAGATGTATAAGTTGTGAGCTGTATAAGTGTATGTAATAGTCACCAAAAAGAAGGAAGATGTGAGAGTGGAATGTACAGGTGGAAGAAGTGAGAAGAAGTGGACATTGGTAACCAATCAAGAAAAGGGGATTACCAAAAGCCAATGAAGATAGGAGAGAAGAAATGAGTCAATGTATGTAAGAAGTAGAAGAAATAAGATAGAAGAAGAAGAGTAATTGAAACTACTGTCAGGTAAAATGGCATGGGTCCGATTGGGAGTGGGATGGTGAAGTGATGATGCGGCTTGGGTTGCGATTACTACTATAATTGGACATGTTGTGGATGTAATGGGATGGCATTGTTAGGGTACTATGGGGTGGTAATGTTCTAGAGGTAATGTGACGTGGGGGACTTAGAAGTTGGCTAAATGGAAGAGAATGCTCTAGTGATGGGGTATGCTCACTGTGCAACATGTTGTGCACTAGGGTTTTGAATGATCTACACTCTTCGATATCATGACCTGGTTGGTGATGGTAAATGCAAAATTGATTCTCATTGTAGTTGTGTGGTTTAGAATGTGAGGGATCAATAGGTCAAATCTCGGGTAGGTCGATAAGGCCCTGATGCATGAGATGATGGAACATTTTGGATAATGGTATGTGTGGAATAGGCATAGGATAAATGTATGGGTCTATTGGAGGTGAGCGAGGCCTGGGTGAAGGATGATCTGGTAATGGAGGCATGGGTCTGGGATCTAGCATGGGTCGAGTTTAGGGTCGAAGGAGGGGTCTATGTGGTGGTGAGGATGGATGGGTCATGGGAGACTATCATGGGTGAATATGGCAATGGTAGTGGCTCATCTGCAACTCTAGAGCTTCGATGCGAGAGATGAGATGTTGTATCTCATGGTGTTGTGGTGATGGATAGTGTTGGTTAAGGTGGTGATCGAGACCTTGCATGTGAGTGGTGTGGCCTGATAGGCATGAGATAGTGGATGAGGTCTCAATGATGATGGGGAAGAATGAAAAGGTCTCAAATATTGGAGAGCTTTCTAAAAAGATAAGCCTCATAGAGGGGAAGGTGGCATCTTGAGGACCGATGGCATAGGTGATGGCTCTAAGCGATGGTGTGAATGGGAAGGGGGCATGTTTGCATGACTAGCTTGAGCAGCTTGGGCCGCATGGGCTTGCAAAGCTTGGGAGTAGGTGGACTCACCATTGGGAAGTGGAGCGGGTAGAAATGCAGGGTGAGGTGGATGAGGTGTATACTCCCTATTAGGTGGGTGGTAGGATCCTATGGGATGATGGGGGTGATTTGTTGGTGAATAGCGATGTCTGAGATCATCAGATGGGTGAGATGGTGACCCCTATTCTTGGGGTTGGGTTGATTCCTCCTTTTCATCAAAAGAGGACATGGTGACCTGGCTATCTCCAGAGTGTGGTGAATAGGATGAACCTCGCTGGTGAGGGGAATGGTGTCGAGGTGAGGTATGATGACCTGAATGGGATGAATGCGAGGAACGCCTAGTGTGAAGGGTGGCTGGTGGTCGGGCTAGATCGGCCGGTGTGATGGGTTTTTGTTGTGGTTGTGGATGGTCCTGCATGGTGGTAGGTGAGGCCACTGTAGAGCTCTCCTACTGATGATGTGAGTCCTACAAAAGGAAAAACAAATACCTCGAGCATAAAAATGGTAGAAAGGTGAAACATACATGTATAGAGAAATAATAAAGCAAAAATAACAGATTCACATGGTGATGTGCTTAGTGATTTACTACTAGTACTATGTGACACTCGTGATAGTGAATGTGTTTGTGCATCATGCATTGAATGCATGAAGGTGCAAGATGTTGATGGGTTCAGGATCATTAAGGCCTTCAAGATCGGCTAGACGATATGCTCCTGAACCATATTTGTGTGTAACCATGAATGGGCCCAACCAGTTTGGAGCAAATTTATCACATTGCTGGTGAGGCTGACTCATGATTTGTTGGTTCTCTTTGAGAACCAAGTCACCAATATTAAACTCGTACTGATGTACCTTACTATTGTAGGCATGATGAAGGTGATCTTGATAGACTCGTGTGTGCTCGATTGCATGAATGCGATATTCATCGAGAAGTGTTAGTTGATCTAGATGAGCTTGGCGAGTGGTGTCATCATCAATGAAATCCTTCATAGATATCCGTAATGAAGGTATCTCAAGCTCAAGGGGCATGATAGCTTCTGCCCTATATATGAGTGAAAAAGGTGTTGCCCTAGTAGGAGTATGGATGCTCGTACGATATGCCCACAAGGCTAGGGGCATTTGATTATGCCAATCCCGATGAGATTCTGCTATGGTTTTATGGAGGATGGAACATATGGTTTTGTTCATGGCTTCTGCCTGGCCATTTCCTTGAGGGTAATATGGGGTAGAAAAGCTATGGTGTATGTGAAATTTGTTACACAAGGCTCGAACAGTCTTGTTTTTAAAAGATTTCCCATTATCTAAAATTATTTGGGAGGGAATTCCAAAGTGGCATATGATATGCTCTGTGATGAATGCTACAATTTTGGCTCCTATAGTTTGGACCAGTGGGATGGCTTCGACCCACTTGGTAAAATATTCTGTTGCTATGATGATAAATTTGTGATTGTTGGAGGAAGCAGGTGTAATTTTTCCAATTAGATCTAGACCCCATTGGGAGAAGGGCCACATGGACTGGATTGGTTGAAGTGCTTGGGAGGGTAAATGTGTTAGGTTGGCATGTTGTTGGCATTTGATGCAATGTTTGACATACTCACAATAGTCCTGCTCCATTTTGGGCTAGTAGTAACCCATGCAGAGGATGCGTTTAGTGATTGCCATGCCACTAAAATGGCCACCACAAGTACCATCATGGGTTTCTTGTACAACCCATTGTGATTCTTGCGGTTCTAGGCAATGCAGGAGCATGTCATCATAGCTATGATGGTAAAGGATGTCCCCCAACAAGGTATAGTAGATCACTCTTTGTTTGAAGGTTCGACATTGAGCATGGGGTAGATCACATGGTAGGAAACCTAACTTGATGTAATATTTCATTTGTGAGAACCATGGATCATGGGGTTCAGTATTTACCACATACACACCACCATCATCTGTAGGGGGTGTGGGTGATATAGCAGATCTAGTAAGTGTATGGATAGATACAGATGTTGTGTCGGATGTTGGGTTTTGTGGGATGAGGGACCCTAAGGAGGCCATAGTGTCTGCAAAATGGTTTGATGATCGTGGAGCGGCTTTGAGGGCATACCACTCAAATTGGGATAGGAGTTGTTGTACAATTTTCTTGTATTGTTGGAGAACTGGGAATTGCATAGCTAGAGTTCCTGCACTTGATTGACTATCAAAAGTGAATCACCTATGATGTGGAGGTATTTGATGTGCATAGAGTGTGCTTGTTTTAGTCCTAGGATTAGGGCTTCATATTCTACATTGTTATTGGTACAAGGGAAATCAAGTTTGAATGAAAAGGGTAGTGGTTCTCCTTCTGGTGTAAAGAAGACAATGCCTGCACCCCCAGCGTGGAGACACCTAGAACCATCGAAGAACATGGTGAGGTCAGCCATGAATTCTGGTTTGATGTATTCCTCATCTTTGGTTATGTGAAATATGGAATCATCGAGGAGTTGAATGAGTAGGGGTTGATTATCAGTCAATGGAGCTTCAACCAGTTGGTCGATGATGACTTGTCCTTTGATAGACTTTTGAGATATGAATTCTAGGTCAAATTCAGTTAGGAGCATGATCCATTTGGTTGTGCATGAATTGTGATAACTCTTGTTCATCATGTACCATAGGGGATTGTCTCGGGCGATGACAAAAGTTGTGTGGTTTAACATGTAGTGGCATAATTTTTGAGTAGCAAATACGACTGCTAAGCATAGTTTTTCCATATATCTATATCTTGTCTCATAACTAACTAGTGTGTGACTGATGTAGTAGATAGCTTGCTCTTTGTCGAGCACATTTTTTTGGGCTAGGAGTGTACCTAGCACAAGTTCTATGGCTGAAATGTATAGAGTCAGTGGTAATTTTGGGTGCGGTGGTGACATAACCGATGGTGATGTAAGGTAGGTTTTGATAGCATCGAATGCTCCTTGATAGTTATCATCCCATTTGAAGTTTACTCCTTTCTGGAGGAGATGGTTGAATGGTTGACATTTGTCTGATAATTGTGCTATGAATCTATGAATGGAGGTAATCTTGCCCTGGAGGCTACGCAATTGCTTTAGTGTGGTAGGAGGAGGCATCTCGATGATGGCTTTCACCTTACTAGGATCAACCTCAATGCCTCATTGGGAGACAATGAATCCTAATATTTTTCTTGATGTAACACCAAACACGCACTTCTTAGGATTGAGGCACACATTGTGTTCTAGTAATCGATCAAAAATCTGATGGAGATCTTCGAGATGGTCAACACATTTCTTTGATTTGGCTATGAGATCATCTACATAGTCTTCCACATTTTTGTGCATTAAATCATGAAATATGTAGGTCATGGCTCATTGGTAGGTTGCCCCAATATTTTTAAGGCCAAAGGGCATGACCTTGTAGCAAAATGTCCCCTAGGGTGTTGTGAAGGAAGTTTTGTGTTGATCGGCTGGGTTGATTCTGATTTGATTATATCCTAAAAATCTATCCATGAGGGAAATCATTTTATGACCTATGATAGAGTCAATGAGGGAGTCAATGTTGGGTAGAGGGAATTTGTCTTTGGGACAAGCTTTGTTTAGGTCATGAAAATCTGTGCAAACGTGAACGTCACTAGATGGCTTGGGTATAGGGACCATGCTGGATACCCACTCGGGATAGTCGATGGGTACTATGAAATCAACGTCTAGGAGATTTTGGAGCTTATATTTCACTATCAATGTGATAGTTGGATGCATGCATCATAGCTTTTGTCTTACTAGTTTGGCATTGGGATCTAGTATAATATTATGAACTACTATGATAGGGTCAAGTCCCGACATGTCTTTGTAAGACCATGCAAAAACTTTTATATACTTGCAAAGGAAATTTGTGAAGGCAATGCGCTCCTTCGGTGAGAGGCTAGCGGCTAATTTGAGGATGTGCAAATTTTTTGGATCATCATCGATGTCTACATCGATAGTGTCTTCGATGAGCATGCGAGATCCATCATGTAATTTTTTGGGGATAGGAATGAGGTTGAAGTCATCAATGGCTTCACTGAACTCATATTCATCATCTATGTAAATGCTCGTGTGATGGACCTGAGGGGTGGGATGACGTGGATGAGGAAGGGGCATTTTCCACCTGCAATATGTGAGGAGAGAGAAGGAAGTCTCCAAGTACTGGTATGTGTGAGATATGAGATCGATAAAGTTTGGGTTTGGGGTATCATCTCGAATTTTTGGTGGCTATAATGGAGGGGAGAGCATAAGTCTACCTCAACCATGTTGATCGATGTTGTAGGTGAAGTAGGTGGGGTAGAGTCTGGTGAGGGAGGTTGGATAGTTTGTGCACATCCTAAGAGACTCAAGGGAGGTCATAGGACAACTGGTGGTGAACGAGGATGAGAGGCTGCTCTCTGTAGCTGTCTATGTATAGGTAGGAATATAGGTAAGCGTATCGATGGTGGATCAGGCGGGACTGGGTCTAGCTCTATCGATGGTGGATCAGGTGGGACTGGGTTTGGCTCTATCGATGGTGTAGCTAGGGATAAGGTAGCGAAGTGTTCTGCCAATCTATTCATATCACAAAATGAGGAGGTATCGGATGTAGGAGATTCTTGAAAGAAATCATAGGGGACTGTGATGGTTGATGTGGGTGAAGGCGTATCTTCTAGCATATCCATATCAATGTACTCTTCCAAGGTATGTGTTGGACGTGGAGGAGGATGTAAGGATAAATCTTGGATCTCATCTTCTAATGTATAGATGATGGTTGGGTGATAACCTAGGCTAGTTTTGTCGGTGGGTGATCGGACACGAGGGTTAATGGGTGTACGTAGCCCTTGCTCATAATGGCCTAGCCTGAACCCATGCCAATGAAAATGTTGTAGGTAGCGCAAGGCAAATTGAGGGTTGGCTAGGTGTGTAATTGCATCACCAGAGCTAGATTGTGGTGGTGGAGAAATTGGTGGGGGGATCGAAGAGTCGACTCCTGCATACACAAAATTGGTATAGTTGTTAGGGCTTCCTAGTTGGACAATGGTTCCAATAGTCAACATCGAGGCTGAGGGATGACCAAAGTCTTGGGTAGATTGGATAGGGGGTCACATACATGGGCATCACGTACACTATAGTCTCCTAGGCCATTGTTTGTCATGAATATGGATATGCATGGTGTGGCATGCTCTGGAGATTGGGGTGGCGTATCCGAATCATATGAGGAAGGAGAAAGTTGAGATTCCCTAATGGTGGTAGTTGAAGGGTGTGGAGGTTGTTCATCTGAGTTGGGTGTTGGTTGTTTGGGTTCATGATGTTTGGTTGTTGTGGCTTGAACAGGATGTTTTTTCTGTGTAGGGGATGACATCGATGTAGGTGTTGGGATACGTGGAGACGTGAATGTCTTAGGTTTTGATCAGAAGGGAAGAGGAGGTGTTTGTGGTGTAGGAAGGATAGGGGCTTCCGTATGCAAGGGTGGAGGAGGTAATGTAGTCGGTTGTGTGATGGGTGGCAATGGTGGTTGTGACACCATGGGTGGAAATTGGAATGGTAGAGGTTGGGAGGATTGTGGAGGCCATAAGGATGGTGGTGAGAAAGGCATGGTAGCAGTTTTAGGTCCCCTAGAAGATGGTGCTAATGGTGCAGATATCGAGGCTTGTGTTGTTGATGAACACTGGGATGTTGAGGTGGAAGTTGGGGAGGATATCGATGCTCCTATTGACTGGTGAGAAGATATAGGGAACAGTTGGGAGGATGAAAATGAAGGTGCAGGGGGAAGGTCTATGACATTACAAAACTTAAAGGGGTCTCCATCGGCTGGGACATAGTGAACAAGTCCATTGTGGATGTACTTGAGGCAATGGTGTAATGTGGATGGGACACACTGCATGTCTCTAATCCAAGGGTGACCGAGGAGAATATTGTATTGCATTTCTCCTTGGATGATATGAAAGAGGATGGGGATCGTATGGATGCCTACATGAATAGGTAGAACTATGGATCCTACGGTAGGTCTCATGGAGCCATCGAAAGCACGTAGGTCTAGGGAAGGTATGGCAAAATGGGTTGGAGGGAGGTGTAGGTGATGCAGGGCTACTATGGATATGATGTTGATGGATGAGCCCATGTCAATGAGTACCTACTTGTAGGTGATATCATTGATATTGGCTTGTATGTGGAGGGGAGGATCGGCTCCTTCACCAACGAGTTCCATTATCTCATGGTCATGGAAACTAATTGAAGGTTGGAGGCATCGTGGGATGTTCCCTATGAAATTGACAAAGGCATTTGTGTCATGTGTCTCTAAGTCAATGGAATGTAGGATGTCATTCAATGCCTCATGATGGGGTTGAGATTATTGTAGGAGATCAAATATGGATAGCCATATGGGGGCATTACGTAGCTGATGGGTTAGGCTACCATGGATGGTAATCACATTTTGAGGTGGTGGTGGTATGGTATTAGGTATTTGAGATGTTTGTGGGGATGTAAACTGGATAGGGGGAGAAACAATAGGTGTTGTGGCACGATGCGAGTACCATTGGTTCCTCATAGTAAGGTTGATCATACCTACTACACCACGTGATGGAGGATCATGCTGGACATTGTTGACTTGGTGAGGTGGCGCTGGAGGATTGTTTGGAGGTCTAGGGGGATTGGGTCCTCTATGATCTGGTAGAGGGTTTTGGAAAATCCCTAGGTTTTGGTTCTATGGGGCTAGAGGGTTTGCTACCTGAATAGTGCCCCTATCGATTAGGTCTTGAACTTGCCCATGGAAGGAGTGACATGAATCGATATTATGGCCATGCTACCTATGGAAAGGATAGAAGAGCTACTCATTATAGTCATGAGGCTTAGGTGAATTTGGATCCAATGGGTGGATCTCAGGTAGAATGAGATGGTTGCCCTCATACAATCTATGGAATAGGGCTGGTAATGGTTTGGATAAGGGTGTAAAGTTGCACGGTGGACCCTATGGGTGCATGCCTCGATATTTTTGTGGTCGAGGTGGGGTAGGAGCATTAGCTTGGAGTGCTTGCGGCTATGGTGTATATGGTGGAGGAGTCGGTACTAGTGCTAGGGTAGCAGCTATGACTTGGTTGGCTTGTGGTGGCCATGGGTAAGGTTGATTTGGTGTGGGTCTATTGAAGCGAAAGTTGGAGTTATAGTTGGATTTGGCTCTCAACTTAATCTTCCTAGACTGAACCTTAATGTCTTCGATCACTTTTTCTTGTGAGATAGCATCTTCAAAAGTATGACTTTGGTGAAGTTGGAGGGATGTGGAAATGTGTTTGTGGCAACTCTTGGAAAAGAGTGTCACAAGCTCTGAGGTGGGGAGGCTATGGGTGAGGTCATGGATAATCGCTCTCCATATGGAAATGAACTTAGTAATGGGTTCATCATCCGCCTGTCGTAAGGCGTAGACATCAAAAAATGTGGTCTTTTTCTTGATGTTGATGGAAAAGTGCTCTAGGAAGGAGTTGGCTAGCTGCTCAAAGGTATACAGGCTATGGCGTGGGAGCATGTTGTACCAATCTAATGCTGGCCTAGTGAGGGATAGGGAGAAGGTACGCAACATAAGAGGGTTACTACTATGAAGTTGGTAGTAGGATGAGTGGTAGTTGCTCACATGTTCTCTAGGGTCTTCCTTACCTCTATACTTGTCAAATTTTGGTATTTCGAAGTGATAGGGATAGGGAGGAATGGGAACTGATGGGTGAACTAGCTCATTGCACAGTTCATCATAACAAGGCTTTTGTGGCCCATAGCTAGAGGTGCGTAGGTTCAACATTTTGACTTCATCTCGTAAGATTTGAAGTTTGGGTGTCATAGGAGTCGAGGGTTGGGCTATGGTAGGCTGACCCTATGGATGTGGTGGATATTGGTATTGTTGTTCTTCATAATACTATGGGGAATACTATTGTGCCTGATCATGATAAGGTGGGTACTGGGTGACATGTGCTGTCGTGTCTATGGGCACACTAGGTTGTGGGGTAGGTGTCTATTGTGGGTAGTAATACTATGACTATGAGGCATATGGTTGCGGCATAGGTACTTGTTGGTTTGGAGCCTACTGTACTGGTTGAGCCATGGGTGGTGATGACCAAACTGGAGGAGGCATAAAGAAGCTAGGTGCAGCTGGTGGTAGTGCAGGTGTTGGTACTACTGGCGCTAGGGGTGGTCGAGATGAGGTATCAAAAGATGGGATCTATCTCTGCCCTGGAGGGTAGGAAGTAGGGAAGCTAAACTATGTGGAATAGTTTGGTTGAGTGGGTGGATACGCTGCCAGTGTCGGTCCATAGGTAGGATGGAGATTGGTAGTGGGAGCCTAAAAAGGAATAGGTGGTGGTATCCTAAAGGTCATCATAGGCAAAGGTGGCTCTAAAGGTTGGGTATCGTACACTCCGGATACCTAGGAGATTGGTGGAAAAGCTGCTAAAAAGTGGGATAAGCTACCGAAGTAGGAGCTTGGGTTGAGGGGAAAGTATATGTGTACACTCCCACTTGGGTTTGTGCATCTTGTGTCTGAAGGGGCTACTGGGAGGTACCCTCAGATATGGTGAAGAATGGCTCTTGGGAAGAGGATGGTTGGTACTCTTGTGAAGAGTACGGGTGTGAGGTTTGAGGGAATGCTTGCGGTTCCTGCTGGGTAGGGATTTGTTGTGCAGTTTGGAAGGATGGTTTTTGGCTTCCTGTAGTGGAGGAGGATGGGTCAGACACCATTCCTATGGTAGGGGTGAATGATGCGACCTCAGGATGGGTACGGTTTAGGAGGGAGGAATCATTCTCAAATAGGGATTGAGATAGATTTTGGAAGAAGGGATGTGCAAAGGTGGGTGAAGTAGGCATGACCTCCTCATCTATGGTGAAGGATGGAGGAGGTTGTCCTGGTGCTGTGTAGATCACATGGTCATAGAATATGGTCGGTGGATTAGGTGAGGATGGGGCTGAAAGGAGCGGGTAATCCTCTGTGAGTGAAGTAGCAAGGATTTCACTCAAGGTTGACATCTCATCATGAGGCATCATGTGTGTGAATTGTACATCGGATTCTATGCATGAATCAGATGTGTCTATGATCTTCTCCTTCATGATCGAAGGAGTAAGAGTGGACTGACTAGAGGAAGGGGGAGGCCATTCCTCCATAGAGTGTGCTTGCTCACGCGCTCTACTATGGGTAACCACAGGCATAGTGGCATGTGTAAAAGGGGTTTTTAGGAATAAACCCTGTGTGATGTAGACTCAACTGTGTCTAATGTAAGTGTAAAGTAAGTGACATGTTATGTGTAGCAAAATAATATATAGTGTAATGTGTTGAGACCGGTCTGTGATCATGCAAACAATGGTAGACCGGAATCAATTCTAAATGCTGAGAAAATAAAAGTGTTATGTTCATTTTGTGTGTTGTAATGTTGATACTCCCTATGTAGAATCATAGGTAATGGAGTGAATACTCTAGCAAGTTAAGAATGTCATCAATATCAAACCTCCTGCAACACCCAAAGATGCATAGGATAGAATGGTACCACAATGTGCGAATGGTGACCTGTATGGAAGGCATAGTAAAATGATATCCTAAAGGGGTGGAACTCACTATGCTGAAGTGAGTTCACAATATCCTCTCATGAGAAGAGGTGGCACTATCTAAGACCTTCTACCGACATACCCATGCTTTCGCTTCACCCTTCGGTGAGCTTAGTCAAGAATGATAGTTACCAATTCCACAAATTATACAAGCCTTGTGGATGAAGGTGCTAATCCTATCCCACTCTACAGGTAACCATTGGTGATGAAATCTAGGGCCCAATCACAAAAGTGGGGGATTTTTTGGTGATGAAATCCAGAAAATCGCTCCTGTGGGGCTGCTAGGTGTCTAGGGGGTGAGCTGATGGAGAGTGCAACTCGATCCACACCAGTCTCGAGCGATGGATTGGGGATGAAGTCCAATCTCACCACTTGTTTAAATACCATGTGAGTGTGTGTGGGTTTGTGTTTTGCTAACGGTGTATGCAAGGTAAGAAACTAACTAGTTGCCTTTTCAAAAGAAAACTAATCCTAATGCCTTTTTGAAAGCAAATGATTAGATAACTTATATTCTTTGCAAAGAAATGGTCTAGTCCTAAATGCCTTTATAAAACAAATTAATCTACTTTCCAAAGCATAGAAACATGCAATCCAAGTGTGTGAAGTAAAAGGGGATTAGGAAACCCTAATTTAAACTATAGATTACAACATGCTTCAGAAATTAAATGACATGGAGTAGGGGATTAGGAAACCCTAATTTTAAACTTTCGAAATGTGCATTTATTTTAGCGATAGATGCTATAAATGAAGGGGGAAATAAGGTAGGATTTGTACTACATGCAAACAAAAAGGAAAATGTAAATTTATTTGTAAAATAAACTTAAGGAAGTTGCTAGAAAGTTGTAGGTCTTGAAACTTCAGAGAAATTTAACAATCCTACGAACTTGAAATGAAAGCAAATCTACACCTAGAAATTGTTATTCGACTAGTGCATGCTTTGTGCTTTCAAAATATTATAGAACAGAGGTGTAAAATGAGGCATACCTACATTCTGATGCTATGGGGGGTTTTCTTGGCCCCTGAAAGAGTCACCCCTATGGATTTGGGGGTTTTTGAGGCTTCTATGCTCAAATCACCACTCGAGGGGTGAATTGGGTTTTGAAGGCTCAGATCTGATATCTGATAGTTTAGAAGGCCTCTGGAGGTTGTAGGAAGGCCTGAGAAACCAATATTGTGAGGTTTTGGGGCTCTTAGATGCAAATCACCACCTAGGGGTGAATTGGTGACTGGTTCATGGGGCAGGGGGTGAATCTAGTTTAGAAGCTCCAAATCTGAAATCTGATGGCCTAGGGTGGTTCCTAGGGCTTTGGAGATCTTTGTGAAAAATAGATACAGTACCTAAAAACATAGAAAATAGAGAACAAAGTTAGATTCACTTGAAATAGTTAACCTAGCATTGTCCATTGTGGGGGTCCCATTAGGTGTGCTAGAATGAAATGGGTAGAAAATGACATTTGATAATTTAACACAAAACACAATGATGCATTAAACAAAGAGATTATGATTCCATTGATATTAAAAGATACATGTTACAAGAGGGACATGATGCCCTTTATCCATTTCTTTTCCTAATAATGTTATAATCAATTTGATGTCTTCTTCGATCATCCCTCAGTGTAGGTGGGCTTCTTTGTATGTGGGCCACCATCGGGTTGTTGTTGGTTTGATGTTGCTTTCCCTCTTCATATTTGCTACATAACCTGTGAAGAACCTGCAAAAGGGTGTTAGTATGATGGGGGGCTTGCCTTAGTCAGGCCCCATGTTTATGAAGATGAAATGACCATAAAAACATAACAAAACATGAAATAAATTGTGCAGAAGGTAATAATATGATGAAACAGAGCTTACCTCCCAAATCTGGAGTGATTTGGGGCCTGTAGACCCAATTCGCCACCCAAGGGGTGAACTGAGGCCAGATTCATGGGGCAAGGGGCGATCTGAGCTGTGAGGCCTCTTCTACAAAATCCTTCTAGTGGGTCGATTCCTAGGCAGTTGGGGTGCCTCTGTGTACCGTTGAAATCCGACTATGTGCACCGAGAACTGACTGTTCAATGTTCACTTTCCATTTCAGTAGAGTAACTGTGCTTTGTTGAATTTGTGAGAGATGCTCAATTAGGGGTTTAGGACCCACTATTTATAGGAAAAGGCAAGGTGTAGGGGTGGGGGTTAGATAGACTAAACCTAGGTTTGATTCTGACTAGGGTTAGGTTAAGAAATGCAATGTGGCAACATCACATTCCTTATGAGAAATATCTCATCCTCACACATGTGTGAGGATGGATTAGGGCTAATCTTGATTAGGAGGTGCTTAAGTCAATTTAGGACATGATTAAAGAAATATCCTAACAAACCCTAATTTCACACATGTGGGAGGATGTAATTAGTGTTAATCAAGATTAAGGGTTCTTTTAATCAAATTTGCCCTAAAAAGGTGACTTAAGTGAAGTCAACATTAAATTAGATTTTAGGTATTGACTTGTTAATTGTTTTGGTCAACTAATACCCCGTGGGGGCCTCAATTGAGTGCAAATAGGCTGTCGGAGGATATCCCAGTGCATGGGATGTGATTTTGAAGGCTTATGAGGGTTTAGGACCTGAAAGGCCGATGAAGTAGTATATGGGAGTCTACACGATGCTATGACAATCTATGGTGATCTACGCATGACTACGACCATCTACGTATGACTACGCATGACTACAACAATCTACGCATGTCTAGGAGGATCTACAATAGTCTACGCTGGTCTACGATAGCCTAGGGGTACCTAGGATGGCCTATGTAAACCTACAAGTGTCCAAAAGGATCTACAAGTACGTAGATATAGCAGTGTGCAACTTTTGGGTGTGTACAATTGCAAACACTTACCTCTCAATAAAGTTATCTTTAGTCTGGTACTCGTGAAGAGTTTGAATCTAGAAAAATATGGGATGTTCCTCTCCAAAATCATTAGTTTGTGTTAGTACTACTACATAGTTCTCTTCAACTCCATAGGCATATAGAATAAAATATTTTTTGAAATCAGGGTTCACTAGGATTGGGGCTAGAGCGATAGCTTGCTTAATTGCCTCAAAATATTATTTTCTTATTTCAATCAACTTGAAATTAACATTATTTTTTAGAAATTCTGAGATGGGTTTAACCACTTGAGAAAAGTCTAAGATGAACTTTCTCACAAAATTAATCTTTCCAAAGAAATATTACAATACCTTCTTGTTCATAGGCAGAGGTAGAGCTAGAATTGAATTTACCCTATAATGGAAATCCCTTCTTTAGAAACATGTCCTAATAGTTTCCCTTCATGCAATGCAAATAATGACTTCTTTGGATTTAGGGAGATACCAAAATCTATGTATTTATTGAAAACTTGATCCAAATGCTCCAAGTGAACTTAATTTTTGTGAGAAAACACATTCATATCATCTAGATAGATGAAGATGACTTTATTGATTAGCTCCCTAAAAGCATAGCCCATGGCTCTGTGTAAAGTGGCCCTAGCATTAGGTAAACCAAAAGGTATTCTTTGATAGGTGAAAGTTCCCCACTTAGTAGTAAAGGTTATCTTAAACAAATCTTCATCTTTTACCTAGATCTAGTTGTATCCTAAGAAGCCATCCAATAAGGAAAATCTCTCAGTCTCTATAACAATTTGTAAAATTTGATCAATATGAGGGAAGGGGTAGTGATCATTCAATGATGATTGGTTCATATTCCTAAAATATACACATAAAATGATATATCCATTCTTATTTTTTATAGGAACCAAATTAGCCACCCATATAGAGCACTTTATAGGGTAGATAATTTTAGCTTTTAGCTATTTGAGCAACTATTCTCCCATTAAGGATTTAATCCTAGGATTTACAAGACTTTGTTTCTATCTAAAAATTTTCCCTTAGCCTTTAGCTCAATGGTATGTTGGATAACCTTTTTATCATATACCTTTAGATCTTCATATGACCAGTCTAAAATATCTTGGTACTTGAGGCATAGGGCCTTGATTTCCTCTACTTTCTTTGGAGAACATTAGATACTAACTTTGAGCTTTATATCCTTTTCAACTTTGATCTCTTTATATGTTTCTTCAGTGACCTCCATAACTCTTGTTTTTCTCCTATATTTATTTTCAAAGAGGTTTTATAGGGTGATCACACCCTTAGGGATATGGTTTTTATTCAACTAAATGACATCTTGCTGATCTATTTCATGAGCTAACTCCTCCTACACACTGGATAAGCAATATTTCCTCACCAAAAAGTCAATAATATAATCATCACTCTCAAAAATCTACCAAAACATATGTCTATCTCGTACTGCAGGTCTAAAGACTAGTTTGACTCTTATATCCTTTGATGATCCCATATCTAAAGAAGGGCTAAAATTTGAATCCTTAATGACAAAAGAATCAACCAACATATTCAATTTCCTAGGAATAGAGTGGATATTAAGGGCATCAAAAGACTCCATCAAATCCCATACCCTATTCCTGTATGATTTTATATAATGGTGTTTACTGTTGCATTTCTCTCTCACTTGATTAACTATCAACTCAGAGTTTCCATATATGTATAGTATTTTAATTTCCCTACTCTCTGCTTGCATTAGTTCCAAGCATAAATCTTCATACCCTACAATATTATTGGTACAAGACCATGTTAGTCTATAAGCAAAGATTTTCATGCCTTCTAAAAGGGATTGTAAGACTACACCTGCACCAACTAATTTTTGCACCTTGCACGGTCAAAATGCATAGTCCAAATTTTTGTTTCTCTCAAGGATTGATTAGATATGGTAGTGTAGACACTAAATCCTAGCCACTTGTTTATCCAGGTCTTATCACTATTTTTACCAATTATATACATATTATATATATATATATATATATATATATTTGTTTAATATATATTTAAATATTAATATTTTACATTATATTTTATATATTTAATAAATGTGCATATATATGTGTAAATTAATCTCAGCCATCCATCTTGGTCTAATCCTAGCCATTCATCTACATTAATCCATGCCACCTACAAAATTTAATCTCCACCCTCCATCATGTTTTAATCTTGACCACATAAATTGTGTCATTGAAACCCTAATGTGCCCTAGGGAAGATTATAAATAGGAGTTATTTTTATGGCTCAACCCCTAAGCAACCTAAATCCTGAGTTTTCTTGATTCCCCCGCATCCTCACCTTTGCTTTCACTCACCCTCGCTCTTACGTCCATTGCCACATATGTCATCATAGACCTCGCATAGAGTAAATATGCTTCTATAGACCTTGATTCTAAAGTTTATATGACTCTCCAAAAAAAAATCCATCCTCTGTACCATAGAGTAACAAATTTGCTCACGTCACATTCATGAGTTTCTCATTAAGTGGCAAGACCTTTCCAAAGAAGATGCTACTTGGAAGTCTAATAGTATTCTCCATTCTTATCCATCTTTGAATAAAAATATTTTTGAGGAGGGGATCCATGTTATGAATCATTATTATTAAGGTTCATGACCCTTCACAATTTTACATATTTATAATCATCATCATGTTCATTTCATTCATCATCAAAAATATATTTTATACATTTTTGAACAGTAGATAATTGTCCTCTCTTAGTGCCTTATATCTCCTTATTTTCTATTTTTAATTCATTTATTACATAGCAAGGAAAGAATAACCTTCTATATTCAATCCCTAAATGCCTCTCTACTACTTCTGAGTACCCATATGCTACTATCGAGCACCCATCCTCTACTACAGAATGCATGCCTGCTATTCTTGAGAATCGCTATGAACTTTTTGCCATCCCCAAGCACCCACAGGCATTCTCTATTTCCATCGAGCACCCGTGGGAATTTTAAACTAGAATTCTATAGCCCTACTAACCCTCGAATGTCACTAGGACATCCACACACCATCTTCCTACAACAAAAATTGTAGATCAAAAAACATCAAGGTCACAAGGTAAATATTTCATTGTTATACTAATTTCATTATTTCCATATTTACATGTAGTTTATTATTTTGCATTTAGAGTTTATATTTATTATTGAGGGTCTCGCACAATGGAGAACCTCATTGTTACTACTAATATTATTTTTTCATTCTCTATGTGCAAGTTTGGAAGTATACAGACATTGAGCAGTTGTTTAAGTTGGAGTGGTTTGACCAAAGGATATTTGAAGCCCACTCACTTTTGTTGGGATCAATCGAGCATGAAGACACCACCCTGATTTTTTGGATAGGGTTTCAAAGAACCCTAGCATATTGAGATTATTGTATTGAGCAATAAAGCTTTGTAAAAACCCTAATCTAGGGCATATTTGGTTGTAATATTAGGAATCCACTTGGCAATAAATATCAAATTTATTTTTTTACAATAATATGTGTTTATCTTGCTATAAAAATCACCATTTTTTTACAAATGGTGATAATAGTGGGACTCCCTAAAGGTTTCTCATTTTTATTTACTTTTTTGACTAATTTTATGTTTTAAATATTATCTTATAGGGTTTTTAGAAGCATAGATCATGCAATTTTTGTTGTGTTAGGGATTTTGAAGGTTCGTTGAAAGTTACAGAAGGTGCGCAAACACCATGTAGTGCTTGAGGGACATCAAAAAATGCCGAAGAATGTTTCAAAAGCACCCATAGATGTTTTACAAAGAGTTAAAACAAAAATGTAGGCTTCTTTGTAAGTTTACTATCAAACCCTAACTTCTCTATTTTTACGTATTCTGGTATTTTACATTTTTTTTATATTTTTGGATTAAAAATAACATCACTAATAAATATGGTAAAAATAATCATTCTAATTTGCATTCTAGGCATTATATTAGTTATTGCCTTCATTCACTTTCCATTTTCCATATAACATATCTGGTTTTCTGATGTATTACAATTGAAAAATCTTGCATTCTAGTTGCATGTGAATTATTAAATTGCATAAATTAGATTGCATTGTAGGGTTAGAACTCATTTTTTTAATCTAAATAGGAATACCATTAATGTGTCAAAAGTATCCCCAGGTTGTGTGATTCCATGCAGAGGAGTGGACAAACCCCCCGATGTACTTCACATCCTTTAGAGAAATTGATACTCTTAATGTTGGCTTCTGATTTAGATTAGTGAAATCCATTGTTTCTAATATTGTATGTGCACCATACGAAATAGAACCTCTAAAAAGAATTTTGCACATAATTCATATTTCACATTCAATAGTAGTAGTTGGATTTCATCACCAATCACTGCTTGAGATCTGGTGATGGTGGCTTTCATATCCATCCACCAATATTTTCCCTAGACACCTTAGATTACCCCCGAGCAAACTTTATGGATTTCATCACTAGCAATAATCTTGTTTCCCCAGCCTAGACTTATTCTTCACCCATTTATAAATCATATTAGCACATTGAAATGCATGAAATCAAAATCTAAAAAAATTAATTCACACTAAAATGAGATAATCAATGAATGAGGTAAGACACATGTGTTGAACAAACTTATCATTGATTGTTTATTTTGATTCTTGTAAATTTTCAATTTTACATTTAATTTTATTGCATAATCTATATCTTGGTTTAGTAGCTTATGGTCTTAACAAGAAATCAAAAGAAAGCATTAAACCAAAACAATACATCTATGGACTATTCATCTTCATTTCCTACTACTTATGTGGTAAATCTTATCAGTTTGGTTTAGATAGATTGCACAAATTTATCTATAGGTCCATCACACACTATGTAGAATAATGATATCCCGCATAGAACACCTCCACATATCTTCTACAAATTGAATCATCCTCACCTAAAATTTACCACAATATTATCTATAAATATATGGCCCAAGTAGAGGCTTTCTACAAATAGACTAATTATGTATTATAGCCCATCCATAATGTCCTAGATCAAGATCCTTCTTTATAGTAGGAACTTGTTCCTTCCCAGACATACAACTTCACCTAGGTGTATACTAAACCTCTTTTTGAGGTATCAGTTGTACCTTCATCCCATTTCTCCATTCCCAAACCATCATGTGCCTTTAGAAATTCATATGTATCCACCTATACCAACCCCTTGTATGAAGCACAAGTTAATGCTACTTCACAAGTGCCCATTTCATCCAATTAGGTTGTAATTCCCATTACCACTTGCCCCCCATCCACATCATCTATTCCATATTCATCCATGTCTTCCAATGATGATATGTAAATTAATGAAGCATGGGAAAATTTGAACAAATTGCTTAAGAAGCAGTAGACAACTCAACAAAAAGTTCAAGTGAACCTCAAGCCTTCGCGAATTTCCACCCAAACCACTTTCATCACATAAATTCCATCATTGGTACCACAATATTTTGTGTTTTCCATACCTATAGCTCCATCGACCCATAACCATTCCATTCCCATAGGAAAACCTTGCCACAATCCTCATGCATTATCCCATTTTTAACAATCACCATCATTTCTTAATTAATCTCATCAATTCCAATCCACTCCACCTATCCAACATCATATTTTCACTCCACAACATCTTTACACCCCTTCACAAAATCATCATATGATTCAAGATTTGCACATTCCTGGGGAAGACCCTAGAATCAAGGCCATGCAACAAAATATTGATAATATGATACAACATACTCTTGGTTACAATAACCAAAATCCAACCTTAAGTCAGTTAATCAATCAACCAATTCACCCTTTGATACCATAACTACCATATCCGATAGACTTCATGGTACCAAGGTTTGACAAGTTCAAAGGTACTAAGGACCCTAAATAACATGTAAGTACATTTGTGCACTCATGCTTTAGAATTCAAAATGATAATGCTCTCAAGATCCACACATTTCCTCATATATTGGGAGGAGATGCCATAGAATGGTATAACCAATTTCCCAATCATAGTATTTATACTTTTGAATAGCTCATTGAACAATTTTTTGAATGATTTACCCTTAATGTAAAAAATAAAGTCTCATTGTCTAATATCTATGGTTTAAGACAACATGATGATGAGTCTATCTATGATTTTGGCAACCATTGGAGGGCTATCATAACCAAAATGCCATTCACCCTACCAATGGAAGATCTTATTAAGCTATTCACTAAGAGTTTCCTAAAACCTATTTCATGGATGCTTCAATTGCAAATATCGATCATTTGAGGAAGCTCTTGCCCAAGATAGTGTCATCAAGGAGATAAAAATCCAATAAGGCATACTTAAGCCACAAAAAAAGGAATGGAAAAACAAGGACCAATACAAAATCAATTATTTTGGCCAAACCAATTCAACACAAGCCAATCTGGCCAATAAATCCAATCATGTCAATCAAATGGTCATGAGCCAGTGAATAATGGCTCAACAAAAACCAATGCAACAACCACCATAACAAATTGCCTATCATGTGGTGCCCTTAGTAACCCAATCTATGCAAAACATAGTTCCAACTATGGAGAATCACCAAAATTGACAATTTGTTCGTTAAAATTGTCAATACACCCCTCTATATGAATCCTATGCTTCCATATTCTTAAGGTTGTATGACACCAATAGACTTGCTTTGCCTAAGGTCAAACCAGATGATCCCATCAGACATGGTAAAAAATATAGGGAACATTTATTTTTCCCTTATCATAGAAAAAATGGGCATGACATAAATAACTACCATGTGTTTAAGGATATAGTACAAGACCTCATTAACTTGGGGGCCATCAAGCTTGACAACCCCCTAGCTCAAAAAAACCAAAATCTTGGTATCTTCCAAACACAAATTCCTCATCATGATGAGGTGTCATCCATAATAGGAGGATATAACACAAAGACCCTTCCCAATCAAGTTAACCATGTTTAACAGTACCAAGGTTTTGTAGGTGTCATTCATGTGGGAACTCAAGGTCAACAACGACAAAACAATCGACAAGATGCATGGTAGCAACTCGTTAAACATCCCATGAACTCAAAATAAAGGGAGTCCCAACATGTTCCATCACAACCCATCCAAATTTCTCTAGGGCATTTGTACACTATATTCCTACAACAATGACTATAGATCAAAAAACGTTAAGGTCACCAGGTAAATATTTTATTTTTATACTAATTTCATTATTTCCATATTTACATGCAGTTTATTATTTGGCATCTAGGGTTTTTATTGATTTCTAAGGGTCTCACACAATGGAGACGCTCAGAGTTACTACTAATATTATTTTGTCATTCTCTATGTGTAGGTTTAGAAGTATACAGGCATTGAGTAGTTGTTTAAGCTGGAGTGGTCCAACCAAAGGATATTTGAAGCCCACTCACTTCTATTGGGATCGATCGAGCATGAAGACACCACCCTTATTTGTTGGCTAGGGTTTCAAAGAACCCTAGCATATTGAGATTATTGTATTAAGCAATAAATATTTGTAAAAATCCCAATCTAGGGCATATTTGGTTGTAATATCAAGAATCCACCCAACAATAAAAATCAAATTTATTTTTGTACAATCATATGTGTTTATCTTGATTTAATTGTTCATTTATTTAAGTTTAGTTGTTTGATGTTGTTTGATTTGCATCTACAAATGGCAATAATGGTGGGACACCCTAAACATTTCTCATTTTGATTTACTTTTTTGACTAACTTTCTATTTTATATCTTATCTTACAGGGTTTTTAGAAGCATAGATTATGTGATTTTCATTGTGTTAGGGTTTTTGAAGGTTCGTTGAATGTTGTAGAAGGTGTGCAAACACCCTTTAGTACTCGAGGGACATACAAAAATTCCAAGTGTGTTTCAAAAGTGTACATAGGTGTTTTATAGAGATTTAAAACCAAAACGTAGGCTTCTTTGTAAGTTTACTATCAAATACTAACTTCTCTATTTTTATGTATTCTGGTATTTTATGTTTTTTTTCATATTTCTAGATTAAAAAGAACATCACTAATAAATTTGGTAAAAATAATCATTCTAATTTTCATTCTAGGCATTAGATTAGTTATTGGCTTCATTCACACATTTCCATTTTCCATCTAAACTTTATGGTTTTTTGATGTATTGTAATTGAAAAGTCTTGCATTCTGGTTGCATGTGAATTATTAAATTTCATAAATTAGACTGCATTGTAGGGTTAGAAACTCCTCTTTTTGTTTATCTAAATAGGAACATAAATAGTATGTCAAAATTATCCCCATGTTGGGTGATTCCAAGTGGAGGGCTGGACAAACCTCTCGCTGTATTTCACATCCTTTAGAGAAATTGATACTCTTAATGTTGGCTTCTAATTTAGATTAGTGAAATTCATTATTTCTAATATTGTATGTGCACCATAAGAAGTAGAACCTCTAAAAGGAATTTTGCACACACTTCATGTTTCACATTCAATATTAGTGGTTTGATTTCATAACCAATCACTATTTGATATCTGGTGATGGTGGCTTTCATCTCCATCCACCAATTTCTACCCTAGACACCTTAGATTACCCCTAAGCAAACTTGTTGGATTTCATCAGTAGTAAAAATATTGTTGCCTCAGCCTAGCCTTAGTCTTCACCCATTTCTAAATTAGATTAGAACATTGAAATATGTGAAATCAAAATCTAAAAAAAATGAATTCACACTAAAATGAGATAATCAATGAATGAGGTAAGACACATGTGTTGAACAAACTTAGCATTGATTGTTTATTTTGATTCTTGTGAAGTTTCAATTCTGCATTTCATTTTATTGCATAATATATATCTTGGTTTAGTAGCTTATGGTCTTAACAAGAAATCAAAAGAAAGCATTAAACCAAAACAATACATATATGGACTGTTCATCTTCATTTCCTACCACTTCTATGGTAAATGCCATCAGTGTGGTTCAGATAGATTGCACAAACTTATCTGCAGGTCCACCACACACTGTGCAAGCTAATGATGTCCTGCATAGATACACCTTCACATATCTTCCAAAAATCAAAACATCCTCACATACAATTTACCATAATATTACAAACATAGACATGGCCTAAGTAGATTATTTCTACAAATCGACAAATTATGTCTTACAACCCATCCATAATGTCCCAAATCAAAATCCTTCTTTACAGAAAGAACTTATTCCTTACTAGCCATCCAGCTTCATCTAGGTGTACACTAACCCTCTTTTTGAGGCATAAGTTGTACCTTCATCCCATTTCTCCATTCCCTAACCATCATGTGATCCTAACACTTCATATGTATCCACCTATACCAACCCCTTGTATGAATCACAATTTAATGCTACTTTACAAGTGCCCAATTCATCTAATTAGGTTACAATTCCCATTTCCACTTGTCCCCCATCCATATCATCTATTCCATATTCATCCATGTCTTAAAATTATGATATGGAAATTAATGAAGCATGGGAAAATTTGAACAAATTTTTTAAGAAGTGGAAGATATCTCAATAACAAGTTCAAGTGAACCCCATGCCTCAGCCAATTTCCACTCAACCCACTTTCATCACACAAATTCCATCATGGGTACCATATAATTTTATGGTTTCAATCCCTATACTTCCATCCACCCATATCCATTCCATTCCCATAGGCCAACCCAGTCACAGTCCTCATGCATTGTCCCCTTTTCAACAATCACCATCATTTCTTATCAAATCTCATCAATTCCAATCCACTCCACCTATCCATCATCATATTGTCACTCCACAACATCTTTCCACCCTTCACAGAATAATCAGGTGATTAATGGTTTCCACATTCTTGGGGAATACCCTAGAATCAAGGCCATGCAACAATAGATTGATAATTTGATACAACATACTCCTAGTCATAATAACCAGAAGCTAACCTTAAGTCAGTTAATTAATCAACCAATTCACCCTTCGATACCATCATTACCATATCAGTTATACTTCATGGTACCAAGGTTTTACAAGTTCAAAGGGATTGAGGACCCTAAAGAGGATGTAAGTACATTTGTGCACTCATGCTTCAAAATTCAAAATGATAATGCTCTCATACTCTGCACATTTCCTCATACATTGGGAAGAGATGTCAAAGAATGGTATAACCAATTTTCCAATCATAGTATTTATACTTTTGAATAATTGGTTGACCAATTCTTTGAATGATTTACCCTTAATGTAAGAAATAAAGTCTCATTGTCTGATATCTATGGTTTAAGACATTATGATTGGTGAGTCTATCTATGATTTTAGCAACCATTGGAGGGCTATCATAACCAAAATGCAATTCACCCTACCAATGGAAGATCTTATTAAGCTATTCACTAAGAGTTACCTAAAACCTAATTATTAGATGCTTCAATTGCAAACATATCGCTCATTTGAGGAAGCTCTTACCCAAGCTAGTGTCATCGAGGAGATAAAAATCCAAGAAGGCATACTTAAGCAAAGAAAAAAGGAATGGTAAAATAAGGGCCAATACAAAAGAAATTATTTTGGTCAAACAAAATCAACACAGGCTAATCTAGCCAATCAAGCCAATCATGTCAATCAATCGATCATGAGATAGCTGATAATGGCTCAACAACAACCAATGCAACAACCATCGCAACAAATTACCTATCATGCAGTGCGCTTAGTAACCCAATCTATGCAAAACATAGTGCCAACTATGGAGAATCACAAATTTCAACAACATGTTTGACAAAATCATCAATATGCACCTCTATATGAATTGTATGCTTCCATATTCTGAATATTGTATGACACCAATAGACTTGCTTTGCCTGAGGTCAAACCAGATGATCCCACAATATGTGGTAAAAACTATAGGTAATATTTGTTTTACCCTTATCATAGATAAAATGGGCATGACATAAATAACTACCATGTGTTTAAGGATATAGTACAAGATCTCATTGACTTAGGGGCCATCAAGCTTGAAAATACCTAGCTCAACAAAACCAAAATCTTGTTATCTTCCAAATACCACTTCCTCATCATGAAGAGGTGCAATCCACAATAGGAGGATATAACACCAAGACCCCTCCCAATAAATTTAACCATGTTCAAAAATACCAAGGTTTTGTAGGTGCCATTCATGTGGAGGTCAACAATGACAAAACAATCAACAAGATGCATGGTAGCAACCCGTTCAATAGCCCATGAACTCACAAGCAAGGGAGTCTCAACCGGTTCCATCACCACCCATACAAATTTTTCCAAATACTACTCCACCAATCCATATTTCCAATCATTCTAATCCATCAATTCATCCCTTCAACTACCCTCAAAGACCAATAATTTCTTTGAGTAGCCAATTAACCATGAGTTTAAAAATAACTTCATCAAAACTATCTATTTATGACCTAATTCAACAATCTCCCCAACATCATGAGGCATTAATGGATATTCTAAATTCCATCAAACTCCAAAATCAATATTCCAATACCTTTAATAACTTTATAGGGAGTATTCAAACATGCATGGAGTCCTCCATCATATTTTATGACTTTGAGATGAAACAAATATCATTGAAATTATTGGACCCTCCATTGCATATAATGTGTCAAATAGATAGGAAACCATTCAAAAGAGTCTTAATTGATATCATTTCCTCCATTAACATCATCACTACATCCACCATCCATCATATTAACATTCCTCCATCTCATATAACCAAATCCACCTTCACATTAAAAACACTTAATGATGGTATTTGCTCTATATTTGGCACTATTGTTTTACCCATTGAATTAGGGGTAAAAACATTGCATACCTTGTTCCACATCTTAGAAGAATCCATGGCATAAAATGTAATCCTTGGAAGACCTTGGATGAGGGAAATGAGATGTGTCCCTTCCATATTACATCAATGTCTAAAATGCGTACATGAATGGAAAGTACATTACATACCTGCAGATTTTGAGTTGTTTAAGTATTGCAACTTCATCTCAAATCCTTATGAATCCATGCTTTCTTCTACCCATATTTTCCTCACGTCATCCACCATATAATTAATCAATCCATCCAATACTTCATCAAAATAAACCATTCCTTAAGAGCTTCCAATCATCAATTCCAACCAAGCATCCACTTCCACACCTTCATCCTCATCATCATTGAATACATGTACATATGGTTGAACTCAATCTATGCCATCCAAATCATCACCCCCTTAATTGGCCACATCCATTCCTTCATAATCAAATCCATATTCATCATCCAATGTTTCACAATTTGAGTTGTAAAATTGTGATATGCCCACATCTTCTCCATAATTCGATCCATTAGTCAACCATAAACCTCCCATGTCCACTATGTCTTCAACATCCCAAGTTGAGGTCCACCTCACCAACCATGGTATTGGTGAATATGTGGTCCAATACATCACAATAACATCACTCAATATCTCAAATATCAAGGATTTTGCTCACCCACATGACCCATATTTATCTATAGGAGAAGTATACAATATGGGTTTGGTGCCTAACAACATAAATTTTGTGTATGGGGGGATATGATCTTTGTCTAATCCTATTCCCCTAGAAGAACCCAAACAACCACCACCTGCCAATATCCAAAAAATGACCGGTTTTCCATCCTACTATTTTCACAGGTATAATTGGCAAATACATGGCTTAGTCCAATATGAAAAAGAGTGCCTCAGCCTATTGATATCCCATATCAATAAGTACATAACCATTCAGGTCTAGGTTATCACCCACTTCCCACCATATCTTCTTTTGAACAAGCCTTCCAAAGGCTTAATATGAATTCAGAAGAAGAATACCTCCATCCTGATGACTCTGATGAGAAAATGTACAAATAATTTAACCTCATGTTGATTAAATTTTTATGAATCTGATGAGGAATCAAAGCCCATCATTCCCCACACCGAACAAGGTGAGTTTTATCTCAAAATGTTCCCCATCCATGAGCTCATATTTTTCTTACTTCTTCCACAAGAGCAAGATGAACCTATCGATGAAACACCACCTTCATATCATTAATCCATCCTATCATCCAAACTTGTAATATATGTATATAACTTAAAAAAATACAAAAATAAAAACAAAAGCAAAAACACAAAAAAAAAACAAAAACAATGGTTTTTACCACTACAAAAAAAAATCATTTCATTGCATTATACTTATTTGCATTTATTTGTGTTGATTACTGTTGTCTAGGTTTACCAAGGTCCTAGAATTGGTTCTTATAGGCTCTATCCATACCATCCATTTTACCTCCTCTATTTTCCTTAAGTCAACATGAATCATGTTGACTTATTCACCCCACTTTGTAATCCATACAATTTAGCAAAGTCAATTCCTATTGACATGAGTCTTACTGATATGGATCATATTTCCTTGCCACCATGCTTTTTCTATTTCGTCCTATCTGAGGAATTGTTAAGGTCTTAAGCCAACTACATTCCTCCATCCCCTCCACCTTCACTTTCACCTTCACCTTTGAATCATGAGGTTTTCCAAGCAGGCATAAATGAGGATAATTCAGAAGAATTTGATGATATCTTGGATGGCATTCATCTAATACCAATGTCCCATCAACTTGAGGAAGGTTCTCACATATCCATTGAAGATACCATTTATGTAAACCTTATTTCAGATAAAGACAATCCCTAAATTATCAAGCTTGGTAAAATTTCATCCCAAGATGAACAAGAGCAACTAATTGCTCTCCTCAAGAGGAAGAAGGATATTTTTGCATGGTCCTACAAGGACATGCCTGGTCTTGATCCTATTTTGGTTGTCTACAATATCACCTTACACACTGATACTAAGCTGGTCAAACAAAAACTTAGAAGGATGAATCCTACCATTGCCCTCCTAATCAAAGAAGAGCTTTAAAAACTCTTAGATGTGGGTTTCATTGTACCCATTGATTATCCTTAGTGGATCTTAAACATGGTACCCATTCATAAGCCTAATGGGGCAATATACATTTGCATTGATTTTCGAGATCTTAACAAAGCATGTCCTAAGGATGATTTTCCTCTCCCAAACATTGATACTATTTTTGACACCTACGCTGTCCATGAAATGCTTTCTCTCATGGATGGTTTTTCAGGATACAACCAAATTTGAATAAATCTTGATGACCAACGTAAAACAACATTCACTACACCTTGGAGAAATTTTTGTTACAATGTGATGCCCTTTGGAATTAAAATTATATGTGCCACTTATCAACATTCCATGACATACCTTTTCCATGATTATATGCATAATATTATCGAAGACTATGTGGATGATCTCTTGGCAAAATCCAAAACTCAACAAGAGCACATTGGTGTATTAGAGAAAGTTTTTGACCGACTTCTAGAGCATAATGTAAGTTTGAACCCCAAGAAATGTGTCTTTGGTGTCACCTCTGGAAAACTAATAGGGTTCATTGTCTCCAAAAGAGGTGTTTAGTTGGACCCAAACAAGGTTAAGGCTATCATGGAGATGCCTTCCCCAAAAAATTTAAAGGAATTGCATATTTTACAAGAAAATATCCAATAAATTCATCATTTCAGTATGCAACTTTCTAAAAAATGTAGGCCATTCAATCATCTAATACAAAAGGGGATGTCATTTTCTTGGAAATATGAGTGCTAAAAATATTTTGATGACATTAAACAATATCTAGCTTCTCCACCAGTATTAGCTCCTCCTCTTCCAAGGGTCTCCTTATATCTTTATGTTTCAGCAATAGACTTTACATTAGAGATAATGCTTGCACAAAATAATGAAGAAAATCAAGAGCAAGTTATCTATTACATTAGTCAAACATTGGTAAGCTATGAAACCAGATATGATTATGTAGAAAAAATATGCTTAGTAGTGGTTTTTACCACTAATAAAATTTAACATTACATGCTTATCCACACAACATATGTCATAGCTAGAGAAAATCCTCTGTGTTATATGATATCTCACACTTACAACAAAACTTGCATCGCTAAATGGATAATGCTTCTTACTAAATTTGACCTTGAGTTCATAAGCTAAAAATACATTAAATATCAGGTCATATAGTTGATCAACTTGCATAAGCTCCACTAGCTAGTGATCATCCCTTGATTATTGATCTCCCAGATGATTTGGTATTTGCTATCACCGAACAAGAAGAAGATGTCATTCTGGAGGAATACGCTTATATCACACTATTATTTGATGGATCTAAGTGCAAGAAGGTCAAGATTCTAGAGTTGTGTTTCATACACCCCAAAGGGTACCTATCCCCTTATCATTTAAACTTGACTTCCAAAGCACAAGCAACACTGCAGAGTGCGAAGCCTTAATCTTAAGCCTTCAATCAGCTATAGCTATGGGCATAAGGCATATCAAGAAAATCATGCAAATCAAGATATTTGGTGATTCTCAACTTGTTGTCAAGCAAATAAATGAAGAATACCAATGTAAAGAACCTACCATTAAGCTTTATCATGAAGTAGCAATGAAATTGCTATCTAAATTCGAATGGTATGAAATCGATAGTTTACCACATTTGACTAATAGATTTGTAGATGTGATGGCCTCTCTTGGATAATTGATTCCAAAAGACTCCTTAGGAGAGGTACAACCTCTAATTATCACAACAATATCTAAATCTGTAATTATCCATGCTAAATATAAGGATGAAAAGGATGTTTGCTTTATCCATTCATATCCATATGAGCCTTGGTCAAGGAAAATAGTAGTCTTTCTTCTTAAGTTTTGAAGTCTCCCATATGACATGTATCGAACTGCTAAATGCACTTTCAAGTAAAAAGCAACTCATTTTGTTCTCTTAGGGGATATGTTGTATAAATGTGGTTATGATGGAATTCTCCTTCGATGTCTCAAGGCTATTGAGGCACAAAGAGCCATAACTGAAGCTCATGATGGTACTTGTGGTGGTAATTTTAGTGGGATGGCTATCGTAAAGTGTATTATATGCATGGGTTATTATTGGCCCACCATGAAACAAAAATATTGTACTTATAATAAACATTTTAAGCAATGTCAAGAGCATGCTAATTTAATTCATGTATTATCTCAAGCATTACAACCTATCCAAATCCTTTGGCCCTTTTCACAATGGGGTCTAGATTTAATTGGCAAAATCTTACCTCTTTCCTTAGGACAACATACATTCATCATCACAACCACTAAATAATTCACAAAGTGGGTTGATGGAATTCCTCTAACCTGTATGATAGGACCTATAATTGTGGAGTTTTTACTTCGTCATATCATTTGTCATTTTGGTATTCCCTCAAAAATCATTCCATAAAATGGTAAGTCTTTCAAGAACAAGGAAGTTAGAGAACTTTGTAAAACATGTAACATACAACATAGTTTCTCAAATCCTTATTACCCACAAGAAAATGGACAAGTTGAGGCTACCAACAAGACCTTAATTGCTATTCTCAATAAAATCGTCAACAAAAATCATAGAGATTATCATACTAATATTCACTTGGCATTATGGGATTATCAAACAAGCATCTGCATGCCTACTGGGGCAGTACTGTTTTAATTGGTTTATGGAGTTGAAGCAATTATGCCTCTTGAGATTGATATCCCCTCTTTGTAAATTTCTTTGCAAGAATTCATAGATGATGACACTGCTAGAAAATCATGTATTGACCAATTCACACTTCTTTATGAGAGGCAATTCAATGCATTAGAGCATTTAAGAGTTTATCAATACCACCTAAAAAGTTCTTACAATGCCAAAGTTCATCTACACAAATTCCAAGTAGGAGATATTGTCCTTAAAGAGAATAAAAAAAACTCCAATGCATTACCACATCTTTGTGATAAATTTATGGCTAATTGGTTGGGTCCATACATCATCACTCAAAAAGTGGGTAACAATACTTATAGGCCTGTCAATCTAGAGGGAGAGGAAAAACCTAAACCATTTAATGGTATACACTTGAGAGAATTCTATGCATAATGTGATTTCTATATATGTATATATACATATCTAATACACACAAATATTTTGCATTTAATTTACACATATTTCACTTAACAACAGATTGGGTTGTACAACTAGGTGGGTTAGACTTGGGTTGTTAAAACTAGTATTAGATCCCTAGGTTGTGAGACCCTAGGTTGTAGAACTCTTTGTGTGTCATATTTTGTAAGCTTAGAACCCAAAACAAAACAATTAACATAGCTCTTTTATGGTCAAAGGAAAATATAGGATCTTGCAGTGGTAATCAAATTGTTTCAAGGGCAATTGGAACAATCTACATCTATGATTAAAATATTAATGGAAAAGCTAGAATCACAATATAAAAACATAGAGCTTCTTGTTGAGAAAGGACATAGAAGTAAGAAGGAAAATCTAAGGATAAGATTAAATTTTTTTAAGGAAATTAGGAAGACCAATCAGAGAATAAAAACTAAAGAATTTGGTTAAGAACTATAAGAGTGAATTGAAGTCTAAAAGTACTCAAGTAGATAAGAAAAATATCTTAGCACCAAAGTAAGGTTGTTATATTGGTAGAGGGCCACACTATGCTAGTAAATACCCTCAAATATTTGATCATAAGGAAGCAACTAAAGAGCAACCTATTGAAACATGTGTAAAACCTAGAGCTTCAATCCAAGTAGAACAAGTTTCTCCTTATATCTGAGAGGTAATATGGATGTTTTCTTATAATAGTGCGATAAGAAGATTTATCTCTACTAGTATAATAAGAAACATACCGAAATAACCTAGATTTTTGGCAAATGGGTGGAAAGTAGAATGTGGTTCACGAAAACCTATGTCAATTGAACCCTCATATATCCTACCTCAAGGGAAAACCAAAATGCACCAATACATGCCTATGATATAATCCTTGGTGTGGACTAGCTTAAATCCCATAAAGCCCTCCCTAATTTCTAGGATAAGTGGTTAGATTTCATGAATGAATCTAATCAATGAATTTGGGTCCACTATTATCATGGCTCTTTTAAACCACATTTATTACCAACCATGCAAATTAATAAATCCATAATGAAGGGTGGTATAATTTTGTAGTCAAACTAAGAAAAAAGAAATAAAATGAGTCCAACTTAGACCTTTTCCAACAATTATCCCATATTGAATGAATTTAGGGATGTATTCCATGAATATTTTTTGGATCTTCTGCCTCAAAGAGGATTTTATTTCTCCATAGAAATCCTTCCTAGAATGTCCCCGATTGCAAGGTCACCATTTAGAATGATCCCCATTGAATTGCATGAGCTCAAGACTTAACTTCAAGATTTGCTAGAAAAGAGACTTATTAAACCTAGTTTTTGACCATGGGATGCTCCTATTCTCTTTGTAAAGAAAAATATGGATATTTAAGGTTGTGCATAAATTATTGAGTGCTCAAGAAAAAATATTCATTACCCAATATTGATGATATTTCGATTAGTTGAAATGGGCCACTATCTTTTCCAAAATTTACCTCAAATTTAGATATCATCAACTAGGAAATCCTAAAAAGGTGTAGACACCCAATTTTGACACACATAGCAAAAAAAACCTCATCAAAGCATCCTAACATTGTCCAATTAGGCATCAAATCTTGGCATGTATTATCAATTTCCAATCCTATAAAAAAATCATCAATTTCCTTGTCTTCAAAAGCATTTTGATCAAGAAAATCAAATAAATCATCCTCATACCTAGATTTAGGGTTTTTATAACCCTAAAAGGTAAGGTTATATTTGGGATATATTTTTACCTATCAAATCATCTCTAAATTTCACAAAACCACCACCATTGGATAGCCCTCAAAAAGATATTTCCAACAAGTATAAATATACCTATATTTGGATTCATATCGATGCCTAAAACTGTAAAACAATAATTGTTATCCAAAACCAAATTTGCTAGTCCTACCAAATATGTCAGTGGTGAATTTGGAAGTAGTGGAAAATTTGGTAAATTTTCAAATTTCAAAATCCTTAAAATCTGATCTGATTCTTTACCAAATTTTCCACTCATAACCAAATTTGCCACACCTGTGGTGAATTTGGTAAATAGTGGTAAATTTGGCAAAAATGATCGAGAATCTTCCACACGAACCAGTTAGCCATGGATTAAGCCTCCTTTCACCTCCAACATTGATCCCACATGCTACAAGAAGGTCTAGGATGAATTGGTTTGAATTAATCTTATCCTCTCATTCCCTCCAAGTCCCCTCCTAAATCATATTTAAGGAGACCATGGGGCAAGAATTTGGTAAACTATTCTACTATAGCAAATCTTTGCCCATATTTTTAGCATTAGCATTTCCCTATTTAAAAGTTATTCCCAAGAATTGCATAATTTTTTACTAAGCATTTGAGCATCCTTTGTGATCATTGAGATAAATTCAAGCAAGGCAAGGAGGACTTGGGAGAAAGTACTAAAGAACACAAGCTTATACTAAGAAGGGGGGTGAACAATATAATACCATTTTTTAATTTTCTTTCCCAATAAATATTATGCAATGTGTAGTTAGCAATATCAACAATAGTAATCAAAGCAATGCATAAATCACCACACACAATAGAGACACCAATTTAATATGGTTCACCCAATGTGGGCTACTCCACGGAGAAAATATTTCACTAAAATTTTCTCAATAAATCTCTTGGGAATCCTTTCCCTATTACAATGTTTATGGAATTCTGTCCAAAGGAGACACCAATCCCCTAATCAAGTTTGTGGATCTCTATCCATAGGATAACTCCTTCCTCCTTAGCTCTAACTAGTGATATTCTAGAAGAACTATTACCCCCACTACTCTGGCTAATGGATATCTATCCACTAAAGACACATGTCCTCACTACCCTAGCTAATGGATCTCCATCCATTTGAGACTATTTTCCTCTATACTAGATCACTTTCAAATCTCTATCTCAAATTTATACTAAACATAGTCCTTCGGTCTAGCACAAATCTGCTTAATCTCTATATCTAGTCTGGCACAAACCTGTCCTCAAATATGCACCAAACTATATCCTCAAATATACACTAAACATAGTCCTTCGATCTAGCACAAATATATCCTCAATATTTGTCCTCTGATTTGCACTAAACACAGTCCTTCGATCTAGCACAAATATATCCTCAATATCTATCCTCAAGCCTTAACACAAAGCTTGAATTAATATTAAATCAAATCTGCTATATCTGCCCCAAACCTTAACCCAAGGTTTGAACAAATCAATAAATCAACTCTACTCTCAAGTATTCTCAAATAATTATCTCAAATATGCCTTGTAAGCTTCCACAAAAGCTCATACTAATCTGTCCACAAGTCCTCTCTAGAACTTGTCCAAATCTGCTCAACAAGTCCTCACTAGAACTTGTCCAAATATGCTCTACAAGTCCTCACTAGAACTTTTCCAATATCATAGAAACATAAAGAGAATTGTTAGAGACTCAATATGTTTCACATTCACCACTATGCTCAATAACTTTCAATCACTCTTTTTACCACTGATTTATATAGAGAATTGTTATAGACTCAACATGCTTCACACTCATCACAATGCTCAATCACTTTCAATCAATATTTTACCATAGAAACATGTAGAGAATTGTTAGAGACTCAATATGCTTCATGCTCACAAAATTCTCAATTACTTTCAATCTCTCTTTTATTACATAAATATATAGAGAATTTTTAGAGACTCAATATGTTTCACATTCATCACAACACTCAACCTCTTTCTCAAATCAATTTAGAATATAGAATAATTTGTTTTACAGAACTTGAACCATCATATCAACACATCAACTTGACTAGGATCAACCAACTCTTCTCAACCAATTAATATTTTCTTACAAACCCTAGTCCAAGTATATGAACACTCACTCAAATATTTCCAACAATTCTTATAAAACAATCTTCACATAACAATGATACTCATGATCTTTGCAAACCCTAGTTCAAGTTCTTCACTCAACCAATCACTTCAACAACAATGCTTATAAAATAATATTCACATAACAATGATACTCATGATATTTGCAAACCCTAGTTCAAGTTCTTCACTCAACCAATCACTTCAACAACAATGCTTATAAAATAAGGTTTTATCAACAACTCTCAATTCCAAAAAACCTTGAAGCATTAATTCAAAACACCCTCAACAATGCTTACCAAACAACCTTTTCACTCCAAATTTGCATTCATAACATTCAACAATCACTCACTAGGAAGAATATACCTATACCTTCCATTTGATGTAGAAGTGACCTTAGAAAACCTGTCCCAATCACAATTTTCTCTTTTACCAATCTCAATAGTTAGATGATAAAATATCACACTAACTTCTTCACAAAAAAATTTCAATTACAAAAATAATCAAACTTAATTACACCTTATTACTCCTTCTTAAAATGATATCCATTACTACAAATCTTTAATCAAAACACTTCTTCTAAAATTCTAACTCATCAAAAGAATATTTTAACAATTCAGTTTCATCATAACCCTTTTCATAAATATCTCAAAAATAATCCAAATTCTACTTATGACTCCCTACTTAATATTGCATTATTAAAAAAATCACTTTATAAAATAATGCAATAAATTAATTTCCCACTTTACTAAGGTAAAACAATATTCCCCTAGCTTTTACTTTAACAAAAATCAATCCTTCATACATAAAATTCTTTCCTTAACACTTAGGTTAATTTCATAACCTAACTTCCACCTTATTCCTCCTAAACCTTATCAAATGCAAAATAAAAATAATTTGAAAAATTTATTACCCTTTTCACAATCCATGGACCTTGAACTTGCACCAAACTCTACACAACGCCTTTGCTGCAACTTCCTCGCCGTGTGAGCCACATGCTCCACTTGGAGCCTTAAAGCACAATATGTGCTTTGACTTCCTCTCAAACCTTAAGAGCCCTTGGCTCTTCCTTCGATGCGATGGTAACCAAACTTCGTTGGAGGCACTTAATTTGAATTTCGCATGAGCTCTTTGTATAATGTGGATGCTATTATTTTGGATGCCAATATTTGGAATGGCTAAGGTATTAATACCTAATGCCTTCTTTGTCATGCACGTCGATGGAGGAAATACATTGGGGAGTCGGTGCTAACATTTGCCTTCGAATTATTTTAAATTATAATTATTTAAATTCCAAAGAATTTAAATATTATAAATTTAATATTTTAAATCTTCTTTGGGCTTTATTAAAAATTAAAGCCTCCTTAGGTTTTAGAAAACCTTTTTAATTTGCCCACCTAAGGTTTTAATAAGTACCTTTTATTTTGCCCAACCATGGTTTTAATAAAAATCTTTTACATAATATTTAAAAATAAATATTATGAAGCTCTTTTTCCATCAACCTTTTGCATTGCTCCTTTTGACCTTTTGACATCAACGACAGTTCATTCCTTGACATCAATGACAACTTCATTAACTCAAAATTTCCAAGGAGGTCACCATTGGAGGTAAGAAAGAGAGATATCCTAGCTTCTTTATTCTCTCTTCTCACCTTGGATTCATAGCATTTTGTCCTCTAGGTTGTATCCTTGCTAACTTATCACATATCTTTTATGCATTTTATCTCTTATATTCTAATTTCTTTGGTAGGATTTTAATCCTTCTCTTTGGAATCCCTTAACTTTATTTTGCAAGAACTTAACAGTGTTTTGGCAGCCTTCTTATTAAATTTTTGAATCCTTATCGTCATCTCTAACACTTATTTGCAGACTTATTTTAGTTTGCATCTATATTTTGCCATATTTTATCTCTAATCCTTTTGTTTTGCAAGATTTTCATCACACTTCCTTCACATATTTTTAGATTAAATCCCTATTAAATATCTTGACTACAACTTTTATATCTTAACTACAACATAATAATCTCTATTATCTTCTTCCATGTCATTTTGTTTTCATATATTAAGCATTTTTTCTTTCTATTTACCTTTATTCAAGCATTTACATAACATCTCTTTCATTTTATAAACTCATTTTTTAAAGTAAATTTCTTGTCATTTGAGTATTAATTTTCTTTTGTCAAGTTAAATTGGTTGTCTCTTATATTTCCTAACACTTAGTATTGGATTTTAGATCCTTAATACTTTTTTTACATCTAATTTTAGTTCTATTTTCTTATATTCACATGTTCATTTATTTTAGGGTTTGAGTAATTTCTCAACATAGTTTATTAAATTCTCAAATGTTTTACTATAATTCATTGATATAATATTTTTGGAAGTTAGTTTAACCCTAATACAACATTCCTTAACCTTCTGATTGCACCCCACAACCTCTAATAACTCTAATTTGTTAGATTTGTAGACCCCTAAGGGTATTTCACCCTTTCCTTCCATAATTAAAATTTTAGTCCTTAAATTATCTATTAAAAAGGTTTAATTCCCTATTTTTCTTACACATAAATCTTCTAAATTATAGTGGGATCCTTCCCTATCAATTTCAGCCAAAACCCCTTTCAATTTGATCCTAAATTTGCCCTAAAGCTTCAGAAATCCTACCCAGGACCAAATTCACCACACCTATGGTGAATTTGGCAAAACCAAGTTTTAGAGCCCTTGATTTTATTATCCATAGACCTTGTATATCATAGTAGGATCCTTATCACCAAGTTTTAACCCAATAGCATAATCATAACTAGCCAAAATCAATCCTGAAACCTCAAAAACCTTACCTAGGACCAAATTCGCCACCCCTATGGTGAATTTGGTCACCAGAGTTACAAAACCAAATTCACCACTCATACCAAATTTGCTAGTGGTAAATTTTGCATACCTAATGGCAAATTTGGAAATAGGCTAGATTCCACTCCAAGAAGTAAGCATAATTATTTTTTTATCAATAAGGAGTTTGATAAGTTGTTTAGACAAGTTTTTACCCTATCCAACCCTCAAACAGACCCCTTAAACTAAAAAACCTATTTTTTTTAGTTTTTGTGCAGGTTTTACCAAATTCACCACCCTTGTGGAAAATTTGGCATCAGTGGCAAATTTGGCACTTTTAGTGGTGAATTTGGTAAACAAACTCTGGTAGAGGTAATCTGGCCACTTGGACCATCCCTAACTTAGCAATTTGATTTTCTCTGCATTCTGTTTCTAATTTTTTATTGTTTTGAAACATAAATCATACTTCTTTGGGGAAATCAAGGAATCCTATTTAAAAAACCCAAATAATTTACAAAACATTGCAATTTCTTCACAAAATGCCTTAGTTTATTTACAAAACACTAAAAGACTAATCAATTAAGGAACCCTAGGCTTAGTTTTAGTATTTCCTTGAAATTAAAAGTATTAAGGCAAGAAATTGAAAATCATATAGTTGCATTTAGGCTAGCTTGTTTGATTGCATCTCTCTTTTCTTGCCCTAAAATTAAAATTTCCTTAGTATAGTGCATTTAAAACTTGAAGTGCACATAGGTTAGCTCTTGTTTGCTTGTATTTGTGTGATTTAAACTAAGTATTACATATAATATTATTCTTGGTGATTTAGGTTCAAATAACTGTCAAGGCTCGATAAAGATTAAATATTAATAGAGATCCAAAACTTTTAGGTGTTTGTCTTCATTGAACCATAAACACCGTAAAACAAGCATTATATCAACCTCATACAACCATAGAAAAAACATAAAAGTAGGGGTCTATTTGTGTTGAGGATTTTCATATCCTCAATATCTCCTTTGGAAAGAGGTCCTCAAGTGGGGAAGCAGATATTCTAACAAATATCCCCCGTGCACACTTGAAATTAATTATATCTAAGGGGAAAAGAACATGATATTTTATTGTTGTCTACATAAATTGGTGAACCCGATATGAACACTCCTTTTGCCTTAACTAAGATAAAATTTTGTTGAACTTAAACATACCATCTAACTTTCTTGCTTAGTTTACATTGCATTAAATTAAGATAACAAGAACATAACCAATTGCTAATCCTACTAGGGGAAGGTTAATGACCCCCTTGAGTAAACCGACGTATGAAATTTAGGGGAGCAATATCCTTTAGAAAGTATATTATGGTGGATTAGTTGGATTCATAAGGAGGGTTTTTTTATCTAGGTGACATAAGGGTATAAAACATATTCTCTTCTTTGCTATAAGTACTCTGGAAACAAAAATTTAATAAATTAAGCCCTCTTTGAAGCTAAGTCCTCTAACCATGTCACAACATCTTTTTAACACCCGAAAAAAGGGTGTCCCTATTCCTTCATAGGAAGGATTGTCATCTAAAGGACAATTTGAAAAGGCAAACCCTTAGTCACAACAAGTACTAAGGGAACAATTAATTTTTGAACAAATTATTTATCAAACTATGGATAATATTTGAGATTATATCAAAAGAAATAAAGACATCATATTGGATGTTCTTAAAGAATAATTTAGAGAAAAAGCAGAAGTGGAATCCGCCACAATGCATGAAAACATAGGTTATTCTAATGAACAATCAATATCCACTCAAATAAATGAAATTCAAAACACCTTGGCAAGTCTCAATGTGGCTACAACACAACCTACTGATTCTACAATACCTCCTGCCTTGTCTATGGAAATACCCACTTCAGGAAACCATTTTCAACTTTTCCTAGTGAAACAACTAATTCTAAATATCCCTTTTTTACTCTCAACACATGACCTAATCAGGTTCCTCACATCATGACTTCAAATTAAAATGTTTCAACTCTTACAAGTATGCCTTTTGCAACACATACATTTTCTCAATCATATACTCGACCTCCATAAAATGACATTCAAAATATAAATACAAAAATTTTAGACTTGGAAAATGGAGATGCCAAGTTCGAAGAAGTCAAGCACCAAATTGCCTCCCTTCAAGGGATAATTAAACTTAAATACTCTTGTTGGTAAAAAAATTGGCATTGAACAAGTGAGAGGTATACCCGAAGGTTTTTTACTAGCATTGAATGACTACCCGATCTAGGAGAGGCAGAGGTGGTTGATCTGTAGAGAAGGCTAGCTCCTTTAGTTCTAGCTAACTACACTACAAAGGGAACAAGGGGGAAAAGAGAATGAGAAAGAAAGCAAAGGAGGTAGTAGCAAGAACTGACAAGGATGGTGCATGGTTGTATCAATACACACTCCTTCAATGTTATAGGTGTAAATAGTAGTGAATCACCTAATAGATCATCTTGCCCTATCTATCACTTCTTTAGCTCGATGTGTAGGGGTAATTTCTAGAACCAATGGGAAGGTGCATGAAATCCAAGAAGCAGAATTAGAGTGCTCCCACCTAATTGGATTTAACAAAAATAAACCTTGATACCCAATTGTGAATGCAAATTCTAAAACCACCCAGTTAGACCCATAAAATCTAGATAGAAGAATTAAACAAATCAATTCAGATGACCATCACAAAAATAAACATTCACACAAAGGATAAAACAGAATGAAGGATAGATGAAAATACCAAAAAGTGATTCACTACAATTTTCAAGGGATGAAGAATTACATATGAATTGTAAAGGCCATAGAGCCAACCCTTGGAATTCCAAGCATCTCATTATTTATAGAAGATTTTACATTGAATTCAAATTACAGCATTTATGGCATCAAGTAGAAGGATCTTATCAGAATAGTTGGAAGATTGATTGATGTTTTATTCTTTAGAATAATGGTGGCTATTCGAAAGAAGTTAGGTTTTTTTGCATAGATATAGACCCTTGATCGCTCTTGTCAGACCTATTTGAGCAATATATTTCATCTACTCCACCCCTTAGAGCACCTTATAAGTCTGATTGATCATTGTAGATTCTGTGTACTTCCACTTGCTCCTTTTCAGATCATACAAGGGTAGCTGTGATTATTAATGACCTAGATTGAAGCTTCCTTCCCTTTGACATTAATTTTGGTCAGGGATGTACCATATTCTTAGTATCCTACTCATTTTATTTTGGGGATGAAATATTTAGCTTAGATTTTTTATACTTCTTTCCCAAATTTTCATCCATGTTTAGGAACTGGAACTTGGGACTTGTGACCATTGATCCATAGTCTGATTATTCCAGCCAAGAATTTGCGATCCTATTTTTCCATCCAATGATTGGGATAGGGATTTTGGATCTTCTTTTGAGCATGCCCCTTCTTGATATTCCATCCATCCCCATACTTAAATATTATTTCACTGTTTTCCACATATACCATCAACACTTAAAAATTGGCCAGCTCTAAGATGTCATCATCTTAAAAGAAAAGAGTGGGTGAAGAGGTGTAAAATTTCAGCCACACTCTTGGAAAACTATAGGGGTTTTCATATTGTCATAAAATTCAACCTAGAGGAACTAGGAAATATAATCATAAAATAGAGATATGAGGACAAGGGGAAACAGACAAAGAAGAAAGGAGAATGCAGAGATGAAAACTAGACATGGGGGAAGCTGGGTACAAAAAGGTGCTAGAAGAAGTGATACACTTAACAGGGTAAAAAGTGAGATGGAAGAAAAGGAATAGGGGTACAACCAACAAGAGCAGAAGGAAAAAACAAGGAATAGAAATCCAGAGAGATAGGGCCAAGGCAACCAAAATAGAGAGAACTATTACAAACAAGAGCAGCAGGAAGACGAAAAATGGAAATAGCAAGCAAATTGCTATAAAACTTGCTAGAAGGTAGACATAAGAAAAATGAAGAATAGGAAATAGTTGAGACAAAAAAACTTCACCATCAACTAGAAGAGTTTTAGGAAATGAAGGAGAGAAAAATGTAGAGGGGAAGAAAGGGCGGGGAGATGGGAAGATACAAAGGGAAAAGAAACCTAAAGTCTATTAAGTGAAATTGATATGGCGTAAACCCTTTTCCATGAGGTACTCTCTCATATTGAATTCCTTTAACCGTAACTCATAGAGGATTGGGGATATTCCAAGAGCAGATTTATTACCATTGTTTTTTATCTATTTTATCCCATACCTTCTTCTTTACACAATCTACTAATGACTCTCTTTTACTAACTACTATTCATTAGGAGACCATTCTATTTCAAGCATGATTTGTAGCCTATACTTCCTGGTCTCATTTGCATCTACCCATAGGGTGCTATTTATAACATGCTCACCTTACCTTGAGCTTGCATCTGTGAGTCCCAAGGTTTCTTTCTGTAGCTCTCAAGGATAATATAAGAGGCCGTGATAATTATTGGATGCATCCATTAGGCTATGGAGTCATGATAAAAATTCATGGAATAAATGAAAACTAGGAGGACAACATGGGGATGGAGGAGAAATGTTACATTCAATACAAATTCTTACGGCCCTTTTCCTAAAACAAAATTCTTGTAATTCCCAAAGAGGATGATGACACCTCACATGCAACTATGCGCAGGACATAGCTTTATTTAATTACTAAAAAAATATAGAATTCCAGGAATGCATGATCCTAATATGTCTATGCCATTCATCCTCTGAATGTGCAATGGCTAAACCAAATTACATTGAATTTGAGACTCTACTTGTATGGGCATTGTCCACTCAAGCTCATAATTATGATGGGCTAGCAATTCTTCTTGTTTTCCTAAGCTCTCTAGTGCTTAGACCCTAAAAAATTAAGGTGGTAATTACTTTTTCCACCTCATTCTACCTTTTGGGTTGTGATCTATCAAGGGATACATTTTTGATATTGACCTATTGTGCCAATACCACAAACAACTCCTTCTTCTGTGGTGTCCACATTTTTTGATCTGGCATGAGCTATGCAAAGGAGGTACTCATTCAGGGTTGTGATAGTTTTTGCTTTCTTGCTAATACTTGTTCTACTCTAATGGCTTCCTCATAAAGTTGGGAAAATATTTTCTCCCCATATTAACATAGGAGGATTGCTATATCAAGGCTAAAATACTGAATGTAGAATAGATACGCTTGGGCTGAGGATGAGAGAAGTATATCTAGAATCTTCTTCCAAATTCTATTGAATCAGATGTTAAAGTCCATCACATTCTCAAGAGGGTTCCTCTTGATAAATATGAACCGATTTAGTAGCTATAATATATCCTTGAGTTCACCAAATGCATCTATGAGAGCTTTAGCTAGATCTACCCATGAGAAGATGCTCCTAGGCTATAGGGTTTTGTACTAGAGCCATAATTTACCCTAAAGAGAAGTAACCAGTAGCCTGATCATCACATATTTGTGTATGATATTGTAAAGGGTGGGTAGAGAATCCATATCTTCCAAGTGCTCCTTCACACATCCACTAACGCCATCGTAACTTGGTGAACATTTTAGTGCAATTTTAGGGATATCATGCAAATGGGGAAGGCAAAGGGGACCATGATAATTCCAAATAGGGAAACTTGGTTGGATCATTAAAGCATCAGTCCCTAAAAGTCTTTGGATTATACCACCATTTTGGAGTCACCAGATGAGCATACTTTCTCTACTAACAAGGCTAGGATTGCTCATCTAACCCTGGGTTCTTCAAAAAATGAAAAATTTATAGCATAAGAAGGTAACTAATTTCATGATGTGGAGATGTTGCACAGTTAGAGTCGCCATGTGATTTTCCAAGATATGGGTAAACAAGAGTTTCCTTAAACACAAAAACTCATAGAGTTCCCTAGTAGAGTCACCAAAAACTATTGGCATAAAAACTAGCACCAAATAAGTAGGAGGCACGTCTGAAGGTTTTCGACCAACATTGAATTACCACCCAAACTAGGAGAGGTATAGGTAGTTTATATCTAAATAAGGCTAGCTCCTTAGGTTCTAGACAACTATATTGCAAAGGGGAAAATGGGAAAAAAGGAACGAGAAAGAAAAAAGGAGATCGTAGCTATAACTGATAAGGACAGTGTATGGCTGCATCAAGACACACTCCTTCAACATCATCGGTGCAAATAGTATTGAACCACCTAATATATTAGCCCACCTTGACTATCACTTATCTTTCAACTCAACGTGTAGGGGTAAATTCCAGAACCAGTAAGAGGGTGCATGAAATCTAGATAGCATAATTACAACGCTCCTACCTGATTGGCTTTAACATAAATAAACATTGATGTCCAATGGTGAATGTAAAATATATAACCACCTAGTTAGACCTAAAAAATATAGATTAAATAATTAATTGAATCAACTTATATGACCATCACAAAAATAAACATTCACACAAAGGCAAAAGTAGAATGAAAGATAGATTGAGAGACCAAATAGTGATTCACTATTATTTATAAGTGATGAAGAATTACATATGAATTTTAAAGTCCACAGAGCCACCCTTTGGAATTCCAAGCATCTCGCTATTATAGAATATTTTAGATTGAATTCAAATTACAACATTGATAGCATCGGGCAGGAGGATCTTATCAAAAAAGTTGGAAGATTGACTAATGATTTGTTTTTTAAAATAATGGCAACTATCTGGAGGAAGTTAGGTTTTTCTACAAATATATGGGCCCTTGATCACTCTTATTGGAACTTTTTGAACAATAAATTTCATCTACTCTACCCATTTGAGCACCTAAGAAGTCTGATTGATCACCATAGGCCCTACGTACTTCCACTTGTTCCTTGTTAGCTCGTACCAAGGTAGTGTAGACACCTAAAAGTCACATGTTTCTCTCTCTATGTATCCATAGGTGATTCAAGACATCCCTAGGCTATTGTAGGTTATTATAGGATATTTTAGTCATGTGTAGTCATGCATAGTTAGGCATAGTCATGCGTAGTCACACATAGTCATGCGTAGATTGTCATAGTTTGCCATAGTAGTGTGTAGACTTCCATATACCACTTCATTAGCTTTCAGGTCCAAAACCCTAATAAGCCTTCAAAATAACATACCATGCATTGGGATATACTTTGATAGTGTTTCGAGGTAATATACAACCTATTTGCATTAAATCAATGCCCCCACAAGGTATTAGTTGACAAAAGCAATTACCAAGTCAATTCTTAAAATCTAATTTAATGTTGACTTCACTTAAGTCCCCCTTTTAGGACCAATTTGATTAATTAATATTTAATCCCTAATTAACACTAATTGCACCCTCCCACATGTGTGTAAGTAGGATTAGTTAGGATATTTTCCTAATCAAACCCTTATTAGACTTAGGACCCCCTAATATTGATTAGACCTAATACTTCCTCACACATGTGTGATGATGGGATATTTCCTATGAGGAATGTGAGGCTTCCACCTCACAAACCCTAACCTAATTCTAGTAAAAATTTAGCCTAGAATTAGTTTCCTTAACTCTCCCGCCTACACTTTACCATTTTCTAAATATAGTGAGTCCTAAACCCCTAATGATATCTCTCTCCATTAATGACATAAGTACAAAAACTCTGTCAAATTCAACACTAAAGTCTGAACAATTAGATTTTATAGCAAATAGAAGCATAGTAGTAGCCAATAAGCCTCCCTACCAGAGCATTTTAGCAAAATACAACTTATAGTAGGATTCACCCCCCACCCCACGAATTTGATTTTGATTCACTCTTGAGTGGTAATTTCAATCTACAAAGCCCAAATCACCTCATATTTGGTAGGTAAGCTTCCATTTACTATTCCCAAGTGTTTAACATCATTTATTGCAAATTTTAATATGTTATTATTTTTATTTAGTCTTTATAACCAAGGGGTATGACCAAGGCAAGACCCCCAACCAACTAATCCCCTTTTGTCGGTTCTTCACAGGTTCAAATAATAAGAACACCATCAACTATAACCCGGTGGTGGATCACAAACCCACCTAAACTGAGGTATGATATAAGGTGGTATCAATATTGTTGTGAAGTTTATTGGAAAAAATCATGAAATGGAAACTTGACCCTATTGTAACCTATGTCATATTTGAATATAAATGAAATACATCTTTCTTGTTCAACATACTTTGTGTTTATTTTGTTAGATAAAATACCACTTTCCACCCATTTCATTCTGGCATGCTCGATGGGACCCCCACAATGGATAATTCTAGGCTAACTGTTATTTCATGAATCTAACATTACCCTCTATTTTATGTGTTTGTAGGTACCAAATCTATCTACCACAGAGACTTCCAAAGCCCTGGGAACCACTCCAAGACATAAGATCCCAAATCTAAAGCCTTTGAATTGGATTCACCCTTGCCCTAAGAACCTATTTCTAATTCACTCCCAGGTGGCGATTTGTACTCTAGAGCCTCAAAACCTACAAATATTGGTTTTCTAGAACTCTCTACAACATACAAAAGCCTTCTAAACCTTTAGATACTAGATATGCACCTCCAAAATTGAATTCACCCCCCGGGTGGTGATTTGAGCATAGAAGCTTCAAAAACACCCAAATCCATAGGGGTGATCTATTCAGGGGCCAAGAAAACCCCCCACAACATCAGAATGTAGGTATTTCCCATTCATACCTCTGTTTGGTCAATTTGGAAAGCATAAAGTGTTCACTAGTTAAATGACAATTTCTAGGTGTAAATTTGCTTTCATTTCAAGCTTGGAGGATCGTTAAATCTTTCTGAAGTTGCAGAACCTACAAATTTCTAGCAACCTCATTTATTTTACTTTTCAAATAAATTTGCATTTCCCCTTTTTGTTTTGCATGTAGTATAAGCCTACATTGTTTCCCCCTTTGTCTATAGCGTTTCTTACCAAAAGAAGTGCACATTTTAATTTTAAAATTAGGGGTTCCTAATCACCTCCTATATGCTATCTAATTTTCAAAATAATTTTGCATTCTAAAGTTGTAAATTAGGGTTTCCTAATCCCCTTTTCCATGTTATTTAATTTTCAAAAGAATTTTTCATTCTAAAGTTGAAAATTAGGGTTTTTTAATCCCCTTTCCATGTTATTTAATTTTCAAAAGAATTTTTAATTCTAAAGTTGAAAATTAGGGTTTCCTAATCCGCTTAATCCACACATTCGGATTGCATGTTTGCAGGCTTTGCAAAATAGATTAATTTACTTCACAAAGGCATTTAGGTCTATACTATTTCTTTGTAAATAATACGGTTATCTAATCATTTTATTTTGAAAACACATTAGGGTTAGTCTCTCTTTTGAAAAGGTAACTAGTTAGTTTCTTACCTTGCATACACCATTAGCAAAACATAAACCCACACACACTCACGTGGTATTTAAACAAGTGGTGAGATTGGACTTCATCCCTAATCCATCACTCGAGACTGGTGTGGATCGAGTTGCACTCTCCATCATCTCACTGCCTAGACACCTAGCAGCCCCAAAGGAGTGGTTTTTTGGATTTCATCACTTAAAAATCCCCCACTTTTGTGATCGGGCCCTATATTTCATCACCAGCAGTTACTTGTAGAGTGGGATAGGATTAGCACCTTCATCCACAAGGCTACTATAATTAGTGGAATTGGTAACTGTCATTCTTGACTAAGCCCACTCGAGGGTGAAGTAAATCATGGTTATGACAATAGTAGGCCTTAGACAGTTCCATATCTCTTCATGAGAGGAATTTGTGAACTCACTTCAGCATAGTGGGTTCCCCCTACTAGGTTATCATTTTAATGCACCTTCCATACAGGTCATCTCTCACACATTGCAATATAGTTCTATTCTATGCATATTTGGGTGTTGCAAAAGGTTTTGTATTGATGACACTCCTGATATTATAGTTGATTCACTCCATTACTTGTGATACTGCATAGGAGGTTCCAACATTAAAACATCACACAAACTGAATATAACACTTTTATTTCTTGTACTTAGCATTGATTCTAGTTTACCATTGACTGCTTGCTCACAAACTAGTTTCATCATCACACATCACGTAACACTTTATATTATTAGCTACGCATGAAACTCTATTATTTTATTCACACATTAGACACAATTACTTCCATATTACACAGGGTTATTCCTGACCCCTTCACATCGCACATTTGGAACTACAAAAACTTACTTCTATACTGTGCTAAGTCCCCACGACACCACATGTACCATTATACCAGTCATTACCTAAATCCAAGTGTGCAAATAAGCATGCCATAAGGGGGAAGCATCCAATGCTCCCTCTAGTTAGTCTGCCCCTCCTCCTTTGATAATGAAGGGGAAAATAGTAGACACGTTGGACCTACTCACTGAGTTTGATCCATGATATTCACACACATTGTCCCAGGGCGAGATGTCCACATCAAGTGAAGATTTTGCTACTTCATTCATAGAGGACCTCACACCTCTATCACCTCCATATTCACCCAACTCACCCACTATGTTCTACGACCACATGATTTACATAGCCTCAAGATAATCCTACCCCATTTTAACTTTAGATGAGGAAGTTGCACTGACTTCCCCCACATCCCCTACCTTATCACATCCCTTTTTCTAGAATCTATCTCAATTCTTATTTGAAAATGATTCATCACTCCTAAACCACACCCATCTCGAGGTTGCATAATTTTCCCCTATCATAGGAATGGTGTCCAACCCTTATTCCTCTATTGTAGGAAACCAAAATCCAACCTTCAAAACTATGCAATAGCCTCCTCCCCAATAGTAACCATAAGCGTTTCCTCAAACCTCATACCTATACTCTTCATAGGAGTCCCAACCATCATCCTCCCAAGAGCCATTTTTCACCATATCTGAAGACATATCCTAGCATCCCCTTCAGATACAAGATACACAAACCCAAGTGGAAGTGTACACATACACCTTCCCCTCTACCCAAGCTCCTACTTCGGTAGCTTACCCTACCTTTTCCGTGGCCTTCTTGACTATATCCTAGGTATTCGAAGTGTATGATACCTAACCTTTAGCACCAAATTTGTCCGTGATGACTTTTAATATACCATCACCTCATCCTTTCCAAGCTCCAACTACCAGTTCCCTTCCCACCTATGGATCTATATTGACAAATTATCCACCCACCCCACCAAGCTATTCCACATAGTTCAACTTCCCCACTTCCTACACTCTAGGATAGAGATAGATCCCATATTTTGATACCTCATCTCGACCACCCCTAGTACCGGTAACCTCAACATCTACACTAATATAAATTGCACCCAGCTTCTTTACACCTCCTCCATCTTGGTCATCATCACCCATGGCCCAACCATTATAGTAGTCTCCAACCCAATAAATACCTATGCCACAATCACATGCCCCATATTCATAGTACTATTACCCATAATAGAAACCTATCCCACAACCTAGTGTGCCCGTAGATACGATAGCACATGTCACCTAGTACCCACCTTATCAGGACAAGGCATAGTACCACCCTTCACAACACTGGGAAGAGCATCAACACCAGTATCCACCACATTCATAGGATCAACCTACCATAGCAGAGCCTCCCACCCCTATGACACCCGAACTTCAACTCTTACGATATGAAGTCAAAATATTGAACCTACACACCTCTAGCTATGGGCCACAAAAGCCTTATTATGATGAATTGTGCAACAAGCCAGTTCTCCTGTTAGTTCCCATTCCTCCCTACCCCTATCACTTCGAAATATTAAAATTTGACAAGTATATAGGTAAGGAAGACCCTAGAGAGCATGTGAGAAATTAGCGCTTATCATGCTACTAGCTTCACAGTAGTAACCCCCTCATGTTGCATACCTTCTCCCTTTTGTGAAGAACACAAGCTTATACTGAGAGAGGGGGTGAACAGATATAAGACCACTTTTTACTTTTCTTTTCAATTCAATATTATGCAATGTATAGATAGCAGTATCAATAGCAGTAATCAAAGCAATGCACAAAACACCATACACAATAGAGACACAAATTTTAACGTGGTTCACCCAATGTGGGCTACCTCCACAGAGAAAATATTTCTTCTAAATATTTCTCAAATAATCCTTTGGGAATCCTTCCCAATTACAATGTTTATGGACCTCTGTCCAAAGGAGATGTTGATCCCCTAAATCTCAAGTTCGTGGATCTCTTCCATAGGAGAACTCTTTCCCCTTCAGCTCTGGCTAGTGATCTTCTAGAAGACTCTGTCTCTCTATTGCACTGACTGGTGGATCTCTCTCCACTTGAAGACTCCTCACTCAGAAGATCTATCTTCAATTGTCCTGGCTACTGGATCTCTATCCACTGAGACTCTGTCCTCTATACTCTATCACCTCCAAAGCTCTATCAATAGGTTCACTCAGAACCTTCTCAAATCTGCTCAATAGGTCCACTCAGAACCTGCTCAAATCTGCTCAACAGGTCCACTTAAAACCTACTCAAATTTCTCAATAGGTCCACTTAGAACTTTCTCAAATTTTAATATGGTCCACTCAAAACCTGCTCAAATATTCTCAATAGGTCCACTTAGAACCTACTCAAATATTCTCAATAGGTCCACTCAAAACTTGCTCAAATATGCTCAATAGGTCCACTCATAACCTGCTCAAATATGCTCAATAGGTCCACTTAGAACCTTCTCAAATATGCTCAATAGGTTCACTCAGAACTTGTCCAAATATTCTCAACAAGCTCACTCAGAACTTGTCCAAATATGCTCAACAAGTCCTCTCTAGGACTTGCTCAAATCTGCATTGCAAGCTTCCACAAAGCTTACACAAAATCAGTCCACAAGCCTTCTCAAAGACTTGCCTCAAATCAGCTTAACAAGTCCACACAGAACTTGTTCAATCTCATAGAATCATAAAGAGAATTGTTAGAGACTCAATATGTTCTACACTCAATGCTTAATCACTTTCTCAACTCAATCTCATAGAAGCATAAAGAGAATTGTTAGAGACTCAATATGTTCTATTCTCAAAGCTCAATATCAACTCAAATCAATCTCATAGAAGCATAAAGAGAATTTTTAGAGACTCAATATGTTCTATTCTCAAAGCTCAATCTCAACTCAAATAAATCTCATAGAAGCATAAAGAGAATTTTTAGAGACTCAATATGTTCTATACTCAAAGCTCAATCTCAACTCAAATCAGAATATAGAATAGTTTGTTTCATGGAACTTGAACAACCACATGCATCCACTTGACTAGGCTTAATCAACTCTACTCAACCAATCACCTCAAGGAACAACCCTTTCTCACAAACCCTAGTCCAAGCATGTATCAACCAACTCAAAATATTTCCAACAATGCTCAACCACAAATCTCACATAACAATGATACTCATGTTCTTTTCTAACTCAAGTTCAAGTTCTTTGCATAACCAATTGGCTTCAACAACAATGCTTATAAAACAAAGTTTAATCACAACTCTCAATCCAGAAAACCTTGAAGCATTAAACCAACCACTTTCAAAAAGGAAACCACAATCAATCCTTTTCTCTCCAATGATATTTTTAGAAATCAATCACCCAATCAAGTCAATGGAGAATATTGCCCATACCTTTTTGATGCCAAGGAGTTGTCCACAAAATCTGTCAAACTCAACACACTTTCAAATATTTCCTTTTCAATCACAAAGAGGTTAGAGGACTTGAGTAATATCACAACAATAAAAATAATATCCCAATAACACCTTATTACTCCTACTCAATAAAATTCACCATGTCCTCTCATGAAAGAAATAATCCCCTTTGAAAAAGAATAAATCAAACTCACTTTTGAACCCCTTTACAAAAATAGAAATATCTCTTTACACACACCTTATTTCTCCTTCTAAGCAAGTTAATCAAATAGCCCTTGAAAAATGCTTTCCAACGATATATAATATGCTACCCTTCCAAAAATAAAACCATCAAAAATATCTCAATTTTCTAGGGCATAACATAACCCTTATTTCTCCCTTAAGGCTATTTAATAAAAATTAAAATATAAAAATTAACTTGCCTTGCCTCTCGGAGGGATTCGATCCCCCGACGTCTTCCTTCCCAATACCTTAACCATGGCCAAGCCACCATTGGGCCACGCACCCACACGTGCCTAAGAAGGCACGAACTGCATCAACAACCTCATGAAAACTACGCCTTTCAAAATAATCAAAATGCGCTTCGAGCGCTTTGACCTTGCAAGCAACCTCCAAGCGAATCGAATGTGGGACCTCCTGTGTCTCACCAAGCCAATACACCACTAGGCCAAGCTGGCCTATGTGCTCCACAAGTCAAACATTCCCTGCTTCAACCCTTTCGCAATTCGTAAAGTCTTTTAAAACACGAGCCTTAATTCGCATGCACTCCAAACGAATTAGCAAGGATAAAATTGATTAATGCCTTTTAGGGCATTATATATAATGCCTTTGTCTTCCATGCAATCACGTCGATGCATCGATTTAATTCGACGTCGGCTTGGTTGATTAATTTATAATATATTTAAATTTAAATTTAAATTTAAATATTATAAATTAAATTAGACCAACCTTAGGTTTTAGTTTAATTAAACCTTGGAGCCTTGTCTTAATGCACAACCTTGGTGTAACGAATATTATTTATAAAATTTAAATTCCTTGTGAATTTAAATAATTTATAAATAATTATTAAACCTCCTTTTTAACCTTTGCAATAACCCATCTTGAGCTTTTATGAACCAATCACTTAACTTGTGCTCCCAATAATATTAAAATATTATGGAGCCTTTTTCCTTTCACTTTTGCACTATTGAAGCTTTTTCTTGGATGATAGTGACAACCTTGGATGACTTTATTTCTTGTCGAATTCCTTGATATGAGTGATAACTCTATCAGGTGACATCAATGACAACTTTGACTTAGAGGACTCAAAATGTCCAACAATCTCCCCCTTTGTCATTGATGGCAACCCATATCCTTTTACTGAAACCTGACCTTCTTTTTGCTCCCCCTGGCTCAATGCTCTCTCAAATATCAAATCTCTCCCCATATCAAATCTCTTCCCCAATATACACAAATCTCTCCCCCTTTGACATCAATGGCAAAGGGTCACCTTTGGGGCATGGGGCTAAGAATGAGCCTCTTAGCTTAGCCCCTCCCCCACCTCCACATGAGGTGGTTAATTCTGGGGTGGGAGTATTTCTACTCCCCGAAAGCACTATTCTTTACCTTTATCTTTCTCTCTTCTTTTTTGAGTTTTTTGAATCCTCTAACTATTTCTTTCCAAGTCATCATCCCTATTCCTATCATCACTTATGTTCCTATTTCTGTTCTTGTTCTCATCCATGTTCTCATTCTTATTCCTATTCCTATTCCTATTCTCATCCTTGTTCCTGTTCCTTTTCTGCCTCTGTTCCTGTTCATATTCTTGTTCCTGTTCATATTCCTATTCCTGTTCATGCCTATTTCTGGAATATTTTCTCTACACCATCTTGCTATGTGACCATCATTATTGCACTTATAACACTTAATGTTATTATTCCTTGGAGGTGCAACTATCTTAGGGTTTCTCCTAGTAAAGCCATATCCTCTTCTATCATGAATCTTGCAATTCATTGCCTTGTGACCAAACTCATTACATGAGTAGCAATACCCTTGGAAAAGTTATCCTTTTCCATATTCCTATCTTTCATGTGTCCTGCACTGTGAAGCCATGTGCCCAAACCTGTGACATGAAAAACATCTTCCATTGAAGCTTCCTTGTCTTGACCTCATTGGTCTCCTGTTCTGATTGTTGTTCCATCTGTATCTTCTCTGTGCATTGTTCCTATCTTTGTTGAACTCTTTGTTGTCCAACTCATCCTCTGATGTCTCATTCCCACTTACACTGTCTTCTTCTGAAGTATCTTCTTCTGAAGTTCCTTCTTCTTCGAGACTTGAAGTAGACTCTTCTTCCCATTTCTTTTGAACTTGTTTAGAACCAAGACCTGTCTTGTTTGTTGCTCTTCTTTGTATCTTGACTATTTTATCCACACTCTTTGCACTGTTTACATACTTGTATAGCTTATTCTTGGAATCCTCTAAATCTTCCTTTAGTAGGGCCACTTCTTGTGTTAACTTTTCACATTCCAAGATCTTTGCTTCTAACTTATCCTTGAACTTGCTTGCCTTAGCCTTTGACTTTTCTAAATCCTCTATGAGCAATAATATTTCTTCATCACATTCTTGAAACTGACTTTCAAGCTTAGAGTGTTGCTTTCTTACCTTCTTTACTATGTCAAGGGCATAGATAAGTTCTCCCTTGAGATCATAGCCATTCTCTACTGAATAATCCTCTATTTGTTTACCTTTGTCCATATCATTTCTTTCTTTTGGCTTGTCTTCTATAGGATCACTCACTTCATCTTCTAATGCCATTAGAATATTTTCATCTGGTCTATCAAGTGCATCTTCAAAATCATCATCACTGAAACTATAACCATCCCTTGTGCAATCATCTTCAAGATGTCCAAATCTACCACATCTAAAACACTTGAGAATAACTGGAGTCTTTCTCTTAACTTGTTCTTTCTCTTCAACCATAAATAGGACTTCATCTCTATCATTGTCTGAAAAACTAGCATCACTATCATTTGAGTACTTACTTGCATTATCCGCATAGTAGCTTCTCTTTTGCCTTTGGAAGAACTTCTTCCCTTGTCTATTTTGTCCATCCTTGCTTTTCTTCTGGTACCTATGTTTTTCTGATTCCCTATACCTGTGATCCTATTTTTCTTCATCATTGTTGCTCTTTGGCTCTTTGCACTCTGTTGCATAATGTCCATACTTTCCATAGTTAAAACACTTAATAGATCTTAGATCTATGGTTCTTTTGGAACCTTTATCTCTTCTACCATAATTTGCTTCTTCATCATTGGAAGACTCACTACTTGATTCTATCTTCTTACCCTTTTTATTTTTGTCCACTTTGAATGCAACTTCTTTCAGAGGAATAGGATCTTTTGTTCTTATCTCAAAAGTAGTAAGCATGCCAAGCAAATAATTCCTTGTCAAATAATCACTATCAATTGATGTTTCTATAGCAGAAACCTTTTCACTATACCTTTTTGGAAGAGTTCTCAAGATCTTATCACAAGCATCAGACTCATCAACCTTCATTCCAAGACCTCTCATCTCATGTACAAGTTCATCAATCTTATTGAGATAGTCATGAATGTTTTCATCATCTCGCATTCTTAAATTTTCAAACTCTCCTTTGAGATTTTTGATTTTAGCTTTTCTGACACCTTTATCTCCTTCATATATGGTATGCAATAGTTCCCACATATATTTTGCTGTTTTACAATCCATAACCTTCATAGATTCTGATCTATGCAACCCTTTTATAATTGCATTCATAGCTCTTGAATTTGCATGCATTAGAAGCTTACCTTCCTTATCTGTAGGAGGATTGGCTACTGAATCATATCCAAATTCCACTGCATCCCAAACTTCATTGCCAAGTGCCATCATGTGAAATCTCATCAACACACACCAATACAAGAAGTCACTTCCATCAAATACTGGTATTGCATTATTGAAGGACCCATATTTTTTATCCTTTTGATCCATTGTGTTCTTAGACCACTTTTCCTTCAAGCTGTCAAACTCTTCTGAAGGAACCCACTCTGATACCAATTGAAGAACACAAGCTTATACTGAGAGGGGGAGTGAATAGTATAAGACCACTTTTTACTTTTCTTTTCAATTCAATATTATGCAGTGTATAGATAGCAATATCAATAGTAGTAATCAAAGCAATGCACAAAACACCATACACAATAGAGACATAGATTTTAACGTGGTTCACCCAATGTGGGCTACCTCCATAGAGAAAATATTTCTTCTAAATATTTCTCAAATAATCTTTTGGGAATCCTTCCCAATTACAATGTTTATGGACCTCTGTCCAAAGGAGATGTTGATCCCCTAAATCTCAAGTTTATGGATCTCTTCCATAGGAGAACTCTTTCCCCTTCAACTCTGGCTAGTGATCTTCTAGAAGACTCTGTCTCTCTATTGCACTGACTGGTGGATCTCTCTCCACTTGAAGACTCCTCACTCAGAAGATCTATCTTCAATTGTCTTGGCTATTGGATCTCTATCCATTGAGACTCTATCCTCTATACTCTATCACCTCCAAAGCTCTATCAATAGGTTCACTCAGAACCTTCTCAAATCTGCTCAATAGGTCCATTAGAACCTGCTCAAATATAGTCCACTCAAACCTGCTCAAATCTGCTCAATAGGTCCACTCATAACCTGCTCAAATCTTCTCAATAGGTCCACTTAGAACCTACTCAAATCTGCTCAATAGGTCCACTTAGAACCTGCTCAAATTGCTCAATAGGTCCACTCAGAACCTTCTCAAATCTGCTCAATAGGTCCACTCAGAACCTGCTCAAATCTGCTCAATAGGTCCACTCAAAACTTGTCCAAATATGCTCAACAAGCTCACTCATAACTTGTCCAAATCTGCTCAACAAGTCCTCTCTAGGACTTGCTCAAATCTGCATTGCAAGCTTCCACAAAGCTTACACAAAATCAGTCCACAAGCCTTCTCAAAGACTTACCTCAAATCAGCTTAACAAGTCCACACAGAACTTGTTCAATCTCATAGAATCATAAAGAGAATTGTTAGAGACTCAATATGTTCTACACTCAATGCTTAATCACTTTCTCAACTCAATCTCATAGAAGCATAAAGAGAATTGTTAGAGACTCAATATGTTCTATTCTCAAATCTCAATCTCAACTCAAATCAATCTCATAGAAGCATAAAGAGAATTTTTAGAGACTCAATATGTTCTATTCTCAAAGCTCAATCTCAACTCAAATCAATCTCATAGAAGCATAAAGAGAATTGTTAGAGACTCAATATGTTCTATTCTCAAAGCTCAATCTCAACTCAAATCATAATATAGAATAGTTTGTTTCATGGAACTTGAACAACCACATGCATCCACTTGACTAGGCTTAATCAACTCTACTCAACCAATCACCTCAAGGAACAACCCTTTCTCACAAACCCTAGTCCAAGCATGTATCAACCAACTCAAAATATTTCCAATAATGCTCAACCACAAATCTCACATAACAATGATACTCATGTTCTTTTCTAACTCAAGTTCAAGTTCTTTGCATAACCAATTGGCTTCAACAACAATGCTTATAAAACAAAGTTTAATCACAACTCTCAATCCAAAAAACCTTGAAGCATTAAACCAACCACTTTCGAAAAGGAAACCACAATCAATCCTTTTCTCTCCAATGATATTTTCAGAAATCAATCACCCAATCAAGTCAATGGAGAATATTGCCCATACCTTTTTGATGCCAAGGAGTTGTCCACAAAATCTGTCAAACTCAACACACTTTCAAATATTTCCTTTTCAATCACAAAGAGGTTAGAGGACTTGAGTAATATCACAACAATAAAAATAATATCCCAATAACACCTTATTACTCCTACTCAATAAAATTCACCATGTCCTCTCATGAAAGAAATAATCCCCTTTGAAAAAGAATAAATCAAACTCACTTTTGAACCCCTTTACAAAAATAGAAATATCTCTTTACACACACCTTATTTCTCCTTCTAAGAAAGTTAATCAAATAGCCCTTGAAAAATGCTTTCCAATGATATATAATATGCTACCCTTCCAAAAATAAAACCATAAAAAATCTCTCAATTTTCTAGGGCATAGCATAACCCTTATTTCTCCCTTAAGGCTATTTAATAAAAATTAAAATATAAAAAATTAACTTGCCTTGCCTCTCGGAGGGATTCGATCCCCCAACGTCTTCCTTCCCAATGCCTTAACCATGGCCAAGCCATCATTGGGCCATGCACCCACACGTGCCTAAGAAGGCATGAACTACATCAACAACCTCATGAAAACTACGCCTTTCAAAATAATCAAAATATGCTTCGAGCGCTTTGACCTTGCAAGCAACCTCCAAGCGAATCGAATGCAGGACCTCCTATGTCTCGCCAAGCCAATGCACCACTAGGCCAAGCTGGCCTATGTGCTCCACAAGTCAAACGTTCCCTACTTCAACCCTTTCACAATTCGTAAAGTCTTTTAAAACACGAGCCTTAATTCGCATGCACTCCAAACGAATTAGCAAGGATAAAATTGATTAATGCCTTTTAGGGCATTATATATAATGCCTTTGTCTTCCATGCAATCACGTCGGTGCATCGATTTAATTCGATCGACTTGGTTGATTAATTTATAATATATTTAAATTTAAATTTAAATTTAAATATTATAAATTAAATTAGACCAACCTTAGGTTTTAGTTTAATTAAACCTTGGAGCCTTGTCTTAATGCACAACCTTGGTGTAACGAATATTATTTATAAAATTTAAATTCCTTGTGAATTTAAATAATTTATAAATAATTATTAAACCTCCTTTTTAACCTTGGCAATAACCCATCTTGAGCTTTTATGAACCAATCGCTTAACCTGTGCTCCCAATAATATTAAAATATTATGGAGCCTTTTTCCTTTCACTTTTGCACTGTTGAAGCTTTTTCTTGGATGATAGTGACAACCTTGGATGACTTTATTTCTTGCCGAATTCCTTGATATGAGTGATAACTCTATCAGGTGACATCAATGACAACTTTGACTTAGAGGACTCAAAATGTCCAACATTTCACTCATAGGGCAAGCATTGGACTGGTACAACATGCTCCCATGTCATAGCCTGTATACTTTTGAGTAGCTGGCCAATTCCTTCCTAGAACACTTTTCCATTAACATCAAGAAAAATACCACCTTTTCTAATGTGTACGCCTTACGACAAGCTGACGACGAACCCATTACTGAGTTCGTTTCCAGATGGAGAGCGATTATCCATGACCTCACCCATAGCCTCCCCACTACTGAGCTCGTGACACTCTTTTCCAAGAGTTGCCACAAACACATCTCCACATCCCTCCAGCTTCACCAAAGCCGCACTTTTGAAGATGCCATTTCACAAGCGAAAGTTATTGAAGACATCAAGGTTCAATCTGGGAAAATTAAGTTGAGAGCCAAACCTAACTATAACCCCAACTTTTACTTCAATAGGAATGCACCAAATCAACCTTACCCTCAGCCACCACAAGCCAACCAAGTCACAACCGCTACCCTAGCACCAACATCGACTCCTCCACCCTATACACCACAGCCATGAGTGTTCCAGACCAATGCTCCCACTCCACCTAGACCACAATAGTCCTGAGGCATGCACCCATAGGGTCTACCACGCAACCTCACACCATTGTCCAAACCATTACCAGCTCTATTTCATAGATTGTATGAGGGCAACCATCTCGTCCTACCCGAGATCCACCCACTGGATCCAAATGCACCCAAGCCTTATGGATACAACGAGCAACTCTTTTTTCCTTTCCATAGGCAACGTGGCCATGATATCGATTCGTGTCACTCCTTTCGGGGGTAAGTTCAAGACCTAATCGATAGGGGCATCATCCAGGTAGCAAACCCTTTAGCCCCATAGAATCAAAATTTAGGGATTTTTCAAAACCCTCTACCATATCATAGAGGACCCAATCCTTCTAGACCTCCAAATAATCCCCCAATGCCACCTCGCCAAGTGAACAGTGTCCAGCATGATCCTCCATCATGTGGTGTAGTAGGCATGATCAACCTTACTACGAGGAACCAACGGTACCCATCATGCCAGACAACACCTATCATTTCCCCACCAACCCAGTTTACATCACCACAAGTCCCTCAAATGCCTACTACCATACCACCCCCACCTCAAAATGTGATTACCATCCGTGGTAGCCTAACCCATTAGTTACGTAATGCCCCCGCATGGCTATCCATATTTGATCTCCTACAGCAATCTCAACCCCATCATGAGGCATTGAATGACATCCTACACTCCATTGACCTAGAGACACATGACACAAATGCCTTTGTCAATTTTGTAGGAAATATCCCATGATGCCTCCAGCCCTCAATTAGCTTCCATGACCATGAGATAACGAAACTCGTTGGAGAAGGAGCAGATCCCCCTCTCCACATACAAGCCATGATCAACGATATCACCTACAAGCGGGTACTCATTGACATGGGCTCATCCATTAGAATTATATCTACAGTAGCTCTACATCACCTGCATATCCCACCAGCCCATTTTGCCACACCTTCCCTTGACCTACGTGCATTTGATGGCTCCATGAGACCTACCATAGGATCCATAGTTTTACCTATCCATGTAGGCATCCGTACCATCTCCATCCTCTTTCACATCATCCAAGGGGAAATGCAATACAATATTCTCCTTGGTCACCTATGGATTAGAGACATGCAGTGTGTCCCTTCCACACTACACCATTGCCTCAAGTACATCCACAATGGACTCGTTCACTATGTCCCAATTGATGGGGATCCATTTAAGTTTTGCAACATTGCAAACCTTCCCCCTGCACCATCATTTTCATCCTCCCAACTATTCCCCGTGTCCTCTCATCAGTCGGTAGGAGCATCGACATCCTCTTCAAATTCCACCTCAACATCCCAGTGTTCATCAAGAGCACAAGCCTCGATGTCTACACCGTTAGTACCATATTTCATGGGACCCAAAACCTCTAGCATACCTTTCTCATCACCATCCTTATGGCCTCCACAATCATCCCAGCCTCTACCATTCCAATTTCCACCTACGGTACCACAACCACCATCGCCACCCATTACACAACCTATCATGTTACCTCCCCCATCCTTGCCTACGAAAGCCCCTATCCTTCCTATGCCACAAACACCTCTCCTTCCCTTTCACCCATGGCCTAGGACATTCACTTCCCCATGTAGCCCAACACCTATACCGATACCTTCCCCCTCACAGACCACATAGACCAAACATCCTATTCAAGCTACAACAACTGAATGCCATGAATAGGAGCAACCCACACCTAGTTTAGATGAACAACTCCCACACCCTTCAGCTACTACCATCAGAGAATCTCAGATTTCACCTTCGTCATATAATTTTGATACCCCACCCTAGTTTCCAGAGCATGCCACACCACACATATCTATTTTCATGACATATTCTAGCCCAGGAGACTATAATGTACGTGATGCCCATGTACGTGATCCCCCTATCCAATCTACCCATGACTTTGGTTGCCCTTCAACCTCGGTCCTTACCATCGGAACCATCATACAATTAGGATGTCCCAAAAACCATACCAATTTTGTTTATGTAGGAGTTGACTCTTCGATCCCCCCACCAGCTTCTCCTCCACCACAATCCAGCTTTTGTGGTATGCTAGACCACATGGCCAACCCTCACTTCACCTTGTGCTACCTATGGCATTTTCATTGGCATGGATTCATACTTGGCCACTATGAACAAGGATTGTGCATGCCTATCGATCCTCGGGTTTAGTCATCGACCAACAAATCTGGTATAGGCTACAATCCAAGAGCAGTTCATACCTTAGAAGATGAACTCCAAGACCTATCCCTCTATCCTACTCCCCTTCCAATACACACCCTAGAAGAATATGTTGACATGGATATTATGGAGGACACTTCATCACCTCATTCTACCATTGTAGTCCCCTATGACTTCTTTCAGGAATCCTCCATGTTCGACACCTCCTCATTCTATCATGTTGATAGACTGACAAACCAATTCACTACCTTATCCTTAGATGCACCACCAACAGAGCCTGATACAATCCCTCCTGAGTCATCACCGACACACTTAGCCATGTTCCCACCTATACATAGGCAACTATAGAGAGTGGTTGCTCATTCTCGTTCACCTCCAGTTGTTCTATGACCTCCCTTGAGTCTTTTAGGGTGCTCACGAACCACCAAGCCCTACTCACCAGATTATTCCCCACCCACTTCACCTACAACATCGATCAACATGGTTGAGGTAGACTTGTTCTCTCCCCTTCATTACAGTCACCAACAGACTCAGGATGATACCCCAAATCCAAAATTTGTAGATCTCATGCATATATCACCCATACCAGTGCCTCGATATTTCCTTATTTCACTACATGTCTTGTGGGTGGTAAATGCTCCTTCCTCATCCATGCTACCCCAAGTCCCTTAGGCATATCACATGAGTATCTACGTAGATGATGAATATGAGTTCAACAAGGCCATCGATGACCTTAACCTCATCCCCATTCTCGAATAGTTACATGATGGATCTCACATGCTCATTGAGGACACTATCGATGTTGACATTGGTGATGATCCCAAAAATCCCCACATCCTTAAACTAGCCACTAGCCTCTCACTCGAGGAGCACGTTGCCTTCACAAACTTCCTTTGCAAGTACATTCAAGTTTTTGCATGGTCATACAAGGACATGTCGGGACTTGACCCTACCATAGTGGTTCATAATCTCATACTTGATCCTAATGCCAAACTGGTGAGACAAAAGCTATGATGCATGCATCCAACTATCACATTAATAGTGAATTCTAAGCTCCAAAAGCTCCTAGATGTCGATTTCATTGTACCCATTGACTATCCCGAATGGGTATCCAGCATGGTCCCTGTACCTAAGCCATCCGATGAAGTTCATGTCTGCACGGATTTTTATGATTTAAACAAAGCTTGTCCCAAAGACAACTTCCCCCTACCTAACATCGACTCCCTTGTTGACTCCATCGTAGGCCATGAGATGATCTCCCTCATGGATGGATTCTCAGGATACAATCAAATCAGGATCAACCTAGCCGATCAACACAAGACCTCCTTTACAACACCCTAGGGGACTTTTTGCTATAAAGTCATGCCTTTTGGACTCAAAAATACTGGGGCAACCTACCAATGTGCAATGACCTATATCTTCCATGACTTGATGCACAAAAATATTGAAGACTATGTAGATGATCTCATCACCAAATCCAAGAAACGTGCAGACCATCTCGAAGATCTTCGTCAGATTTTTGATCGATTATTAGAACACAATGTATGCTTGAACCCAAAGAAGTGCATGTTTGGTGTTACCTCAAGAAAAATACTAGGATTCATTGTCTCCCAATGAGGCATTGAGGTTGATCCTAGTAAGGTGAAAGCCATCATCGAGATGCCCCCTCCTACCACATTGAAGCAATTGCATAGCCTCCAGGGCAAGATCACTTCTATTCGTAGATTCATAGCGCAATTATCCGACAAATGCAAGCCATTTAACCACCTCCTACAAAAGGGAGTAAGCTTCAAATGGGATGATAGCTATCAAGGAGCATTTGATGCTATCAAAACCTACCTTACATCACCACCAGTTATGTCACCACCACATCCAAAATTACCATTGATTCTATACATTTTAGCCATAGAGTTTGTACTAGGTACACTTCTAGCTCAAAAGAATGCACTCGACAAAGAGTAGGCTATCTATTACATTAGCCATATGCTAGTCAGTTATGAAACAAGATATGGATACATGGAAAAATTATGCCTAACGGTAGTATTCACCACTCAAAAATTATGCCACTACATGTTGAATCATACAAATTTTGTCATCACCTGAGATAATCCCCTTCGATATATGATGAACAAGAGCTATCACAATTCTCGCACATCTAAATGGATCATGCTCTTAACTAAATTTGACCTAGAATTCATTTCCCAAAAATCCATCAAAGGGTAGGTCATTGCAGACCAACTGGCTGAAGCCCCTTTGACTGATGATCAACCCCTCCTCATTCAGCTTCCATATGATTCCATATTCCACATAACCAAAGCTGAAGAATATGTTGAACCCAAAGTCGTAGTTGACCTCACCCTATTCTTTGATGGTTCTAGATGTCTCCATGTTAGGGGTGCAGGCATTGTCTTTTTCACACCTAAAGGAGAACCACTCCCATTTTCATTCAAACTCGACTTCCCCTGTACCAACAACAATGCAGAATATGAAGCCCTAATCCTAGGACTGAAACAAGCACATTCCATGCACATCAAATGCCTCCACATCATAGGTGATTCACTCCTAATAGTCAATCAAGTGTAGGAACTCTGGCTATGCAATTGCCCAGTCCTCCAATAATATAAGAAAATTGCACAACAACTCTTGTCTCAATTCGAGTGGTATGATCTCGAAGCCACTCCATGATCATCAAACCATTTTGTAGATACCATGGCCTCCTTAGGATCCCTCATTCCACAAAACCCAACATCTAACACAACATCCGTATCCATCCATATGCTCACTCGATCTGCCATATCACCCACACCTCCTACAGATGATGGTGGTGTGTATGTGGTAAACACTGAACCCCATGACCCATGGTTTTCACAAATTAAAGATTACATCAAGTTAGGTTTCCTACCATGTGATTTACCCCACGCTCAATGCCGAACATTCAAGCAGAGAGTAATCCACTACACCTTGTTGGGGGACATCCTTTATCATCGTAGCTATGATGGCATGCTCCTGCATTGCCTAGAACCACAAGAATCACAATGGGTTGTACAAGAAACCCATGATGGTACTTGTGGTGGCCATTTTAGTGGCATGGAAATCACCAAATGCATCCTCTGTATGGGTTATTATTGGCCCAAAATGGAGCATGACTACTGTGAGTATGTGAAGCATTGCATCAAATACCAACAACATGTGAACCTAACACATCTCCCATCCCAAGCACTTCAACCTATCCAGTCCATGTGGCCTTTCTCCCAATGGGACCTAGATCTAATTGGATAGATTACACTAGCTTCCTCAAGCAACCACAAATTTATCATCACTACCACAGAGTATTTTACAAAGTGGGTCGAAGCCATCCCACTGGTCCAAACCATAAGAGCTAAAATTGCAACATTCATCATAGACCACATCATATGTCATTTTGGAATTCCCTCCCAAATCATTTTTGATAATGGGAAATCCTTTAAGAACAAAATTGTCCGAGCCTTGTGTGACAAATTCCACATATATCATAGTTTTTCTACCCCATACTACCCTTAGGGCAATGGCTAGGTAGAAGCCATGAACAAAACCATTTGTTCCATCCTTCGTAAAACTGTAGCAGAATCTCACCATGATTGGCATAACCAAATACCCCTAGCCTTGTGGGCATATCGTACGAGCATCCGTACTCCTACTGGGGCAACACCTTTTTCACTTGTATACGGGGCTGAAGCTATCATACCCCTTGAGCTTGAGATACCTTCCTTAAGGATATCTATGAAGGAATTCATTGATGATGACACTACTCGCCAAGATCATTTAGATCAATTAACACTTCTTGATGAACGTTGCATTCATGCAATCGAGCACACATGAGTCTATCAAGATCACCTTCATTGTGCCTACAATAGTAAGGTACATCAATGCAAGTTTAAAATCGATGACCTGGTTCTCAAGGAAAACCAACAAATCATGAGTCAGCCTCACCAACAACGAGACAAGTTTACCCCAAACTGGTTGGGCCCATTCATTGTTACACATAAATATGGTTTAGGAGCATATCATCTAGCCAATATTGAAGGCCTTAATGAGCTTGAACCCATCAACATATTGCATCTCCATGCATTCAATGCCTAATACACAAAGGCATTCATCATCACAAGTAGCACACATTACTATTTACAAGTCACTAAGCACATCACCATGTAGGTATGTTATTTTGCTTTAATATTTCACTATACATGTACTTTCATCTTTATGTCATTTTTATGCTATGGGTATTTGTTTTTCCTTTTGTAGGATTTGCATCATCAGTAGGAGAGTACTACAACATCCTCATACATCACCATGTAGAACCCTCTACCACCACAGTCCATACCCATTACACCGGCTGACCTAGCCCAACCATTACCTATCATTCACCCTAGGTAGACGTCACATTCATCACACTCGAACCATCACACACCACCCCACCATGTGTCACCTCATCATCGAGGTTCTTCCTACTCACCCCATTCTAGAGATAGCCAGATCTCCATGTCTTCCTTCGATGAGAAGGAGGAAACCTCCAACACCCATCCATGTGGGTCTCCTCCTCATTTATCTAGGGAGGCAAGGAACCCGTACTGCCCAACTAATTCTCCACATCATCCGATGGGCACCTATCATCCACCAAATAGAGGATACACTCCTCAACAAGCCCTCCCTCTAGGCCTACCACCTCCACTCTCAAGTGGAGAATCTTCTTATGCCCAAGCCTTGCAAGCCCACACCACCCAAGCTACCCAAGCTGGCCATGTGCACATGCCCCCATCCCATTTGCACTATCATCTAGGACCATCTCCCATGCCACCCATCTTGTAGGCCCCATATTCACCATTCTGAGGTTTACCACTTCATCGAGCTTCACAGCCTCCTAGATCATTTCACCCTGCTACCTCCTCATCATGACCCCATCCATCCATCCCTACACATCGTGATGCCACTTTCACACTAGAGGCTCATTCACCACCTTCACCAGTTCCATTATCACCTAACCAGGAACTCCAACATATCCTCACCCATGTGGAAGCCCTAGAGCTCCATATGAGCCACTCTTCAATGCCATATTCCTGCTCACCAACCTGTAACACCACATACCTCACCACCACCTCATAGATCCATTCCTCGCCCCAGGGTTCGACCTACATCGGACTCTCGACCCATGCCTCCCTCATCGGACTTCACTCCACCTCGTACTCCCTCACCCTAGAGAGAGTACTATACCTACCCTATGACATTTTTGCCTACCCCACTATCTGAGATGTTTTACCACCTGATGCACCAAGGCCTCCTAGCTCTGCCAGAGACCCAACCTATAGATCCATCACACCCTAAACCATGCAACTACCATGAGAGTGAATACTGCATCTACCACCACCAGCCAGGCCATGATATCGAAGAGTGTAGATCATTCAAAACACTGGTACACAACATGCTACATGGTACTCACCCAACATCACCTGAGCCAGCCCCTCGAGCCACCCGACTGATCAGTCCTCCATGTCGTAGCATTCCACAAACTTGACTATCCTGGGAATCCATGATACCACCTTCCCATTACATCCATAATAGGGCAAATTATCCATGCCCCACCATTACTTCATCCTCTCATGCATGTCCTGACCCACACCATTTTTCCCATCAGTAGGTTCTCTTCTATCATCTCCCCTACTTCTTCCTCTACTTCTTCTCACCTCTTCATGTGGTTGTATGGTCACGCTTCGAGTGGCTACATACCTACATTGATCTAACCCCTTTCTTCTACCATTCCTCAACTTTGGTAATCCCCTTGGTCTTGTTGGTTACCAAAGTATATTTCTTCTATCTTCTTCCAGCTGTATATTCCATCATCGTATTCCTCTACCTTTTTTGGCATTACCGCATGCAGCACCACAAATTATAGTTTCTACACACCCCACACATTGGGGCAACCTTTATCATGCCATATTGCTTTGGCCATCATCAAAAAATACTATTCAGTTGTACATAAACCTTCCAAAATTCTCCTTCTAAAACATCATGAATGTCCTCTTGTAGATATTGCATTCCCCACTTGCATTTTTTTACATTACATCCATTGCATATAGACATATGTTTTTCAGCAAAACTTCATTCCATGTTTGTATATTCTTTCTAAAAAAAAAAAATAAACAAAAGAAAAATGCGCCTTGACAAGGAATAACAAATGCACTTGTTAGCATCACCACCTGGATGTCCATTCCCCCTTGTCAGGATTAGAATGTACATAGGCATTTTGTATAGCTTTGACCATGTCTTAGTTCAGTCAATCAAGTGTCACCTCTAGCTGATAGGTTCTTGCACACTTCTCGTAGTTCTTTCAAACTGGTTCAACTTCTCTCATGGACCACTCACACAGGTTACACATTAAACAATTTTGAGTATAGGGAAGATGACATCCGGAGTAGATGTCACCATCTAGCGAATGGTTTCCCCTACTCATCCTATCACTTGCATGGTCAAAATATGACCTAGGGATAAAAAAAGGTATAAGCATAAGCAAAAGTAAAATAATGGGGTAGAAAACAAAATCCAATGCCCATAGAATAGAAATATTGAGAAAAATAGAATAGAGAAAAAGAAAATAGAAAAAGACAAAAAGAAAAGAAAAGAAAGAGATAAAAAGAGCACCACAATATATGAGGGGCAGAAAACAAAAGAAAAAGCCTCCTCACCCATGTTATGCTTCATCGCCTTTGGTCCTTAGGTTTAACATAACACCATGGGATGATTTCCATCGCTAGCAATAGGCTCCAAGAGCCTACCTACCAGTGGAATAGTCTTACAAGTGGCAACATATCTATCACATTAGCATCCTACTTTTGTATAGATCACTACTTGCTTATGGATGAGCTAGCTAGTCTAGTTATGTCTACAATGGGTTAATCCTACCTCCCCCAAAATGGATAAATGAACCTCACTCATTAACACACATAGGTCTGTGATAGACTTTGAACCAGTTAGGTGGATTATGACTTGTTACAAACGCTTGTATAGCTATGGGTCTAAGATTTGATTGTCACAACTATGTTGGTCAAAGTCATTACATATGCCTTACACCATTCTATACCCTAAGATAATGGAATGAATAGCATCCACACGGGTACATGCCATGATACAAGTACTTCCTTTGCACATTTTGTTCCGCTCATACATGCATCCATGCATCTATGTCACATACAGTTAGTAAACATTACATTTGTGCATCCCCTTACATGCATCACATTTTACATCATATCATTGCATCCATCCTACATGCATTCACTACAAATTACATCTCACATTACATCACATCACATTGCATACGAAATCAAATCATGCATACTATTCTACAGTGTATCCATACTACATCATAATCATAGATCCACACCCTACCACATTTCTACACTCATTCATTATATACATTTACAAATTATGTTCTACTATCTATGTACACACAAAGAAAACATAGTCAAATCATGATTACGACACATGTATATATAACATCCAAAACCAAGAAGGTGTATATATAAATCATCAATCAAAATGCCAAAAGGCTACAAAAAAGGGACCATGCCCATAATCCCTCATCCAAAGAGATCAACATACCCATAGGCTACAATCATAAGCAAAGCCTATCTACCACTAGGAGTCTCTCCACTCCCCTCATGGATAGCCCACACCTCTGCAACTCTACTAGACTCTGCTACCACTCTTGAAGCCTGAACTCCCATAGGAGGAACAACTCACTCTGAACCAACAACCACAATCACACCCGAAGCAACACCTCATGCCTCAGTCCTAGCACCTGTCTGACCCACTGAAATAGCACTGCACTGACTATGCTATGAAGGTGCCTGTATATGTAATCTTGATTCAGACTGAGACACCACTCGATCATAATTAGGGATTACAATCCCATGTACCATCAAATAAGTCTCACACAGTGACCTCTTAGCGGACTCAACAACCACCATGTCACTCACCCTCTCAATGCTACGTCGTGCCTCCTCTAACTCGGCCCTCAAAGCAACTACATCTGTAGACACCCCACCAACCACAATAGCCTATTGGACCACCTCTTGTGCCTATGATTGTCTAGCTAGCATAGCTCGTAGCTCTACAATCTCTACATCTCAAGTATCCACAGTAGCTCGCATCCCCACATCTCGAGCATCCAAAGCAGATTGCATCTCTGCCCTCATCCGCTCCACATCTACCCTGTGCCTCTCCTCCTCCTGGTGAAGCTCAACCTCCAACTACCAAACTCTATCCCGTAGCCCTCGAGCCTCCTCCTCCACATCCTACCTCTCTTGAACCTCAAAGGGAACCTCCTCCATACCTACAAAAACACCAATATCAATGGTGTCCTCCACACCACCCATAGCAGCAAATCCATCGACCTCCTCTACTGCTCCAACTGCCTATCTTGTGGCCATCCCTCCCTCCGTAGGATCTACCTCAAAAATCATGGGAACCTCCTCAACTCTCATCTCCTGTAAACATAGTCATGATGCAGTGAACAGGAAGTTCAGAAGTTGTTCAGAATATGCAACAATATTGTCATTGTTGTCAACATAGTCAAATAGATCAATTGATACAATGGACAGGAAGTTCAGATGCTCAGAAGTTATTCAGATGCAGTGGACAAGAAATTCAGAAGCAATTCAAAGTATGTACAATGTTTTTCCAAGAAGATTGAAGTGACCCATATGCAAAAAATCAAAGAAAAAGACAAGAGAAAGTGTCGCGATATCGCGACATATTCAAAAAACAAGAAAACTGTCACGATTTCACGACATATTGGAGGAGAGAGAAAGTGCAAAAAAAAATGTCATGATATCGCGACATATTGGAAGAGAGAGAAGCAGCAGGTAAAAGTGTCATGATTTCGCGACATATTGGAGGAGAGAGAAATAATAGGGAAAACTATCGCGATTTCGTGACATGTTGGAAGAAAAGAAAGCAAGTGGAAAAAATATCATGATTTCACGACATGTTCGAAGCAGAGGTGCAAGGGGAAAACTGTCATGATTTCGTGACATGTTGCAAGAGAAAAATGCAAGTTGAAAAACTGTCACGATTTCGTGACATGTTGAAAGAAAAAGTGCAAGGAAGGAAAACTGTCACGATTTCACGACATGTTCAAAGAGAAAACTCAAGCAAGAAAAACTATCATGATTTCGTGACATGTTCAAAGAGAAAGCACAAACAGGAATAACTGTTGTGATTTCGTGACATGTTAGAAGAGGAAGAGAAAGCAGGTTAAAGTGTCACGATTTCGTGACGTGCTGTAGAGAGAAAGTCCGAAGTGAGAACTATTGCAATTTCGTGACAAGTTCGAGGAGAGAGAAATTAAAATAAAAACTGTCATGATTTCACAACATGCAGCAAAGGAAAGAGTTCAAAGTGAGAACTATCACGATTTCGCGACAAGTTCGAGGAGAGAGAAAGTAAGTTGATAAGTGTCATGATTTTGTGACAAGTTTGAGGAGAGAGAATGTAAGTTGGAAAAATGTTGTGATTTCATGACAAAAGAAATGAAGGACTGTACGAAAGTAGAAAGAGTCGTGATTTCATGATAGGTTACAAAGAAAGCGTACGAAAGCTGAAAGCGTCGCGATTTTGCGACAGGTTGCAAAGAAAGCGTATGGAAGCAAAAAGTGTCACGATTTCGTGATAGGTTGTAAAGAAAGCGTACGGATGTAGAAAGTGTCATGATTTTGTGACAAAAACAAAAAGAAATATTTTAACATAAGAAGTGTCATGATTTCATGACAAAAGCAGAGAGCAAGTCTTCGAAAGTAGAACTATCATGATTTCATGACAGGATGAAAGCAAGTCTTCAACGACAGAAGCATCACGATTTCACGACAAGAGCAGAAAGGAAGTCGATGAAGGTAGAAGTGTCACGATATCTCGACAAAAGTAAAATTGATTCTATGAAGGCAGAAGTGTCACGATATCATGACAAAAGCAAAGTTGAAATCGACAAAGGCAGAAGTGTCGCGATATCGTGACAAAAGCCAAAAGGAAGCATACGGAGACAAAAAGTGTCACAATATCGTGACATGTTGTATTTTCATGGCAATAACAACAAAAAAAGCCACAGAGACATAAATGTCACGATTTCGCGACAGGTTGTAAGTGTGTAAGAATAGAAGGTTAACCCAAACATCTTCATGAGTAGAAGCCGACGTAGTTCGATCACAACCGACTAAGATTAGGGTTTGCATTTGCATAATCAGCTGACTATAATTAGGGTTTTCATCTTGAAATCTCTATTATATAAGGAGGGCTATTTGGAGATTTGAAGGGTCAATCTGTGTGAGTATCGAAGTGTGCGATATGCGGCCGTAAGAGCGTAGATAGCGCAGAAGCGGTGAGATGATGGCAAAGTGTGCAAAGTGAGCGAAGAGTCGTGTCGAGTTGTTCGAAGTGCGGTTGTGAATGCACATAGAGAGTAGAGTGCAAAAAGGTCAAAGATGATAGTTTGACTAGAATGACACAGAGTGTACAAAGCGTGTGCATAGAAAAAGTAGAGTGTGCAGAGAGCACAAAGGGCAAAGTCGATCGCTAATTTTGGCTATAGTAGTCCAGCAGATGCATGTATCCTATGAACAGTGAAAGAGATCGAGTAAGCATTAGATCAACCAGGATCTTGTGAAAATGAAGGTATTTTCCTGTCAAACATTAACATTCAGAATTGAAGTCCAGGTTGCAGCTTGGCATCAGGGGTTGGTGCTCCTTCCAGTAGGTGCTGGTAAATCAGGGGTTGGTGCTCCTTTCTGTTGATGCAGATAAATAAGGGGTTGTAGCTCCTTCCAGTGGGTGCTAGTAAATAATTGTAAAGTTGGTGCTTTGCAAGGGGCTGGATTTGGATGGTAGTCCAAGCAGCCATTCTTTTTGAGGAGTAGCCATATTGGTGAACCTCATTAAAATCCTATGTTGTGTGATGCTCTTTTGTTATGCTTGATGTTTTTGGTTTTAAGTTTTAATTATTTCAGCATTAAGAGTTGCAAATTTAAAGTTTCAAAATGCTACACTGATTCACCCCCCCTCTCAGTGCCATACTAAGTATAACAATTGGTATCAGAGCAAGGTTCCCGTTTCAGGCTAAATCAGTCAGGGTTGATCTTGGATTAGTACTCTAATGGCAAAGAAAGGCAAGAATGGAACCATGAGACACAAGAAGAAAAGAACACACAGGGTCATAAAAGAAAATAAAGATGAATTCAATGTTGTTGTAGATTCAAGAGATGAATCAAACAATGGAGAAAATGCCAAGAGACAACTCGATCATGATGCAGGTTCACAAGGTACAAAATGTTTTGTTTGTGGTCAACTCGATCATAATGAACATCAGTGCCATGGGTTTAGTAGCAGTGAAGATGAAGATGATCCATTCAAAATTGGTAAAGAAACAGATTCAGAATAGGAATGTGATGAAGGAGAAAGTGATGCAGAAGCAAATTGGGAACATAAACTAATTTCAGCTTTGGGTAAAAAGCTTGAGGATGCAGAAGATATAATTACCAGTTTGAAAGTACAGATAGAAGAATACAAGAAATTTTTTGAAGATCTCGAAATGCAATTAACCAGGAAAATAGAGTATTGCAATAAGCTAGAAGAAGAGATTGACGGTTTAAGAATGCATACAGAAGAGATGAATAATAAAATTGACGTATGTAGCAATCATGAAGAGGAATCTAACAAAGTTGTTAGTAATCTAAAGCTGCAAGTAGAAGATTCCAAAAGGATTGAAGAAACTCTCAGGTTGCAGATCAATGAGAAAGAGACGGTTTGTCGTAAACAAGAAGAAGAGATTATTTTATTGAAGAAACAACTAGAAGAGGCCAATACAAATCTCAAATTCGAGAAGAGCACAGAGTTGCTAGACAAAATGATAAGCCAACAAAGAAGCTCCATGGATAAGCGTGGTCTTGGATATGAACCTAAACAACCCTCGTCTTCCAAATATACAGAAAAAGAAAAGTACACGGTTGAAGGATCGAAGCAAGAAAAATTTGAAGCTGAATCTTCAAAAGGAAGAAATCATCAAAGGGGATCTACAACAAAGCAATCACAACAAAAAAGGTTCTATCACTCTCATTCTATTCATAATAATGTTTTTAATGGCTACTATTTTAGATGCAACCTTTATGGTCACAAGGCAGTTTATTGTGGATTGAATAATAGATCAAAGAGTTATGCTATTAGAAATACATCTGCGTCTCTGAGTGAACATTATGTGCGATGTTTTAAATGTAATGGTCACGGGCACATAGCAAGGTTTTGTCCAAGCACTTCTGTATCTAATCTAAGGCAAGACCGCAGATTTCATCAGATGCAAAGAATGCAATATAGACAGGGAATAAATCATGTGCATGAAAGAAAGGAAAATAATCATTCTTCAAGGATGCATAAGAGACAACCACATAGGAGAAGTGTTCGAGTTCACGAAAAAGTGCAAAATAGGGAAGCAGTTGAAAAACCCAAGCCCATGGTCAAGAAAGTCTAGAGAAAGAAAGAAGAGAGGAAATCGTGTCTCCTTGAACTGAAGGAGACTGCTCCTCTACTGCACTAAGCAACTCCAGGTAACACATCCTCAGGGGGAGCAATCTGAAAAAGGTTTTATTTTATTGCTCCTATATGTTTGTTGGGTTAACCTGAGGATGAAAGGCAAGCAGTAAGGGGGAGTTGCACTATAGTTGTCTAAGTTTATTTCAGTTCATATAGTTGTTTGTGGAAGTGCCATGAAGGATGGAGATTAAATGGAGAGTCGTCACCATTGGTAGTATTGTTGTATGTCATTGTTGTACTGTTGATGGTTCTTACTGTAACTGTTCGAAGCCATGGACTATAACAGTTCAGATAATTTGATTAGTGGAAGAATGTTTGCCCTAGCTACGTATTTGTGTTTCGATAAAAGCAGCGTGTATCTGTTCCATTCATTGATGTGGATATTGTTAGATCTTTCATGACGCCTTGGTGAAAATATTCAATTCATAGACAGTTTCGTTTTAACTGTTGATAAAATGCCAATCCGAGGTTAAGAAGTTTGAGGTTGAGTAAGGTGCACTATGGTTGGCTGTGAAGTGTTTGACAAAATGTCCTCTCCTGATTTGCACAGTTGAAATTCAGAATTGACAATGGAATTGCAGAGTCAGTGCAGTGTTGGACAAAAGTTGGTACAAGTGAGGTCTGTTTGCAGGAATAATTCCAAGCAATTCGGAAAAGAGTTCAGATTTTGTTGAGCAAATTTGAGGCAAGTCTTTGAGAAGGCTTGTAGATTGTTTTTTAGTAAACAAGCACAGATTGGGCAGGATGTGTTGATGATAGAAAGAGTTCCAGTGGAGGTGCATTCTATCTTGGAGACATGTTGATCATTTGGCACAGCAAGAAACAAGAGTCAGTTTCTTTATCAACAGCTGAGGAAGAATATATTGCAGCAACAACATGGTGTACACAGGTTTTGTGGATGAAACAAACCCTGAAAGAACTTGGTTTTAACCTCAGTGAGCCAATATCAGTTAAGTGTGATAACACCAGTGCCGTTAACATCTCCAAGAATCTAGTTATGCATTCACACACAAATCATATTGCTATCCGGTATCACTTTTTGAAGGAGGAGTCTGCTTGATTGGACAAGAAGAAGAAATTTGGTTGAGGCACAAGAGGTCCGATCATATCATTTTTGACAATCTAGTAAAATCAACTCAAAAAGACCAGTGAGAGATATTCCCAAGAATTGTCTAGCTACAGGGATCATATTCTCAGGGGGAGCATTTGTGATTTTGTCTATCTTTTGCTCATGTTTTTAATTTTTACCAAGTGTAAAAATTTTTCCTGAGAATGTTGTGCATGGACTCAGGGGGAGTCTGCAACAGCCCTTTGGTATTATTGTCAAAGGGGGAGAAGAGTTACAGGTAACTACATATGTGTTGACAACAATTCCAAAGGGGGAGATTGTTGAGCAAGGTGCAGTAATAGTATTGTCATTGTTGTCAACACAGATAGTTAGATCAGTTGATGCAGTGAACACAGTCATGATGCAGTGAATAGGAAGTTTAGAAGCTATTCAGAATATGCAACAGTATTGTCATTGTTGTCAACACAGTCAGATAGATCAGTTGATACAATGGACAGGAAGTTCAGATGCTCAAAAGTTATTCAGATGCAGTGGACAGGAAATTCAGAAGCAATTCAAAGTATGTACAGTGCTTTTCCAAGAAGATTGAAGTGACCCATATGCAAAAAATCAAAGAAAAAGACAAGTAAGAAAAGTGTCGCGATATCGCGACATATTGGAAGAGAAATAGGAAAAGTGTCACGATTTCATGACATATTGGAGGAGAGAGAAAGTGTAAGAAAAAATGTCGCGATATCGCGACATATTGGAAGAGAGAGAAGCAGCAGGTAAAAATGTCACGATTTCGTGACATATTGGAGGAGAGAGAAACAGCAGGAAAAACTATCGCGATTTCGCGACATGTTGGAAGAAAAGAAAGCAAGTGGAAAAACTGTCATGATTTCATGACATGTTCGAAGTAGAGGCGCAGGCAAGGAAAACTATCACGATTTCGTGACATGTTGCAAGAGAAAAAGGCAAGTTGAAAAACTGTCACGATTTCGCGACATGTTGAAAGAAAAAGTGCAAGGAAGGAAACTATCACGATTTCGTGACATGTTCAAAGAGAAAGCTCAAGCAAGAAAAACTGTCATGATTTCGTGACATGTTCGAAGAGAAAGCACAAACAGGAATAACTGTCATGATTTCGCGACATGTTAGAAGAGGAAGAGAAAGCAGGTTAAAGTGTCACGATTTTGCGATGTGCTGCAGAGAGAAAGTTCGAAGTGAGAACTATCACGATTTCGACAAGTTCGAGGAGAGAGAAATTAAAGTGAGAACTGTCATGATTTCGTGACATGCTACAAAGGAAAGAGTTCAAAGTGAGAACTATCATGATTTCACGACAAGTTTGAGGAGAGAGAAAGTAAGTTGATAAGTGTCACGATTTCACGACAAGTTTGAGGAGAGAGAATGTAAGTTGGAAAAATGTCGTGATTTCATGACAAAAGAAATGAAGGAGCGTATGGAAGCAGAAAGCATCACGATTTTGCGATAGGTTGCAAATAAAGCGTACGAAATCTGAAAGCATCACGATTTCACGACGGGTTGCAAAGAAAGTGTACAGAAGTAGAAAGTGTCATGATTTCATGATAGGTTGTAAAGAAAGCATACGGATGCAGAAAGTGTCATGATTTCATGACAAAAATAGAAAGCAAGACTTCAATGAAGAAGTGTCACGATTTCACAATAAAAGTAGAGTGAAGTTTGAAAGGAAGTGTCATGATTTCATGACAGTCAAAAGCAAGTCTTCAAGGAGATCGCGATTTCATGATAAGAGTAGAAAAGAAGTTGACGAAGGCAGAAGTGTCGCGATATCGCGACAAAAGCAAAATTGATTCTGATGAAGGCAGAAGTGTCACGATATCACGACAAAAGCAAATTTAAATCGACAAAGGCAGAAGTGTCGCGATATCGTGACAAAATCCAAAAGGAAGTGTACGGAGATAAAAAGTGTCACGATATCGTGACATGTATTTTTGTGGCAACAACAATAAGAAAAGCCATAGAGACATAAATGTCACGATTTCACGATAGGTCGTAAGTGCACAAGAATAGAAGGTTAACCCGAACATCTTCATGAGTAGAAGCCGACACAGTTCAATCATAGCCGACTAAGATTAGGGTTTGCATTTGCATAATCAATCGACTATAATTAGGGTTTTCATCTTGAAATCTCTATTATATAAGGAGGGTTGTTTGGAGATTTGAAGAGTCTATCTGTGCGAGTATCGAAGTGTGCGATATGCGGTCGTAAGAGCGTAGATAGCGTAGAAGTGGTGAGATGATGGCAAAGTGCATAGAGTGAGCGAAGAGTCGTGTCGAGTTGTTCAAAGTGCGGTTGCGAATGCACACAGAGAGCAGAGTGTGAAAAGGTCAAAGATGATAGTTCGGTTGGAACGACACAGAGTGTACAAAGCATGTGCATAGAAAAAGCAGAGTGTGCAGAGAGCGCAAAGGGCAAAGTCGATCGCTAAGTTTGGCTGTAGCAGTGCAGCAGATGCGTGTATCCTACGAACAGTGAAAGAGATCGAGTAAGCATTAGATCAACCAGGATCTTGTGAAAACAAAGGTATTTTCTTGTCAAACATTAACATTCAGAATTGAAGTCCAGGTTGCAGCTTGGCATCAGGGGTTGGTGCTCCTTCCAGTAGGTGCTGGTAAATCAGGGGTTGGTGCTCCTTTCTGTTGATGCAGATAAATAAGGGGTTGTAGCTCCTTCCAGTGGGTGCTGGTAAATAATTGTAAAGTTGGTGCTTTGCAAGGGGCTGGATTTGGATGGTAGTCCAAGCAGCCATTCTTTTTGAGGAGTAGCCATATTGGTGAACCTCGTTAAAATCTTGTGTTGTGTGATGCTCTTTTGTTATGCTTGTTGTTTCTGGTTTTAAGTTTTAATTATTTTAGCATTAAGAGTTGCAAATTTAAAGTTTCAAAATGCTACACTGATTCACCCCCCCTCTCAGTGCCATACTAAGTATAACAATTGGTATCAGAGCAAGGTTCTCGTTTCAAGCTAAATCAATCAGGGTTGATCTTGGATTAGTACTCTAATGGCAAAGAAAGGCAAGAATGGAACCATGAGACACAAGAAGAAAAGAACACACAGGGTCATAAAAGAAAATAAAGATGAATTCAATGTTGTTGTAGATTCAAGAGATGAATCAAACAATGGAGAAAAGGCCAAGAGACAACTCGGTCATGATGCAGGTTCACAAGGTACAAAATGTTTTGTTTGTGGTCAACTCGGTCATAATGAACGTCAGTGCCATGGGTTTAGTAGCAGTGAAGATGAAGATGATCCGTTCAAAATTGGTAAAGAAACAGATTCAGAACAAGAATGTGATGAAGGAGAAAGTGATGCAGAAGCAAATTGGGAAAAGAAACTAATTTCAGCTTTGGGTAAAAAGCTTGAGGATGCAGAAGATATAATTACCAGTTTGAAAGTACAGACAGAAGAATACAAGAAATTTTTTGAAGATCTCGAAATGCAATTAACCAGGAAAACAGAGTATTGTAGTAAGCTAGAAGAAGAGATTGACGGTTTAAGAATGCAGATAGAAGAGATGAATAATAAAATCGACGTATGTAGCAATCGTGAAGAGGAATCTAACAAAGTTGTTAGTAATCTGAAGCTGCAAGTAGAAGAGTCCAAAAGGATTGAAGAAACTCTCAGGTTGCAGATCAATGAGAAAGAGACGGTTTGCTGTAAACAAGAAGAAGAGATTATTTTATTGAAGAAACAACTAGAAGAGGCCAATACAAATCTCAAATTCGAGAAGAGCACAGAGTTGCTAGACAAAATGATAAGCCAACAAAGAAGCTCCACGGATAAGCGTGGTCTTGGATATGAACCTAAACAAAAGGGGGGGGGAGAAAAAGGAGAAACCTCATCTTCCAAATATACAGAAAAAGAAAAGTACACGGTTGAAGGATCGAAGCAAGAAAAATTTGAAGTTGAATCTTCAAAAGGAAGAAATCATCAAAGGGGATCTACAACAAAGCAATCACAACAAAAAAGGTTCTATCACTCTCATTCTATTCATAATAATGTTTTTAACGGCTATTGTTTTAGATGCAACCTTTATGGTCACAAGGCAGTTTATTGTGGATTGAATAATAGATCAAAGAGTTATGTTGTTAGAAATACATCTGCATCTCTGAGTGAACATTATGTGCGATGTTTTAAATGTAATGGTCATGGGCACATAGCAAGGTTTTGTCCAAGCACTTCTGTATCTAATCTAAGGCAAGACCACAGATTTCATCAGACGCAAAGAATGCAATATAGACAGGGAATAAATCATGTGCATGAAAGAAAGGAAAATAATCATTCTTCAAGGATGCATAAGAGACAACCACACAGGAGAAGTGTTCGAGTTCACGAAAAAGTGCAAAATAGGGAAGCAGTTGAAAAACCCAAGCCCATGGTCAAGAAAGTCTGGAGAAAGAAAGAAGAGAGGAAATCGTGTCTCCTTGAACTGAAGGAGACTACTCCTCTACTGCACTAAGCAACTCCAGGTAACACATCCTCAGGGGGAGCAATCTGAAAAAGGTTTTATTTTATTGCTCCTATATGTTTGTTGGGTTAACCTGAGGATGAAAGGCAAGTAGTAAGGGGGAGTTGCACTATAGTTGTCTAAGTTTATTTTAGTTCATATAGTTGTTTGTGGAAGTGCCATGAAGGATGGAGATTAAATGGAGAGTCGTCACCATTGGTAGTATTGTTGTATGTCATTGTTGTACTGTTGATGGTTCTTACTGTAACTGTTTGAAGCCATGGACTATAATAGTTTAGATAATTTGATTAGTGGAAGAATGTTTGCCCTAGCTGCGTATTTGTGTTTCGATAAAAGCAGCGTGTATCTGTTCCATTCATTGATGTGGAGATTGTTAGATCTTTCATGACGCCTTGGTGAAAATATTCAATTCACAGACAGTTTCGTTTTAACTATTGATAAAATGCCAATCCGAGGTTAAGAAGTTTGAGGTTGAGTAAGGTGCACTATGGTTGGCTGTGAAGTGTTTTGTGTCCTCTCCTGATTTGCACAGTTGAAATTTAGAATTGACAATGGAATTGCAGAGTCAGTGCAGTGTTGGACAAAAGTTGGTACAAGTGAGGTCTGTTTGCAGGAATAATTCCAAGCAATTCGAAAAAGAGTTCAGATTTTGTTGAGCAGATTTGAGGCAAGTCTTTGAGAAGGCTTGTAGATTGTTTTTCAGTAAACAAGCACAGATTGGGCAGGATGTGTTGATGACAGAAAGAGTTCCAGTGGAGGTGCATTCTATCTTGGAGACATGTTGATCGTTTGGCACAACAAGAAACAAGAGTCAGTTTCTTTATCAACAGCTGAGGAAGAATATATTGCAGCAACAACATGGTGTACACAGGTTTTGTGGATGAAACAAACCCTGAAAGAACTTGGTTTTAACCTCAGTGAGCCAATATCAGTTAAGTGTGATAACACCAGTGCCGTTAACATCTCCAAGAATCCGGTTATGCATTCACGCACAAATCATATTGCTATCCGGTATCACTTTTTGAAGGAGGAGTCTGCTTGATTGGACAAGAAGAAGAAATTTGGTTCAGGCAAAAGAGGTCCGGTCATATCAGTTTTGACAATCTAGTTAAATCAGCTCAAAAAGACCAGTGAGAGATATTCCCAAGAATTGTCTAGCTACAGGGATCATATTCTCAGGGGGAGCATTTGTGATTTTGTCTATCTTTTGCTCATGTTTTTAATTTTTACCAAGTGTAAAATTTTCTGCCTGAGAATGTTGTGCATGGACTCAGGGGGAGTCTGCAGCAGCCCTTTGGTATTATTGTCAAAGGGGGAGAAGAGTTACAGGTAATTGCATATGTGTTGACAACAATTCCAAAGGGGGAGATTGTTGAGCAAGGTGCAGTAACAGTATTGTCATTGTTGTCAACACAGACAGTTAGATCAGTTGATGCAGTGAACATAGTCATGATGCAGTGAATAGGAAGTTCAGAAGCTGTTCAGAATATGCAATAGTATTGTCATTATTGTCAACACAGTCAGATAGATCAGTTGATACAATGGACAGGAAGTTCAGATGCTCAAAAGTTATTCAGATGCAGTGGACAGGAAATTCAAAAGCAATTCAAAGTATGTACAGTGCTTTTCCAAGAAGATTGAAGTGACCCATATGCAAAAAATCAAAGAAAAATACAAGTAAGAAAAGTGTCGCGATATCGCGACATATTCGAGAAGAATAGAGAAAACTGTCATGATTTCGCGACATATTGGAGGAGAGAGAAAGTGCAAGGAAAATTGTCACGATATCGCGACATGTTGGAAGAGAGAGAAGAAGCAGGGAAAAATGTCACGATTTCGTGACATATTAGAGGAGAGAGAAAGCAATAGGGAAAATTGTCATGATTTCGTGACATGTTGGAAGAAAAGAAAGCAAGTGGAAAAACTGTCACGATTTCGTGACATGTTTGAAGCAGAAGCGCAAGCAGGGAAAATTGTCACGATTTTGTGACATGTTGCAAGAGAAAAATGCAAGTTAAAAAACTGTCATGATTTCGTGACATGTTGAAAGGAAAAAGTGCAAGGAAGGAAAACTGTCATGATTTCATGACATGTTCAAAGAGAAAGCGCAAGCAAGAAAAATTGTCGTGATTTCGCGACATGTTCGAAGAGAAAGCACAAACAGGAATAACTATCATGATTTCGTGACATGTTAGAAGAGGAAGAGAAAGCAGGTTAAAGTGTCACGATTTTGCGATGTGTACTACTGCAGAGAGAGTCTAAAGTGAGAACTGTCATGATTTCACGACAAGTTCGAGGAGAGAGAAAGTAAAATGAAAAGTATCACGATTTCATGACATGCAGCAAAGGAAAGAGTTCAAAGTGAGAATTGTCATGATTTCACGACATGCAGCAAAGGAAAGAGTTCGAAGTAAGAACTGTCACGATTTTGCGACATGCAGTAGAGGAAAGAGTTTGAAGTGAGAAACTATCATGATTTCGTGACATGCTGCAAAGGAAAGAGTTCGAAGTGAGAACTGTCATGATTTTGCGACATGTTGCAGATGAAAGTGTTCGAAGTGAGAACGCTGCGATTTCACGACATGCTGCAGAAGAAAGAATTCAAAGTGAGAATTGTCACGATTTTGTGACATGTTGCAGATGAAAGTGTTCAAAGTGAGAACTGTCATGATTTCATGACATGCTACAGAGGAAAGAATTCAAAGTGAGAACTGTCATGATTTCACGACAAGTTTGAGGAGAGAGAAAGTAAGTTGATAAGTGTCACGATTTCATGACAAGTTCGAGGAGAGAGAATGTAAGTTGGAAAAGTGTCACGATTTTGTGACAAAAGAAATGAAGGAGCATACAGAAGTAGAAAGCGTCATGATTTCATGACAGGTTGCAAATAAAGCGTACGAAAGTTGAAAGTGTCACGATTTCATGACGGGTTGCAAAGAAAGCATACGAAAGTTGAAAGCGTCGCAATTTTGTGACGGGTTGCAAAAAAAGCGTATAGAAGCAGAAAGTGTCATGATTTCATGACAAAAATAGAAAGCAAGACTTCAACAGAAGAAGTGTCATGATTTCATGACAAAAGCAGAGAGCAAGTCTTTGAAAGTAGAACTATCACGATTTCATGACAGGATCAGAAAGCAAGTCTTCAACGGTAGAAGCGTCACGATTTCGTGACAAGAGCAGAAAGGAAGTCGATGAAGGCAGAAGTGTCGTGATATCACGACAAAAGCAAAATTGATTCTGATGAAGGCAGAAGTGTCATGATATCACGACAAAAGCAAAGTTGAAGTCGACAAAGGTAGAAGTGTCACGATATCGTGACAAAAGCCAAAAGGAAGCGTACGAAGACAAAAAGTGTCGCGATATCGTGACATGTTGTATTTTCGTGGCAACAACAACAAGAAAAGCCACAGAGACATAAATGTCATGATTTTGTGACAGGTCATAAGTGCGCAAGAACAAAAGGTTAACCCGAACATCTTCATGAGTAGAAGTCGACGTAGTTCAATCATAGTCGACTAAGATTAGGGTTTGCATTTGCATAATCAGCCAACTATAATTAGGGTTTTCATCTTGAAATATCTATTATATAAGGAGGGCTATTTGGAGATTTGAAGGGTCGATCTGTGTGAGTATCAAAGTGTGCGATATGTGGTCGTAAGAGCATAGATAGTGTAGAAGCGGCGAGATGATGGCAAAGTGCGCAGAGTGAGCGAAGAGTCATGTCGAGTTGTTCGAAGTGCGGTTGCGAATGCGCATAGAGAGCAGAGTGCAAAAAGGTCAAAGATGATAGTTTGGCTGGAACGACACAGAGTGTACAAAGCATGTGCGTAGAAAAAGCAGAGTGTGCAGAGAGTGCAAAGGGCAAAGTCGATCGCTAAGTTTGGCTGTAGTAGTGCAACAGATGCGTGTATCCTATGAATAGTGAAAGAGATCGAGTAAGCATTAGATCAACCAGGATCTTGTGAAAATGAAGGTATTTTCCTGTCAAACATTAACATTCAGAATTGAAGTCCAGGTTGCAACTTGGCATCAGGGGTTGGTGCTCCTTCTAGTAGGTGCTAGTAAATCAGGGGTTGGTGCTCCTTTCTGTTGATGCAGATAAATAAGGGGTTGTAGCTCCTTCCAGTGGGTGCTGGTAAATAATTGTAAAGTTGGTGCTTTGCAAGGGGCTGGATTTGGATGGTAGTCCAAGCAACCATTCTTTTTGAGGAGTAGCCATATTGGTGAACCTCGTTAAAATCCTGTGTTGTGTGATGCTCTTTTGTTATGCTTGCTGTTTCTGGTTTTAAGTTTTAATTATTTCAGCATTAAGAGTTGCAAATTTAAAGTTTCAAAATGCTACACTGATTCACCCCCCCTCTCAGTGCCATACTAAGTATAACACTCCATATCAAAGCATAGGGCAAATACTCCTTACCCTCAACATGCACCTTACAATGCAAAAATACAGGCCTTTCAATGGATATATGCTCCCACGCCCACACTTGTAGCAAATGAGTCTAGCTCAATCCTATCATCCTAGTACAAACTACATCATGCAGCTTCCTATACACCTACACCAACAATGTGGGTGCCCATGCAAAGACAACATTTTTCTCCACCATGTATCTCACAACATCTAGCATTTTCCAGGTAAATAGTACCTCGAAAGAATCAAGCAATGCGTAGGTAGATATCATCATCATCATTGCACACTAACGCTTAGATATCTTATCATTAAGCCATAAATACTCATAATAAATCTTCCTTACATCTATCTCCTCCCACCCATCACCAAATAAGTGCTCCAACATAGCTATCTTAGCATTATCTAGTGCTGCCCTAACTGGAGTACCCTCGATTGGTAACTTGTATATCTGGTACATGTCCTCTAGGGTGATGGTCATCTCACCTATAGGGAAGTAAAAAGTATTATGGTTTGCATCCCACCACTCACATAGTGCAGATATATAAGCTCGATTTGCATTCATACTCTTACATTCCCACACCCCTCTCATCCATACTACATCCAACCATGCTTCATCAACCTCATTTTTCATCATTATCAAAGTCCTTCATCTTACGCACACGATGGTGAGGCTCAAGCATCTTCACCTGTTCAAATCACAAACAACAAAATATGCATTAGACATCCATACAGTGATGCAATCCATTCAAAATCCAAAAATCACACAAAATTTACATACAAATTAATCATATCAATTTGGCATGCATTACGAGGCATCATCACATACAATGCAAGCTATATGACCAAATGCAAAAATAGTTGCATATTTGGATACCCATTTTGTCATTTCATGGCAAAAGTTCGAATAGATACAAAAAATAGTACATATTTGGCTTCCAACAGTCAAAAATAAAATTCCCACATACCTACTATGGCATGAAATTCAAAACCAATTCAACTTATCAGACATACAAAAACAAACTGCATTTTCAAATACCCATTTGCCCATTTAGCTATAAAAATATCGACAATATTCAGAAAAAGTGTGCCAATTAGCACGAAGTTCAATCTTAATGTTACCATACATATGCCAAAAAAAAATAAACACAAATACACACAATATCAAAATAATAGTCACATTTTTGAACACCCATTTGCCCACTTTAAGGTGAAAGTTCAAACAGATGTTGAAAATAGTACAAATTGGGCTCCCAATAGCTAATTTCAAATTTAACATTACTTACACCTTGGCACGCAAATCAAACACAGGCTAAATGCAAACATTTACAAAAATAAATGACACTTTTGGATATCCAATTTGCTATTATATGGTGAAAACATCATCGGTTTCTAAAAACACTATCTCTAAGGTGGCAAATATCACAGTCAAAGTTTACTACCTTACACCCAAAAGCACACATTTAGAAAACATGTGAAACGAAGGTAGGAAAATAACAGTCATATTTTTTAATACCCATTTCCCACTTTTATGGATAAAAATTAGACAGAAGTTAAAAACAGTACATAACGACTTCCAAATTGCAAATTCAAATAGCGGAGTTTACCCTACATACTCACAGGTCAAACTAATGTAAAAAATGGTCAAACCCAAAAACAACCTATATTTTTGGGTACCCATTTGGATTATTTATCACTACATTTTCTAATTTCAATTGAAATTCACATTTTTTTAAAACGATACAAAAACCTCCCTCCCTCATTCACATTTCTCTAGAAAAAAAAAACAAATTCAAAAAAAAAAAAAAGGATGCTTATCGGTGGATCCCCACGTCTACTTCCAGCTGCACTGCACCCCTCGTCATATTCTCCCTTGAAATAACCAACCATGCCCTCCTTGCATCGTCAAATGCTCCTCCAAATCACTTTCCAACTCTTCCCACCATCAAAATGAACCAATTCAATTCAAATGCTTGATTAAATAGGCTTCAAACCTACATCTGCCCCCTAAGTGGCGAATTTAGATCCAATTCGCCCCTCGGGTTGTACTTTAAGTCAAAATCACCCCCCAAGTGGCGATTTAAGTCAAAATAGCCCCTCGGGTGGCGAATTCAGCTCATGACCCCAAAATCAGTCAAACTACTCCCAAAACCCTAGGAAATTAGGTAAATTTCTTCTAAAACCCTAGGAACTCTCTCAAACTATCCTCTATTTTAATTTTCAATAAATTTCATCATGCATTGGTATCTTATCAATTGTTGCATCGTCAAATCACAATATTTCATTCACCTCATTTTTGATTCCTCGTTTGAGGGGGTATTCATATCCAAAGTCAGCTTTACATACAACCACACAACTAAAAATCCAAAAGTGCGAGTAGCACATCTATCTATGAATTTTTTTGCTGAATATTATCTTACGAAATAATCTCAATCTCAACTAGACATGGGTTATATCATGAGAGCTATGTGTTTCGATGGAGAAATCAATCTAAGCATTCAAGTACGTCAAGTACATAATGAATGATACGTTTGATGTAAGCCTAGTGCAACATTTAGAAAAGGATTTCTTGACCATGCTAAATTGGTCACATTTGAATAATCCAAATGGATCTTTAGCTCAAATGGTTTACCACTTATCACCATGTTCTCATCAATAAATCAACAACAAATATTTAGATAGGCTTTTGTCCTATTCATACTTTTGGATTACGCTAATAGTTAGATCAGTTGATGGAGTGAACACAGTCATGATGCAGTGAACAGGAAGTTTAGAAGCTGTTCAGAATATGCAATAGTATTGTCATTATTGTCAACACAGTCAGATAGATCAGTTGATACAATGGATAGGAAGTTCAGATGCTCAGAAGTTATTCAGATGCAGTGGACAGGAAATTCAGAAGCAATTCAAAGTATGTACAGTGCTTTTCCAAGAAGATTGAAGTGACCCATATGCAAAAAATCAAAGAAAAATACAAGAAAAGTGTCGAGATATCGCGACATATTCAGAAAATAGGAAAACTGTCATGATTTCGTGACATTATGGAGGAGAGAGAAAGTGCAAGAAAAAATGTCACGATATCACGAAATATTGGAAGAGAGAGAAGAAGCAGGTAAAAATGTCACGATTTCGTGACATATTAGAGGAGAGAGAAACAATAGGGAAAATTGTCGTGATTTCGTGACATGTTGGAAGAAAAGAAAGCAAGTGGAAAAATTGTCACGATTTCGTGACATGTTTGAAGCAGAAGCGCAAGCAGGGAAAATTGTCACGATTTTGTGACATGTTGCAAGAGAAAAATGCAAGTTAAAAAACTGTCATGATTTCGTGACATGTTGAAAGGAAAAAGTGCAAGGAAGGAAAACTATCATGATTTCACGACATGTTCAAAGAGAAAGCCCAAGCAAGAAAAATTGTCGTGATCTCGCGACATATTCGAAGAGAAAGCACAAACAGGAATAACTATCATGATTTCGTGACATGTTAGAAGAGGAAGAGAAAGCAGGTTAAAGTGTCATGATTTTGCGATGTGCTGCAGAGAGAGTCTAAAGTGAGAACTGTCATGATTTCACGACAAGTTCGAGGAGAGAAAAATTAAAATGAAAACTATCACAATTTCATGACATGCAGCAAAGGAAAGAGTTCAAAGTGAGAATTGTCGTGATTTCACGACATGCAGCAAAGGAAAGAGTTCGAAGTAAGAACTGTCACGATTTTGCGACATGCAGCAGAGGAAAGAGTTTGAAGTGAGAAACTATCACGATTTCATGACATGCTGCAAAGGAAAGAATTCGAAGTGAGAACTGTCATGATTTTGCGACATGCTGCAGATGAAAGTGTTCGAAGTGAGAACTGTTGCGATTTCACGACATGCTGCAGAAGAAAGAATTCAAAGTGAGAATTGTCACGATTTTGCGACATGCTGCAGATGAAAGTGTTCGAAGTGAGAACTGTCATGATTTCATGACATGCTACAGAGGAAAGAATTCAAAGTGAGAACTATCATGATTTCACGACAAGTTTGAGGAGAGAGAAAGTAAGTTGATAAGTGTCACAATTTCATGACAAGTTCGAGGATAGAGAATGTAAGTTGGAAAAATGTTATGATTTTGTGACAAAAGAAATGAAGGAGCATACAGAAGCAGAAAGCGTCATGATTTCATGACAGGTTGCAAATAAAGCGTACGAAAGTTGAAAGTGTCACGATTTCATGACGGGTTGCAAAGAATGCATACGAAAGCTGAAAGCGTCACGATTTTGTGACGGGTTGCAAAAAAAGCGTATAGAAGCAGAAAGTGTCATGATTTCATGACAAAAATAGAAAGCAAGACTTCAACAGAAGAAGTGTCACAATTTTGTGACAAAAGTAGAGAGCAAGTCTTTGAAAGTAGAACTATCATGATTTCATGACAGGATCAGAAAGCAAGTCTTCAACGGCAGAAGCGTCATGATTTCGTGACAAGAGCAGAAAGGAAGTCGACGAAGGCAGAAGTGTCGTGATATCACAACAAAAGCAAAATTGATTCTGATGAAGGCAGAAGTGTCATGATATCACAACAAAAGCAAAGTTGAAATCGATAAAGGCAGAAGTGTCACGATATTGTGACAAAATCCAAAAGGAAGCGTACGAAGACAAAAAGTGTCGCGATATTGTGACATGTTGTATTTTCGTGGCAACAGCAACAAGAAAAGCCATAGAGACATAAATGTCATGATTTTGTGACAGGTCATAAGTGCGCAAGAACAAAAGGTTAACCCGAACATCTTCATGAGTAGAAGCCGACGTAGTTCAATCATAGTCGACTAAGATTAGGGTTTGCATTTGCATAATAAGCCAACTATAATTAGGGTTTTCATCTTGAAATCTCTATTATATAAGGAGGGCTATTTGGAGATTTGAAGGGTCGATCTGCATGAGTATCAAAGTGTGCAATATGTGGCCGTAAGAGCACAGATAGTGCAGAAGCGGCGAGATGATGGCAAAGTGCACAGAGTGAGCAAAGAGTCATGTCGAGTTGTTCGAAGTGCGATTGCGAATGTGCATAGAGAGCAGAGTGCAAAAAGGTCAAAGATGATAGTTTGGCTAGAACGACACAGAGTGTATAAAGCATGTGTGTACAAAAATTAGAGTGTGCAGAGAGTGCAAAGGGCAAAGTCGATCGCTAAGTTTGGCTGTAGTAGTGCAACAGATGCGTGTATCCTATGAATAGTGAAAGAGATCGAGTAAGCATTAGATCAACTAGGATCTTGTGAAAATGAATGTATTTTCCTGTCAAACATTAAAATTTAGAATTGAAGTCTAGGTTGCAATTTGGCATCAGGGGTTGGTGCTCCTTCTAGTAGGTGCTGGTAAATCAGGGGTTGGTGCTCCTTTCTGTTGATTCAAATAAATAAGGGGTTGTAGCTCCTTCCAGTGGGTGATGGTAAATAATTGTAAAGTTGGTGCTTTTCAAGGGGCTATATTTGGATGGTAGTCCAAGTAACCATTCTTTTTTAGGAGTAGCTATTTTGGTGAACCTCGTTAAAATCCTATGTTGTGTGATGCTCTTTTGTTATGCTTTCTGTTTCTGGTTTTAAGTTTTAATTATTTCAGCATTAAGAGTTGCAAATTTAAAGTTTCAAAATGTTACACTGATTCACCCCCCCCTCTCAGTGCCATACTAAGTATAACACTCCATATAAAAGCATAGGGAAAATACTCCTTACCCTCAACATGCACCTTACAATGCAAAAATACAGGCCTTTCAATGGATATATGCTCCCACGCCCACACTTGTAGCAAATGAGTCTAGCTCAATCCTATCATCCTAGTACAAACTACATCATGCAGCTTCCTATACAACTACACCAACAATGTGGGTGCCCATGCAAAGACAACATTTTGCTCCACCATGTATCTCACAACATCTAGCATTTTCCAGGTAAATAGTACCTCGAAAGAATCAAGCAATGCGTAGGTAGATATCATCATCATCATTGCACACTAACGCTTAGATATCTTATCATTAAGCCATAAATACTCATAATAAATCTTCCTTACATCTATCTCCTCCCACCCATCACCAAATAAGTGCTCCAACATAGCTATCTTAGCATTATCTAGTGCTGCCCTAACTGGAGTACCCTCGATTGGTAACTTGTATATCTGGTACATGTCCTCTAGGGTGATGGTCATCTCACCTATAGGGAAGTAAAAAGTATTATGGTTTGCATCCCACCACTCACATAGTGCAGATATATAAGCTCGATTTGCATTCATACTCTTACATTCCCACACCCCTCTCATCCATACTACATCCAACCATGCTTCATCAACCTCATTTTTCATCAGATTATCAAATTCCTTCATCTTACGCACACGATGGTAAGGCTCAAGCATCTTCACCTGTTCAAATCACAAACAACAAAATATGCATTAGACATCCATACAGTGATGCAATCCATTCAAAATCCAAAAATCACACAAAATTTACATACAAATTAATCATATCAATTTGGCATGCATTACGAGGCATCATCACATACAATGCAAGCTATATGACCAAATGCAAAAATAGTTGCATATTTGGATACCCATTTTGTCATTTCATGGCAAAAGTTCGAATAGATACAAAAAATAGTACATATTTAGCTTCCAAAAGTCAAAAATAAAATTCCCTCATACCTACTATGGTATGAAATTCAAAACCAATTCAACTTATCAGATATACAAAAACCAACTGCATTTTCAAATACCCATTTGCCCATTTAGCTATAAAAATATTGACAATATTCAGAAAAAGTGTGCCAATTAGCACGAAGTTCAATCTTAATGTTACCATACATATGCCAAAAAAAAAAAAACACAAATACACACAATATCAAAATAATAGTCACATTTTTGAACACCCATTTGCCCACTTTAAGGTGAAAGTTCAAACAGATGTTGAAAATAGTACAAATTGGGCTCCCAATAGCTAATTTCAAATTTAACATTACTTACACCTTGGCACGCAAATCAAACACAGGCTAAATGCAAACATTTACAAAAATAAATGACACTTTTGGATATCCAATTTGCTATTATATGGTGAAAACATCATCGGTTTCTAAAAACACTATCTCTAAGGTGGCAAATATCACAGTCAAAGTTTACTACCTTACACCCAAAAGCACACATTTAGAAAACATGTGAAACGAAGGTAGGAAAATAACAGTCATATTTTTTAATACCCATTTCCCACTTTTATGGATAAAAATTAGACAGAAGTTAAAAACAGTACATAACGACTTCCAAATTGCAAATTCAAATAGCGTAGTTTACCCTACATACTCACAGGTCAAACTAATGTAAAAACTGGTCAAACCCAAAAACAACCTATATTTTTGGGTACCCATTTGGCTTATTTATCACTACATTTTCTAATTTCAATTGAAATTCACATTTTTTTAAAACGGTACAAAAACCTCCCTCCCTCATTCACATTTCTCTAGAAAAAAAAAACAAATTCAAAAAAAAAAAAAGGATGCTTATCGGTGGATCCCCACGTCTACTTCCAGCTGCACTGCACCCCCTCGTCATATTCTCCCTTGAAATAACCAACCATGCCCTCCTTGCATCGTCAAATGCTCCTCCAAATCACTTTCCAACTCTTCCCACCGTCAAAATGAACCAATTCAATTCAAATGCTTGATTAAATAGGCTTCAAACCCGCATTCGCCCCCTAAGTGGCGAATTTAGATCCAATTCGCCCCTCGGGTGGTACTTTAAGTCAAAATCACCCCCCAAGTGGCGATTTAAGTCAAAATATCCCCTCGGGTGGCGAATTCAGCTCATGACCCCAAAATCAGTCAAACTACTCCCAAAACCCTAGGAAATTAGGTAAATTTCTTCTAAAACCCTAGGAACTCTCTCAAACTATCCTCTATTTTAATTTTCAATAAATTTCATCATGCATTGGTATCTTATCAATTGTTGCATCATCAAATCACAATATTTCATTCACCTCATTTTTGATTCCTTGTTTGAGGGGGTATTCATATCCAAAGTCAGCTTTACATACAACCACACAACTATAAATCCAAAAGTGCGAGTAGCACATCTATCTATGAATTTTTTTGCTGAATATTATCTTACGAAATAATCTCAATCTCAACTAGACATGGGTTATATCATGAGAGCTATGTGTTTCGATGGAGAAATCAATCTAAGCATTCAAGTACGTCAAGTACATAATGAATGATACGTTTGATGTAAGCCTAGTGCAACATTTAGAAAAGGATTTCTTGACCATGCTAAATTGGTTACATTTGAATAATCCAAATGGATCTTTAGCTCAAATGGTTTACCACTTATCACCATGTTCTCATCAATAAATCAACAACAAATATTTAGATAGGCTTTTGTCCTATTCATACTTTTGGATTACGCTAATCTGGTTGCAAAAGTAAAGCAATCAAAAGTTAACATTTTCAATCAACTAGTATGGCATTGAAAATGTCATACAGACTCAGCAAAATTATAGCATTGCATTTGCAATCATCCATTTCCATTCACCAACATTGTTTTTATTTCATTCCTCTTCTTCTTCTTTCCTTCCTCTCTTATTTTCCCTGGATATCTAGTTAATTTTGTATGGTCATGCTTCGAGTGGCTACATACCTTTTATTGGATTCCATTTCCCTTCTATCTCTTTTCCTCCTACACAAACCCTCCACATTTTTGTATTAAACTATGTTGCATATAGTATAGTATAAAAAGGGGTAAAATGTAGACACCCAAAAGTCACACGTTGCTCTCTCTACATATCCAAAGATGATTCCAGACATCCCTAGTCTATTGTAGGATATTGTAGTCATGCATAGTCATGTGTAGTCAGGCATAGTCATGCGTAGTCATGCATAGTCATGCATAGATTTCCATAGTTCTCCATAGCAATGCGTAGACTTCCATATACCACTTCATCAGCTTTCAGGTCCAAAAACCTAACAAGCCTTCAAAATCACATCCCATGCACTGGGATATCCTCCAATAGCATTCCGAGGTGATACACAACCTATTTGCATTCAATTGAGGCCCCCATGAGGTATTAGTTGACAAAAGCAATTACCAAGTCAATTCTTAAAATCTAATTTAATGTTGACTTCACTTAAGTCACTCTTTTATGACCAACCTGATTAAATTAAGTTGTAATCCCTAATTAACACTAATTACACCCTCCCACATGTGTGTAAGTAGGATTAGTTAGGATATTTTCCTAATCAAACGCTAATTAGACTTAGGACTCCTTAATCTTGATTAGACCTAATCCTTCCTCACACATGTGTGAGGATGGGATATTTCCTATGAGGAATGTGAGGCTTCCACATCACAAAACCTAACCTAAATCTAGTCATACTTTAGCCTAGGGTTATTTTTCTTAACTCTCCCCCCTACACCTTACCATTTTCTATATATAGTGGGTCCTAAACCCCTAATTATCTCTCTCTCCATTAATGACATAAGTACATAAACTCTATTGAATTCAACACTAAAGTCTAAATAGTCGGATTTTATAGCAAACAGAAGCATAGCAACAGCCAAGGAGCCTCCCTACTAGAGCATTTCATCAAAATACAACTTACAGTAAGATTTGCCCCCGCCTCATGAATCTGGTTCTGATTCATCCCTCGGGTGGCGATTTCAGTCTACAAAGCCCAAATCACCTCATATTTGGTAGGTAAGCTTCCATTTACTATTCCCAAGTGTTTAGCATCATTTATTGCAAATTTTAATATGTTTTTGTGTTGATTTAGTCTTCATAACCAAGGGGCCTGACCAAGGCAAGCCCCCCAACCAACTAACCCCATTTTATAGGTTCTTCATAGGTTCAAAGAAGAAGAACACCATCAACTACAACCCGATGGTGGATCGCAAACCCACCTACATTGAGGGATGATAGAAGGTGGTATAAATATTGTTGTGAAGTTTATTGGAAAAGACATCATGAAAGGGAAACTTGTCCCTATTGTAACCTATGTCATCTTTGAATATAAATGAAATACAACTTTCTTGTTCAACATACTTTGTGTTTATGTTGTTAGATCAAATACCACTTTCCACCCGTTTTAGGTAGCTATGATTATTAATGACTCAACTTGAAGCTTACTTCCCCTTGATGTCAATTTTTGTTAGGGATGCACCATCTTCTTGATCTACCTCTCATTGTATTTTGGGGATGGAATATTTATCTCAGAATTTTGATACTACTTTCCCAAAGTTCCATCCAACTTTGAGGATGAGAACTTAGGACTTATGACCATTGAGCCTTAGCCCGATTATCCCATCTAAGAATTTGGGATCTCATTTTTTCATCCAATGGTTGGGGTGGGAATTTTGGATCTTCTTTTGAGCATACCCCTTCCCATTCTTTCATTTGTCCCCATACTTGAAGATTTGTTTCATTGTTGTCCACATATACCATCAACACTTAAAAATTGGTTGTCTCTAAGACTTCATCATATTCAAAAATAAAATAAGAGTGGGTGAAGAGGCACAAAATTTCACCCACAAGTATTTTGAATAATTCTATAATGAACCTTTAGATCCTAAAATTCTTCACCACCCATTCCCAAAGAATTTTGAAACTCCTAAGTTTCAAATGCATAATGGAAAACAAGATCCCATAAACCATTTAAGGCTATTCCAAATAGCTTGTAGTGACATCAATAAATATGAAAAACTTCTCCTTAGGTTATTCCCTAAAGACTTAATGGGTTAGCTTCAGAATGGTACTTCAAAATAACTTAGCATTACATTAATAAATTCAAATAACTTATGGAAGCCTTCATTAAACAATTTTTGATCTATATAGAACACAAGGTTACCATGGATGACCTTTACCAACTTAAACAAGGTAAAAATGTGAATTTTGTATATTTATTGGCCAAATGGAGGGATCTCGTAGGAATACTCTAATACATTCCTCCTCCTAAGTAAATCTTGCATATTTTCTTATGAAACCTCCATGGAAAATGGTCATATCCCTTGGAGATGATAAACTTAACCTATTTTGAAGAAGTCATAAACATGGCAAAAATGATAGAGGCCATCCTCATAAGATGAGGCCAATTCAACTATAATAATAAATAGGACAAAAATCCCTTTAACAATTGGCAATACAAAAACAAACATGTCATGGGAGACGGTGTAACCGATTATCGACAAAACAACAACATAAACACTACTCAAAATGCTCCTCAAAAATTGGTTATCCAAAAGGACAAACCTCAAATGCAATATACCAATATGGGATAAAGTCAAACAAACATGCTAAAAATGCTCCTTGAATCTAAACTAATAGAACTTCCACCCGTTAGGCCTTGGTACTTATCAAAAGGAGCACCCTTTTGGTATAGACAAGATTAATACTAAAACTATAACAAAATAGAAGGGCATACTACCAATAAGTATAGAACCTTAAAGAACATTGTTAAATACCTCATTGAGGAAGGGAAAGTGAAAATTAATAAAAAATAAAACCCTAACAAAGGCATAATAATATTTCAACACCCCCTACCAACATGCAATCAAAAATCAACTAACTTTGTGGGTTCCATTCGTCTATCAAGATATTCCCATGCCATAACTAGACAACAAGGGAAGAATCAATATTCAGACCAACCCCCATTGGTTTTCTCAAAAGTAAGAATAACATTCCTAGTAAATAACCCTTGGTAGTTACACCTTCTCAAAACACTTTGCATACATTCGATCTTCATTAATTATTAGAAGAAGTACCCTTAAACATCTCTCTTCTAGAACTCCTAAAAAAATTACCTGCTCATAGGGAAATATTGTTTGAACTCTTAAGTGAACAAGAAGTCCCTCAAGACCTATCTCCAAATATCATCACCAACATGGTTGGGTTAACTAGAATTAATAACGCTATCTTAGCCTTTCATGAGAAGACACTCCTCTCAAAACCATATTAGGGGATTCTCCCCTTTACATTATAATGTAAATAGGTAATAAATATATTAAGATAGTTCTAATAGATAACAGATCAGCCTTGCATGTTTGTAACATCAAATTCTTACGAAACTTTGACTTAACTAAAAATGATTTACAAAAATCAGACCTTATCATTAGGGCCTTCAAAAATGAAGAACAAGAATTGATAGGCACCATTATTTTGCCTATCAAAGTAGGGCCTCATGTATTAATCACCCTATTTTATGTCATATCATGTAACATAACTTATAATATTCTTATGGGAAGACCATGGATACATGCCATGAGGGTCATATCTTCTACCTTACATTAAATAAAAATATCAAGGAAGGATCATCCACATTCCTAGAGACCTAGAACCTTTCACCATGTGCAATTCTATAGGTTTACAAGAACTTAACCTCTACCCTTCCATACAATTTGCCAAGTCAAATAATCAACCAAAAGTAGATAAAGAGAAAATTTTTTTAGAGAAACATCTTATAGACTTAGAGGAAACCCCTCAATCATCCCTTAGCACTAATAAAATTAACCACATTTGTTGGAAACTAGACCCTTTCGCAGAACTGGTAAGCATATTCCTTTCTCCTTGAGATATAGGCATGCCTAGTATAAAGGGACTCAAAATATATATAGGGTCTTGCACTTTCATCCATGGAGGGACTACCTTTGATGAAAATATCCAAGGATGCAACCTAATGCCTACCAAACGAACCTACGCTACATGTTACATGTCACTTGCCTTCCCCATAGTTAAAAAAAATGCTTTTTGATATGGGTAATCAAGTTAAAGGCTTGGTTCATTATGAACAAGGTATTAAAGAACCTTTAGAAGCTATGCCTTGGCCATCATGATGTGGTATTGGATTTATCCTTAATAAAAACAAACCCTATCCACTATCTGGAAAAGAGGACAAAGATGACTACTCTAGATCAATACATGACTCTCAATGGGAGGAAGAGGATGAAGAAGAATTATGGTCACTCCTCAATCAAACCCCCCATAAAAGTATACCATTTGGGAGAATTAACATGTTATAGTTATTTCATCTAGAATCCATTTCAATCAACGAAGATCTTGTAAAATCTTTAGACAACTGTCATTTAGAAGAGTCTCTAGATCAGATCTTCAATTTAAAATCAACCCAACCTTCCAACTTGGAACAAACGTCTATATATCATTAATAACTTAAGTAATTAGGGATTATAGATGACCCTTTCCATTTTGAATATGAGTCACAATATTTAATCAAAGAAACCATAGAATTCAACATTGGAATAGATCAATATCCATGCCTTATCAAACTAGAGAAAGTCCTAACCCAAGAACAACGAATAAAATACATAAACTTATTGAAATAATTCTTTGATATATTTGCTTGGGGATATGATGATATACTAGGATTTGACCCCTCACTTGTAGTCCACCATCTAGTAGTGCGTCCTGACACCAACCCCGTCAAACAAAAATTAAGGAAAATACATCCAAGAGTCATCCTTCTAATAAAGGATGAACTTAAAAAACTACTAGATGTTGGCTTCATAAAAGCCATAGACTATTCATATTGGATCTCTAACATTGTTCCTATTTCTAAGAAATAAGGATCCATTTTAATCTGTATCAACTTTAGAGACATAAACAATACTTGTCCTAAAGACGATTTTCCCTTACCTAATATAGACATGATAGTCGACTTCATCACAAGATCTCAAATATTATCCTTAATGGATGGATTCTCAGGCTATAACCAAATCAAGATCATGAAAGAAGACAAATCTAAAATAGCTTTCACTACCCCGTGGAGAACATTCTACTATTAGGTCATGCCTTTTGGTCTTAAAAACATAGGAGAAAATTATCAAAAAGCCATGACCTACATATTCAATGATCTCTTGCACAAAATAGTGGAAGGCTATGTGGATGACATCATAGGTCAATCTCAAAAAAGGAAAGACCATACTCGAGATCTTAGATGCATATTTCAAAGACTATGAGACTATAAAGTCAGAATAAAACCCTAAAATATATTTTTGGGGTGAAATAAGGAAAGATACTCAGATTCATTGTATCTCGATGTGGGAATGAAATTGACCCCTCCAAAATCACAACCATAACCAACATTCTACTACCTAAAAATTTAACCGAGTTACAAATCCTTCAAGGAAAATTACAGGCTATACGTAGATTCATATCGCAACTTGCAGATAAGTGTCAACCTTTCTCCAAATTGCTAAATAAAGGAGCCAAATTTGAATGGGATGAAGGATGCCAAGAAGCCTTCGAAGCCCTAAAAACTTATCCCTTAACACCACCAGTATTTGTGCCACAAAACTCAAATCAATCATTACTATTATACATAGCCACTATTAAACATACCTTAGGAGATCTATTAGCCCAATATGATGAACAACATAGAGAAATGACAATCTAGTATATTAGTAGGACCTTAGTAAATTACAAAACTCGTTATACACCATTAGAAAATATTTTCCTAGTGATCATCTTCTCATATCTTAAACTAAAACATTACATGCTCATTCAAAAGACTTGCATCTTATCAAGGTAGATCCGTTACGTTACCTCATGTCAAAACATTATCTATCAAGTAGAACTTCCAAATGGGTCATAGCCCTTACTGAATTCAAAATAGAATTCATAAACCAAAAATTTTGAAAAGGAAAAGTTATAGCAGATAAAATTGCCATAGCTCCTCTAGAATCGGAACATCCTATAAATATCTCTTTTCTTGATGAGATGGTCACATCCATATAAGGCCAAGAACCTAGAACATGGGTCTTGTACTTCGACGATGCAAGATGTGTGAAAGATGTAGGGGAATAAATTATCCTAGTTATCCCTCAACAACATCTCTTCCTACTATCATTTAAAATTCACTTTTCTTGCACCAATAAGACATCAAAATACAAAGCACTTATTTTAGATCTTAGGGCCACAATAAAGCTAAATATAAAAAATAAACAGTATATGGAAATTCACAACTAGTGATCGACCAAGTGAATTATACCTATCAAACCAAATATGAAAGCTAAAACCATACAAAGACATTTTAGACTTATTAAAATCTCATTTCTATCGAATAACCATAGAAGCCATACAACGTTCTAGAATTCACCACACTAATGCTATGGCAATAACTACATCTCTCATACCTTTAGAATTGGAAGATGAAGAAGTTGCTATTATCATAAGGTCAATCAATGAACCTCTTTATGTAACAAAAAAACATCCATACCTCAACAACCTTGGTACCAAGACATTTTCAATTTCCTTAAGGAACATTACCTGAAGGATTCAACTCGTAAAAACATAGACAATTTAGGCTGAAAGCTTACAAATATATCATCATTGGAGATATTCTATATCAATGCTCCTTTGAATGCATACTTATCAAATGAATAAACTCATATGAAGCACAAAATCTCATAAAATAAACCCATGATGGATCATCTAGCAACCACTTTAGTAGGCTAGTTGTAGCCAAAAAGCTTCTTAGGATGGACTATTATTGGCCCTCCATGGAAAGGGATACTCAAAACTATGTCAAGAAATGTGGAAAATATCAATTATACGACAATTTTTTTCATGCTCCTATTGTACACCATTGTCACAACTTAGTTTTCACCTCATTTTTATTGAAAAAATTCATTGAATTGATGTCTAGGTGAGCTTAGGGTCCAAGGCTCAATTTTTGATGATTTCAGAAAATTAAGCCTTAATTTTTGGCTTGCAAAACTGTTGATATTTGTATCTTGAAGGCCGAGGTCTAGTGGCAATGGTTTGGATTGAGCATTTTTAAATATTTTCAAAGGCTAAATTAATTGAACTCCATTTCAGGACTGCTCCAATCTCATCACTTTTTCCCTGCATTTGGATGTAACTTGAGCTCAAAGACTCTATTTGAGCTAATATGAAAATTGGGGTAAAGAGCTTGATCTAATATTCAAAATGGGATTGAATTTTTAGAATATCATATAGAGTGCACAAATATCTTGAAGAGCGCACAAAGGCCTTGAAGTGCACACAAACTTTAAAGTTGTGCACCCCATTAACGCGCGCACATTTATGTACAACTTTGAAGGGAAATATCTCACAAAATAGGAGAAATTTTTTTATTATTTTAACTGATTTGAGTACCCATTTGGCCCATTTAGACACCTACAAATACTTTTCGAATTCTTACAACTTTTATGTTTGCCATAATTTTGGAGTACGTGGAATCCCGAGGGGCACGCAAGGTTGTGCGCCCCATGTTAAACTAGTGCATCCCATGGTAATTTCATGTGTCTCATTCTTGAGGAGTGCAAAATTTGTGCACCCCACTTTAAAGTCATGCACCCCATGTTTTAAGAGACTTCCAATGAAAATTGAACACGTGTATTGAAATAAAGCAAATATACTTTTATATACATGGTACTGTTGATGGCATATGTGAGTGCAGGACAATTACGAAAGGATAAAGAAATGCGACAATTAAGCAGAAGGGCTATGCTTTATTGGAAAGGTTGGTAGGATCAAAAGGAGAATAAACAAGAAGTGGGGCCTAGTTCACTAGGAGCACACGAGCCGAGTGTAGCATAGCCGCCAGCCCAGGGTAGCGGGGGAGATGATACGCAATCATAGCCACCACCTACATAGATAGAAGGCATGGGCTATGTGCCCATTTTTATTACATCCTAATTTTTAAGGGAATGAGATTGATCCAACTGGAGCAAACAGTTGCAGCCTCGCTCGAGCAACCAAACACTATATAAGGAAGACTACTGTAGCAGCAAATTTTTATCGAACCTCTGAGAGAGAAAATCTAGGTATAGCTTTGTCTTGTTTGAGTCGTATTTTCCTTTGTGTCTCTTGTGTCTATTTCTTACCATCTTTCCTTCTACCATGTCCAGGGATTACCAGGGAGCATTGTTCACTATGATCATTTCCTATTGAATGCGCTGAGTTGGAGACTCTTACGTCACTGCAATCAGGACGGAGAGGAGTAGCCCCTTTGTTACGTTATTCGAATGGGGGTTTTATTGTAAATCATTGGCATACAGGACCCGAGCACTCTGTTGGGCCTACTTTATGTAAATATATTTATATTAATACAAAATCCAACTCATTCCTGGCTCATCTTCTGTGTTTATGGTTTGTGTGATGCTCATTCATGTGTTCTTGCAATCAAAACCTATGAATGACGCTTTCTATTTCACTAGTTTAATCATTTTGTTTACTTTACATTATTTGACTGGGATAAAATGAACTGGTTCTTCTTGCTTTAATCTATCTAAAGCCATTTATAAATTTTCTACGACTCTGTAATGGATAAGGCACCGGTATTGGTTTTTTATGAGTTCTAATATTGATAGGTTCGGTCACTAAAAATATCAAAAACAACTAAATAACATTTTGTCTGGCATAGTGGGCATGTGCATCATAAAGCATTAGTCAAAGAACCCACTACTTGGGGTTTCCTTACCCAACCTGGTTGGTTTAGAGTTGTCTAAGGTAGTCTATTCCCAGGTTAATGAGGTGGATCTGCCATAATCCACAGTGCTGGTTGTGATCTTCAGAGTTTTCTATGACGTGACAAATATTTTGAGGGTAAGCGGAAAAACTCCACAATAATTTTTGGCACCATTTTTGAGGACTAACCTTCCACTAAATATCTGCAAAGTCTCCTCGGTTATTTTTGTTTTCCCTATGATATTTAGAGTTATTGGGCCGAGCAATCTTGGCCAGAGTGCACTCCTGTATTCATTACTTTGCACTTTGTGCTGGCGACTCTGGAGAACCCATCATCAAGAAGGAGCTGATCTGGTGGCCATAAGAAGCAACGAAAAGGAACTCTACCCCAAACTTCTAGATCCACAGGTACTTTTCCATCCATGTAAGATTAGAAAGGAACTTTCACTCTCTGTTCCTTTAGATAAGCATCATAACAACAATACTAGTTTTATTTCTAAAAGTCCCCATCTATCAAGTACTATTTTGTCTATTGTACCTCCTGTGCCAAGGGGCCCAGTTACAAAAATGGCCAATCATCTTTTAAAAAATTGGCATACAAATAGATACAGGCCTTTTATCTTACCCTCGATCTTAAATCCATTACCCCCTAAGGCCCACAAATACATACCCAAATTCTTGGGGGATAACACTATAACTGGGGAAGACCACATTCAAGATTTTATGTATGCCATGGATAGATTGGAAGTCGAAGAAGAAGATGTGGCTCTTAGGCTATTTTGGTAGACCCTAGAGAAAGATGCTTTAGATTGGTTCAATAGTCTTCCCCCACATTGCATATTGGGTTTCCAAGAAATGGAAGAAGCCTTTTTAGAAAGGTATGGTGAGGAGAGGAATATACGTTCACTCATAACTGAATTGGCTACAATGAAAAAATAGAAAAATGAATCGGTTAATGACTTCAACAAAAGATTCATCAAGGTTAAGGATAAAATTTTTGATAAGTTAGCTCTCGATGATCAACGATCCATTTGCTTTTATAAAAATGCTTTCTCTACAAAATTTAATCATGAACTAGGGAAAGAGCAAGTAAACACTATTGATGAGTGCATGAATAAGGCTATTCACGTAGAAAGGAACATGATCGGCAGTAAATTCCCTTTCTATTGCCCTACTTGTAGTTCACCTCATAAGCCTTCTAGTTGTGCCATCTATTTAGCTTCACACCCTAGCCTGAACCTCAAGGATCGACCTAGTAAAGCAGTCAGGACCAATTCAGATTGCAAGGATAATCACACTAAATCTAAAGGAGATATTGAGGTCTATCGAGAACAGAGAACTTTAATATCCAAAAGAGAGCAACTTCATCCTGAAACCTCTAATGTCATACTTGATGAAGCCAAATGGGAACCACTTATTGTAGCAGTGGATATTTTTCAAGAAAGCCATGCCATGGACTTTGAGAGTACAATAGATGAGATGAATGTTCCTAATATGGGTGAGATGAGAGAACAACACTCAGATGTAGAGGCACTATCAGATAAAATAGTAGACTGAAGAAGAAGAAATTGATAAGGGGGCAACAATTAATAACGATGAGTCTAAAAATGGGGGTATTTTTAAGTCCAATGTGGAAGAGAACCACAAAATAGAATGGATTGATCACAAACCATGGGTTGAAGGAGATATCAACGTCTGCCTTATCAGTAATGAGCAAAGGACTTTGTTTCCCAGAAAAGAACATCATCATCAAGCTCCTGATGACAGTTTTGATGAAAGCCAACAAGATCAATCTATAACAGTAGAAATTCCAAAAAGCCTTCAAATTGATGATTTCGACATATTAGAAATACCAGAACAACATTCAGAGGAAGAGGCATTGACCAACAAAACTATGGAGGTTGAAGATGAAAAAGTAGATGAAAGGCCAATGATTGAGGATGATTTATCCAAAGATGTAGTTCTCCTTGTGAAGCCCAATGCAGAGGTAGACCCTGAAATAGAACTGACTAATCACAAGCCTAAAAGTACGGTTAAGTCTAGAAAATATATTGGTCAGAGAATCATAGCACAAAAGGAAGATGAATTTTCTAGGTCTTCTAAGCTTATTAATCAATCAGAAATGAGGCCCCTCCATGTTTTCCAAAGATATATGTTGAATTCAATGAATGACTACTCTGTCTGCAATCGCCCACCTGATAATAGAACTTCATGTAAAATCATAGTTGATCTGTTGAGTCTTTCTTCTGCAAAGAACTATCTCCCTATTTCTAGTGCAAAATCAGTCAGATTGAAATAGGCCAAATCAGATGAAATCGATAAATTCATAGTACTCATTGGTCTGGAAAATGAGGTTGGTCCCTTTGCTAACTTCTCCATCATGTTCATTAACAAGACCTAGTCCTAGGTAATACTGCATCTGTTACCTCATTTCAGAGTGAAATCCCCAATGCCCAACCCATCATCAGGAACCCCACAAGAATTGGCCAGTCTAACAGAAGATACATCATAAAAAGGACAAGGATAAAAAGAATGCATAAAGTTCGACTGCAGTCTATTTTTCTCTGGAGTCATCAAGAATTGAGAGTGTATCCTAGGCCATTCAGACAAAAACGAAAGGAATTTGAACTCACTCTACATCCTGAGGTCATTAAGCTCTTTTTGCAAAATGAAGCGTTACCCCCCATCTTGTTCTAGGTTTCACAGAAATTATCCCAGAAAAGTTGATTGCCATTGCAAATATTCCAATGAGATAATTTCCCTTTTGTTTGATCACCATCAGTATCCAACAGTGATTATGATTTTGTCTCCTTAAAATTTTTTGTTGCACACTACAATTTTGATAGACTTGTTCTAATCAGTCAAAGAAAGAAGACCTAGAGTGAGGGCAGATGACACTGAGATCTGGTGGGCTAGGTTTTAGGCAATGGTCCAACAAGTCCGAAGCTAAAACAGATTAGGAGGAAGGTGCGGTGCATTATGCTGAAGCTTCACATCTCCCACATATTTTAAGGATATTCCAAGATCAAGAAGAATGAAGTCATCATTGACAGGATGCCTTGAGCTAAAAATACATACACTCTACTTCCTTAGCCTTACAGATTTCTAACCCAATGTGAGCTTTGTAATTCATCATAATCCTTCTCAAAAAGAAGAAAATATATAAATAATGCAAAGCAGCTATATGTTGGGGTATCCGGATAACCTCTACCGGGGCTATAGACGCATGGCTGGTAGTAGAGCAGGTCTGGGGGAAATCGAGGTCATCTCCACCAGGGCTATAGATGCCTGGCTGGCAGTGGAGCAATGTCAAGGTAAATATCTATCAGAGTGAAATACTTAATAGGCTCAACTCCTACCGATATGGTGAATTTCTGACTGATCAAGGGATAAGAATGAATGCACAAAACACACACAAGCCTAGGCATGATGACACAACAACTTCCAAATAAATCTGCCTCAACTCTATCTTAAGACATTGTTGATAGATCTGTTCCCCCATAAGTCAAAGTTCATCTATTTTTAAACTGGGTCATCATATTTTACTGATCAGAACCAAGGTCCATCCTTTAGTATTTTTTTCTTTGTTTTCCTTTTCGACTTTTAGTCTAAATTTTTGTGGTCTCTTGATTGTCAACCGAAGATTCTAGAGTTCTCAGGAGCATTCATGTGCCATTCATACTACCTGTCCCAGTCAGAGCCGGTGTTGTACCCCATTGTCACAACTTAGTTTTCACCCCATTATTTTTGAAAAATTTCATTGAATTGATGTCTAGGTGAGCTTAGGGTGCAAGGCCCAATTTTTGATGATTCCAAAAAATTAAGGCTTGGGTTTAATCTAAATTTTTGGCTTGCAAAAGTGTTGAGATTTGTGTATCTTGAAGATCAGGGTCTAGTGGCAATGGTTTGGATTGAGCATTTTTAAATATTTTCAAAGGCTAAATTAATTGAACTCCATTTCAGGACTGCTCCAATATCATCACTTTTTCCCTACATTTGGATGTAAATTGATATGGCAATAACTTCAGCTTGAAGACTCCATTTGAGCTAATATAAAAATTGGTGAAAAGAGATTAATACAATATTCACAATGGGATTGAATTTTGATAATATAATATGGAGTGCACAAATATCTTGAAGAGTGCACAAAGTTCTTGAAGGGCGCACGAGTTCGTGCACCTAATTTTAAAGTTGTACACCCCATTAACGCATGCAGATTTATGTCCAAATTTGAAGGGCAATATCTCACAAACAAGGAGGAATTTTTTTATTATTTCAACTAATTTGCATATCTATTTGGCCCATTTAGACACTTGCAAAGTTTCATAGAATTCCTATCAATTTTATTTTTGCCCTAATTTTGGAGCGCGTAGAATCCCTAGGGGCGTGCAAGGTTGTGTACCCCATGTTAAACTAGTGTTCCCCATGGTAATTTCATGAACCTCATTATTTAGGAGTGCACAAGTTGTGTGCCCCACTTTAAAGTCATGCACCCCATATTTTAAGAGACTTCCAATGAAAATTGAACACGTGTATTGAAATAAAGCAAATATACTTTTATATACATGGTACTGCTGATGTCATTTGTGAGTGCAGGACAGTTAAAAAATGATAAAGAAATGTGACAATTAAGTAGAAGGGCTATGATTTATTAGAAAGTTTTGTAGGATCAAAAGGAGAATAAATAAGAAGTGGGGCCTAGTTCACTAGGAGCACACTAGCCGAGTGCATCATAGTCACCAGCCTAGGGCAGCGAGAGAGATGATATGCAATCACATCCACAACCTACGTAGATAGAATGCGTGGGCTACGTGCCAATTTTTTATTACATCCTAATTTTGAAGGGAATGATATTGATCCAACTGGAGCAAATGGTTACAGCCTCGCTTGAGCAACCAAACACTATATAAGGAAGACTATTTTAGCAAAAAATTTTCATCGAATCTCTGAGAGAGAAAAGCTAGGTATAGCCTTGTCTATTTGAGTCATATTTTCCTTTGTGTTTCCTGTGTCTATTTCTTATCATCTTTTATTTTACCATGTCCAGGGATTACCAGGGAGCATTGTTCACTGTGATCATTTCCTGTTGAACATGCTGAGTTGGAGACTCTTACGTCGCTGCAATCAAGATGGATAAGAGTAGCCCCTTTATTATGTTATTTGAATGGGGGTTTTATTGTAAATCATTAGCATACAAGACCCGAGCACTCTTTAGAGCCTAATTTATGTAAATATATTTATATTAATACAAAATCCAACTCGATTCCTGGCTCATATTTTGTGTTTATGGTTTGTGTGATGCTCATTCATGTGTTCTTGCAATCAAAACCTATGAATGACGCTTTCTGTTTTTCTAGTTTAATCATTTTGTTTACTTTACATTATTTGACTAGGATAAAATGAACTGGTTCTTCTTGCTTTAATCTGTCTAAAGCCATTTATAAATTTTCTATGACTCTGTAATGGATAAGGCATCGGTCTGGGTTTTTATGAGTTCTAATATTGATAGGTTCGGTCACTAAAAATATAAAAAAAAACTAAATAATATTTTTTCTAGCATAGTGGGCATGTGCATCATAAAGCATTAGTCAAATAACCCACTACTTGGGGTTTCCTTACCCAACCTGGTAGGTTTATAGTTGTCTAAGGTAGTCTATTCCTAGGTTAATGAGGTGGATCTGCTAGAATCTATAGTGTTGGTTGTGATATTTAGAGTTTTCCATGACGTGACAAATCTGCTAAGGGTAAGTGGAAAAACTCCATAACAACTCCATCTGAAGAACTCCAGCTTACCACATCTCCTTGGTCATTCTCCTCCTGGTTATTGGATATCATAGGTAAAATAAACCCTCAATCGTTTGATGGGCATAAATTCATTATTACAACCATAAAATATTTTACTAATTGGGTTGAGGCAATGCCTCTATCCTCTGTCATTAACATCAAAGTATTAAAAGTTATATTAAATCAGATCATCAGTCAAATTTCATCCCTTCAACCATAATCACGAATAATGGTACTCCTTTTAAAAATAAAGATATCACAAAAATTTATGCCAAATATAAAACTCAACAAAAATGGTCTACACCTTTCTACCTACAAGGGAACAAAAAAGCTGAGTCCTACAACAAAACACTAATCAAAATCCTTAAGAAGCTAGTAAAAACAAATGGTCGAGATTGGCACTTACAACTTTATCTTGCCTTATGGGCGTATCGTACAAGTGTGCATACTACCACTGGGGTAACACCATATGCATTAGTTTATGGTACCAATGTAGTTTTACCCTTCGAAATTGAAATCCCCTCTTTAAGAGTCTTATTACAAGACTCTTCTGTAGGGGATGAATACCACTCAAGCCACTTACAACAACTAGAACTATTAGAAGTGTTGAGAAAGGTGCAGCGACAATATTGTCATTGTTGTCAACACAGAAAGATAGATCGGTTGATGTAGTGGACAGGAGTTCAGAGGTCACTTAGAGTATGTAAAGTGATGTTAAATGCTTATGAGGATGTTTACCCACCTTTTTGCATATTTTTCAAGAAGACCGAAGTGGCCCATATGCTAAAAATAAAAGAAAAAGCAAAACACCGCAAAGGAAAAAAGTGTCACGATATCGCGACATGTTGCATTTTCACAGTCCAAAGCAAAGAGAAAATGCAAGGAGAAAAAGTGTCGCGATATCGTGACATGCATTTTCGCGGTCCAAAGCAAAGAGAAAATGCAAGGAGAAAAAGTGTCGCGATATCACGACATGTTGTATTTTCGCGGGCCAAAGCAAAGAGAAAATGTAAGGAGAAAAAGTGTCGCGATATCGTGACATGTATTTTCGTGGGCCAAAGCTAAGAGAAAATGCAAGGAGAAAAAGTGTCGCGATATCGCGACATGTATTTTCGTGGGCCAAAGCAAAGAGAAAATGCAAGGAGGAAAAAGTGTTGCGATATCGCGACATGTATTTTCGTGGGCCAAAGCAAAGAGAAAGAGCAAGGAGAAAAAGTGTCAAGATATCGCGACATGTTGTATTTTCGTGTTTTGATGCAAAGAGAAAGAGCAAGAAGGAAAAAGTGTCGTGATATCGTGGCATGTAGTATTTTTACGGGCCAAAGAAAAGAGAAAGAGCAAGGAGAAAAAGTGTCACGATATCGCAACATGTATTTTCGTGGTCCAAAGAGAAGAGAAAGTACAAGAAAGAAAAAGTGTCGCGATATCACGACATGTCACATTTTTGTGACTCAAAAAGGGCAGGCAGGTAGAGAAAGAAAAAGTGTCGCGATATCACGACATGTCACATTTTCGTGACTCAAAAAGGGCAGGCAAGAAGAGAAAGAAAAAGTTTCGCGATATCGCGACATGTCACATTTTCATGACTCAAAAAGGGTAGGCAGCCAGAGAAGCAAAAGTGTCACGATATCGCGACATGTTGCAGTTTTGCCAAAAGAAAAGAGTAGTTGACAGTGCGTCTGATATTAGTGATGAACACCAGGATGGTGAAACTGAAGACTGCATAGTGACGTGGACCCATAAGGAATATTTAATGATTTGAAATCATTTAAGATGGTCATTACACATGGAAATAAGTGGATGCATGCCCATGTGGAGAAAACAAACAGTCATGGAAAGAAATGGACGCATGCCCATGTGGAGAAAATGAACAGTCGTGGAAGGAGAAAATGAATAGTCGTTAAAATAGAAACAAAAAGCCTTTTCAAAAACCAAAATGCATGCATGCACAAAGGAGAAAATGAACAGTCATGCAAGGAGAAAATGAACAGTCATGACCGAGAAAACGAACAGTCATGGTAGAAGAATATGGTGTCAATTATTTGCATGTGACATGTTTGACGAAATGCCTTCTAAATATATACAAAAGGAGTTACATAAAGAAGGAGTTACAATTGACAAGTGGCACATGAGAATATGAAAGGAGTTACAACTGAGAGAAAGGATGGTTATAAAAGGAGTGTTGCTTGGAGAATTTAATGTATGGATTTTATCTCGTGAAGAGAGTGAGAGGAGAGAAAGAGGTGCGCGACATGCGAGCGAGAAGGGTGTGTGTTGTGTGAATTGTGGGCGATGTTGAGTAAGCAATAGACTAGTCAGGGTCTTGTAAAAGTGAAGGCATTCATATGTCAATCTTCTAGTTTTAGAATTGAAGTCTAAGTTGGTTCTTGGCATCAGGGGTTGGTGCTCCTTCCAGTTGGTGCTGGTAAATCAAGGGTTGGTGCTCCTTTCTGTTGGTGCAGATAAATCAAGGGTTGGTTCTCCTTTCTATTGGTGCAGATAAATCAGGAGTTGGTGCTCCTTCTAGTTGGTGCTGGTAAATCAGGGGTTGGTGCTCCTTCTAGTTGGTGCTGGTAAATCAGGGGTTGGTGCTCCTTTCTGTTGGTGTAGATAAATCAGGGTTTGGTGCTCCTTTCTATTGGTGCAGATAAATCAGGGGTTGGTGCTCCTTTCTATTGGTGCAGATAAATCAGGGGTTGGTGCTCCTTCTAGTTGGTGCTAGTAAATTAGGGGTTGGTGCTCCTTTCTGTTGGTGCAGATAAATCAGGGGTTGGTGCTCCTTCTAGTTGGTGCTAGTAAATCAAGGGTTGGTGCTCCTTTCTATTGGTGCAGATAAATCAGGGGCTGGTGCTCCTTTTAGTTGGTGCTAGTAAATCAGGGGTTGGTACTCCTTTTTGTTGGTGCAAATAAATCAGGGGTTGGTGCTCCTTCCAATGGGTTCTGGTAAATTAATTGTAAATTTATTGCTTTGCAAAGGCTATATTTGTATGGGAGTCCAAACAGTCAATTTTTGAGGAGTAGCCAAATCGGTGAACCTCGGTACATCTTGTTTTGTGTGATGCTCTATTGTTATATTTTATTTATTTGGTTTTAAGTTCTCATTGTTTCAGATTTAAGAGTTGAAGATTTAAGTTTTAAAGAGCTACACTAATTCACCCCCCTCTCAATGTCATTGTGAGAGTAACAATTGGTATCAGAGCCAATTTCCCTTGTTAGGCTAAATCATCTAGGGTTGATCTTGGATTAGTACACAATGGGTAAGAAGAATATATCCTCCTCAAATAAGGTGTCTCAGTTAGTTTCAGTTCTTGTGGAAGAGAAAATTGAACTAGAAAAGATAGAAGGAGTGAATTCTAAAGTATGTGATGAAAACCTTGAGGCTGAAGTATATCTAGAAGGTGAGTTGATCGTTGCACTTGAAGAGTTGGGTATAGAAAGGAAAAAGAAAAAAATATTTTCCAAGAAGTTGGAAGAATATGGAGATAATATTGAAGATCTCTTCTTACAAATTCATAAAGCCAAGAAAATAGAAGAAGCCTTGAAGTCACACCTGGATGATAAAGGCGATGTATGTAGCAAACGTGAAGAGGAATCTAACAAAGTTATTAGTGATCTAAAGCTACAAGTAGAAGAGTAAAAAAGGATTGAAGAAACTCTCAGGTCACAGATCAATGAGAAAGAGATTGTTTGCGACAAACAATAAGAGGAGATTGTTTTATTGAGGAAACAACTAGAAGAGGCCAATAAAAATCTCAAATTTGAGAAGAGCACAGAGTTGCTAGATAAAATGATAAGGCAACAAAGAAGCCCCATGTGTAAGCTTGGTCTTGGATATGAAGTTGAATAACCTTCATCTTCTAAATCTGCAGAGAAGAAGAAGTCCACTATTGAAGGATCAAAGCAAGAAAAGTTTGAAGCTAAAACTTCAAAAGGAAGAAAATCTCAAAGGAGATCTACAACAAAGTAACCACAACAAAAGAGGTTCTATAACTCTCACTTTATTCATAATAATGCTTTTAATGACTATTGTTTTAGATGCAACCATTATGGTCACAAGGCAATTTATTGTGGATTGAATAATAGATCAGAGTTATGCTGGTAGAAATACATCTGTTGAACACCATGTGCAATGTTTTCAATGTAATGGTCATGGGCACATAGCAAGGTTTTATCCAAGAACTTTTGTATCTAATCTAAGGCAAGATAGTATATTTCATCAGACACAAAGAATGCAACACAGACAGGGAAGAAATCATGTGCATCAAAGAAAGGAAAATAATAATCCATCAAGGATGCACAAGAGACAACCACCCAGTAGAAATGTTTTTTCACCTTTGATGGATTATGCAGTAGAATGTTATAACTGTCATAATTTTGGGCACATTGCAAGAAATTGTCGAAGTACATTTGTATCAAATCAATTTCAGGGAAGAAAATTTCAACCTAATGGAATGAGACAAAATAGAAAATTTCTCGAAAAACATGCACAAGCTACTGAAAAAGAAAAGTCAAAACAAGAGCCCAAAACTATAATAAAACCAGTTTGGAGAAAGAAAGAAGAGAGGAAATCGTGTCTCCTTGGACTGAAGGAGACTACTCCTCTATTGCACTAAGCAACTCCAGGTAGCACATCCTCAAGGGGAGAAATATTAAAGTTTTATTTTAATTCTCCTATGTTGTTTGGTTATCTGAGGATGAAAGGCAAGTAGTCAGGGGGAGTTGTCGTATAGTTGTCAAAGTGTGTTTCAGTTCATATAGTTGTTTATGGAGGTAATAAGCAGGAGCATGAGACGTTGGATTGACAGAGCCATTTTTTAATTATTGTGAAATCTCTCTGGTGATTGCAGTTACAATAGCATATAGTGTCAAACTAATGTACTTCAGCAAAACATGGTGAACAACTAGGTTTTCAATGCAACAGCAAAGATGAGTCATGTAAAGATTTAGCAAATAAGATGAAGAAATAATTTGAAATGTCAATGATTGGTGAACTTCCGTATTTCCTCGAGTTGTAAGTTAATCAAAATGAGAAGGGCATATTTATTTCTCAAATTAAATATGTGAAATAGATACTAAAAAAGTTCACAATGGAGGATTGTAAGCTAGTTAGCACTCCCATGACGACAGGTTGTAAGTTGAGCAAGGATGAAAAATCTCCAAATGTTGATCAAACCATGTATAGATCTATGATTGGGAGCTTACTGTACTTGACAGCTACCATACCAGATATTTTGTAGGCATTATGCATGGTAGCATGATTTCAAGCTAGTCCCAAGGAGACTCATGTGACAACAGTGAAGAGGATTCTTCGATACCTCAAGGGTACTATGGAGTATGGGTTATGGTATCCGAAAGGTAAGGACTTCACCCTTATTGCGTATTCAGATGCAGATTGGGTAGGATGTGTAGATGATAGAAAGAGTACCAATGGAGGTGCATTCTATCTTGGAGACAGGTTGGTCGCATGGCATAGTAAGAAACAAGAGTCAGTCTCCTTATCCACAGTAGAGGCAAAATATATTGCAGCAACAACATGTTGTATATAGGTATTATGGATGAAAAAAACCCTAAAATATCTTGGTATTAACTTTAGTGAGCCAATTTCAGTTAAGTGTGATAACACCAGTGCCATTAACATATCAAAGAATCCGGTTATGCATTCTCGCACAAAACATATTGCTATCCGGTATCACTTTTTAAAGGAGAAAGTTACGGAAGGTGAGGTTAAATTGGATTTTATTCCAACAACAGAGCAAGTAGCGAATATCTTTACAAAAATGTTTCCCAAGGAAGTCTTTGAGTACCTTCACAATAAATTGGGAGTGGTCACGCTTCCCAAGAATTTACTAGCTATCGAGACCACATTCTCAGGGGGAGCATTTGTGTATTTGTTTATCTTTTTGCTCATGTTTGTGATTTTTGCTAAGTGTAATAATTTTTTCCTGAGAATTTTGTGCATGGACTCAGGGGGAGTTTGTAGCAACCCTTTGATATTGTTGTCAAAGGGGGAGAAGAGTTATAGAAAATTGCACATGTGTTGCCAACAATTCCAAAGGGGGAGATTGTTGAGCAAGGTGCAGCGACAGTATTGTCATTGTTGTCAACATAGATAGATAGATTGGTTGATGTAGTGGATAGGAGTTTATAGGTCACTCAGAGTATGTACAATGATGTTAAATGCTTATGAGGATGTTTACCCACCTTTTTGCATATTTTCCAAGAAGACCGAAGTGGCCCATATGCTAAAAATAAAAGAAAAAGCAAAACACCGCAAAAGGGAAAAAGTGTCGCGATATCGCGATAATGTTGCATTTTCACGGTCCAAAGCAAAGAGAATGCAAGGAGTAAAAGTGTTGCGATATCATGACATGTATTTTTGCGATCCAAAGCAAAGAGAAAATGCAAGGAGAAAAAGTGTCGCGATATCGCGACATGTATTTTTGTGAGCCAAAGCAAAGAGAAAATGCAAGGAGAAAAAGTGTCGCGATATTGTGACATGTATTTTTGTGGGCCAAAGCAAAGAGAAAATGCAAGGAGAAAAAGTGTCGCGATATCGCAACATGTTGTATTTTCGTGGGCCAAAGCAAAGAGAAAATGCAAGGAGGAAAAAGTGTCGCGATATCGCGACATGTATTTTTGTGGGCCAAAGCAAAGAGAAAGAGCAAGGAGAAAAAGTGTCGCGATATCGCGACATGTTGTATTTTCACGGTCCGATGCAAAGAGAAAGAGCAAGAAGGAAAAAGTGTCGCGATATCACGACATGTAGTATTTTCGTGGGCCAAAGCAAAGAGAAAGAGCAAGGAGAAAAATTGTCGCGATATCGCGACATGTTGTATTTTTGTGATCCAAAGAGAAGAGAAAGTACAAGAAATAAAAAGTGTCACGATATCGCAACATGTTGCATTTTCATGACTCATTAAGGGTAGGCAGGTAGAGAAATAAAAAGTGTCATGATATCGCAACATGTCGCATTTTCGTGACTCAAAAAGGGCAGGTAGGCAGAGAAAGAAAAAGTGTCACGATATTGCGACATGTCGCATTTTCGTGACTCAAAAAGAGCAGGCAGGCAGAGAAACAACATTGTTGCGATATCGCGACATGTCGCATTTTCGTGACTTAAAAATGGCAGGCAGGCAGAGAAGCAAAAGTGTCGCAATATCACGACATGTTACAGTTTTTCCAAAAGAACAAAGTAGTTGACAGTGCGTCTGATATTAGTGATGAACACCAGGATGGTGAAACTGAAGATTGCATAGTGACGTGGACCCATAAGGAATCTTTAATGATTTGAAATCATTTAAGATGGTCGTTACATGTGGAAAGAAGTAGATGCATGCCCATGTGGAGAAAACGAACAGTCATGGAAAGAAACGGATGCATGCCCATGTGGAGAAAACAAACAGTCATGGAAGGAGAAAATGAACAGTCGTTAAAATAGAAATGAAAAGCCTTTTCGAAAACCAAAACGCATGCATGCACAAAGGAGAAAATGAACAGTCATGCAAGGAGAAAACGAACAGTCATGATCGAGAAAACGAATAGTCATGGTAGAAGAATATGGTGTCAATTATTTGCATGTGATGTGTTTGACGAAATGCCTTCTAAATATATACAAAAGGAGTTACATAAATAAGGAGTTACAATTGACAAGTGGCACATGAGAATATGAAAGGAGTTACAACTGAGAGAAAGGATGGTTATGAAAGGAGTGTTGCTTGGAGAATTTAATGTATGGATTTTATCTCATGAAGAGAGTGAGAGGAGAGCGAGAGGTGCACGATAGGCGAGTGAGAAGGGTGTGTGTTGTGTGAATTGTGGGTGATGTTGAGTAAGCAATAGACCAGTTAGGGTCTTGTAAAAGTGAAGGCATTTATATGTCAATCTTCTAGTTTCAGAATTGAAGTCCAAGTTGGTGCTTGGAATCAAGGGTTGGTGCTCCTTTCTGTTGGTGCAGATAAATCAGGAGTTGGTGCTCCTTCTAGTTGGTGCTGGTAAATCAAGGGTTGGTGCTCTTTCTAGTTGTTGCTGGTAAATCAGGGGTTGGTGCTTCTTTCTGTTGGTGCAGATAAATCATGGGTTGGTGCTCCTTTCTATTGGTGCAGATAAATCAAGGGTTGGTGCTCCTTCCAGTTGGTACTAGTAAATCAGGGGTTGGTGCTCCTTTCTATTGGTGTAGATAAATCAGGGGTTGGTTCTCCTTCCAGTTTGTGCTGGTAAATCAGGGGTTGGTGCTCTTTTTTTTTGGTGCAGATAAATCAGGGGTTGGTGCTCCTTCCAGTGGGTGCTGGTAAATTGATTATAAATTTGTTGCTTTGCAAAGGCTGGATTTGGATGGGAGTCCAAACAGTCAATTTTTGAGGAGTAGCCAAATCGGTGAACCTCGGTACATCTTGTGTTGTGTGATGCTCTCTTGTTATATTTTCTTTATTTGGTTTTAATTTCTCATTGTTTCGGCTTTAAGAGTTGAATATTTAAGTTTTAAAGAGCTACACTAATTCACCCCCCTTCTCAGTGTTATTGTGAGACTAAAAAGAAGAAAAATATATCAATAATTTAGAACACCTCAGAATGTACCATAACAAACTTTGATGTGCTTACAACAAGAAATTACATCATAGATCTTTTGAATTTTGGGACTTAGTCCTCAAATAAAATTAAAAGAATACTAACATCGACATCGATATTAAAGTAAAATTCTATCCTAATTGGTTAGGACCATTTATTATCACAACCAAATTCGGATTAGGAGCCTACCGCCTAGCCACATTAGATGGCCAAGAACACAAAGAACCAATTAAAATAATTCATCTTAAATGATATTATGCATAAAGCACATCGAGTCGTTTGCTTTCTCATTTGATGGATACATGACAAGAACCACCATATAATCATACCCACTTTTCCCCTTGCATGCTTGCCTCATTTTCTTGATAATACCATCGAGTCAGGAGGGTTTACTATGATGCAAAGGCTAATTCGTATTACAAATACATCTACATTGCATCCACCTAGGCTAACTAATATGTTGAGTAAACTCTATCAGTGGAAAATATTATCTTCCACAATCTTCATCTATATCCCACTTTGCTACTATCATACTTCTTCTCTTCTTCTCCCTCTCTTGGGTTAAGTGATGTATGATGCAATCATCCATGACCCTGATAACCCGACCTTTCTTCAGTCTCAATCACAAGGGCAATCAATAAATAAATAACAATCAAATCTTCATCTATCTCACTTCTTCTATCTCTTAAAATGAACATTACATACAACTTACTTTATTCTATCTTACACACAAGTCATATCATTAATTTCAACAACATTTTACAACATTATCAACAATATATATCTACAATACTTCTTAACAAAAGGATTTTGTGCTCTATCAACATTCATGATTATTCAATAGACTCCTCAAGGAAACCTCTTTCTCTTCTATAATGCATCTATGACCTTTGTAAATTTTTTTACAAAATGATGTATTGTATAATAGAATTTTAAGAGTAGTCTATTGAATGTGTCATGACATCTACTCATCACATTCTCTTCATCGGCTATTTGCCTAATAATCCATTGGATCAACAAAACCTTATTTCCAATTGGCTTATTATGCAAAGATACAATAAACATCTAATCTCAAAATAATATCTATCAAAATGGCTAGATATCCTCTATCTATTTGTACAAAATAACAGTCGATATATAGAGGACTTCCTCCATCTTGATATGACATAAATAAATACTTCTTCTTCTCTTCAAAATAAAAACATCCATATTAACCTATGAGCTAGCATGGGTGTTATATATTTTCTCATATAGTAGGATCCATCATACTATGGTATGATGCTATCATATGGATCTCCAAGTAGCCATACGAAGCATTACCTTCAATCTGAAATATTTTGTTCTCAAATATTCCAATACATCATATGTGGCAACAAGTATTAAGTCCAATTCCTCATGTATATATAAATGTTTTGCATATGCATTAGGTAACATACTTATATACCCTTGTTACCCTCTCTCATGTGCTAAGATATTAAATAGTATCAAATATTTCTTCTTTTAAAGAATTTTGCTTTCAAAAGTGAAAGAACAACACAAAAATCATTCTGCAAGTCCTTTTGCAAATATTTACAACCACCTCAAAATTATTGTAGTACATTACAATAGCAAAAATAGAACATCTCAACATTGTTACATCACAAACACCAACATCATATTTCATGAATAGCAATTATCATTGCAATAACAAAATAGCTTACAAATTGCAAGCATCAATAACATTACATTACCATGCATCCTATGAAAACATTTACAAAGATCATTCAATACTTTACAAGACATTTGTAAAGATTATTTTCCATCACTTTGCAAAAACATTTGCAAAGAACACAAAATAAAATCATAAAAGCATTTTCAAGGATCATTCTATTACTTTAAAAAAACCTTTGTAAATATCGCTCTCCAACACTTTGTAAAATATTCGCAAATAATACTAATACAATCACAAAGGCATTATCATCATTAGTTTGCAAAACACTTGCGAAGATCCCCTTAAAAGTTTCTACGAAATTGCAAAGATCATACAAGAAAAACATCTCACAATCATTGCAATCAACATCAAAAGCATTCATATCAAAGCTTTGTAAAAGGCCTGTAGAACAAGACTCTTATCTACGTAGTCAAATGTTCCATAAATAATGGTATTTGAACATGGATAATAATATATCAATCTAAACCTTATCTAGATAGTCAAATATTTTATAAATTATGGTTTTTGAACATGGATAAAAATCTATCAATCTGAATCTTTCATCTATACAGCTAAGTGTTTCATAAAGAATGGCAATTAGATATTGATGAAAATCAAACTATATTTCATCTACACAGCTAAGTATTTCATAAATATTAGACATTGATGAAAATAAAACTATATTTCATCTACTCAACTAAGGGTTTCACAAAGAATGGCTTTCGACATTGATGAAAATCAAACTATTTTTCATCTACGCAACTAAGTGTTTCATAAAGAATGGCACTTAGACATTGATGAAAATAAAACTATTTTTCATCTATGTAGCTAAGTGTTTCATAAAGAATGGCACTTAGACATTGATGAAAAATCAAATCTACGTTGTCAAATGCTTCATAAAGAATGACATTTGAACATTGATAAGAATCAATCAATATTATCTTATCTACATAGTCAAATGTTTCATAAAGAATGACATTTGAACATTGATAAGAATCTATTCATATTTTCACCTATGCAATCAAGTGTTTCATAGAGAATGACACTTAAAAATTGGTGAAAATCCTAAATCTTATCTATGCAATCAAGTGTTTCATAGAGAATGGAACTTGGACATTGATAAGAAGCATAAAATTTTCACCTACGTAGTCAAGTGTTTCATAGAGAATGACACTTGAACATTGGTGAAAATCCTAAATCTTATCTATGTAGCCAAATTTTTCATAGAGAATGGCACTTGGACATTGATAAGAAGCATAAAATTTTCACCTACGCAGTCAAGTGTTTTATAGAGAATGGCACTTGAACATTGGTGAAAATCCTAAATCTTATCTACGCAGCCAAGTGTTTCATAGAGAATGGAACTTGGACATTGATAAGAAGCACAAAATTTTCATCTACGCAGTCAAGTGTTTCATAGAGAATTACACTTTAACATTGGTGAAAATCTTCTATCTTATCTACGTAGTCAAGTATTTCATAGAGAATGGCACTTGAAAATTGATAAGATGCAAACAACTTCATCTACACAGTTAAATGTTTCATAAAGAATGGAATTTGAACACTGATGAAGAGCATACACCTTATCTATGCAGTTAAATATTTCATATAGAATGAAATTTGAACACTGATAAGGAACAAAAATATATTATATCTCATTGCACATACTATAGATACCTCATATACGCAGTCAAATTTTTCATAGAGAATGGCATTTGAACACTGATGAGAAGAAAAAATTATACTATCTCTGTACATACTATAGGCACCTCATTTACAAAATCAAGTGTTTCATAGAGAATGACATTTGAACACTGATTAGAGAAAAATATATTATATCACATTATACATGCTATCATATTTACAAATCATATTATATCTGCATGTTCCTCCATCCTACGCCCATAACACTTATGGCAATGCCCCACCGAATCAATATGGGGGGCAAACTAGTAGTTTGGAAGCTATGGTGAAACAATTGGTTTCACGTATGGACCAGATAGATCCCTACCGTCCCTCGTATAATTATCGAGAGATTTGTAGCCAACCATTGGATCCCATAGTGGTAGCTCAACCATACCCTAAACATTTTCCCATGCCCGTCCTGCCTATCTATAAAGGAACCGAAGATCCCATAGAACATCTTCACATGTTTAGGATAGCATGTCATGACATATCGCATAACGACTTGCTATTACTAAAAATGTTTCCCAAAAGTTTAGGTGGAATGGCGTTAGAGTGGTATTATCAATTGCCCACTCATTCCTTAAGAAAATTTGAAGAAACAGCTGAGTCATTTGTTCATCAATTTAGTTCCTACATCGAGAGGCATGTAACTATTAAAGACCTATACAATTTAAAACAAGATAAAGACAAATGTTTTGCTGATTTCTTAGCAATATGGAGACAATTGACGAGAAAACTGCACTTTGTGCTACCCTATAGGGAGATGTTAGACATTTTCATTAACAATTTACAAGAACAACTTTCTTATGAGCTATCAACAACTACTTTGACTACCTTCGATCAAGCTATAGACTTAGCTCGAAGGGTAGAAGATGCCCTCATTAGGAGAGGCCAACTTAGAAAGAAGGATGATGAGAAAACATCTAGAAATAAATATAAAAACAAACAGGTTGTCGGTGATGGAGTCACTGACAGCAGAAATGTTGCTAATGTCAATGCAACAAAAATAACAAAAAAATTCATCTTGAAACCTCCTGATAATCCTCCTCGAGAGTTCACTAGATTAAACCAACCTTTATCAACTATTTTATGTCAACTTCTTGAAAGAGGTTTAATCCAACTGCCAGCTATCCAGGAACCTGACCCAAGCATACCCGGATATAGAGCTGATTTGCATTGTGATTTTCATAGAGGTCCTGGACATTCTACCAACGCTTGTAAGAGATTGAAACATAAAATACAAGATTTGATTGACAATAATGAAATGGAAGTGCAAGCCTTCCAACCTAAACAAAATCCTCCTAATAATACCCAAAAGATTGCTCCCCAAAATCAAAATCGAATGCCAATCAAACTTTAGACATATTTCCAACACCCTTTACCAAGACATGGTAAAGAGGTAGCCAATCAAATTGAACATCACAATGTTCCCCCTCCTACCCGATATGTAGGAACCATTAGCGGGCAATTACCTGCTCAGGACTCTCACACATTCGACACAAACTTATCCCTGGTTACAACTAGGCCCTTACATAATTTTCAAACTTCTGATTCTAGCGATATAGAGTCAGATACTGAAAGTGAAGTAGACACCATTCAATCGAATAGTTCTGAAAACGAATCAGATCCTATTCAACCTCTCACGAGATGCTAATGTTCCAGAAGAACCATTTCCCAGAAGAGTCACTACTCGACCTTCTTCTAATGAAGTCCTTCCTTATGAACAAGCCATAAACTCTCAACCGAGACCCTTTCAACGTCATCACTATAACATTGTAGGTACCATCGGAGTTGTCACCCGACAACAAGCTCAAAACCCCCAACAAGAACCAAACCAGAACGATGGATCAGCTCCATTTGTTCTAAGAAATCCTAATAAAGGAAATCATGCTCCTATTGTTCAAACTAAACCTCCTTAAAACATTAATGAGCAATTGTCTAATACCATCGCCAGAATCTCCCTTTTAGATTTACTAAGATCCTCCCCCACCCATAGGGATGAATTGATGCTTACTTTGAGCCAGATGATGGTACCTCAAAACATCCAACCCGAAGCTATGGCCAAATCATCACGCGAGAGATTGATTGTATTGACTTTCAGGATAAAGATATCCCACAACACAGTTTACACAAGGATAATCCCTTGTATATTACAACTTTAATTGGGGATGTAGTTGTCAAACGAGTCCTGATTGATAATGGCTCATCTCTAAATATCTGCACCTTTGACTTCTACCAACGATTTGGTTTTAGAAGTGATGAAATGAAGAAGACTGATATGATTATCAAAGCCTTTAATGACAAAACACAAGAAACGTGTGGAGTCATTACCCTCCCATTGCAAGTTGGTCCTAGAACCCTTGAGACAACTGTGTTCATTGTACATTTCCCAGCATCGTACAATATACTTTTGGGTCACCCTTGGATTAACGCCATGCGAGCAGATCCCATCAACTTTACACCAATGTGTTAAGTTTGAGTTTAAAAATCGGTTGGTCACTATTCATGGTGACCCTAGACCTTTTGATATGTGTGCATTGGCGGAACCGGTTGGAGTGCAATTTTGCCTCGCTCTCGTCATCCACATATCCTAGTTCTTCTTCATCTAAAACTATGAAATATAAACCCATCATTTCATCTATTCCTCCTCCATTAACTTCATCTTCCCATACAGATCAACCACCTGCTAAACAAATCACTGTAGAACATCAAAAAGCTCGTAAAACTACAACCAATTCTTCAAGTTCTAATCCCATAAATTCAAAACCTTCAGACACATCTATCATACCTTCCACATCTCAAAACATAGGTAATAAGCCTTCTACATCTTATGCCCTTTCTGATGATCTTTTACTAGATTTATCTACAACCTTAATATCAGAAAAAATGAATGATTTCATGCAAGATTCAAACCTTTTAAATCAATTGCCGCCATCTCCTCGTACTTTGGGCCTCCCAAAACCTATGGGAAGTACTTACCAAGTCGGGAGTTGCGCATTCATGTACAAAGGATATGATTGGGGAAAAATCCCTCAGAATATCAAAACCCATCATGATGGATATGCTCGGTGCTATTTTACCAACGATTATATTAAAGCTAAACCCATGATGCTTAAAATGGGATATAAAGGGAAAGGCTTAGGACCTTTCCAAAATGGCATGAAAGAACCTTTCGAGGTAGAACCATGGCCCACTCGATGTGGTGTGGGCCTATTACCTAGTAAGGGTCAACCCTTTCCTTTTGAGGATGATGATCATCTCATATGCTATCAAGACTATTTGGATAGACATGTTGATTTACCTCTTAACAATCCGTCATTTTCATGCAACATGCTATCCATAGCATACCCTGAAATGATTGCTGACCCGATGAAGAGTTGGAAGGAGATATATTCCATGATGTCTCTGTTGAAGAGATGTTGTATAACGGGTTTTATTTTGATGGTTCTATACCAACCATAGCTCAACTTGAGGCTACCGACCCTCAGAACGAATTATCTAAATTAACTTTACAAGAGTTACAAGAGTTGGGCGTTTCACCTGCCCCACCTAATTTTGAAAGAGATCTACACATGGAGGTAGAAAATGTCCTTAAAATTAATATTGGAACTGAGGACAACCCTCACATAATCAACATTGGAGCAGAACTAAGTCAAGAAAAAAAAGAACAATACATTGCATTTCTTAAAGAGTATGAAGATGTCTTCGCTTGGACATATGAAGATATGCCAGGTTTAGACCCTTCTATAGTCATGCACCATCTAGTGGTCCATCCGGATGCTAAACCTGTTAAACAAAAACTTAGAAAAATGCATCCCAAAGTGGCTCGCTTAGTCAAAGGGGAGTTAGAAAAACTCCCGAATGTTATCTTCACACAAGCTATTGATTATGCTGAATGGATCTCCAATGTAGTTCCAGTAACCAAGAAAGAAGCCACCAAAGTTAGGGTTTGCACAGATTTCAGAGATATTAATGCTGCATGCCCTAAAGACGACTTTCCTCTTCCAAATATGGACCAAATTATTGATTTTACTGCTGGAAGTGGGATGATGTCCTTAATGGACGGATTCTCTGGCTATAATCAGATCAGGATAGCTCCTGAAGACCAGGCTAAAACAACCTTCATTACCCCCTGGGGTACCTTTTGCTGGAAAGTGATGCCCTTTGGCCTAAAGAATGCCAGGGCAACTTATCAATGGGCTATGACCTACATCTTTCATGATATGATGCATGATATCCTACATGATTATGTAGATGATATTATAGCTCGCTCTCTTATTGAAGATCATCATTAGACGATTTAAGAAAAGTTTTTAATCGATTACGAGAATATCTCATTCGATTAAATCCAGCAAAATGTATATTCGGAGTTAAATCCAGCAAGTTATTAGGGGTTTTAGTTTCTTTACGTGGTATCGAAATTGACCCTCTCAAAATTGCGGCTATCACTGATATGCCCGCACCCACTAATATATGTGAATTACGAAGTTTACAAGGTAAACTTCGCAATATCCATCTCTTGATTGATAAGCTGGCGGACAAAACTGGTCCCTTTCTCAAACTCCTTAAGAAGGACGTCCCCTTTAATTGGGATACAGAATGTAGAGAAGCTTTTGAACTTCTCAAGCAATATCTCCTTAAACCTCTGGTGCTTTCACCGCCTAAATCTGATCGCCCATTTCTTTTATATATTTCTACTTCAGATTCTGCATTAGGAGCTATGTTAGCTCAACTTGATGATGAAAAACGAGAACGCGCTAATTATTATATTAGTCGAACTTTCGTCAGTTATGAAACTCGCTATACAGCATTAGAAAAGTTATGTCTAGCAGTCGTGTTTGCTACGCAAAAATTATGACATTACATGCTTAGCCAAAAAACGTATGTCATTGCCAAATATGATCCTTTAAGATATCTCATGAGTCGACCTTATTTATCGGGTCGCACAGCCAAGTGGGTTTTTGCTCTAAGCGAGTTTGATCTCACCTTCATAGGACGAAGTCCGTTAAGGGTCAAATCATAGCAGATCAATTAGTCTGCCGCACCCTTAGAGTCTACTCATCCCCTCATTATCGAGTTTCTGATGAATGCCTTCAATTAGAGGCAGACCTTGTTGAACAATGGTCCTTATACTTTGATGGAGCCCGATGCATGAGTGGGGTTGGTGCGGGTATTATTTTAATATCTTCACAAAAACATCTTATTCCTCTGTCCTTCAAACTAACCTTTGCTTGCACCAACAATACTGCTAAGTATGAAGCTCTAATCCTTGTATTACGAGCTGCTTTAGCGCTTAAAATTAAAAAACTCTTAGTTTTTAGGGATTCCCAATTGGTTATAAACCAAATTAATGAAGTTTATCAAACCAGAGATGATAAAATTCACCCATATAAGGCCTATTTTTTACAACTAATGGCCTTGTTTTATCAAGTTACCTTGGAAGCCATTCCTCGAACTAGCAACCGTGCAGCCGACGCCATGGTCGTCGCTGCATCTCTCTTGCCCTTGGAGTTAGACGACGAATATTCCACTATCATCATTCGTCGACTCCAGGAACCCGCTTCACATAAGTCATGCTTAGAGCCTTTGGATGTGTTTCTAATCAAGGAAACCACTCTTGAACTCTGGTATACAGACATATTTGATTTCCTCCAAAATGGGACTTTCCCTCCTAATTCTAATCGCAACCAGCGTCGGTTATTATGTCAACGAGAAAGTCAATTTGTAATCATTGGAAATACTTTATATAGGAGATCTTTTGAAGGTATCCTATTAATATGTCTAAATTTAGAAGAGTCTAAATCAGCCTTAAGTGAAGCCCACGATGGATCTTGTGGAGGACACTTTAGTGGTAGCATCATTGCTAAAAAGCTCCTTCGGATAGGATACTTTTGGCCTACCATGGAAACGGATGCACATGAATATGTGCGCCATTGCGACAAGTGTCAAAAACATGCTGACCTTGTCCATGCGCTTGCACAAGAGCTACAGGCTATTTCTTCTCCTTGGCCATTTTCTAAATGGGGCTTGGATATTATTGGTAAAATTAACCCTGTGTCTTCTGATGGACATAAGTTCATCATAACCGCCACTGAGTATTTCACGAAGTGGGTCAAAGCTATGCCTTTAGCTTCCTGCACCGGTTCACAAGTCTCTAAATTCATTTTTAATCAAATCATCTGCAGGTTCGAAATTCCTGCAAATCTCATCTCTGACAATGGAACTCCATTCAAAAATAAAGATGTTAAAAAATTATGTCAAAAATATAAGATTCAACATCGCTGGTCTACTCCCTATTATCCTCAGGGTAATGGTCAAGTAGAAGCTTCTAACAAAACTCTAATCAAAATTCTCAAAAGACTAGTCAATAAAATGGCCGTGACTGGCATATTCAATTATATCCAGCCCTGTGGGCTTATCAAACTAGTGTTCGAACCCCCACAGGCACTTCACCATTTGTTTTGGTATATGGTGCCGAAGTAGTTTTTCCATTTGAATTAGAAGTTCCTTCTTTGGCTCTGCTACTTCAAGACACCGAAGTAGGAGATGAATATCGCTATCGGTAGACTCACCAATTGGAACTCCTAGATGAAAAATGCATCAATGCTTTAGAGCATCTCCGTGCATACCAAAACAAGCTTAAAAGAGCATATAATAAGAAAGTTCGTCATCAATCCTTTGAGGTTGGCGATCTTGTTCTAAAAGAAAATCAAAAAAATACAAATGCAACCAAAGAACTGAAAGGTAAATTTGAGCCCAACTGGCTTGGACCATACATCATTACTACAAAATTTGAATCAGGAGCATATAAATTATCTACCTTAGATGGTAAAGAACTTAAAGAACCCATGAATATTTTACATCTCAAACGTTATTATGCATAAATTTGATTATTTCATCCATGTACATATTTGTTCAAAATCATTTAAAAACCTCAAAAACATTCATAAAATCTTCAAAAATCTTCAAAAATATTTATCGCATTTATTTTGTAAAGTTTCTTTTGCTTTAAAACAAAAATCAACATAAAAAATCCAAAAACAACTATATGCTTGACTCTTTCGAAACCAAAACAATATACAGAATAAAGAGAGAGTCAACATTCTCAAAACTTTCTCAAAATCATTATTTTCTTACAATTATTGCAGTTATATGTTTCAACTTATTTTGGATAAAACTAGCATTTATTTGGCATCCCTCACTTGCACACTCACACAATAAATATCTTGATTTTATCTGGCATGATTACTAATCTCTCTTATATAAAAGTTCAGAAAAATAAATTAAATAAAGTTTGAGCATAGAGAATTGATCTTGGTATTTACTTAAACCAAGCACATATTTTCACAATAAAATGATTACATTTGTAATTTCCATGTTTTGCTACATAGTAGAACTAATTTCTTGAGTGAAAAGTTTCCCTTGCTATCCTATCATGCACATGGTCTAGAATATTTGAGAATTGGAAAAAGGACAAGCTCACCCCTACCCAGAATAAAAATCCCTTGCTCTACAGCTAATCTGAGCAAGTATCCCTAGAAAAAAAGAAAAAGAAAAAGAAAAGAAAAATTCAAGAAAAAGAGAAAAGAAAAATGTTATTCTATATCATTCCAGCAATATTTCAAGCACTATCTCAAAAATCAAGCAAAAGAAAAATAAGCAAAGTTCAAAAGAAAGCAAGAAAAGCAATAAAATCCCTTTCCCTACCCTTTGAAAAGAAAAGAAGGGTGAATGAGCTTGAATCCCTGGAATTCTCAATTATTCGAAAACTGTGAGGTAAGCCCCATAACAGGTGGTTTGTGCCCAACCCGCTTGGCCTTGGGTAACTCCTAGTGTGGTGATATGTCTTTCACATTAGCGACCTTATTTTGTACGGACCTATGTCTCGCTTATGGATTAGCTAGCTCCTGATAATCCGATCTACATAGTAGCCTAGTATGGTTATATGCATCTACATCATGGTTAATGAACACTTAGTTGGTTTATTCAAATCACTTGTATCATAGTATTTTGCTCAAAATCGGTAACTGAACCATACAATTGCACACACACATTTGTATTTGAGAGATTTTGTCTATCATTATGATAAATCAAGATTGGCAATGAATTCACTTATGCACATGGGATTCCTTATAAATCTAATTTTTTTTGCAAAATACTTTGAAATATTATTTTTGCAACTTGTTTGGAATAATCAAGTACAATTATCTAACAACATATCATATATATCTTATCGACTTTTGCGACGATGGTATAATTCCAAAACCAAAATTGGAATTTTATGCTTAGCGCAAGTCATTATTATCATATTTTCTGTTCATAAAAAATTAATCATGCAATAAAACTATCTTTTCTTTGATCTTCACAATGATGGTATAAGTCTATACCTACATATTCTATACCTAGCGAAAACCATTGTAACAATATTTTTTCTCCAATTTATCCAAATTCATAAAAACCATATGACTTCATTTTATTACACAAATTATGCTTTTCAAAAGCAAACACATTTTTATTATTTCATATCATTATGTCAACCTTTGCATTTTGCAATGATGGTATAATTCTTAAGGAATTATTCAACAATTTTTATCACACTTAGGAATTTATGCCTAGCAAAAATCATTTTTACAATATTTCATGCATAATATGTTCATGGAAATCTGAAAACAAACCATCATCATCATCATTATTTGCATCGTCACAACAAAGTCTTAAGACAGTCTCTTAAGCACTCTTTTCTTTTAACAATATTTCTATCCTGGGACTAGCTTGACGACCGAGTGAGCAGCGACTCCATGAAATGGTCTATAATAGCGACAATGTCCTTTGAAATTATTGTTAGAAATCTCTTTTTATTTTTATCACATTTCATTACAACCAATCAATTTGTTACATCAGATTATTTCATTTAAAATATTTATAGCATGACATCCAAGTTATAATATTTTCCAAAACGACATAATTACATGAATCATCAATAAAATCATTACATCAATCAACTCAATCAATCAATCAAACATAAAAAGCATCATACGCATCACAAAGACAAGTCATATGATCAAAAAATATCTCATCTATATATATCAACAGAATCTATACATCATCAAAACTAGATTGGTATGCCACAATCTGTACCTCGGCTTACTCAATCCTCTATCAAGTATAATACAATATCAGTGGCAGTATCCCGCCCTCTAGCCTCGAGAGCCTCTAGAGCTCTCGGCCTCATCTCCTCCCCCGCCCTGCGGAGGATGAGGTGGTCCCATCGTAGTATGTGTGGTACTACGAGTCCTCATCGTCGACCGAGATGAGCTCCTCGTCGACCCTGTCCTAATAGGATCTGCTATGGCAGGTGGCACCTGTATCCTCTGGCCCTTTGGCACCGCCTGGTAGTATAGCGCCTGATAGAATGCAATCTGAGAAACTGACCGCAGCAGCTCCTGAGTGCTTACCCCCCCGCCTCGTGCCCTGAGATGAGCATTCTCATCTCGTAGCTGCGACACCTCGGCCTGGTGCTTGTGCAGCTGCATCCTATAACGTCTGCACCTGAGCTCACAGATGATCTCTCTCTGCCCGGAGAGTAGCCATCTTGCTACTCTCTCCTGTGTCCGTGCCCTTGCCCTTATCAGGTGATGGTGGCCTCTATGGATATGAGGGTCTCACCTCCCTCCTCTCCCTCTCCCTCTGCTACGGCCTCTCCTGTGCCTATGGCCTCCTCTGCTCTCCTCTATCGTGACCCCGGGCTGCCTCTACTGCCGCCTGGCACCGCCTCCCTATCCGATGCACGACTGCATGGATCGGTCCCTGTGCCCTCGTCATCCGAGGAGGGCGGATGCCTACGTACCAGGCATCATAGCCATCGGCTACCCCTGTGTCGTCCCCATCCACTGGCTGAATGGGGGCATCTTCCGTGTCCTGACTCCAAAATTGTTGCATATTTGGAGCCCCGCTAACTGTGGTGTTATCCCGGACAGTCCAAGAAAACTCGTAATCCCTGAGAGATGGGATCCCCTGCTGTAGACCGAACTGTCGCAAAACTCGGTCATAGCGATGGAGTTCCACCTCTCCCCTCTCCATCCATAGCCAGCAGACTCGCCTGATGCGAGCCAGCTCCTGTGCGTCCTCTGCCCACCCTGGATGCTCTCTCCATGGCCTCCAGGTGATCTGGTCTGGGACCAAGTCATCTAGCAGTCTCCGAGACACCGATAGGTCGATCCGTCACTGTGCCCCTCTTCGGAGCCACCAGTAGAAGACTCGGGGCCTCTCCCCGTCAACCCCTGTCAGTGGAAGCCCTACCGGCCTTCGCATCGTAATGTGCTCCTAGCACCAAACCTGTAGGAGCGATGTCATAACCAGACATCGACCGCCCTTGTATACGACCCCATGTAGGATCCTATACAATTGGCATAGAACAAAGCTGCCCCAAGCAAATATGTAGCCATGGTCGTGCATGTCGCAGATCACATTTGCCAGCATCCATGGTACCCTGCAGCCGCTCTGGTGGCACTGCAGAAGTCCACCAACCACCCCAGCCAAAACTCGTGTCAGTATAGATGCCCCAGGAATCTGGCGCAGTGACTCGATGTTCACTCCGCCCTTCTCCAGGGTGAATCTCGGGTCACCGCAGAGTCGTCCCATCATGTGGCCCTGATTGGCCATAGGTGTGATCATCCTCCCTTGTATGGGGATTCTAAGAATCCTCCATACATCCTCTAGTGTGGGAGTCATCTCCCCTGTCGGTAATCGAAAACATGAAGAGCCCGGTACCACCTCTCTGCTAGGGCCATCGGTAGCCCCATGTCTGCAGATACTTGTGGCATCTCTCGCCACATGTAGTAAGCCGGCTCGTGCCAGCCGATCTCGCTCTGCTCGTGTCGGAGCGGCCAAATCATCTCTTAATCCTCCATATTTCCACTCTCTGCTCTTTAGTAATCCTCTCTGCAAGCATAAACATCAAAACAACAAACAATCATTAATAACAATTTTAGCAATCAATAATGCAACTTAAAGATCAAAATTTTTGCAATTGATGATATCACCCACTATTGGTCGATATCGTCCGAAATTTGAGCAAAATCGTCTCCAATTTCGCGTGTCGAAATCGTCTTTAATTTGACGAAATCGTCCCTTTTTCGTCGATTTCGCCCTCGGGTAAAATTGACGAACTTGAGACGATTTCGTCGAACTAGGGATGATTTCGTCCGGACTACGTCGATGGCCAAAAACGGCCGCGATGCTCAAAATTCACCTAAAAATCCATCTAAAAAGCATGTAAAATCAAATTAAATCAATTCTAGATCAGTTTAAACCCTTACCCGTAGACCGCGGCGGACCTCTGCAGATCTGTGCGCTGTCTCTACCATTTTTGCTCCAGAGCTCTCAAAACAGTAAAATGAACAGTAACAAATGAATTAGGGTTTTACCCTATTTTTCTTAATTTTATTCAACAAATAATTTTTGCTTTTTCGCGTTTTTACCTCAAACGTTCGATTTGGGTAAAAACACGGAGGGGGCACCATAGTAAGTCGTCGTACGATTCGACCAAGAATCGTCGCCTAAAAATGGGAATAATTTTTTGCTTTCTCGTAGATCGAGAAGAACTCATATTTAACGCATTTTCTTCGGAAAATTCGCTAAAGAGGGGGAAAAATGTAGCACCCTAAAATTGGCGCAGTAAAATTGGAATAATTACATTCACCTTAGTAAATAAATTTAAATTCAAATTTAACCTCCCAAACCGCCCGTTAACCGCAGAGAAACTTGTTTCCTCCTTTTTCATGCCATTTTTAGCAGTTGTTTTGACCGTTTGACGATATCGTCTCTGATTAGACGATATCGCCCCAGATTTGACGATTTCGTCTGGGCTAGAACGTCCAGACGATTTCATCGCAAAACTGAATTTGCATAGTTGGAATCCATTCCAACGGGTCTCCAATCCGGGCAGAAGCGTGTCTGCGCTGTTGGGACCCTTCCCCCGTTGGAGATCTCCCAAATTGGGATGATCTCCAACCTCCCAACAACTATCCTATGCCTATTTAACTCTAAGGCTTTTCCCTCCCCAACCCTTGGCTGAATTTTTATGCAAATTGAATCCTTATGCTCTAAAACATCGTAATTCATATTTTGCATTAGTCCTATAGTAATTTTATTGCAGGTATACCACTGGTTTTCAGTCGGAGCCAGCACCAATCGCAGCCGACGAACCTGTCAAGATCAAAGGAGATCTCATCAAATTCGGGACGATCTCGTACTGATGCGAGACGATTTCAACTGTAGTGCACATCGAGGCAATCAGTGCCTGGAGTTTGTTCTTCTGTTTCTTTTCTCTATCATTTTATGTTATAAATTAGATTGTTTATTCAGTTTTTATATTATATTGCATTTGGAGTTCACCCATTTTGTCTAGTTTATAGATTAAGATCATATTCTGCTATCTAAACACAGTTATTTGCATTTACTTCTATTCCTGTATATTGTTCAACACTCATATTACTGTTTTACATAGTTTGCCCCTGTTTGCAAAATAGAATTTCTTGTATTTCGTATCTGTTTGCTATTTTGCAGGTCTCTAATGAATTCGTCTGACGAATTCGTCAGATTGAAGACGATCTTGTTAGTTCAGACAATTTTATCAAATTGAAGGCGATTCTGTTGAATTGCGGGCGATCCAGACGGCTTCCAGCTTCAGAAACTCCATCAGACTTTCGGATAAGGTAATATTCATTGGCCTCCTGCAAATTCTCTGTTTTTGTTTTCCTTTACGTTTCTTTCGTATGCATTTAAATTGCATTTTCATGTAGTTTAAGTTAGAATCATTCGGCCAAACCTAGGATGAATGTTTAAAAATAAAACGAACTCATCAAAACTCATTCCCAAAACCTAAGCGTGGAAAATGTCATCAAATGTTTCCTGGTGAACCCACCATCCGTCGAAAAATCACCAAAATGCACCTCCCTTGAGAGGCGGGACCTTCGCAAAGTCCTCTCGTTCGAGGTACCGCACCATCCTTTTCCCATCCTCCTTCCGGGCGCGGATCCAATAGCCTGAAGGTAGGGGTGCGAAAAATTTGGAGCGATACACACCTCATCTATGTAGTTAAGTGTTTCATAGAGTATATCACTTAAACATTGATGAGAGAAAAAATATTTTCAAAATAATATACTTCATTGTACATATTACAGGTACCTCATTATGTCTTAAATGATATCATGAATATGGCATCATAGGCCACCATTTAAACATAATGAGATCATATTCCCACCTATGGGAATGCAATGAAAGGTAAAATATTTACCTCTAAAGAAAATGAGCATTCTCCTATATCATGTCTAGATAACACTACTCATAGCAAATATTTTAGGATAGTCATCCATCATCCAAGATACTCAACACATATCTCAAACGGGGCATATCTCCTCATCTACATCTGATCATAAAATCATCACTAAAGCAAATCAATCAAAAATATAATCACATCATCTAAACATATCAAAGCATCATATTTTCAACAATCAACATGATTTCACATCATATAATCTCAACAATCAATACATCAATACAATCAAATCAAATCATCATGTCATCCATGGGGTAACTTTTTCCTCCATGGGGTGAATTTCTCAACAATAATCCACCATAGTGTTAAAATTGAGTTTTACTACTTAACTTTTGATGCAATCCCATAGGCATCACATCAAATTGGGGTAAAATATAGAGATCCAATTTTGACACACTTAGAAAAAAACACCTCATCAATGCATCCTAACCTTGTCAAATTAGGCATCGAATCTTGATATATTTTATAAATTTCCAATCCTAGTAGAAACTCATCAATTTCCTTATCTTCACAAGCCTTTTAATCAAGCAAATCAAATCAATCATCCTCATACTCAAACTTAGGGTTTTTATAACCCTAAAAGATAAGGTTATATTTGGTATAAATTTTGACCTATCAAAGCATATCCAAAATTTTCATAGAGAATGACATTTGAACATTGATAAGGAAAAAAACATATTATATCTCATTGTACATTCTACAGGTACCTCATCTATGCAGTCAAATGTTTCATAGAGAATGGCATTTGAACACTGATGAGAAGAAAACATTTTGCTATCAATGTACATACTATAGGTACCTCATCTACATAGTCAAGTTTTTTATAGAGAATGACACTTGAACATTGATGAGATAAAATCATATTATATCTCATTGTACATACTACAAACACCTCATCTATGTAGTTAAGTGTTTCATAGAGTATGTCACTTAAACATTGATGAAATAAAAATATTTTCAAAACAATATACTTCATTGTACATACTATAGGTACCTCATTATGTCTTAAATGATATCATGAATATGACATCATAGGCCACCATTTAAACATAATGATATCATATTCCCACATATGGGAATGCAATGAAATGCAAAACATCTACCTATAAAGAAAATGAACATTCTCCTATATCATGTCTAGAGAAAACTGCTCATAGCAGATATTTTAGGATAGTCATCCATCATCCAAGATACTTAATATATCTCTCAAACGAGGCATATCCCCTCATCTACATTTGATCATAAAATCATCACTAAATCAAATCAATAAAAAAAAATCACATCATCTAAATATACCAAAGCATCATATTTTCAACAATCAACATGATTTCACGTCATTAATCTCAACAATAAATACATTAATATAATCAAATCAAATCATCATGTCATCTATGGTGTAAATTTTTCCCCCATGGGTGTGACTTTTTGAACAATAATCCACCATAGTGTCAAGATTGAGTTTTACTACGTAACTCTTGATACAATCCCATAGGCATCATATCAAAATTGGGGTAAAATATAGAGACCCAATTTTGACACACCTAGCAAACAACACCTCATAAAGGCATCCTAACCTTGTCAAATTAGGCATCAAATCTTGGCATATTTATCAATTTCCAATCCTAGTAGAAACTCATCAATTTCCTTATCTTCACAAGCCTTTTGATCAAGCAAATCAAATCAATCATCCTCATACCCAAATTTAGGGTTTTTATAACCCTAAAATATAAGGTCATATTTGGGATAAATTTTGACCTATCAAAGAATATCTAAATTCCACAAAACCACCACCATTAGATATCCCTCGAAAAGCTCTTTTTGGTAAGTATAAATATACCTATATTTGGATTCATATCAATGCCTAAAATTGTAAAACAAAAATTGCTATCCAGAACCACATTTGCTAGTAGTAAATTCGGTAGGACCAAATTTGCTAGTGGCGAATTTGGAAGCAGTGGTGAATTTGGTAAATTTTCAAAATTTTATTTCCTGAGAATTTGATCTAATTCTTTACCAAATTTGCCACTCGAAACCAAATTTGCCACACCTATGGTAAATTTGGTAAACAATGGTAAATTTGGTAAAAATGATTAGGAATCTTTCACACGAACCAGTTAAGCAGAGATTAAGCCTCCTTTCACCTCCATCATTGATCTCGCATGCTCCAAGAAGGTCTAGGATGAATTGGTTTGAATTGATATTATCCTCTCATTCCCTCCAAGTCCCCTCCCAAATCCTATTTAAGGAGGCCATGGGGCAAGCATTTGGTAAGGAATTCTACTGTAGCAAAGCTCTACCCATATTTTTAGCATTAGAATTTCCCTATTTCAAAGTTCTTTCCAAGTATTGCATAAGTTTTTACTAAGCATTTGAGCATCCTTTGTGAGCATTGAGAGCAAGTCAAGCAAGGCAAGGAGGACTTGGGAGCAAGGAGGTCACCATTGGAGGTAAGAAAGAGAGCTCTCCTAGCTTATTTCTTCTCTCCTCTCACCTTGGCTTCATAGAATTTTGTCCTCTAGGTTGTAGCCTTGCTAACTTGTCATATCTCTTTTATGCATTTCATATTTTATGTTCTAATTTCTCTTGTAGGATTTTAATCCTTCTCTTTGGCAGCCCCTAAATTTTTTTCATAGCACCTTAACAATGTTTTGGCAGTATTCTTATTCAAATTTAGAATCCTTATCGTCATCTCTAACACTTCTTTTTTGTCTTATTTTAGTTTGCATCTATCATTTACCATATTTTATCTCTAATCCTTCTGTTTTGCAAGACTTTCATCACACTTCCTTTGAATATTTTTAGATAAAGTCCCTCATACTAATCTCTATTATCTTCTTCCATGCCATTTTTCTTTCATTTATTAAGCATTTTTGCTTTCTATCTTCCCTTATTCAATCATTTATATAGCATCTCTTTCATTTTATGAACTTAGTTTTTAAGTAAAATTTCTTGTCATTTGAGTATTAATTTGCTTGTGTCAAGTTAAATTGGTTATCTCTTACACTTCCTAACACTTAGAATTGGATTTTAGATCCTTACTACTTCTGTTACATCTAATTTCAGTTCTATTTTAATATTCACATGATGTTAATTTATTTTAAGCTTTAACATAGTTTATTAAATTCTCAAATCTATCCCTATAATTCACTGATATAATCTTGTTGGAAGTTAGGTTAACCCTAATACAGTGTTAGAATTAAAAAATAAAATATGAGTAATAAATATATGTGGAAATAAAACACAAAAGAATAAATCAATACATGAGACACAAATTTACGTGGTTCAGCCAATGTGGGCTACGTCCATGGAGAAAATAACTAGACCTTATTATTTCGTCCAACAAATCTCGAAGGGATACAACCTACAACAAATCTGTTGTACTTCCTCTTCGATCTCACAATTATAGTCTCTCTCCCTTATCTCATCTCCAACATTGTACATCCTCTTATAAAATTAGGGTTACAATTTTAGAGCAAATCAAACCCTAAAATAAAAAAAATACTATTTTCGACAAATTGTCCTTTTTATCAAAATTTGCCATTTTTAGTAATTACTATTTTAAGAAACTTAGTTTTCCTCACAAAAATTCCTTTTTTAGTAATTACTATTTTAGGAAAATTATTTTTGTCAAATAATTTCCGTTTTTAGTAATTAATATTTTAGGAAATTTATTTTTCGTCAAAAAATTTCCAAAAATAGTAATTTACAAAAAAAACTTGTATTAACATGCAATTTGACACACAATTACATAACGCCCATATCCTTTCATAGAGTGGGTCCAAACGTGGCTAAAAAAGGGTCTCCAAATTAGAATCAGGCTCCACAACCAACAATCTCCTACTTGGAGACTGATCATAGTAACTCCACCACTACTGCACCTGTTGGACTATGCTTCAACTTTGGACTTGGAAATTTTTTCATGTTTTACTGTCAATTTTGAAGACCAATTGAAACTGATCAAGAACTCAGTTTCTCCCTGGTTACTACCTTTGTGAACATATCTGTAGGATTCTAGCTAGTATGTATCTTCTCTAGTTTTAACTATCCATCTTCCAACACTCAGCGTATAAAATGGTACTTGGTCTGTATATGTTTAGTCCTAGAATGAAAGGCTGAATTATTTGCAAGATGAATGGCACTCTCACAGTCACTATATAATATGTTATTCTCTTGCTTCTTTCTCAACTCCTCCATAAACCTCTTTAATCAAATAATCTCCTTACTAGCCTCTGTATGATAGGGATTAGGTGTATGATTAGGTGTGTTTTAATAAATAATGGTTGTTATTAGTTTTTAATAAGGATAAGTGCACCGTTATTATTTAATGATACTTATCCTTAACATGTGTTGTAATACCATGTTGTAATGCCTATTTATAGGCCTTTGATAAAGTCCTATAAATAGGCATTACAACACGGTATTACAACACATGTTAAGGATAAGGATCATTAAATAATAACGATGCACTTATCCTTATTAAAAACTAACATTAACAACCATTTATTAAAACACACCTAACACACCTAATCCCTATCACTGTAATAGCAACATACTCAACTTTCGTTATTGAAAGTGCAACAACCTTCTGTAATTTTAAAATCCAACTTACTGTAGTTCCACCTACAGTAAAAACATACAGTAGCAACACTTGCAGGAGTTTGATGTGCTTGTTGCTACTGTTGTTGATTTTCTAGCACCTTTAGAGTTTCAATTTCATCAAGCATTGTGTATTCTATGTTATATTTCCCTGTTTCTTTTGTTGCAACTGGTCTTTATACATGATTTTATCATTAAATACTACATCTCTACTCCTAATGATTTTGTGATTTTCATAATCCCAAAAATGATAACCAAAATCATTAATTCCATATCCAATGAAAGTTTATTTATTGGATTTTGCCTTAAGTTTAGTTCTATTTTCTTTATCAATATGCATGAATGCTTCACAACCAAAAGTCTTCTAAATTAGTAGTTAATAGGCTTACATGTCCATACCTCTTATGGAATCCCACCATACAAGGAACTTGAAGACCCTCTATTTATTAAATAAACAAAAGTATCCATAGCATCTACCCAAAATTGTAAGGGTAATCTTACATGTAATCTCATACACTTAGCATGTTCCATGATAGTATTGTTCATATAATTTGACACACCATTTTCTTATGGAGTTCCTGAAACCATCTTCACTCCACAAATCCCATGGTATGAACGATAACTATCAAACTCTTTCTTGCAATATTCACCTCCATTATCTGATCTAAGACACTTCAACTTATTTCCTGTATCATTCTCAACCAAAGATTTTCATTTCCTAAAAGTATCAAAGACATGATTTCTTTCGAATACAATAGACCCAAGTTTTCCTAGTTGCATCATCAATAAACATAATTTTTGGGATCCAAATTAGCATCAAGAAAAACTTGATACTGTGACTATCTATCTTCCAAATTTTTTATCAGGATTGCACCCTCTAGTCACAACTTAGAACTCAACATTGTATGGACTAAATATTGCTCTAATCTAACCTCTAGAGTAGGTTGGTTCCTTGTCAACTGATAGGGTGTTGACTCAATTAAGTTTAGTAATTTTTTAAGAGATAGGGTTAGAAAAGGATTTAGGGTTAATGAATTATAACTGAAATAGTGGTCGAATAAAGCTAACAACATAGGCATCCATAGGGAAACCTTTCAACAAATCATTTCCAATGTCCCACACTCAATATTAATAGCACCCAAAAATAGAATAATCTTCATCAAGAAACACAAAATAAATACATACTCCAAAAAGCTATTTCAACATCCACAATACTAATAATCCAATTTAGCATAATAAGATTAGTATCTAGATTTAACAAAAATGAACTTCTTGTAAGTATAGATTCAATTATGAAAAGGTTTCAATTGCTTTCGCAGAGTAAACTAACCATAGCAGCATTAACATAAAAGTAATTCACAACTTGAACCTCTCAAAAAAAATATCAAAGACTAGATTTTGAGTCAAAAATTTGAGTAATGCTCTTCTATTGATTTGTAAAAGATGTTACACAGTAGGGCAAGCAAACACTCTATAGCCAACCCTAAAAATCAAGGGTTTGACCTCTATTAATAGTTTTACAATGAAATAAGAAGATGGAACATTACAAGGAGAAAAACATGCCAGATCGATAGAATGCTAAGGTGGCATCATTTCATTCACCTTTGAAGCCCAAAAAATTCATGCAATGTCACACACTATAGCATCTCAGCTCTACAACTTACTCGCTCTGCAATGGTAGTTAGGATCCAGGTCGTTAGATTCTAAATTTAAGCCATCTATCTTTCTTGGAGGGTTCATTTGGCCATATATATATAACTACCTGAGTTCTTGGTTCTTGGATCCATAGACGCTTCACCTATATAATAAAATCAACTAGTTCTTATTTACACAGACTTCACTTTTTTATGCCTAAGAAATTTTTAGCATAAGCTTGACTGTTGATTCACTTATGAATGACTACGATTAAATATTAGTAATTCTTGGAGATGAGTGATGTAGAACATGTCACTGAGCCACTCTTCCAAAAGACTTATCACTTGAATTAATTATTTTGACCTGTGGTGTGGAGCACATCACAAATACACTACACTCTGAGTATAATAGAGCATGGTGCCAGGCCACTCCATTTAATTCTTAAAATAATTTAATTTAATTTTGCATCCATAACATAAAACACTTTGTTCATAGCCCGCTCCTTGAAATCCGCTCCTTTGAGTTTTGATCAAAGATGATCGTGAAATAGAGCTTTGTTCTGTGCCACTCAGAAAACAATGTAAAATAACATTTCATGAGATTTTTCACTACACCATTACTTTGTGCTTATTTCGAGCATCTTTGACCTCTTTTACTAGTCGTGTGGAACATGTGTTATGATCTGCTCTAAAATGAATGTGAACCTCAATGACATAGAACACATCAAAAATTTAGTCATTTTATTACACATTCTAGGGCAATGTGCACTGGGCCACTTATTAGATAACGATGACGTTAGCCTTGACCCAAGTTGATAGTGGTGTGGAACATGTTGTGTTGTACCGCTACAAAAATACACCAAGTGTTGAGTGGCTGAGAACATGTCTTCTTGCCTTAGCAAATATATTGTGTTTTGCTCTGCCAAAGTGATCACAATGTAAGTTTTGCTGGTCTGCTAATGATGTAGAATATCCTATGCTATGCCACTAGAAAATACATTGTGTGTTGAGTAGCTGGGAACATCTTCATGCTTTAGAAAATATTTTTTAAAATATTTCTAAGGATGTGGCCATTTTGGGCCTACAGTAATATAATAATAAGAGTCACCAAGAGATGATACCTGAGTTGGTCCCCATACGTCTGTATGCACAAGCTCTAGCTTTTCACTCTTTTTTTCTTTTCCAAACTCTGAGAAATCTGACTCTTATATTTTCCATAAACGCAGTGCTCAAAAAAGTCCAAATCAACCTGCTTTAAACTTGGCAATAAATTCCTTAAGTGGAGAATCGACATCCCCTTATCACTCATGTGTCCAAGCCTATGATGCCATAAAACTGTATCCACTCCTGTAGAAGCTAAAGTAATAGAAATATCAGTATTACTAGTACATACATACAACATACCTTTCTTCTTTTCTTTTTCTAATATCAATGATCCTTTAGCAACCTTCCACGAATTTTCTAAGAATGTAATTATACATCCTTCGTTTTCCAACTACCCTATGGAAATTATATTTCTTCTCAAATCAAGAATATTCCTTATCTCTTTCAGCAAAAATAGATTTCCATTCAGTAATTTTATTTGTATCTTACCCTTTCTAATGATTTTACATGGTCTATCATCACCCAAATGGACTTATCCAAAAGCACCTTGAACATAATCTAGAAAATATATCATTTGGGGTGTTGCATGATATGAAGCCCTTGAGTCTAGAACCCAACAATCATTAATATTATCTAGTGAAAGGATTAAAGCATTTTGCAATAGATCACCTACTATGTTTGCTTCTTGATTACCCTATTTTTTTCTCCCTATTTTCTTTTCAATTCCAATAGTCTCTTTTCAGGTGTCCTTTCTTCCCACAATGCCATCATTCCAACTACTTCCCTTTGTATTTGGATCTACCTTTATTTTATTTTCCATGTTTTCTTGGGTTATTTCCTCTCTCCTTTTGTCTCCCCCTATTTTCTACATTCAAAGCATTACCTAATGTCTCACTTGTGCATTTCCTTCATATTTTATTGCTTAGGATAACACTAATAACATCATAAAACTTTAAAGTATTTGAACCAGATATGAAAATACTCATAGCCATGACCAAGCCATTCCAACTTTTAGCAATGAGCACAAGATCAAAAGAGCCCTAACCTCATCATCAAAATTTATGCCTATAGAGGTTAAATGATTTGTAATCATGTTAAACTCATTCAAATGATTAGTAATAAACACTTCATAAGAAATACCTTATTTGAAGCTGAGGGTTTTTCATACAATTTGGCCAACACATTCATTAAATCCTCTGTTGTATTTTCCTTTGAAATAATGAAGGCCATCGATGATGTCAGGCATAGTCGTATTGTTCCTAGTGCCTTTCTATCTAGAATTTATCATTCTTCATCTAATGTCTTCACCAACTTCTTTTCTTTTCTACCTAATGGTAGGTAAATATCCTTCTAATATAGATAATCCTCCATTTGCATCTTCCATAGCTAGAAATTTTGGTCGTTAAACTTCTCAACCTTGAACCTGCCTTCTTCTGCCATTGCTCCCACTCGAATAAAAAAACCTTCCTATCAAGTCAACCTCGTTATGATACCAGTTGTTAGGATTACAAATATAAAATACATAAGAATAAATAAATACAGGAGACACATATTTATGTGGTTCATCTAATGTAGGCTACGTCCATAGAGAATATAACCAGGTCTTATTATTTTTTCCAACAAATCTCAAAGGGATACAACCTACAACAAATCTATTGTACTTCCTCTTCAATCTCATAATTATAGCTCTCCCATATCCAATGTTGTACACCATCCTCTTATAAAATGAGGGTTACAATTTTAGAGCAAATCAAACCCTAAAATAAAAAAATAAAAAACTATTTTCAGTAAATTATATTTTTTTGTCAAAATTTACCATTTTTAGTAATTACTATCTTTAAAAATTTATTTTTCGTCAAAAAAATTCCGTTTTTAGTAATTACTATTTTCATAAAAATATTTTTCATCAAAAAATTTCCATTTTTAGTAATTACTATTTTCAAAAATTATTTTTCGTTAATTTTTTTTGAAAATAGTAATTCACAAAAAAAACTTGGATTGACATGCAATTTGACACACAATTACATAACACCCATATCCTTTCGTAAAGTGGATTCAAACACGACTAAAATAGGGCCTCCAAATTAGAATCAGGATCCACAGCCAACTTACAACATTCCTTAACCATATGATTGCACCCCATAGCCTCTAATAACTATGATTTATCAGATTTGAAGACCCCTAAGGGGATTTCACCCTTTCCTTCCATCATTAAAATTTTAGTCCTTTAATTCTCTATTATATTGGTTTGATTCCCTATTTTTTTTTGCACACAGACCTTCTAAAGTATAGTGGGATCCTTCCTTATCAATTTCAGCCAAAAACCCTTTCAAAATGATCCTAAATCTACCCTGAAGCTTTAGAAATCCCGTTGAGGACCAAATTCACCACCCCTGTGGTGAATTTGGAAAAACCAAGATTTAGAGGTTCAATCTCTTGATTTTTCTATCCACAGACCTTATAGATCATAGTAGGATCCTTCTCACCAAGTTTCAATTGAATAGCACAATTAGAACTAGCCAAAATCAACCCCGAAACCTCAAAAATCTCACCCAAGACCAAATTCACCACTCTTGTGGTGAATTTGGCAACCAAAGTTACAAAACCAAATTCGCCACTCATACCAAATTTGCTAATGGTGAATTTAGTAGACCGAGTGGAAAATTTGGCAACAGGCTAGATTCCACTCTAAGAGGTAAGCATAATCATTTTTTTATAAATAAGAAGTCTAAGCAACTGTTTAGACAAGTTTTTATCCTATCCAGCTCTCAAACAGACCCCTTAAACCAAAAAATCAATTTGTTTTTAATTTTTGTGCAGGTTTGACCAAATTCAATACCCCTGTGGCAAATTTGGTGTGAGTGGTGAATTTGGCACTTTTCAATGGTAAATTTGGCAAACAAACTCTGAGAGAGATAATCTGGCCACTTGGCCCATCCCTAGCTCAACAATTTGATTTTCTCTATATTTTTTTCTGATTTTGTGTTTTTTTGAAACATAAATCACATTTATTTTAGGAAATTAAGGAATCCTAGTTGGAAAACCTAAATCATTTACAAAACCTTGCAATTTATAATGCCTTAGTTTCTTTACAAAACACTAAAAGACTAATCAATTAAGGAACCCTAGGCTTAGTTTTAGTATTTCCTTCACATTCAAGTACTTAGGCAAGAAATCAAAAATCATATAGTTACATTTAGGCTAGCTTGTTTGATTGCATCTCTCTTTGTTTACCCTAAAATTAAAATCTCCTTAATCTAGTGCATTTAAAACTTGAATTGCATATAGGTTAGCTCTTGTTTTCTTGTATTTGTGTGATTTAAACTAAGCATTGCATTTTAGATTATTCTTAACAATTTAGGTTCAAATAACTGTTAAGTTTCAATAAAGAGTCAATATTGATAGAGATGCAAAACTTTTAGGTGTTTTTATTAATTGAACCCATAAACACCGCAAAACAAGAATTACATCAACCTCATACAACCATAGAAAAAACATAAATGTAGGGATCTAGTTGTGTTGAGGATTTTTGTATCCTTGAGATCCCCTTTGGAAAAAGGTCCTCAAGTGGGGAAGTAGAGATTCTAACAAATATCCCCTGCATACACTTAACATTAATTAGATATAAATGGAAAAGAACATGAGGTTTTTCCACCATCTACAAAAGGACACCCATAAAATTACATACAAAACCAAATATGGGAACTATGAGTGTACAATTCTACCCTTGGTTTAACCAATGATTTAGTTGCTTTTATGAACCTCGTAAATAGTGTATTTTAGGAATAGCTAGATCACTTTGTGTTCATATTTCTTGATGACATATTAATTTAATCCTAGAAAAAAGAAGAACATCACCAACACATGAGGATTGTACTTGAAAAATTAGTTGTATGGGAAACTATCTAAGTGTGACTTTTACACTCATCAAGTACAATATTTGGGGCATATAATATCTACTGACAAGGTTGCAATGGAGCGAAGAAGCTTGAAGCCATTATAGATTGGTCAACACCCATAAATATATCTGAAGTACAAAGTTTTATGGGCATGACAGATTGTTATAGGAAGATTTTCAAGGACTGATCATCCAATAACAAATCTCCAAATAAAAGAGAAGGCTTTTAGATAGACTGGTCAATGTCAAGAAGCCTTTAGAACTTTGAAGGATAAATCAACGACTGCCCCAATTCTCAAAATATTTGACCCCTCTAAGAAATTCATAGTTTATATAGTTGATTCTATTGAAGGGTTATGAGGAGTCCTTACACAAGAAGTAGTTATAGCTTATGAATTATGTAAGCTTAAGAAGCATGAGGTAAATTATGCTACATGGTCTAGAAGTGGTGGCAGTTGTGCATGCTATCAGGACATGGAGGTATTACTTGCTTGGAAAACCCTAGGAACATAAAACTAATATCAGGTATATATTTACATAGCCTCTACTAAATGCCAAACAACATTGTTGGATGAAATTTCTAGCAGATTATGACTTTGGAATAGAATATATTAAAGGAAAGGTGAATAAGATAGCGCATGCATTGAGTATAAAGGGGCATATAACCACTATATATTAGTATTAGTATGATTTAATTGGCCAAGTTAAATATTTACAATAGAGAGATGACTTTTTCAATAAATGTTAGGCTTAGATCAGGCAGGGACCTAATGAGGACAAATATTTTATGATCAAATATTATTATTTTTACTTCAGGAACAAATTGGTCATTCCATATAAGGGTAAGTTAAGGAACACTATTTTAAAGGAGGCATATTGCACTCCTTATTCCACACACCCACGTGGGACAAAAATACATGTGAATCCAAGGAAGGTCTTTTATTGACCAAGTATGAAGTAGGACATAAAATTACCAAAATATTAAAGTTGAACATTTATATATAGCTAGAAGATTGTACGTACATACCACAAACTAAATATGGTAAGTTATTACCTATGGTTTTTTTGGCTCTACCAAATTCAGATGATGGTAAACAAATTTGCACCTAAAAATATATAGGAAGATACACCCAATAAGTTGTGCAAGTTTATCATGAAAGAACAAGTGGTCAATCAATGAGGGTTGACCCAACATTTTGAAAACTTAAGTCATCAAGTAGAAATCCAAAAAAATCAAGAAAGGATCATACCAGATATTATCTCGAAAATGGAAGAATAGCGTAGAACAATTGAATCATATATCACCATGGAAATTATCTAGGGAAAGGTAGATATTCTATAAGAGAGATTTTAAAAATAAGAGAAGAAATCACTGTGAGAATCCTCTAGGGAAGGTGGAGATTTTGTAAGGGTGGAATTAAATTTTTTAAAGAAAACATACTACAAAATGGAAATCAATACAAAATTCCTCTATCATGGGATAGATTTGTCTAAACACTATCAAGAAGATGGAGGAAAACCTAAAAGAGATACATCAAATATTCAGAAGAAGACTCAAATCGAAAAAATACCTATGCAAACCTCAAAAGGATCTCAAGGAAATTCTTTTTTGGAGACAGAGTATTCTTAAGGATAAAACCTAAAAACTCCATTAAGTTGTCCAAACTTGACCCTAGAATTGTAGGGCCTTTTAAAGAAGTAGTCTTTCTTGCCTATAAGCTGGATTTACCACTTGGTTGTTGAAAATCCATGATATATTCAATGTGTTCCTCATTAGAAAGTGTTTTTTTAACTTATCTCACATTTTGAAATATTAAATATTGCAAATGTTAGAATACCTCCACCTTGGGGATCATCTTATCTTGAATTCGAGATCCAAGACTCATAAGAATTTAAAAGCAATATTTTGAAAAAAGTGTCATGTACAAAACTTTGATAATGTAAAGATACCAACAAGGAAAGAAGAAACAATTTCATTTAAATATATATATTTGGAATATTTAATGGATTTATGAATGCATATTTTGCTTACTTATTGGAATTACATTAAAACACAAGGACAATATTTATTTCTAGTCGAGGATAATGTAACAACCCTACTAGCATAACTATTATTTGGAGATAGATTGATAAGCTATACTTACTTTCTACTCCTATAATATGGTACTTTTGATGGATTTTATGATTGCAGGACTAGGTACCCTCCTTTAGGTGGATAGATAGAGGTCGATCGCAATAGGTAAGGAGGGATATGATGGAGATGTGAAAAATCATCATGGCTCATGGGTACATGGAAGCCCATAAAAACTACATTCATATAGTTGCATTCATATAGGTGTATTATATATGATTTATATTTTGTATGTCTTGCTTTTCGAATGTGTGCCTTATGTTTGATTTATATTGATATCTCATGATTTGAATAAACAAATCCATAAACCTACAATGGCAAGGAATTTGCCAAAGCATTGAAGCTATTCTCTTCTGGTATATGGAAACATCATATTTCCAGTATGGGAATAATAATTGGAGGTATCAAATGATTTGGTACTTGAATAATTATTTTATGGTTAATTTTATAATTTGTTGATTAATTAATACAAAATATAAAATATTAAATTATTTAATTAAATAAAATATTTTTTTTTTAAATATACATTTCAATATAATAAACATGATCATATATGTTAAATATTTTCTATTTTTACTATGAAAATAAACTCATATCCACATGGCAAAACTTAGGAAGATAATAATGTGGTTGTCTGCATGTAAATCCAAGTGTACAGTTTACCTCCATTCTAATCTCTTTATAAACTAGGAACTAAAAGTTATGAGGGCGTTGTTGTGTGGTTATTTATCACTACATTTATTGGTTTTTCTCTATACTCGGTCTATGAAAGAATAGTTATGTTAGAAAATAGAAAGATTGATAAAGTTATTTATTATAAGTCAGGTTCCCTATGATATGATAATGTTAAAGTGTGGAATGGTGATTGCTGAAAATATTATTGTATGATTTATTTTTTAGTTGTATTTTTGATTCTATGTTGATCTAAAAATAAAACTATTACTCTCTTACATTAAAAGTTGTGTCTAATGGTTGCATAAAGGTTTTTGTAAAGTATGATTTATTTCTCCCATTCTTTTCTTTTATTTTGTGTTGTGTGAAAGAATTTAGTACTACTTATTCTAAATTCTTTTACTTTGTGTTGTGTGAAAGAATTTAGCTATTTCCTAAGTTGACAGTGTCATTTTAATTAAGCTACTGCTTGTGTTGAAGTTTGTACCAGATAAATATTGATGCTTTCATTAGCATAAGTGTTATATAATTTTCTCTACATGTTGAAATCTTATATTAAAATATCATAATAGATGCATGCATTCACGTGCATACACTACAGAGACACCTTGATCCTACACAACATTTACATTGCCTTTGTATGTTGGTCACGATGGTCGATGGAACAATCTTTGTGGAAGCTAATCAATCTTCTTTTGCCTGAGTTTCGATAATGAATTCTAAAGTGAAAGGCTGGCCGAGTTCAGAGCACTTTGAAAATGTTAACCCAGTCTATTCAAATTGTAACCCAATGATAAATGAATATAACTATAGTAAGCCCTAAAGAAGATTTTTTTCCTTGTTTTAATCATTCAATTCTTTGATTGGGGTAAAATTTGTCTAGTTATACAATAAGCCATATCATATTAAACTTATGTAAATTGTTACTTCTTTAGCATTATAAAAATTCATTATTAAATCTTTTTATAATGTCTTTTGGGATGATTAAACATATTTCTAGCATATTTTTATTTAATACTTGACACTATTATATTATTTTACCATTTTGTTCATTTTTTTAGATTTTATTATCATATAAATGAGTTTCATTTAGATTTTAAGAGTTTAGTAAGAGATATTTTCCATTAATAACATTTGGTCTTCATCACATGAGTTTTTGGGTGAGTGTTGAAGATCAATGTTAACTCTTGACATTCTATCTGTTATACAATATATTAATTACTTAATAGAATGGTTTGGTTGACTTCAGATAAAATGCTATTTTCATATACTTTTTGTTTGAAATGAGTATCACATATCTCTATTTATTTATGGGATAATTCAATGTCAATATTGAAAGATAAAAGTATATTAAATTAGCTAAAGACTCTTTTTGAACATAATTATTATGCCCTACATTCTCTACCACCGATGTATGACAATTATCTTCAATAAAAGACCTGTACTCAATTTTTATCATCATCTTGCATTGCCTTTTAAGGTAATTAAATCTTAGACTACTTTCCTTTGTGTAATAAAGCCTCTAGACCCAAATATTATCTCTCTTGCCTCGATGAATCATCTTATTAGATGGTATCCATTAAGTAATCTATTTCATGTTTGTCTAAGATATTTTATAGAGGACTTCCCCTCTTTAAAAGGATGTATTAAAATGAGTTCTATGTTTTGTATATATCTTCATAGCATACATACGATGCTTGTGAAGGATGCACATCCTTCTAAAAATTAGTGGGGTTGTAATTTTAGATTAAATAAAAGAAAAGCGTGTTATATTAATATTTACATATAAGAACGTTGATTTATTTTCTTTGGTTCTATGCAGTATTTTACTTACAAACATATGATAAAGGTGATTTAGATGTATTAGATTTATTTCTTTAGATGTATTAGATTTATTGTTCTTTGATAAAGTAAAATCTTGAGTAATATAATTTGATTGAACATTCTTTCTTTTTCTTAAGTAGGTAGATATAATATGATAGTAGAATACTTTAATAAAATTTGATCACTTTATCATTTCAGTTGCCTTGTTTAGAAAAACACATTTATTAAATGAAAATGTTCTTTTTGGTGATTGATATTCTTCAAAAGAACTACTTAATAGTAATTTGAGGTCTTCAACCGATGCAAAAAAAAAAAACACATTGAAAACTGAGGATAGAGAACTCACCCTATGATATGTTAGAATATGTTGAAGTAAGTCTCTTATTCAATATCAAATGAGCGCAAATTGGGTACAAGCCTTGGGTTGTTTATGTAGGGATGTATGATAGTGGAAACTAATAATGTACTCAGGCTCTTTGTATTATTAAGCTTTATCTTAGTTAGTGCCTATGTTATTTTAATATATGAAGATCCTTGTTTTATTCTATGCAAAAGTAATCGTTTTAATTTATATTGGAAAAGGGAATGGTATAAATATGTTATGTTTTTTAGTTAAAATATAAATCCATAAAATGTTACTTTGACTTATAAATAAAATCTAGTTTAAGGTAAGGGGACTTTATTGGACTTAAACTTCGATAAAAACTTAAGTTGTGAAACTCTTTTTTGTTAACCTTAGGTTTACTATTAAATAGAAGATTCTAAGTATGTTAAAAGGCTTAGTTACTTTATTTTTTCTTAAATGATTATGTTAAGATAGAATGCTTTTAAAAAAATAAGTTGATTTATATATCTTCTTTATAAAGTTGGATAGTTTATTTATTGTGAGATGAAAACTCTAATTTATGTGGGGAAATATCTTAGGAGTTGCACATAGAATAATATGGGTAGAAGTTTGAGAACCCTCCAAATAAACATTTTTATGAAATATTGAGAACTCCTTCCAATAAACCTTGGTATTTAATTAAATATATCATAAAGGATGAATGGTCAAGACCTCCATTTAACTCATTAAATATTCAATATTGATGATTGCGAGAAGGGTAATCACTGAGATCCATAAATACACCTAATACTGATGGTTGCAGGAAAGGCATTCTCTATTATTCAGGGGTGGTTATATTCCTGATGGTAAGGGTTAGGATGGGGAAGGTAATGAGGGATAGTATGGTATGTTTCCTCTAGGTCATTGTACAAGTAGTACGATGATGGATCCTTGCTAAAAATACAATTAAGAAAATCTAACATGAACCCACGATGGTTGGTATGGGATAACTTGTCATTAATAATATCTTGACAAGAGATACCAGATCCTAAGCTAGGCTAATGGCAAGGCCCTTATCAAATCCAATGTAGAGGATAATCAATTAGGCACTAGGCATATATGCTAACCCCTTGCACCTTAAAATATAAAGTAAAAAATGGTAAAATAAGCCCAAATTCCTCATGTTAAGGGATGAGGAGAGTATGCATCCACCCTCTAGGTGTTATGGACCCTAGATGATAACCCTAGTTATGGATCTGCACCGTCATAGGAGGATGTGGAGATGGATCCACAAAAAGGCACCTTCTACAGGATTTAGTCAGTCTCATCCACTTGGGAGGCCATCTATAGTGATCCTAATTCCCAAAAATGGTATTCTATACCTCATACTAATAAAATATTGGATGATCATCAAACTCTTTATCTCAAAAAAAAATCCTTCAGGTTGACTCTAGTAGTAAAACTGGATAAAATTTTCACCTTTTGAAATGAGTGGGCTAGACTTAGTTATAAAACCAGGTGGGTTAGACTTGAATATTATAGTTGGTGTCAGAGCCCTAGGTTGTGATACCCTATGTTGTAGAACTCTTTCTGTGTCATATTTTGTAAGCTTATAACCCAAAACCAAATAATTAATATAGCTCTTTTATGATCAAAGGAAAAGAGAGGATCTTGTAGTGATAATCAAATTGTTTCAAGGGCAATTGGAATAATTTGTATCTATGATTAAAGTATTAATAGAAAATATAGAGTCACAACAAAAAAATATAGAGCTTCTCATTGAGCAATGACATAAAAGTAAGAAGAAAAATCTATGGAGAAGACTAAAGTTTATGAAGGAAATTAGGAAGACCAATCAGAGAATAAAAAAAGAAGAATTTGGTTAAGAACTATAAGAGTGAATTGGAGTCTACAAATATTAAAGAATATAAGAAATATATCCAAGCACCAAAGCAAGGTTGCTATATTTGTGGAGGGCCACACTATGCTAGTAAATACCCTCAAATATTTTATCAAAAGGAAGCAACTAAAGAGCAACCTCTTAAAACATATGCAAAACCTGGAGCTTCAAGCCAATTAGAGTAAGCTGCTCCTCAGCTCTGAGAGGTAATATGGATTTTTTCTTATAGTATTGCAATAGTCAATTTTATTTCTACTATCATAATGAGAAACATACCGAAATAGCCTATATTTTTGGCAGGTGGAAAGTAGAATGTGGGTCAGGATAACCTATGCCAATTGAACCCTCACATATCCTACCTCAAGAGAAAACTAGAAGGTACCTATACATACCTATGATATCATACTTGGTGTGGACTAGCTTAAAACCCATAAATCCCTTCTTAATTTTGAGGATAAGTGGTTAGATTTTACAAATAAATTTAATCAGTGAATTCAGGCCCACTATGATGATGGGTCTTTTAGACCACAATTATTGCAAACCATATAAATGAATAAATTTATAAGGAAGGGCGGTATAAGTTTTTTGTCAAACTAAGAAAAAAGAAAGAAACTAAGTCCAAATTAAGTCTTTTCCAAAAAGTATCCCATATTGAATGAATTTATGGATGTATTCCTTGAAGATTTATTGGGTCTTCTGCCTCAAAGGGAATTTTATTTCTCCATAGAACTCCTTATTGGAGTGGCATCGATTGTAATATCACCATTTACAATGACCTCAATTGAATTGCAAGAGCTCAAGACTCAACTTCAAGGATTTTTATAAAAGGGACTCATTAAACCTAGTGTGTCACCATAGGATGCTTTTGTCCTCTTTGTTAAAAAAAAGAATGGATATTTAAGGTTGTGTATAAATTACCAAGTGCTTTAGAACAGGTATTCATTATCCAAAATTGATGGTATTTTTTAAGAACACAAGCTTATACTGAGAGGGGGGTGAACAGTATAAGACCACTTTTTACTTTTCTTTCCCAATCAATATTATGCAATGTATAGATAGCAATATTAGTAGCAATAATCAAAGCAATGTACAAAACACCACACACAATAGAGACACCACAATTTACGTGGTTCACCCAATGTGGGCTACTCCACGGAGAAAATATTTCACTAAAATTTTCTCGATCAATCTCTTGGGAATCCTTTCCCTATTACAATGTTTATGGACCTCTCGTCCAAAGGATTGATCCCCTAAATCAAGTTCATGGATCTCTATCCATAGGAGAACTCCTTCTCCTCTACTCTGGTTGGTGATCCTCTAGAAGACTACTGCCTCCACTACATTGGCTTGTGGATCTCTCTCCACTGAAGACTCTTGTCCCCACTCAGAAGACCTATCCTCACTACCTTGGCTGATGGATCTCTATCCACTGGAGACCACTGTCCTCTTTGCTCTGTCACCTCCAAAGCTCTATCTCAAATCTACACTAAACATAGTCCTTCGGTCTAGCACAAATCTACTCAACAAGTCCACACAAAACTTGCTTAAATATGCTCAACAAGTCCACACATAACTTGCTCAAATATTCTCAACAAGTCCACACAAAACTTGCTCAAATATGCTCAACAAGTCCACACAAAACTTGCTCAAATCTTCTCAACAAGTCCACATAGAACTTGCTCAAATATGCTCAACAAGTCCACACAAAACTTGCTCAACAAGTCCACATAAAACTTGCTCAAATCTGCTCAACAAGTCCACACAAAACTTGCTCAAATCTTCTCAACAAGTCCACACTAGAACTTGTCCAATCTCATAGAAACATAAAGAGAATTGTTAGAGACCCAATATGTTCTATACTCAATGCCCAATCACTTTCTCAACTCAAATCAGAATATAGAATAGTTTGTTTTATGGAACTTGAACAATCACTTCACACATCCACTTGACTAGGCTCAACCAACTCTACTCAACCAATCACTTAATGAAACACCCCTTTCTCACAAACCCTAGTCCAAGTATATAAACACCAACTCAAAATATTTCCAACAATGCTCAACAACAAATCTCACATAACAATGATACTCATGTTCTTTTCAAACCCTAGTTCAAGTTCTTTGCTCAACAACTCACTTCAACAACAATGCTTATAAAACAATCTTCACATAGCAATGATACTCAAACCCTAGTTCAAGTTCTTCACACAACCAATGGCTCCAACAACAATGCTTATAAAACAAGGTTTTAACCACACTTCTTTATTCTAGAAAACCTTGAAGCAATCACTCAAACACACTCAAAAGGAAACCCTAATCAAGTCCTTTTCACTCCAAACTTATTTTCCAGAAAACAACCAATCAACTTAAACTTTGGAAAAATATGCCCATACCTTTTTCTTGATAAGATGACCTTCAAGAATCTGCCACAATAACACAATATTCCTTTGCCAATCTCAAAAGGATTAGATGACAATATAATGCATATATTAATTCATGAGTATACCTTATTACTCCAATCTCAAAATAATATCCAACACCATACTATTTTGAATATTCACCTCTCAAGCATAAGTCACTTCACTATTTTGATTTTCAAAGCCCAAAGCTATTTCTACTTATAACTCCCTAAACTTATTATTGCAATAATCTATCTTTCCCTTTTCTAAGGTAAAAATATTTTACCCACAAGTAAATATTTTCACCTCAATACTTTATAATAAATACTCCCTTTTAATTTAGGCATTCATTAAATTAATTACAACCTTATTTCTCCTTTATTCAACCTTAGCCTAAATTAAAATTAAATATCACAATAATAAAATGTTACCAGTTTTATTAATGCATGAAGCGCTTCTTCTTCCAAGCACCTTCCTCTTGGCTATCACCATCATGGAGCTGCGTTCTCCCTTGGAGCCTCCACACCTTACGCCTTCACCTGCTTTAGGCCATGCCTCGCCTTGGCTTCATTCATTGCCTCAAGCCGCATCTTGCTACGTTCGCTGCCTCAAGCCACACCTTGGCTATGTTGGCTGTCTTGCACCACTCCTTGGCTATGTTTGCTACCTTGAGCCACTCCTTGGCTACGTTTACTACCTTGAGCCACACCTTGGCTATGCTCACTACCTTGCACCACTCCTTGGCTACGTTTGCTATCTCTAGCCACACCTTGGCTATGTTCATTGTCTCTAGCCACACCTTGGCTATGTTCGTTGGTGCATAAACAAGATTTTCGCTGCTCTTTCTTCCTTACAAACTTAAACACAATTGCACATTTTTTATCATCGAGCAAAGGGATAATTTGAAATACCTCCAAGGCATTAGCTTTTATACTAAATCTCTTCCACCATGCATGACGTCGGCACTCGATTTACTCTCAATGTTTTTGGACGTCGGTGCTCGAATTTCCTTTGAAACTTTATTAATTTATAAAATATTTAAATTCTTTTGAATTTAAATTTTATAAATTAATTCTTTAAACCCTATGGTTTTATTTAAACCATATTTCACTTTGCACCATTGGTATTAAATAATATTTATTTATAAAATTTAAATTCATTTTGAATTTAAATAATTTATCAAATAAATATTAAACCTCCCTTTAGCTTTGCAAATAAACTTTCTTGGGTTTTTATGAAAACCTTTTAACTTATGCTTCCACATAATATTTAAAAATATTATGGAGCCCTTTGCCTTTAACCTTTGCATTGTTCCTCTTGATCTTGACTTTATTAGAAGCCTTTTTCCAGAATATCAATGACAACTTTGATAACTTGTTTCTTGACAAATTCCTTGATATTTAATGATGACTTCATTTCTTGACATCAATGACAACTTTAACTTTAAGGACTCAAAATGTCCAACAATCTCCCCCTTTGTCATTGATGGCAACCCAAATTTTTTTACCAAAAACTTGACTTCTTCTTCTGTGCTGCTCCCCCTGGGACATTGCTCCCCCTGGCTCAATGCTCTCTTCAAATACCAAGTCTCTCCCTCTTACTCAAAACTCTCCCCCTTACTCAAATCTCTCCCCCTTTGACATCAATGGCAAAGGGTCACCTTTGGGGCTCGGGGCTAAGAATGAGCCTCTTAGCTTAGCCCCTCCCCCACCTCCTCTTGAGGTGGTTAATTATGGGGTGGGAGTATTTCTACTCCTATAAAGCATTGTTCTTTACCTTTATCCTCTTTCCTTCTTATCTGATCATGTTCTTGTTATCTTTATTCCTATTCCTATTCATATTCATATTCATATTCCTATTCTTATTTTTGTTCATACATATTTTTGGAATTTCTGCTCTACACCACTTTGTTGTGTGACCATCATTGTTGCACTTATAACACTTAATGTTATTATTCCTTGGAGGTGCAAATGCCATAGGATTTCTCCTAGTGAAGCCATATCCTCTTCTGTCATGAACCCTGCAATTCATTGCCTTGTGACCAAACTGATTACATGAGTAGCAATACCCATGGAAAAGTTGTTTGTTCCCATATTCCTGTCTTTCTTGTGTTCTACATTGTGAAGCCATGTGCCCAAACCTGTGACATGAAAAACATCTTCCATTGAAGTTTCCTTGTCTTGACCTCATAGGTCTCTTAGTCTCTCTTGACCTATTCTGATTGTTGTTCCATATGTATCTTCTTTGTGCATTGTTCCTATCTTTGTTGAACTCTCTATTGTCCAACTCATCCTCAGATGTCTCACTTTATTTTACACTATCTTCTTCTAAAGTATCTTCATCTGAAGTTTCTTCTCCTCCAAAACTTGAGGTTGATTCTCCTTCCCATTTCTTTTGATCTTGTTCAAAACCAAGGCCTATTTTGCTTGATGTAGTCTTTTGTGTCTTGATGAACTTATCCAAGTTCTTTGAGCTATTTTTGAACCCTTTCATCTTGATCTTGGAGTCCTCCAAATATTCTCTTAGTAGTGCTACTTCTTGTGCTAACTTCTCACATTCTAAGATCTTTGCTTCTAACTTATCCTTGAACCTTTTTGCCTTAGCCTTTGATTTTTCTAAATCCTCTATGAGCAAACTTCTCTCTTCATCACATTCTTGGAATTGAATTTCAAGTTTAGAGTTTTGCTTTCTTACCTTCTTTAATGTTTCAAGGGCATAGATAAGTTCTCCCTTGAGATCATATCCATCCTTTTCTGAATATTCCTCTATTTTTTTACCTTTGTCCACATCTTCATTTTCTTTTGTCTTGTCTTCTATAGGATCACCTTCTTCATCTTCTAATGCCATTAGAAGATTTTCATCTGGTCCTTCAAGTGTATCTTCATATTCATCATCACTGAAACTATAACCATCCTTTGTACAATTATCTTCAAGATGTCCAAAGTTACCACATCTAAAACACTTGAGAATGATTGGAGTCCTTTTCTTAACTGGTTCTTTTTCTTCAATCATAAATAGGACTTCATCTCTATCATTGTCTAAAAAACTAGCATCACTATCACTTGAGTACTTACTTGCCTTATCCGCATAGTAGCTTCTCTTTTACCTTTGAAAGAACTTATTTCCTTGTCTGCTTTGTCCATCCTTGCTTTTCTTCTGGTGCTTGTATCTTTCTGATTCCCTGTTCCTGTGATCCTATTTTTCTTCACCATTGTTGTTCTTGGGTTCTTGACAATCTATTGCAAAATGTCCATACTTTCCATAATTGAAACACTTAATAGATCTTAGATCTCTGGATCTTCTATAGTCCTTATCTCTTCTACCATAATTAGCTTCTTCATCACTGGATGACTCATTGCTTGATTCTGACTTCTTACCCTTTGTTTTATTGATTGCTTTGAATGTTGCTTCCTTCTAGGGAATAGGATATTTTGTTCTTATCTCAAATATTGTGAGCATACCAAGCAACTTATCTCTTGTCAAAGTATCACCATCCATTGACACTTCTATAGCAGAAACCTGTTCATTGAATCTTTTTGGAAGAGATCTTAAGACTTTATCACAAACATCTGATTCATCAATCTTCATTCCAAGTCCTTGCATATCATTAACAACCTCATCAATTCGAATTAGATAAGCACTAATATTTTCCTCATCATTCATTCTTAATGCTTCAATTTGTCCTTTGAGATTTTACATCTTTGCTTTCTTGACACTTTTATCTCCTTCATATATATTTTGCAATTTATCCCACATTTCTTTTGCAGTTTTACAATGCATAACTTTCATAGACTCTGTTCTATGCAAACCTCTCACAAGTGCATTCATTGCTTTTGAATTATAGTGTTGTAGAAGCTTACCTTCCTTATCTGTAGGAGGATTGACTAAGGGATCGTATCCAAATTCCACTTCTTCCCAAATTTCATTGCCAAGTGCCATCAGGTAGATCTTCATCATCATACTCCAATACATATAGTCACTTCCATCAAATACTTGGTGCTGAATTATTTGAGGACACCTCCTTAGGATCCATTGTGTTCTTGTTAGATTTTCCTTCAAGTTGTTAAACTCTTCTGAAGGAACCCACTCTGATACCAATTGAAGAACACAAGCTTATACTGAGAGGGGGGTGAACAGTATAAGATCACTTTTTACTTTTCTTTCCCAATCAATATTATGCAATGTATAGATAGCAATATTAACAATAGTAATCAAAGCAATGTACAAAACACCACACACAATAGAGACACCACAATTTACATGGTTCACCCAATGTGGGCTACTCCATGGAGAAAATATTTCACTAAAATTTTCTCGATCAATCTCTTGGGAATCCTTTCCCTATTACAATGTTTATGGACCTCTGTCCAAAGGAGATGTTGATCCCCTAAATCAAGTTTGTGGATCTCTATCCATAGGAGAACTCCTTCTCCTCTACTCTGGTTGGTGATCCTCTAGAAGACTACTACCTCCACTACACTGGCTTGTGGATCTCTCTCCACTGAAGACTCTTGTCCCCACTCATAAGACCTATCCTCACTACCCTAGCTGATGGATCTCTATCCACTAGAGACCACTGTCCTCTTTGCTCTATCACCTCCAAAGATCTATCTCAAATATACACTAAACATAGTCCTTCGATCTAGCATAAATCTGCTCAACAAGTCCACATAGAACTTGCTTAAATCTGCTCAACAAGTCCACACATAACTTGCTCAAATCTGCTCAACAAGTCCACACAAAACTTGCTCAAATCTTCTCAACAAGTCCACATAGAACTTGCTCAAATATGCTCAACAAGTCCACTTAGAACTTTCTCAAATCTGCTCAACAAGTCCACACAAAACTTGCTCAAATATGCTCAACAAGTCCACACAAAACTTGCTCAAATCTGCTCAACAAGTCCACACAGAACTTGCTCAAATCTTCTCAACAAGTCCACACTAGAACTTGTCCAATCTCATAGAAACATAAAGAGAATTGTTAGAGACCCAATATGTTCTATACTCAATGCCCAATCACTTTCTCAACTCAAATCAGAATATAGAATAGTTTGTTTTATGGAACTTGAACAATCACTTCACACATCCACTTGACTAGGCTCAACCAACTCTACTCAACCAATCACTTAATGAAACACCCCTTTCTCACAAACCCTAGTCCAAGTATAAAATCCTACCTCCCCCCCCTCATTTCCCTCTCCTTTATCCTCTCCTTTTTCCCCTCCTCACTCCCTCCCAAACCAACATCCTCCCCTCCCACCTCCCCTACCCTACCCTCCCTTCCCCCCTCCCCCCCATCCCCCCTCCCCCCTATTAAATAATCTCCTTTATCCTCCATAAATTTATCCCTCTCTACCCCTCTCTCTCCTATTTTTTTTATCCTCTTTTTATATATATTTATAATTTTTTTTTTTTCATACTCTTTTTATATATTCTTTTTCTCTAATATCCTTCCCCCCCCCCCCCCCCCCCCCCCCCCCCCTCCCCCCCTTCCCTCCCCCTCTCCCCCCCCCCCCCCCCCCCCCCCCCCCCCCCTCTCTCTCCCCCCCCCCTTCCCCCCTCTTTTCCCCCCCCCCCCAATTCTTTTACTAAACTTTTTAAGAACCCTTATTTTAACCCTCCCCCCCTTTTCCATTTTATGACCTATTTATTTATAAAATTTAAATTCATTTTGAATTTAAATAATTTATCAAATAAATATTAAACCTCCCTTTAGCTTTGCAAATAAACTTTCTTGGGTTTTTATGAAAACCTTTTAACTTATGCTTCCACATAATATTTAAAAATATTATGGAGCCCTTTGCCTTTAACCTTTGCATTGTTCCTCTTGATCTTGACTTTATTAGAAGCTTCTTCCAGAATATCAATGACAACTTTGATAACTTGTTTCTTGACAAATTCCTTGATATTTAATGATGACTTCATTTCTTGACATCAATGACAACTTTAACTTTAAGGACTCAAAATGTCCAACAATCTCCCCCTTTGTCATTGATGGCAACCCAAAAACTTTTTACCAAAAACTTGACTTCTTCTTCTGTGTGCTCCCCTAGGACATTGCTCCCCCTGGCTCAATGCTCTCTTCAAATACCAAGTCTCTCCCTCTTACTCAAAACTCTCCCCCTTACTCAAATCTCTCCCCCTTTGACATCAATGGCAAAGGGTCACCTTTGGGGCTCGGGGCTAAGAATGAGCCTCTTAGCTTAGCCCCTCCCCCACCTCCTCTTGAGGTGGTTAATTCTAGGGTGGGAGTATTTCTACTCCCAGAAAGCATTATTCTTTACCTTTATCCTCTTTCCTTCTTATCTGATTCTTCTGATTCCTCTGACTATTTCTTTCAATGTCCATGTTCCTGTTCTACATCCTTGTTCCTGTTCTTGTTCCTATTCATATCCATGTTCCTATTCCTATTCCTGTTCTTGTTCATATCCTTGTTCCTATTCCTATTCATATTCATATTCTTGTTCCTATTTTTGTTCATACCTATTTCTGGAATGTCTGCTCTACACCACTTTGTTGTGTGACCATCATTGTTGCACTTATAACACTTAATGTTATTATTCCTTGGAGGTGCAAATGTCATAGGATTTCTCCTAGTGAAGCCATATCCTCTTCTGTCATGAACCCTACAATTCATTGCCTTATGACCAAACTGATTACATGAGTAGCAATACCCATGGAAAAGTTGTATGTTCCCATATTCCTGTCTTTCATGTGTTCTGCATTATGAAGCCATGTGCCCAAACCTGTGACATGAAAAGCATCTTCCATTGAAGTTTCCTTGTCTTGACCTCATTGGTCTCTTAGTCTCTCTTGACCTATTCTGATTGTTGTTCCATCTGTATCTTCTTTGTGCATTGTTCCTATCTTTGTTGAACTCTCTATTGTCCAACTCATCCTCAGATGTCTCACTTTCTTTTACACTATCTTCTTCTGAAGTATCTTCATCTGAAGTTTCTTCTCCTCCAAAACTTGAGGTTGACTCTCCTTCCCATTTCTTTTGATCTTGTTCAAAACCAAGACCTGTCTTGCTTGATGTAGTCTTTTGTGTCTTGATGAACTTATCCAAGTTCTTTGAGCTATTTTTAAACCCTTTCATCTTGATCTTGGAGTCCTCTAAATCTTCTCTTAGTAGTGCCACTTCTTGTGCTAACTTCTCACATTCTAAGATCTTTGCTTCTAACTTATCCTTGAACCTTTTTGCCTTAGCCTTTGATTTTTCTAAATCCTCTATGAGCAATCTTCTCTCTTCATCACATTCTTGAAATTGAATTTCAAGTTTAGAGTGTTGCTTTCTTACCTTCTTTACTATTTCAAGGGCATAGATAAGTTCTCCCTTGAGATCATAACCATCCTTTTCTGAATATTCCTCTATTTGTTTACCTTTGTCCACATCTTTATTTTCTTTTGTCTTGTCTTCTATAGGATCACTTCTTCTTCTAAAGCCATTAGAAGATTTTCATCTGGTATTTCAAGTGTATCTTCATATTCATCATCACTGAAACTATAACCATCCCTTGTACAATCATCTTCAAGATGTCCAAAGTTACCACATCTAAAACACTTGAGAATTATTGGAGTCCTTTTCTTAACTGGTTCTTTTTCTTCAATCATAAATAGGACTTCATCTCTATCATTGTCTGAAAAACTAGCATCACTATCACTTGAGTACTTACTTGCCTTATCCGCATAGTAGCTCCTCTTTTGCCTTTGAAAGAACTTCTTTCCTTGTCTGCTTTGTCCATCCTTGCTTTTCTTCTGGTGCCTATATCTTTCTGATTCCCTATTCCTGTGATCCTATTTTTCTTCACCATTGTTGTTCTTTGGTTCTTGACAATCTGTTGCAAAATGTCCATACTTTCCACAATTGAAACACTTAATAGATTTTAGATCTCTGGATCTTCTAGAATCTTTATCTCTTCTACCATAATTAGCTTCTTCATCACTGGATGACTCATTGCTTGATTCTGACTTCTTACCCTTTGTTTTATTGATTGCTTTGAATGTTGCTTCCTTCTGGGGAATAGGATCTTTTGTTCTTATCTCAAATATTGTGAGCATACCAAGCAACTTATCTCTTGTCAAAGTATCACCATCCATTGACACTTCTATAGCAAAAACCTGTTCACTGAATCTTTTTGGAAGAGTTCTTAAGACTTTATCACAAACATCTGATTCATCAATCTTCATTCCAAGTCCTTGCATATCATTAACAACCTCATCAATTCGAATTAGATAAGCACTAATATTTTCCTCATCATTCATTCTTAATGCTTCAAATTTGTCCTTTGAGATTTTGTATCTTTGCTTTCTTGACACTTTTATCTCCTTCATATATATTTTGCAATTTATCCCACATTTCTTTTGCAGTTTTACAATGCATAACTTTCATAGACTCTGTTCTACGCAAACCTCTCACAAGTGCATTCATTGCTTTTGAATTATAGTGTTGTAGAAGCTTACCTTCCTTATCTGTAGGAGGATTGACTAAGGGATCATATCCAAATTCCACTACTTCCCAAACTTCATTGCCAAGTGCCATTAGGTAGATCTTCATCATCATACTCCAATACATATAGTCACTTCCATCAAATATTGGTGCTGAATTATTTGAGGACACCTCCTTAGGATCCATTGTGTTCTTGTTAGCTTTTCCTTCAAGTTGTTAAACTCTTCTGAAGGAACCCGCTCTGATACCAATTGAAGAACACAAGCTTATATTGAGAGGGGGGTGAACAGTATAAGATCACTTTTTACTTTTCTTTCCCAATCAATATTATGCAATGTATAGATAGCAATATCAACAGTAGTAATCAAAGCAATGCACAAAACACCATACACAATAGAGACACCACAATTTACATGGTTCACCCAATGTGGGCTACTCCACAGAGAAAATATTTCACTAAAATTTTCTCGATCAATCTCTTGGGAATCCTTTCCCTATTACAATGTTTATGGACCTCTATCCAAAGGAGATGTTGATCCCCTAAATCAAGTTCATGGATCTCTATCCATAGGAGAACTCCTTCTCCTCTACTCTGGTTGGTGATCCTCTAGAAGACTACTACCTCCACTACACTGGCTTGTGGATCTCTCTCCATTGAAGACTCTTGTCCCCACTCAGAAGACCTATCCTCACTGCCCTAGTTGATGGATCTCTATCCACTAGAGACCACTGTCCTCTCTGCTCTATCACCTCCAAATATCTATCTCAAATCTACACTAAACATAGTCCTTCGGTCTAGCACAAATCTGCTCAACAAGTCCACACAAAACTTGCTCAAATCTGCTCAACAAGTCCACTTAGAACTTGCTCAAATCTGCTCAACAAGTCCACACATAACTTGCTCAAATCTGCTCAACAAGTCCACATAGAACTTGCTCAAATATGCTCAACAAGTCCACATAGAACTTGCTCAAATCTGCTCAACAAGTCCACTCAGAACTTGCTCAAATATGCTCAACAAGTCCACTCAAAACTTGCTCAAATCTGCTCAACAAGTCCACTCATAAACTTGCCTCAAATCTTCTCAACAAGTCCACACTAGAACTTGTCCAATCTCATAGAAACATAAAGAGAATTGTTAGAGACCCAATATGTTCTATACTCAATGCCCAATCACTTTCTCAACTCAAATCAGAATATAGAATAGTTTGTTTTATGGAACTTGAACAATCACTTCACACATCCACTTGACTAGGCTCAACCAACTCTACTCAACCAATCACTCAATGAAACAACCCTTTCTCACAAACCCTAGTCCAAGTATATAAACATCAACTCAAAATATTTCCAACAATGCTCAACAACAATTCTCACATAACAATGATACTCATGTTCTTTTCAAACCCTAGTTCAAGTTCTTTGCTCAACAACTCACTTCAACAATAATGCTTATAAAACAATCTTCACATAGCAATGATACTCAAACCCTAGTTTAAGTTCTTCACACAACCAATGGCTTCAACAACAATGCTTATAAAACAAGGTTTTAACCACACTTCTTTATTCTAGAAAACCTTGTAGCAATCACTCAAACACACTTAAAAGGAAACCCTAATCAAGTCCTTTTCACTCCAAACTTATTTTCCAGAAAACAACCAATCAACTTAAACTTTGAAAAATATGCCCATACCTTTTTCTTGATAAAGATGACCTTCAAGAATCTGCCACAATAACACAATATTCCTTTGCCAATCTCAAAAGGATTAGATGACAATATAATGCATATATTAATTCATGAGTATACCTTATTACTCCAATCTCAAAATAATATCCAACACCATACTATTTTGAATATTCACCTCTCAAGCATAAGTCACTTTACTACTTTTTTTATCAAAGCCCAAAGCTATTTCTACTTATAACTCCCTAAACTTATTATTGCATTAAAGATAATTTTTTGATAAGATAATAATTTATCTTTCCCTTTTCTAAGGTAAAAGTATTTTACCCACAAGTAAATATTTTCACCTCAATACTTTATAATAACTACTCCCTTTTAATTTAGGCATTCATCAAATTAATTACAACCTTATTTCTCCTTTATTCAACCTTAGCCTAAATTAAAATTAAAGATCACAATAATAAAATGTTACCAGTTTTATTAATGCATGAAGCACTTCTTCTTCCAAGCGCCTTCCTCTTGGTTGTCACCACCATGGAGCTGCGTTCTCCCTTGGAGCCTCCACACCTTACGCCTTCACCTACTTCAGGCCATGCCTCACCTTGGCTTCGTTCACTGCCTCAAGCCACATCTTGCTACGTTCGCTGCCTCAAGCCACACCTTGGCTATGTTGGCTGTCTTGCACCACTCCTTGGCTATGTTTGCTGCCTTGAGCCACTCCTTGGCTATGTTTACTGCCTTGAGCCACACCTTGGCTATGCTCGCTGCCTTGCACCACTCCTTGGCTACGTTTGCTGTCTCTAGCCACACCTTGGCTATGTTCGTTGTCTCTAGCCACACCTTGGCTATGCTCGTTGGTGCATAAACAAGATTTTCGCTGCTCTTTCTTCCTTACAGACTTAAACACAATTGCACATTTTTTATCATCGAGCAAAAGGATAATTTGAAATACCTCCAAGGCATTAGCTTTTATACTAAATCTCTTCCACCATGCATGACGTCGACACTCGATTTACTCTCAACGTTTTTGGACGTCGACGCTCGAATTTCCTTTGAAACTTTATTAATTTATAAAATATTTAAATTCTTTTGAATTTAAATTTTATAAATTAATTCTTTAAACCCTATGGTTTTAAAGAAAAACCTTTTTATTTAAACATTTTCACTTTGCCACCATTGGTATTAAAGAATATTTATTTATAAAATTTAAATTCATTTTGAATTTAAATAATTTATCAAATAAATATTAAACCCCCTTTAGCTTTGCAAATAAACTTTCTTGGGTTTTTATGAAAACCTTTTAACTTATGCTTCCACATAATATTTAAAAATATTATGGAGCCCTTTGCCTTTAACCTTTGCATTGTTCCTCTTGATCTTGACTTTATTAGAAGCTTCTTCCAGAATATCAATGACAACTTTGATAACTTGTTTCTTGACAAATTCCTTGATATTTAATGATGACTTCATTTCTTGACATCAATGACAACTTTAACTTTAAGGACTCAAAATGTCCAACACTTATGATCAGTTGAAAGGGACCAATATATTTTCAAAAATTAACCTCAAATCCAGATATCATCAGTTAGGAATTCATGAAAAGGACACCCATAAAATTACATATATAACCAGATATGGGCACTACAAGTGTGTGATTCTACCCTTGGTTTAACCAATGCCCTAGATACTTTTATGAATCTCATAAATAGTGTGTTTTGGGAACATATAGATCAATTTATGCTCATATTTCTCAATGACATATTAATTTATTCCCAAAACAAAGAAGAAGGTGACCAACACATGAGGATTGTACTTGAAAAATTATTTGTATGGGAAACTATCTAAGTGTGAGTTCTACGCTCATCAAGTATAGTATTTGGGGTATATAATATATGTTTATGGGATTGCTATGGACCCAAGAAGGTTGTCCATTATAGATTGCCCTGCATCCACAAATGTCTTTGAAGTACGAAGTTTTATGGGTATGGTAGGTTGTTATAGGCGGGTTTTCAAAGATTGCTCATCCAATAACAAATATCCAGAGAAAAGGGAAGGCTTTTAGTGTTAGAATTAATGTGCACTATGTCTTCTTTAGTTTGATACTTGTCATTCTCTTTGACGTTTGTCATATTTTTCATATAGGATTATGCCTATATATTGTACTCATTTGTTGTATAATATATCTCATATTTCCAAAACCCAATATTTAGTATCAGAGCTCCAATATTTTCCTGCCCTTGTGAGCTTGAGGGGGGATTTCCCTCATGTAAATCCTCCCCTCATTCTTTCCCTCATCACATTTTTTTCCCCATTTTGTTTCTCCATGGCTCAGGGAGTATGCTCTCCACATTTGTGGATCAAAAACCAGAAAGCCAATTGGAGAAAGAGAGGATTTCATGGCTACCCCTGAAGCTTCAATGCTTGGGACCATGAATTTTTGTTTTCTAATTTTTCTTTGATGTGGGTATCAAGGACAAAGATGATTCATAGGATGTTGCAATGGGAGTACTTTGGAGTAGGAGATCACTAGAATGTTTTTTGACTAAAAGCACTATGATATTAATTTTCTTCCAGTGGGCAGAAAGATCGTATCAGTTTTAAGTTTTTTTTATGGTCCTGAGACAATGCGGTGTTGTGGTGTTGAAACTGTGAAGAAGGCACACGGTGGTATGATTTTTTTATCCAAATGTGGCCTATGCAGATCATGGAAGTAACACCTCTTACTATTGGACTACTTGGTGATTTGACAGGATCGAGTGCTATAATTAAATTTCAATATGGTGATTCATTCGATGATCACATCTGCCAAAGCTACCAATTTACCTGCCCAATTGGAGTCTTACATTGGAATGTTTTAATTTATGTTTCAGTTGTCACTGTGTTATAATTTTACCTTATTTTTTGGGTAGTGGATATTTTTGAAGTATTCTTGCCAATGGTAGTGGAGTAATTTTCTAAAAATATGGTGTCATGAAGATTTTAAATGCTTCCACCACATTCTGTTCAAGTGTCAACCTACACACTATGTTTGTAGCCATGGGAAACTTGTTTTTCAAAGGTCGTGCAGTTGTTTACATCCCAAATGTGCCTATTGTGGAGTTTTTATATTTTATGTTTTTGAAGTTTTATCTAACTTCGAGTGCTAGCAAAATCTATCGAGGGTCATTTTGTTGGTTCCTAGATGTGATATATTTATGTGGTGGGGGAAATAACCTCAACAATGTCCTCGGCCTAGGATTTTTCTTCTTTAATGTCCTGGAGGTGTGAAGGCCTGTTGTTGTTGTAGAACGCAAACAAGTCTGGCCAACAATCATCCATTTTTTTTAGTTTTTAATAGCAGTCGATTTGAAATCTGGTTATCATGAAAGCAATGCATCCATGAGCCAGATTTGATTTACATTTGAAGGGTACCAGAAATTTGCTACCATAAAAATAGTCTGAGGATTGAAGTAGCAGTATTTATTTTTGTGCCTATGGAGCTCCAATTAGAGGGTGTTCAACTGCTAGTGGTTGGCATAAGTGTAGAATCTAGCATTGATGGAGTATTTTTTAATTAATATATGAAATCATTTTTTTATCATAGCCACATTTTTTGCCCATGGCTTTGCTCATTTATTGATAATAGATTGTAATGGGAATTCATTATCAATGTTCGATCTTGTTATGTAGATTTGACTATCAAGGAAGAGGATGGGTCCTGCGAGCGTGAGTGGATTTCTAAAGAGACCAGCCCAAAGAGGGTCGAGATAGTTGTCAAAGTGCAATGGAGTGGAGGGTCTAAAAATATTTTTTTACAACTCGATGGTGGACTCGAATGAGTGACATTAGTGGTGATGAACATGGAATAATACTTAAAAAAAAAAAATTATTTACATGACTCCTTCATCACCAGCGCATGGCATTTGAAGTCCAGTATGTTATCAGTCTAGTTGTTATTGTTGAAGTTGAAAGTAGTACAATTTTTTGGGTGAGAGAGAAAAGTTAATTGTTGAGATGCATAAATATTTGTGTTATCGAAGCATTGGAAAATTCTTCCAACTTGCGCCGCCTAACATCAACTCTCCTCTATAGGAGTAATATGAGTACTGGATTATAAATTATCACATATATTGTGTATAAGTTGCCTTGTAACTATGTTGTATGCTTTTCTTCTACCTGTTTAAGCCTTTGATTTGTAGACTTTTGAGCATTGTTACCACGTACTTGATGGAACTCATAGTGCATTTGTTTTAATATTGGACTACTACCATTAACATTGGAAAATGATGCTCTCTTGCCCAACTTGTATAAATATGGATGAATAGGACGTCATTGTTCTAGTGGGCAATATTGTAAGCATATTTCACTCTTCGTCATGCAATATGGTTTGTTAATGGCCTATTGTAGCATGCCCACCTATTTTGATGTTGCCTACTTATTTTAGTTTTCTAGCTAAGATTAGATCCATACCCCACCATTGTATGCACACCAAAATTTGAGACAGTTATGGATAACCTATAGAAGATGATACTCATTACTCTTAGATTTGTGTGGTTTTTAGAATAGATCTTCATTTCTATGAATCATCTAAAACATAGGGGTAAGTCACATTACAAGGAATGGAGCTGAGAGCAGTTCACATTGATGGCCATTATGTGCATGATCGTGGGTTCATTTGGCTTCTCTGTGGTAGTGAGGTCTTCCACTTCTATGCACTAGAGCATACAGCAACATGGGGATGAGCTCAAAGGGCAACGAGTTGTTTCAATTTTGACGTGGGTATAATTTTAATATGTGGGAATCTTAAGGAAACATGTTTTTTAAAAGGTGAACATGTGAAGGTAAGTTATGATGCCATGCACCATTATGAGTGTAATATAATGCATGGTTTAAGTTTTTTTATAAAAAGAGACATCTTTCATTAAAAGTGGAGGGACCATTTTTTTTGTATGGGTGTAAGTTGGGCCATTAATTGGACCATTAATTGGGTATGTGGATCGAGTCCCATTGGATGATTTAAAAAATGGCTATTTTTTAATGTATCTTTCCACATGGAGAGTGGAAGAGAAATTGGAAGGCCTTATGCCCCATGTAATTCCCCTACGAGGGAAAGTTGATGTGTTGTTATTTTTCCAGCAAGTTGAAGGCCCCATTAACATCCGAACATAGGGGTTTTTATAGTCATCAAAAGGGTTTTTCCATGACAAAAATATTGGTGGTGTCCTATTTTTATTTTTAGGCTATTACACATGCATTTTTTTTAGCCTCAAAGTTTTATACCTTGGAGTGCACTCTCGGTTGTACTCGACACTCCCAAGGCAATTTGTATGTGATCCTAGTATCTAGTCATCTTCTCTAGAGGACCTAGTCGATGCAACAACTAGTTACCCATGCATTTTGGTGGGATGAGAAGGTCACCATAAGGACATCTACTTTGGGGACTACAAATTTAGACACCCTAGACTCTATCCAAGGATTTTTCTAGATCTACTTATGAAGACTATAGATGAAGACACTTAAAAAGATTATATTCTCTTCTTTCTTATTCTCCTCCATATTTGGATTCTATGGCTCATTTTTAATTTTATTTCATGGTTTGTATTTCCTTTTGTATTAATGTGTATTTTGAGCAGAGACCAACACCTTCTAGATTGAGTTCATGAATCTAGTCAATGACCTATGAGAGGCAACATACCTGGAGGATGACCTATAAAGGCAACAAATCTAGAAGTGGCTAACCCTAAGGCACCTAAGATGACCCTGAGAAACTTATATGGCTGACCCAATGGCAATAGATCCATGGAAGTGGCTAACCCTATGGAAATAGACCGAGATGTATACAGGAGAGCCAAGCGCAAATAACATGAGCCTAGACCAAATCATGTAATAAATGAGGATGATAGGGTTCTTTAAGAGAAGTCAACATTAAGGGGGAATGTTACCTAATGTTGACTTTTTTTTTCTATAATTAGGATAGTGCACATTTTGGGAGAAGGTTAGAATTAATGTGCACTATACCTTCTTTAGTTTGACACTTGTCATTATTTTTTACATTTATCATATTATTCATATAGGCTTATGCCTATATATTGTACTCATTTGTTGTATAATATATCTCATATTTCCAAAATCCAATATTTAGATGGAATGATCAATGTGAAGAAGCCTTTAGAAATTTGAAAGAGAAATCAATGTCCACCATAATTCTCAAAATATCTGACTCCTCTAAGAAATTCATAGTTTGTATAGTTGCTTTTATTAAAGGGTAAGGAGCAGTCCTTATGCAAGAAGAAGTAGTTATAGCTTATGGATCACGTAATATTATGAAGCACAAGGTAAATTATGCTACACATGGTCTAGAATTGGTGGTAGTTGTTCATGCTTTTAAGATCTATAGGTATTACTTTCTTGGAAAACAATAGGAACTTAAAGCTAATCTCAAGTATATCTTTACATAGTCTCTACTAAATTCCAAAAAATATTGTTATATGGAATTTTTGGTAGAGTATGACTTTGGCATAGAATATATTAAGAGAAATGAAAATAAGATAGTGGATGCTTTGAGTAGAAAGGGGTATATAACTGCTATATCTTAGTATTAGTATGACTAAATTGACCAAGTTAAAGATTTACAATAGAAGATAACTTCTACAATAAATATCAAGCTCAGATTAGGCAAGGACCTAATGAGGATAAATATTTTATGATTAGATATTATTTGTTTTACTTCAATAATAGATTGATCATTCCATATAAGGGTAAGTTAAGGGACATTATTTTAAAGGAGGCATATTACACTCTTTATTCCATGTACCCAAGTGGGGAAAAAATATGTGTGAATCTGAGAAATATATTTTACTGATCGAGTATGAATTAGGAAATAAAATTCCAAAAGGTTAAAGTTGAGCATTTATATCCAGCTAGAAGATTGAACGTACATACCACCCACTAAATATGGCAAGTTATTGCTTATGAATTTGTTGTGGCTCTACCAAAGTTAAATGGTGGTAAATAAATGTGTACCTAAACATATACAAGAATATACACCCAATTAGTTGTGCAAGTTTATCATGAAATAACAAGTGATCAATTGATGAGGGTTGAACCAATATTTTGAAAACTTAAGTCATCATGTAGAAATCTAAAAAAATTAAGAGAGGATCAAATCGAATATTATCTTGAATATGGAATAATAGCTTATAACCATTGAATTATATATCACCATGGGAATTCTTTGGGGAAAGGAAAAGATTTTGTAAGAGATAAATTTAAAAAAAGGAGAAGAAATCACTATGGAAATCCTCTAGGGAAATCATAGATTTCATAAGGGTGGAATTTAAATTTTTTAAGAAAAGTATTACATAATGGAAAGAAATACATAATTCCTCTATCATGGGATAGATCAGGCCATACACTATCAAGAATATGGAGGAACAACTAAAATAGATACATCAAAGATTTAGAATAAACCATGAATTGACAAAACAACTATGCAAACCTCAAAATTATCCCAAGGGAATTCTCTATGGGAGACAAAGTCTCCTTAAGGATAAAACCTAAAAAATATATTAAGTTTTCTAAACTTGACCCTAGATTTGTAGGGCTTATTTAAAAATTTAAGAAGTAGTCATGTTGCCTATAATCTAGCTTTACCACTCGGTTGTCAAAAATCCATGACATATTCTATGTGTTCCTCATTAGGAAGTGTTTTGCTGACTTATATCATATTTTGAAATGTTTATTATTGTAGATGTTAGAATCACTCCACCGTGGGGATCGTCTTATCTTGATGTCGAGATCCAAGAATAAGAGGAGTTTAAAAGCAATATTTTGATAAAAGTGTCATGCAATTTTTTTTTGATAATTTAAAGAAACCAAGAGAGAAAGGAAAAACAATTTCATTTAAATATATATATATATATATATATATATATATATATATATATATATGGAATACTGTATGGATTTATGAATGCATATTTTTCTTACTACTTGGAATTACATTAAAACACAGGGACTATATTTATTTCTAGTGGGAGATAATGTAACAATCCTCCTAGCACAACTATTATTTATAGATAGATTGATAAGCTATACTTGCTTTCTACTCTTAGAATATGGTATTGCTGATGGCTTTTGTGATTACAGTACAAGGTACCCTCCTTTAGGTGAGAATATAGAGATAAACCATAAGAGGTAAGGAGGGATATGATGGAGGTGTGAAAAAGCACCACGACTCATGGGTACATGGAAGCCCATAAAAACTGCATTCATATAGTTACATTCATATAGGTGCATTATATATGATATGTATTTTGTATGTCTTACTTTTGGAATATGTGCCTTATGTTTGATTGATGATGATATCTTATGCTTTGAATAAAAAAATACATAAAACTTTGATGGTAAGGAAAGTTCCAAAGCATGGGAGCTATTCTCTTATGGTAGATGGAAACATCAGATTGCTAGTATGGGAATAAGAATTGGAGGTATAGATTGATTTGGTATTTGAATAATTATTTTATGGTTAATTTATAATTTTTTATTTAATTAATACAAAATATAAAATATAATATATTAAATTATTTAGTTAAATAAAACAAAATTCTTTTTTTATATATACAATTCAATATAATAAACATGATTGTATATGTTAAATATTTTCTATTTAGACTATGAAAATAAACTCACATCCACCTGGAACTTAGCAAGATAATAAGGTGGTTACCTACATGTAAATCCAAGTGTATGGTTTACCTCTATTCTATTCTCTTCATAAACTAGGAACTAAAAGTTATGATGGGGTTTTTGTGTTGTTATTACTCACTGCATTTACTGGTTGTTCTCTGTACTCGATCTGTGAAATAATAGTTCCATTAGAAAATAGAAAGATTGTTGAAGCTATTTTTCATAATATAGGTTCCCTATGATAGTGTTAAATTAAGTGTGGAATGGTTATTGTTGAAAATATTATCATGTGATTCATTTTTTAATTGTATTTCTAATTCTGAGTTGATCGAAAAATAAAACTATTGCTCTCTTAAATTAAAAGTTATCTCTAATGGCTGCATAAAGGTTTATGTAAAGTATGATTTATTTATCTCCCATTATTTTTTTTTATTCTATGTTGTGTAAAATAAATTAGTACAATGTTATGCCTATAGTTGATTAAGAAATTGGGTAATGGGTAAGAGTTTGAGTGAGACTCTACCAACCATACTATATTATCAACACATACCCATTTAGATACTCTATTATGATCCATTTACCATCATAATGAGAATATTATAACCTAGTGCATGAGATTCTAATGCATCCAAGTTGACAGTGTCATGTTAATTAAGCTACTACTTGTGTTGAATTGTGTACAAGATAAATATTGATGCGTTCATTGGTCTGGGTGTTATATAATTTTTTCTACATGTTGAAAGATCATATTAAAATATCATAATAGATGTATCCATTAACGTGCACACACTCTTGAGCCATCGAATGAAAGGCCATTACATTGGGGTATGCTAGAATTTCAAATACATGGTGCAAAATATGATTGACAAAGGTGAGCTTGTAGTGCTGCACAACCCGCAGGCACCGGATAATTAGAATATGAGGATTTACCAAAACCCCTATGATCCCACATAATATTTCTAGTGCCTTTGTATGTTGGTCATGGCGGTGGATGGACCAATATTTGTAGAAGCTAATCAATCTCCTTCTGCCTGAGTTTCTATAATGAATTCTAAAGGAAAAGGCTGGTTAATTTTAGGTCACTTTGAAAGTGTTAACCCAATTCATTCAAATTTTAGCCCAATGATAAATGAATACAACTATAGTGAGCTCTAAAGGAGATACTTTTTCTTGTTTTAATCTTGTCATTCAATTATTTGATTGGGGTAAAAGTTGGTTGGTTATACAAGAAGCCATATCATATTAAACTTATGTAAATCACTGCTTCTTTAGAATTGTGAAATTCATTATTAAAAAAGTTTATAATGTATTTTGGGATGATTAAAAGTATTTCTAGCAAGTTTTTATTTAAGACTTGATTATGTTTTATTGTTTCGCCATCTGGTTCTTTTTTTAAGATTTTATTTAAATTAATTCTATATACGAGTTTCATTTAGGTTTTAAGAGTTTAGTAGATCTCTGTTGTAAATAACATTTAAAAACTTTAGTGTTACTACGTATACATGTTTGGTCTTCATCGTGTGAGTTTTTGGGTGCGTGTTGAATATGAATATTAACTCTTGACATGCTATCTATTATAAAATATATTAGTTACTTAATAGAATGGTTTAGCTGACTTCAGATTAAATGTTATTTTTATATGTTTTTTTTTTAAATGAATATCACATTTTCCTATTTATTTATGGGATAATTCAAGATCAATATTGAAAGGTAAAAATATATTAAATTATCTAAAGAACCATTCTAAGCATAATCATTCTGCCCTACATTGAGTAGCGCTAGTGTATGGTAATTATATTCAATAAAAGATATGTTTTCAATATTTATTATCATCTTGCATCGCTTTTCAGGGAAATTAAATATTAGAATGCTTTACTTTGTGTAATAAATCCTTTGGAACCAAATATCTTACCTTAGTGAATTGTCTGATTAGATGGTAGCCATTAAGTAATCCATTTCATGTTTGTCTAATATGTTTTATAAAGGACTTCCTCTCTTTAAAAAGATGTATTAAAATGAGTTCTATGTTTCGTATATATATCCGTACCATACATTGCTTGTGAAGGATGCATGTCCTTCTAAAAATTAGTGGGGTTGTACTTATAGATTAAATAAAAGTAACATGTGCTATACTAAGCTTTACATATAAAAATGTTGTTTTATTTCCTTTGGTTGCATAAAGTGTTTTACTTACAAACATACAATAAAAGTGATTTAGATGTATTAGATTTATTGCTTTAGATGTATTAGATTTATTTTTCTTTAATAAAGTAAAAGCTTGAATAATACAATTCGATTGAACTTTTTTTTTCTAGTAGGTAGATATAATATGACAATACAATAGTTTAATAAAATTTGACCACTTTATCATTTCAGTTGCTTTGTTTAGAAAAATCCATTTATTAAGTGAAAATGTTCTTTTTGGTGATTGAGATTCTTTATAAGAACTATTTAATAGTAATATGAGGTCTTTAGCCTATGCGAAAATAAAAACATTGAAAACTGAGGATAGAGAACTCACCCTATGATATGTTAGAATATGTTGAAGTAAGTCTCTTGTTCAATATCCAATGAGTGCAACTTGGGTACAAGCCTTGGGTTGTTTATGTAGGGATGTATGATAGTGGAAACTAATAATATACTCAAGCTCTTTGTATTATTAAGATTTATCTGAGTTAGTGCCTCTATTATTTTAAAATATGAAGATCCTTTCTTTATTCTATGCAAAATTAATCCTTTTAATTTATATTGGAAAAGAGCATGGTAGAAATATGTTATGATTTCTAGTTAAAATTAAAATCATAAAATGCTACTTTTACTTATCAAGAAAATATAGTTTAAGGTAAAGGGACTTTATTGGACTTAAACTTTGATAAAAACTTAAGTTGTGAAACTCTTTTTTTAACCTTAGGTTTACTATTAAATAGAAGATTCTAAGTATGTTAAAAGGCTTAGTTACTTTAATTTTCTTAAATTATTATGTTAAGATAGGATGATTTAAAAAAAATGATTTAAATATCTTCTTTATAAAGTTGGATACTTTATTTATTGTGAGATGAAAACTCCAATTTATGTGAGGAAATACCTTAGGAGTTGTACATAGAATAAAATGGGTAGAAGTGTGAGAACCCTCAAAATAAACCTTTTTATGAAATCTTATGAACTCCTTCCAAGGAACCTTAGTCTTCAATTAAATTCATCATGAAGGATGAATGGTCAATATCTCCATTTAATTCCTCATAAAATACCCAATATTGGTGATTACGAGAAGAGTAATCACTGAGATTGATAAATACACACAATACCGATGGTTGCAGGAAGGGCAATCACTATGATTTGGGAGTGGTTACATTTGTGATGGGAAGGGTCAGGATAGGAAAGGTAACGATGGATAATATGGGATGTTTCCTCTAGGTCATGTTGCCATTCTAGCCACATTTTGTCAAATTTCATGTTGTATGCAGTTTTGAGACAATCATTGTAAAACTTCTCTTTTTCCATTTAAAAATGGTCAAGACGTTGTTATGTTGTTGTGTTTTCACCAGTTGTCTCTTTAAACTTAGGACTGTATTCTTTCACGTTTTGTGGTTTCTCTATTTTTCTTGCACTTTTTTCTATCATGTCACATGCAAAATTGTAGATGCTTTAGCATGGGCAATGTTCTGAATGGGTTCTCTTCTTTACTATTTTATGCAAGTTTTGTTCTTTTCATATATGCACATATGGTAGTGATTTTTTGTCAAAAAATGTTGTCGCTCCACTAATGGAGCGACAATGGAGTGAACCTCCCAGTCGCTCCACTAGTGGAGTGAAAGGCCAAAAATGATCTTAAAAATAAATATGGCTAAGTGTAAGTACAAAAAACTATTGGAGTGAATCCCCCAATTGCTCTACCTTTGGAGCGACTCTTCAAGAAAAAAATAGGTTAAAAGCCTAAGTGCAAAAAGTCAAAATTTTGGATCAAAGGATCTATCACTCCACCAGTGGAGCGAAAGACCCTGTCGCTCCACCAGTGGAGTGAAAGGCCCAAGTGCTCCAATAGTGGAGCAAAAACCAAGCAAAGACATATTAAAGTGAGTGTAATAGAAGTCAAAGGTGTCCCAAGCGCTCCACCAGTGGATCAAAAACCAAGCAAAGACATATTAAAGTGAGTGTAAGAGAAGTCAAAGGCCCTGTTGCTCCACCATGAAAGGCCAAAAGGGCTTAGAGAGAATCGAATATGGCTAAGTATGAAAAATAAAGTCAAAGGCGATCAAAATTGCAAGTGCTCCACCAGTGGAGAAAATCCCCTGAGCGCTCCACCAGTGGAGCAAAAATGAGACTAAGTACAAGGAGAAGTCAACACCTTGGTCAAAGGGCAAAGTGATCCACCAGTGGAGTGAAGGTCCCAGGTGCTCCACTAGTGGAGCAAAATCTTCTATCGCTCCACCTAGGGAGCGACAAGCTTGATAGAGAGATCAATGCAGTTAAAGTTCCTTTCGTTCCACAAGTAGAGCGAATCTTTTAGTCACTCCACCAGTGGAGCGAAAGACTCTGTCACTCCACCCAGGGAGTGACACCCAAAGAAGAAACACTAAAAAGTTTCTAAGGCATGAAAATACTCTGTCATTCCAATTATGGATAAAAGTTCCTGGCGAACCCCAAACACTGTGCAAACTATCAAAAACTACCATGGCATGCTTGAAACTATCAAGGACTACCTAGATTTTTGCATTGACTAGTTAAACTAACCCAAAGCTACACTCTAAGTCATCCGATCATGGTGGGTCGTTGGAACCTTCTATCTTCAAGGTTGAGTTCTCTCATCGGATCCTTCTACCTTCAATGCTGATTTATTTGCAAGGCCGAATTAAATATTGTAAGTCTGTTCTGGACCGAGTCTACTTATCACCGCTAGGAAAGTGGTTGGGAATTAATGTTTTAGAAAGTAAATTCCCTATAAAGGCTGTTATATTCTATGTAACTAATATGGGCAATCTTTGCTAGAAAAAAAACTATAGCTTTGAAATCTGCTTCTAAAATATAGACTTCTGGCTCCAATTTTAAATCTTCTATCTTTGTGTATGAATTCTATCATGTTATTTTTGTTAAATTAGCCTCTTTACCATATAGATTTAATTTTGTTATCTGGATTTAGCTGTTAGTAAAGGATGAATCCTTGGAATACCCCTGGAGTTTATATAGTTCTAAATATTTAATGTTAGTTTTTGTTAAAGTTCTATTATTTTGATTTTTGTTGGTTCAAGTGTTAGGCTATCTATCGTGCTTCTTATCCATCACCCTGTATTTTTGGATTTTAGCCTTTTCCCATTCCTTTCAGCAATTTCCCATCTCTTTCAATATTTTCCTAACCCTTATCTCAAAAACCCCCATTTTTATTTTTGGAATCAACCCTACTAGAGATTGTTATAGAGAAAATTCCTTTCCTTCAAATATTCAATGATTGGCATCAGGTCTAGGGCACTGTAGACTTAAAAAATCTATAACTAGGCTAATTCGATCACGAACAATTTTTGGCATACACAGTGGGATGTAATCGTTCCACGTTAAAGTAGTATTAATAAGTGATGGTCATCTTAGTGCTATCAAATATAAACATCTAGTGACTCTGTAGAACTTGTATACCTCTAAGTCTCGAATACCAATCTAAAATATCATGCCTTCATGCGTACAATATGGAGAGCTAGAAATGTAGAAGAAGAAATCAAGTTCTATGAGCTTAATATTGATGCTCTAGGAGAACATCTTAGGGTGTTTAGGCTGAATATCCTACTAGATAGGACATCTTCACAAGAAGTTGTTATTTCTTTATGAACTCCCACTCCCAACATCATGATAACTAGCTTTCCCCTGAATCCTCCAAATTCCCTAGATCATCATAATACTTTAGCTCCACTAAACATTCAACTAGGTGCTCTAAGTATTCTGACTGTTCTGGACCAACAAGTTCTACTAAATCCTTTGATACATACAAATTTGCCACCATATATGGCACAACAAGCTCTACCCAGGTAGTTCCCAACTTGGAATCATACAAGACCACTTTCCCCTACAAGATTAACATCAAGTACCTACTACAATGCTAAAAGCTCTACCTATGTATGATGATACAGGAAAGACAGTGCATGGGCATAACCAAGATATCATGAGACTAGCAACCATTCATCAAATCACTGAATAAGTCATTATGATGAAGTTGTTGGTTCTTTTTATAAGAGGTAAGCTCCTCTATTGGTACCGATAACTCTCACCCGACACCATCACTTCATGGGATCAATTGGTAGAATAATTAATAAGGGGCTTAAATGAACAAGTCGATACCTTATCTCTATTGCACCATTTCACCACTATCCAAAGGCATACCCAAGAGGAGATCACTAAATTTAATTTTAGGTTTACCCAAACCTAGAATAGAGTCACTACCAGCCTTTGGACCACCCTGAAGTAGGCAATATTTTATTACCTGAGGTCTTTTCATTCAGATGTTAGCATGAGCATCCAACATGCTAACATTAATACATTCTTAATGATAGAGAAAATACAAATAGTGGACCTGATGGAAGAATATCTCAATGAGCTTCAAATTGAAGATGAGTTCTCCATGACAAATTTTAATATCGTTATCAGGATTGATTTTGAGTGCTACTCACTCATCAATCCTAAAAAGTTTGATATAAAAGCACCTTAAGAAGAATACCTGGTACCTGACTAGCTATGGAAGTTGTACTTTGATGGTGCATGGTGCAAGAACAGTGTGGGAACTGGCATAACTCTCATTTCTCCATTAGGTTAATAGAAGAATTATTTGTATAGTCTTGCATGGAGATGTACGAATAACATAGTAGAGTATGAGGCTTTGTGCCTTAGAATCAAGAAATCCAAAAAGCTTGGTATTAAGCAATTACAGATATTCAGGGATTCCAAATTAATATTCAATCAAGTTACTAACAAATGCATCTCCAAGTAGCACTATCTGAAGGTGTACTACAACAATGTGTGGGATTTGCTCAAATCCTTCACCACACTAAACATCAAGTCCATTTCATGAGAGCAAAACAAGCTTGTAGATATCTTAGCCTCTATTGGCACTCGATTTTCACTAGTAGATGATATGATGCATAATCCGAAGATGGTGAGGCTAACCTACAGGCCTTATATGCCTAATAAAAAATTCCATTGGTAGGTGTTCAACAATGACAAGCAACTTTTCAATTTTTTGGTGAATGAAGCATCAACTCTGAATGAATAAGACCAAGAGGAATTGATTCAACTAAAAAATAACCACATATCAAAGGGTTTGATCACACTAGAAAGTATTTTTGACCATAATGATAGGTATATCGACCACAAGATCAAAGTGGACTGCAAAAAGTTAGTGGACCTATAGTTAGAGCTCAGACAAGTTATCAAGGTAGGGGTCGATTGCACAGTCAAAGATCTCCAATAGATTCATGTCATGTGCAAGTAGTATCTAGACATAATTACTTGGTGCTACCAAGATCTAAAGGGGTACAATAAATACGTCATCCAACACACCATTGAGTTGGAAGAAGGGATCAAACCCTTCAGACAAAAGCAGGGGCCCATCAATCTAAAAATAAAAATATTGATGAGAGTTGAGCTTTTGAAGATGCTTGAAGAAAAAATCATATACCCAATCAAGCACTCCTTCTTGGTGGCCAACCTAGTTCTTGTATGAAATAAGAATGGTGACATTTGCTTGTGTATCGATTTATAAAATCTCAATCAAGTGTTGCTTAAGGACCACTACCCACTACCGTAGATTGACCAAATTCTATACGTAGTGCTAGGAGCACAAAGGTTCTCCTTACTAGATGGCTTCTATGGTTACAACAAGATTTAGGTCAAATATGAAGACCAGCACAAGATTGCGTTCACCACTAAGTGGGGAACCTTTTCCTATCAATGTATGCCCTTCGACATTTTGAAATTCGGAGTAAATTTCCAAAGGGTGATGGAACTCACCTTCGATAAACTATTAAATCATATCATTGGGATCTACTTGGATGACATGACAATATTCTCCCATACACGGGAAGAACACAACCTACATTTGTGGTAAGTCTTCAAGAAATGCTAGGAGTTCGGGGTCTCCATCAACCCTAAAAAATTAATCTTTGTAGTAAAGGAGGGAAAAATACTTGGGAACTTGATCTTTGAAAAGGTATTAATAGTTGATCCTGCTCAAGATAAAGTGCTTCGTTGCCTTCCACTATAATCAAATAAGAAAGGATTGTAGTCCTTTTTCAGACAAATAAACTTTATCAGGAAGTTCATAGCTGACTTTGCCTAGGTGGTGAAGCTGATGATCAAGCTTTTGAATAAGGATGCTGAATTCAAGTGGACTGACAAAAGGAATCAAGATTTCCAAGAAATCAAGGAGCGGATCACTCAAGCTCTAGTCCTCATCAATCGTGACTATTTAAAATATTTTATCCTAAAAAACCATCAGAGAGCCAGAAAGCTATGCAACTATTTTGATGCAAAAGGGAGAATATGGATATGAGTACCCAATAGTTTTCCTCATCCAAATCATCCAACCACATGAAGAAAATTTTAACTTTATCGAGTGACAAGTGCATGCGGTGATGAAGTCACTCCAAAATTTTTGACACTTCATCTCTCATAGTAAGATGATAGTGTATGTGATACACCCTGACATTCAGAATTTCATCATTCAAGAGGAGCTAGACAATAGGAGGGCTAGATGGGTCACCAAGATTTAATATTTTTACATTGAATTGGACCCTACCAAGTTGGGCCGATGCAGAGTGCTCTATCAAGAACTAGAAAAAAATATCGTAGCTAAAATTGTGAACCCTGACTCAAATAATCCTGTACCCAAAAGAAACCTTATCAACCTATCGGTTGACAGTCCATATTAGACAAACAACCTAGTAAAATACTTTGACATAAGAAGATTTCCTTCTCACTTCAATGCTTCATAATGAAGGAGGTTTCGCTTGCAGGTTGGCAAGTATGTCTCGACACCTGATGAGCTATTTTATCAAAACATTTATAGAGTCCTATTGATGTGTATCAAAGGATCAAAAATGATGAAAATCCTTGAGGAGTTTCACTCTAGGATTTTGGAATGTCATTTCACTGGTATACCGATGGCTCTAAATATCATCAAAGTAGGCTATTATTGGCCCACCCTTTTCATCGACTCTTTCAAGGTCAGTTAGCCTTGTGACAGTTGCTAGTGCTACTCAGGCAAAGTCTAAAATGCATCTCTTCCTCTTCCCCCCATCCAAGAAAAAGTGTTGTTATAGCAGTGGGGCCTATACTTCATTGGGATCATCAATCCCAACTCCTCTACCGAACACAAATACATTTTGACCGCTATAGACTACTTAACTCATTGGTCGAAAGCAATTTTGATCAAACAAGTGAACCGAGATATGGTTATCTCCTTCCTTGAAGGGTTGATCACTCACTTCAGTATACTTGAAGCCATTGTATCTTATAATGGTTCTCCTTTCACCAGTTTGAGGATCTGCAAGTTCACAATCAGGCATGAAATTTACTTGAAGATCTCATCTAACTATTACCTACAGGGTAATGGATTGGTGGAGTCTATAAATAAGAATATGATGTGGATATTGAATAGGCATCTACAAAATAATAAGTGAATATGTCACCTACTATTAGACCATTTTCTTTGGACCAACCACATTTCCATCAAATTCTCGATCAATATATCACCCTACTCACTAGTTTGCAAGAAAGACGCAATCTTACCCATGCACATAGAGCTACCCGTGTTGTTGTTAGTCAAGTGGATTGATAGTGGGGAGGGTGAATTTAACCCTATGGATGTGAGGTTAGCCTAGTTTATATAGTTGGATGAGGAAAGAGAGAAATATTATGAAGATTTCATGAAGCATGCCAATTCCACCAAGGGCTGGTTCAGTAAAACGAATTTCAATAGAACCTTTAGTATTAGAGAATTGGTCTTGAAGTGGAATGAAAAAATGTCTAAGATTAGGAACCATGAGAAGTTTGACATATTTTGGGAAGGCCTATTTTGAGTCTTTCATGTTAATCAGATCAAATCTTTCATTCTACAAACCATAGAGGGTTTCACTCTCTCGATTTCAGTGAATGGCTTTCTTCTGAAAGCTTATCATCCATTGAGTTTCGAGGAAAATCATTGATCTGTGAGGTATTTTTCACGTATATATGTTTCAATAATGCATGTGTATAGTTTTCTGTCACTCCATATTTGGAGTGAATCTTAAAAAAAAATTAAGAGGAGGCTCTTTGTTGCTCCGCTTGTGGAGCAACAATATTATAAAAAAACTAAGTGAATAAGCGACTTTCACTCCACTATCAAAGCGATAGCCCTTGTCACACCACTAGTGGAGCAATAGCCTCTTTCGATCCACCAGTGGAGTGAAAGTCCCATTCACTCCACTGATGGAGTGAATGCCCCCTACTCCATTTCAAGGAAAATCATAAGTAAATAAATTTACTTTTGCTCCACTTGAAGAACATGAACTTATACTGAGAGGGGGGGTGAACAGTATAAGACTTAACCATTTAATAATTTTAAATTCAGATAGCAGTGGCATCAACACAATATTAAACAAGACAAAAAGCATCACACATAGAAGACTCATTTTTAACGTGGTTCACCCAGAATGGATGGGCTACGTCCACAAAACTTTTATCTAAAAGTTTATTTCAAATTCTTTGGGAAACCTTCCCAATTACAATGTTTATGAGCCTCTGCTCAAAGGAGATACCTTCCCCTAACTCTGCTCTGGTTGGTGATCCTCTAGAAGAACTCTACCTCTTCTGCCCTTAGCAAGTGGAACTCTATCCATAGAAGACACCTATCTTCCCTGCTATGGCTGGAGACCTTTGTCCTCAACTCTATCACCTCAAAGCTGGTCCTCGAATTTGCACTAAACACAGTCCTTCGATCTAGCACAAATGTCCTCTTCCTTTGTTCTGCAAAACACAGTCCTTCGCTCTTATTGTGCAATTACAGTTGCACTCGATCAAACATTGATCTTTGCACCTCTATGCAAACATAGCAGCATTCAACACTATGATCAGACTTCTCATAGTGCGCATCAACTCGCCACTTCTGCGTTATTTGCGCTGTTATGGCTGCATCTCACACACTTCGCACTAATAAATTTGACTAGGTCTCTGTGCACCACAGAATTTGCTTGCGCAAGTTAGATTCACACATTCAATCCTTCAAATCGAAATAGCCCTCCTTTTATAGAATAAATTTCATGATCAAAACTCTCAAACTTAGTCAGCTGTAACCATCAAACTATGTCGACTGCAAAACCCTATGCTACGTCGGCCCAAATTTAACTCTGTTGGCTCAAAGTTAACTCTATCCTTCAACCACCACTGGTTCTATAGCTTTTCCTATGAAACTATAGCATGTCGCGATATCGTGACACCTTTGCCTGCCGTACACCTTCTTTTGCCTGCTGTCACGATATTGCGACACCTTTTCCTGTCGTACACCTTCTTTTGCCTGTTGTCATGATATCACGACACCTTTTCCTACCGTACACCTTCCTTTGCCTGTCATACACCTTCTTCTCTACTTTTGTCATGAAATCATGACACATCTACTTTTGCTGACATCATCTTTAACTCTGTCGTGAAATCGTGACCCTTTTGTCTTCATGGCCTTCCTCTCAGCTTTTGTCGTGAAATTGTGACACTTCTCCTATAGAAGACCTACTTCCAATTTCTATCATGAAATCGTGACTCTTTCACCATCCGTACGCTTTTCTTTCAGCCTATCACAAAATCACGACGCTTCTCCTTTCAGACTCTTCCCTTTGTTGCATGTCGCGAAATCATGATAGTTCTCACTTCGAGCTTTTCAGCATGTCGCAAAATCATGACAGTCCTCAACTTGAACTCTATAGCATGTCATGAAAACATGACAGTCCTCACTTGGAACTTTGCATCATGTTGCAAAATCATGACAGTTCCTGAATAACTTTCTCTCTCTTCGATCTTGTCGTGAAATCATGACAGTTCACACTGCGGACTCTCTTTTCTGCATTATGTCATGAAATCGCGACACCTTTTTGTCCGTACAAATTTCCTGGCAATGTGTCATGAAATCATGAAACTTTTCCTTCTCTGCCTTCCTACACTTTCCTAGTCGCGAAAATGCAACATGTCACAAAATCGCGACACTTTCCAACTTGCTCTCTTTCTCTGCCAACATGTCGTGAAATCGTGATAGTTTTGCCAGCTTCGTCTCTATCTTCCAGCGTGTCGTGAAATCGTGACACTTTTGCTAGAACTTTCTCTCTCCTAAAACATGTCATGAAATCATGACAGTTTTTCTAGCACTTTATTTCTCCTAAAACATGTCGCGAAATTGCGACAGTTTTTCCAGCCGCCTGCATATTTTTTCTTACTTGTCTTTTTCTTGATCTTTTGCAACTGGGCTACTATGATCTTCTTGGAAACTCACTTTCCAAACTGAAACCTTCACCAAAACACATTCTTTGACATCAAACCAAATTGCTTCAAGACCTTCTTGACATCAATGACAACATCTACACTTAGAGCAAAGGCAATGTACCCAAGGTACACAAAATTGCCAACAATCTCCCCCTTTGTCATTGATGGCAAACCTTAACTGAAAACACTAGTCAAGAGCCAAAACTGAAACCAACTGATCCAACAACTAAGAATCTACCTTAGAAGTTTTTTCTCCCCCTGAATTGAAGCTCTCTTCTTCACTATGAAGCTCTCCCCCTTACTCATATCTCTCCCCATTTGTCATTAATGGCAAAGGGCCACCTTTGGGACTCGGGACTAAGAAAGAGCCTCTTGGCTTGGTCCCTCCCCCACCTCCTGATGAGGTGATTAATTCTGAGGTGAGAGTACAACTCCCAATTTCTTCCTTAGATACTCAAACGTATCTCTTGGAAGAGGTTTGGTGAAGATATCTACAATCTGCTCTTTAGTAGGCACATACTCTAGCTTGACCTGCTTCTCTTGCACTTTCTCCCTTAGAAAATGATATTTGATGGAAATGTGCTTCGTCCTTGAGTGCATTACCAGATTTTTAGAAATACTTATGGCACTTGTATTATCACAGAGAATGGAGATGGGTTGTTCATGCTTGAATTTGAAATCCTCCAAGGTGGTTTTCATCCATAAAATCTGTGTGCACCCAGCCACTGCTGCTATGTATTCAGCTTCTACTGTAGATAAAGAAACTGAAGGTTGTTTCTTACTTAGCCAAGAAACCAGAATCTTTCCCAGAAATAATGCTCCACCACTAGTGCTTTTCCTATCATCAATACTGCCTGCCCAATCTGCATCTTTATAGGCTGTGAGGGTGAAATCATCACCTTTGGGATACCAAAGCCCAAAGTCCATAGTACCCTTCAAATATTTGAATATCCTCTTGACTGCTATAACATGAGATTCTTTTGGAGCTGCCTAAAATCTTGCAACTAATCCAACAGCCTGCATGATATCCGGTTTGGTAGCTGTACTGTATAGTAAACTGCCAATCATAGATCTTTACAACTTCTGATCTGTCGTTGGATATTCATCATCTTTACTCAGATTGCACCCTATAATCATAGGAGTACACACAGGTTTGTTGTCCATCATCCCAAATTTCTTCAACATTTCTTTGATATACTTTTCCTGAGAGAGAAATATACCATCTTTTTATCGCGCAATCTGAAGAAAGAATGACAGCTCTCCAATCATAGACATCTCAAATTCCTTCTACATGGTGTTAGCAAAAACTTTGCACATTTGAGTATTATTTCCCCCAAAAATAATATCATCAACATAGACAACTATAATCAACATATTATCATCTTCATTCTTAATATACAAGTTGCTATCTACCACGCCTTTCCTGAAGCCTTACTCATGAAGATAACTGACAAGTCTTGAGTACCATGCCCTTGGAGCTTGCTTTAATCCATATAAGGCTTTTTTCAGCTTACACACATAGTCTGACTGTTCTGTGAGAGAAACTCCTTCTGGATGTTCTATGTAGACTTCTTCTACCAACACCCCATTTAGAAAATTTGACTTTACATCCATTTGGTATACCTTGAAAGATTTGAAGCTTGAAAGGGCCAAAAACATTCTGATAGCTTCAAGACGAGCAATAGGCGCAAACGTCTCTTCAAAATCAACACCTTCTACTTGAGCATACCCTTTACAGACTAACCTAGCTTTGTTTCTGACAATATTTCCATCCTCATTGAGTTTATTTATGAATATCCATTTTGTGCCAATGAAATTCTTGTCCTTAGGTCTTGGAACCAAATCCCAGGTTTCACTTTTCTCTATTTTATTTAGTTCTTCATCCATTGCTTTTACCCAAGACTCATTTTTACATGCTTCACTAAATTTTTTTGGCTCAATCTGAGACAACAATGAAACATTCGTAGAATCATGTGAAGGAATGACTCTCCTTCTTGTTTGCCTACTATTTGGATCACCAATGATCAAATATTTGGGATGATGTTTCTGAACATATCGTGAAGGAGTTTTGGGAAGCAGTTTTTGTCTTTCCTCTTATTCATCTGACACCTCTCTGAATTCTTCTTGACAGATTTCATCATTGAGTTCCTTGACTGGTTCTCTTATCCCTATCTTTTCATCTACTGTTACATTCATGCTCTCTAAAATTGTATGAGTTCTTTTGTTGAAGCATTTGTAGGCCTTTCTTTTGCTGGAATATCCAAGAAAAATTCCCTCATCACACCTAGGATCAAACTTACCCAAATTTTGATCTTCTCTTCTGATGAAGCATTTACTCCCGAACACTTTGAAGTATTTTACTGTAGCTGGTCTTCCTTTCCACAACTCATAGGGAGTTTTATGATGATTGACTCTGAGTTGAGCCCTGGTGATGATGTAGACTATTGTACTTACTGCTTCTCTCCAAAAGCCATCTAAAATTTTTGACTCATTTAACATTGCTCTAGCCATATTTTCAACAGTTCTGTTTTTCCTTTCAACTACTCCATTTTGTTGAGGAGTTCTTACTGTTGAATATTCTATTTTGATTCCGTGTTGCTCACAGTATTCCATAAATTCATTTGAAGTGAACTCTCCTCCTCTATCTGATCTTAAGAATTTGATTCTCTTGTCAGTCTCATTTTCAATCATTTCTTTAAAAGCTTTAAATTTTTTAAAAGCTTCAAATTTTTCTTTGAGAAAAGTAACCCAAGTCATTCTAGAATAATCATCTATAAACAACATGAAGTAGCTATCTCCCTAAATGCTCTGAGTTCTGGTGGGGCCACACAAATCAGTATGAATAAGATCCTATGGTTTGGAAGAAGTATACCCTTTTGATTTGAAACTGGTTCTGGTCTGTTTACCATGTTGACAAGGATCACAAATGATGTTATGGGGCCTTTTTATTTTAGGCAAGTCTCTGACTGCTTCCTTGTTACTAATTATGACAATATTATCAAAACTCAAATGTCCCAATATTTTATGCCATAACCAACTCTCATATTCTTGAGTTATAAAACACTTTTCCCTTTTTATCTCACTTAGCATGTAAATATTGTTTGGAGTCCTTGTAGCACTAGCAATGAGTTTTCCATTTTTTTCTTTACTTATCTCACATCTATCTGAAAAGAAAGATACTATGTGCCCTTGATCACAAAGTTGAATCACACTAAGAAGATTATGTCTTAGGCCTTCTACATAGAGCACATTCTTTTTTTTGGATTTCCCATCCAAACTAAGAGTCCCTTTACCACAGATTTTTGTGGACCTATTATCTCCAAAACTAATTGTTCCTCTGTTTGTTTCTTTGAAAACCAAAAACTTTTCTTTTTCACCAGTCATATGTTTTGAACAACCACTAGTAAGATACCATTTTTCTACTTTGTCTTGAGCATGAAAAGCAGTTTGAACTATCATTGACTTAGATTTGATCTCATTCCTCTTTTTAGTGAACTCAGAGCTAAATCTATTCAAACTGCACATCCTTGCTATATGCCCAAAATTCTTGCACTTGTAACACATGATATTTTTATTCATAAGAGGTGCAAATGAGTTAATATTTTCCTTACTATGGCTATTCAGAGATTTATTGCAATGCATAGCTATGTGACCAAATTTCTTACAGGAAAAAACAATAGCCATGGAAGGTATTATGTAACCTTGTTTTGATGCCTTGGATGATTGTTCTTCTTGCGATCAACTGGAATCCACTGCTCTTCAGGATGAAGATTGATCTTGCTCGAAGACCCTATTTCATGAATGGTGATACCATCATTCTTTTCACATGGAATATTTTGTCTGAGAGTCAAATGTTCCAACTTCACTCTAAGAGACATAATCTCTTCTTCTAGTTTCTCACAATCAGCTTCCTTTCCTTTTAGAGCCTCTGTTAGAACCTGTTCAACCTTCTTCCCTTATTTAGCTAGAATTTTGAAATCTATAACACTTTGAGACAATTTTGATCTTGCTATCTCTTCTTCCTGACATTTATGCTTGAGAACAGAATTCTCTTCCCTGAGATTCTCAAGATTTCTCAAGGCCAAGAAGAATTCACTTTTGAGATCGAACTCAATCTCTTCATTTCTTTATGAATTTATATGTTCCTCTGATAGATCCTTCTACAAGATGTTAGGCTCTTTCTGGAGTGACTTGCTCTAATACCAATTGAAGAACATGAACTTATACTGAGAGGGGGGTGAACAGTATAAGACTTAACCATTTAATAATTTTAAATTCAAATAGCAGTGGCATCAACACAATATTAAACAAGACAAAAAGCATCACACATAGAAGACTCATTTTTAACGTGGTTCATCCAGAATGGCTGGGCTACGTCCACAAAACTTTTCTCTAAAATTTTATTTCAAATTCTTTGAGAAACCTTCCCAATTACAATGTTTATGAGCCTCTGCTCAAATGAGATACCTTCCCCTAACTCTGCTCTGGCTGGTGATCCTCTAGAAGACCTCTGCATCTTCTACCCTTAGCAAGGGGAACTCTATCCATAGAAGACACGTGTCTTCCCTACTCTAGCTAGAGACCTCTGTCCTTAACTCTATCACCTCAAAGCTAGTCCTCGAATTTGCACTAAACACAGTCCTTCAATCTAGCACAAATGTCCTCTTCCTCTATTCTATAAAACATAGTCCTTCGCTCTTATTACGCAATTACATATGCACTCGATCGAACATAGACCTTTGCACCTCTGCACAAACACAGCAACATTCAACACTTTACAATCAGACTTCTCACAGTGTGCATCAACTCGCCACTTCTGCACTATTTGCGCTGTTATGGCTGCATCTCGCACACTTCACACTAATCGATTCCACTAGGTCTCTGCACACCGTGGACTTTTCTTGCACAAGTTCAATTCACACATTCAACCCTTCAACTCAAAATAGCCCTCCTTTTATAGAATAAATTTCAAGATCAAAACTCTCAAACTTAGTCGGCTGTAACCCTCAAACTACGTCGGCTACAAAACCCTATGCTGCGTCGGCCTAGATTTAACTCTGTCGGCTCAAAGTTAACTCTGTCCTTCAACCACATTTGGTTCTATAGCTTTTCCTATGAAACTATAGCATGTCATGATATCGTGACACCTTTGCCTGCCATACACCCTCTTTTGCCTACTGTCGCAAAATCGTGACACTTTTTGCCTTTGTCTACCTTGACTGTGTCCTTGTTGCAAAATCGTGACACTTCTATCTTTTGCTGACGTCATCTTCACTCCTGTCGTGAAATCATGACACTTTAGTCTTCATTACCTTCTTCTCTACTTTTGTCATGAAATCATGACACATCTGCTTCTGCTGACATCATCTTTAACTCTATCGTGAAATCATGACCCTTTTGTCTTCATGGCCTTCCTCTCAGCTTTTGTCATGAAATCACGACACTTCTCCTATAGAAGACCTGCTTCCAGTTTTTGTCATGAAATCATGACTCTTTCACCATCCGTACACTTTTCTTTCAGCCTATCACGAAATCACGACGCTTCTCCTTTTAGACTCTTCCATTTGCTGCATGTTGTGAAATCACGACAGTTCTCACTTTGAGCTTTTCAGCATGTCGCAAAATCATGACAGTCCTCAACTTGACCTCTACAGCATGTCGCAAAAATGTTACAGTACTCACTTGGAACTTTGCATCATGTCACAAAATCGTGACAGTTCCTGAATAACTTTCTCTCTCTTCGATCTTGTCGCAAAATCACGATAGTTCATATTGCGGACTCTCTTTTCTGCATTATGTCGCAAAATTGCGACACCTTTTTGTCCATACAACTTTCCTAACAATGTGTCACGAAATCGTGACACTTTTCCTTCTCTGCCTTCTTGCACTTTTTGAGTCGCAAAAATGCGACATGTCGCGAAATCGCGACACTTTCCAACTTGCTCTCTTTCTCTGCCAACATGTCGTGAAATCGCGATAGTTTTTCCAGCTTTGTCTCTGTCTTCCAGCGTGTCACAAAATTGTGACACTTTTGCTAGAACTTTCTCTCTCCTCAAACATGTCGCGAAATCATGACAGTTTTGCTAGCACTTTCTCTCTCCTGAAACATGTCGCGAAATCACGACAGTTTTTCCAGTCGCCTGCATATTTTTTCTTACTTGTCTTTTTCTTGATCTTTTGCAACTAGGCTACTCTGATCTTCTTGGAAACTCACTTTCCAAACTGAAACCTTCACCAAAACACATTCTTTGACATCAAACAAAATTGCTTCAAGACCTTCTTGACATCAATGACAACATCTACACTTAGAGCAAAGGCAATGTACCCTTGGTACCCAAAATTGCCAACACCACTAATGGAGCGAAAGTCTCCCCCTTTCCTAAAAAAAAAAAGAGTTGATTTTTCTAAAAACCATCCAATTTGAAAAGCATGCCAAGTTTCAAGAAAGGATGGAATCGAAGGGTATTTTCAAACCCTAAGCACAACATTATAAAGTGGGGCCATATGGCCCTATCCAATCAAATCATTTTTTCTCCCTAGAGTTTGAGGCTAGCCCCCTCTGGCAAGTTCGAGTGAAGCGCTCCTTCGGATAAGTGTGCATGCCCCAAGGAAGTTAGTTCGACACCATATTTTTTCATAATTTACAAGGATATATACCTACATGTGAGCCTATCAGAGGTGCATGATTGCACCCATGATCTTCACCTGCATTAACTTCTAACATTTGTATTTAGGGTGGCATATTTGAATCTGGAGCTATAAAGTGAAGAGTTTTTCAGGAGAATTTCCACCACTCAATTGCAATTCCATTTTAACTGCTGCCATAGCAACCAGTATTCTTCCAAAATATCTCTCTAATTTAAATTTGAGCCATATCATTTTGCCCAGTGGCCATGGGAAAGAAGAGTGAAGAACAAAATTAGAAAGCACCCAAGAATAAGGCGACACCCTCGAAGGAGAGCGACTCGAAGAAGCTATGAAAACATGAGAAGAAGCTTGAGAAGTTGACATCACCCAAATATGGTCTCTTCTAGTTTCAATATTGCATGATGACATACAAGGACATGGAATAACTATGCTAGGATGTTGAGAAGGCGTATGGAGAGAGATCAATTAGAAATCCATTGATCACTATTTATCATTTGCACTTGTTCTTTTACATGTACACGCCTGTACACCATTGCTCAGAGTTCATGCAAGCAGTGTTGCATTTCTATGATGCTCAAACAAGGATGATGCATGATGCTAGAGGAAAAACATTATTCACCATCATGGCTGATGATGTTCAAGTGGTCTTCTCCTATGATAAGAATCCCTCGAAGGATTTCACACTCAAAAAAATCAATACTTTTGAGCAAAGCACCATATATTTTCCCATGCCCGAGATGCACTAGTTTATGAGGAGGTAACTAGGGGATATGACATCATCTTAGGAGTTTCCCTAGCTACCCAAGCACCTAATAAAATTTGTACATCAAGAAATCTATTCAATTATGGCTTGGGTGATGGGGATTTTCATCGATGAGGTAGTCTATGACTGGAAAGTGTCCATGGCATAGTCAATATTTGAGAACGAGATTTACTTCCTCACAAATATGAAGCCTAAATTTATACAAGTTTTCTTCAACTCGGTAGAATTCCTATCATGGCAGCTACACTTATCATTGGCCTACTTGTAGAGTAGAAGAGACAACCAGTTCAGGCTATGATCCATCCTAGTCTGGTATTTATTTTACCAACTGCATTATAAGTTTTCCTACATGCCCAAGAACCAAATCGATGGAAAAGGTAAGGCATTGCCAATTATCTCTAGACATAGATCTTGTCCAGAGAGGAACCATATTAAGTTTTTAATCAAGTTTTCTTAGGGCTAGCACTAGATTTGCTCTACGGTCACTATGATCGGCTTCCTACAGACATGCGAGATCAAGTGGTGGACAAGGAGTGGGAGGAAGTTTTTCTACTCACTTAGGACATGGTCATTAGAATTTACAGGTTTACAGAAAAGCCTTTTCTGTTACCCTTTTATGCCACACCCTATTTTTTTATCTTGGAGGTCACCCAAAAGTGTGATCACACCAATGAAGTATACGGGAAGGGTATGTGGAAGAAGACCTGCTACCCCTTACCTTTTGAGTTTGGGGACATCAAAGTCACATAGTGTGGTTAAAATTTTGTGCTTACAGTTACACTGTTTGACTATGGATTAATTGAACTCCCCCATTGCAGGAAGTATGATCCACGTGAAATTTTCCAAGAGCATATTGGAGTGAAGTCTTTTCACAACTTCCCTTACCTTGATATGGTTGAATAGTGGAACAATCCTAAGGGACTCTAGTTGGAGTGGCATATTGACGAGATGGTGCCTTTGCCCCCATGGCACAATTTTTACACCATGGAAAGTGAGTATGACCCAGCTATCAACTGAAAGTAGAATATGCCTAAGAATCTTCTTGTGGAAATGAAGGTGAAGCTGAAGCATTGGTCCAACCACAAAATCAAGGAGTTGTGGATCATGAGGGTCCATAATGACAAGATATCCTTGGACTATCCACTGATGATAGATGACAAGTTATCCAACCACTACAATAAGAACATAAACACCTATAGGGCCATTTCATTCTCTGAGATTGTACCCCAAAGTGGGTGCAACCCCAACAAGGTAGATGACCTAGCAACTCTGAGGCATGTAGAAGGTAAGGGCAAGGCAGTCTTGGGTGCTCCATTATCGACTAGTAAGAAAGGGCCATTGCCACATAAAAAAAGAGCACCTTTCCAAAAAGAAAGGCTGAGAAGGAACCTCTCTTACAAAAAGCAATGAAGAAGCCATGTACTAGCACTCAAAAGCCTACCAAGGCAAGCTCCCAAGAAATGTTGAAAAATATGAAAGTTATCAATGTAGACACAACACGTGCATCACAAACTCAATGCCCATCATCCCTCAAATTTCCTATGGTTGCATAGTGGAGAAGCAAAAAGTTAAAAGCGTAGAGTTTTTTGACATAAACACACCAGAAGTAGAGGAGGAAGACGAATCATAGATGTAGCACCCATCTTCCCTGACTCCTTTGATCATGGAGCCTAAAGGTATGCACCCATATTCCCCTACCTCTTCTTCCCCATTTGTAACAACTATTTTATTAGTGTCAAAAATTCCTATGGTATCTATTCCCTTGGTCATTGCTTCTTTTTCTATCTCGCTATCTCACTCAACGATTCCCATTTTATCAGTTTCCCAGGTCCTCTCAATACCACTATCAGCAGCATTCATAGCTTTCGCTAGTCACTCCAATGCCTTTGAAATTTTTATATTTGTTAGCCTTCCCTTTTCTATCATAGAGGACCCTATTGAAAATATTTTGGCTACTACAGAAGTAAACCCATCCTCCATTTCCTCACCTTTCGCCACCATGGCATCGACTGCTCCCAATGTTTCAATGCCTATGCCCACTATTTCAATATTCTAGACCCAAGATCCCTTGAGGGTTAGCGCAGTCACTTCCCCTTCTATCTCCCATGCACTTTCCGATATTGAGTCACACCTTCCCCCTATTCCTTTCACACCAATCCTCATAGTGGGTGTTCAATAGCCACTTGATTCAAAGTTAAAAATGACTCATCAGCTTGCTTCTGTGGAGAGTATCCACAAGGCATGCCAAAGTTCAATGCGCTAGCTGAAGGATCGATGGATGAAGGAGGCATAGGCCCTAGCGTAGTCTGATAAAAAGTAAATACTTGACCCAAAGAATATGGAGTTGCACACCATGGAGAAAATACCACTTGCCCAGAAGCCCTTGGTGGAGATGACTCCTATTGATTATGCTTTCCGCCATACCATGGAGGACATCACCAAAATGAATATGGAATAAAATATGGGTGACATATAGTTTGACATGGGATTCATATATGCTCACGATGAATATTAAAAGAAGCACTTATTTTAGGAGCAGTCTAAGAATCTTGAGCTTGAGGAAGCCTTAACAATAATGAAGAGGTAGATCAAGGCATTGGAATCTGAAGCTGCACCACTAAAGCAAAAAATTCTTTCACTAGAGGAAGAGAATGATGAAATTTCCAAGGCATGTGATCGCCATGTGAGGTCACACACCAAAGCCAATCAAGAGATTAAAGTGCTTACCATTCAAAAACACAAGTTATAGGCTAAGTTAGTGGATAAAATAGTGAAGCTTGTCACATTCTCTAAAGAGCGCCTCAAGGAAATTTTCCTATAGTTCCTAGAATATTTCTCGGCAAGAGCTACACGGGGAGTTATAGTCTGGTATTTTTCAAGGAGTCTCAGAATGTGGTTGTAGCTGGTGACTCAACTTTTGAATTTACCTAAAAATACATTAATCATTGGCTAGACTTAGCCATGCAACTCCAAAAAATTGAAGATGTCACTATTCACCTTACTCCTATGAGACCTCTATCTTGATCCTGGGTGATAGCAAAGATGACTCTATGCTCTTTCTTTGTGAAGGTTGAATTAGACAAAAAATCTCGCTAGCTCTTAAATTCCCTCAAGCAATAAATAGAGGTTTTTCTATGGTACTTAAATACCCTCACTAAAATTAGCATCCCTGGCTTCATAGACCCTGAAGGACCCATTCCATCACTTGAGGAGTTAGAGCCCATATGATCAACATTTGTTGATAGCCCCTCAAACATTGATGCTTGGGAGGACCCAATTTTAGATGCTCAAGTTATTATTTTCATGGCTAAGTACGCCCAAATTGAGTCTTTCTTGTAGGAGTTTGATCGATGACTCAATTTTTCTGATATTGAGTGCATGGATACCTACCGTTGCCTAATCCAGGAGCTCCAAAAGTAGCCAACTTTCTCCTTTGAACATTGGATTGATACTTCTATAGTGTACAAGCATATCTTTAAGATCTCCCTGGATAGGTTCCTTCCCCCACCCATGTGAGTAGGATAAGGAAAAAGAAATAGAAATCGAGCCAGATTCCAAAGCGCAAGAAATAGAAGAGCAAGGAGAAGAATCAGAGGAGGATGAAGAATAAGAAGATAAAGAAAGGCTCGAGGAGGTACCAAGCAGCAGTGAAGAATAATCTGAAGAGTAGTCCAAATATCCTGAGAGTGAAGAGGACTCTGAAACCTAAGGATAAGACCTAGGATATTTGTATTGAGGTAGGCTCAATACCCCATGAGCTGCCAGAGATGTTGCCATTCTAGCCATATTTTGTCAGATTTCATGTTGTATGCAGTTTTGAGACAATCATTGTAAAAATTCTCTTTTTTTATTTAAAAATGGTCAAGACATTGTTATATTACTGTGTTTTCACCATCTGTCTCTTTAAACTTAGTGTAGACACCAAAATATGACACCTTCTAAATCACGTTCACCACCCCACCATAAAATCCTACATGATAAAAAGATATGCCTAATTTCTAACATAGGGATATAAAATCCTACACATTATCCTATTTTCCTATATTACTTAATTTGGAAAATTACCCCAGGATACCCTATCTACCCATTGGACATGTGTCCTAGACACTTCACCCAGCATATTTGCCACATATTATCCACTCTTGTCCAGTAGTATTTGCACATGGGATAGATTCCCAACACCCATGCCACATCTCCTCCACCTTGTCTCCTTTGTCCCTTCACATAGGATAGGATATCTCATCCCACTCCACTTTTAGCCACATCATCTTAGTTAAGTAAGGCACACTAAATGACTCACTGCAACTACCCCTTCCACCTAGTAGTTCAGATTCACCACTTGGTAAGTCAAGCTTGCCACCTCCCACTTCCCTCAAAACCCCCAAGAAGGCTATAAAGGCACCATCATTCCACCAAGAAAAGGGAGCTGAATTTGCACACCGATAGGCTACCAAAATTGACCCAAACACGGATATAATTTATGACCATGAACATCATCCTGTATTGTTGGTTTGGATCTTGAGGCAACCTATTTTCAATCAAAATTGCCTATCTACGGTTTCACAGTCAAAAATACGCATTCACGGTTTCATAACCGCAAGTCCATGTTTTCTAGTTCCCCACCGTGCATCCATGGCTCCACAGTCCTGAGAGCAAACATCAAACAAAGATCAGTAAGTTATTCATTTGATTAGAAAGGCATTTTTAATTACTATTTCTATGTTTTCTACAAGTATTTCTTCAAGGGTTTTTATCTGTACTTGTTTCTAATCATGTATACAGGTGCTACTAACCCTTGTTCGAATTTCATGTGTGTAGGAAGCAGGTATTTGGAGAGAAATTGAAGCTGGAGTAGTCCCCTCATTGGATACCAAATCCCACTCACCACTTGGATTGGAGCGAAAGAAGACTAAAGACACCACCATTCATTGATGCACCAAAGAGGCCTCACTTCTTTGGTCCTGTTTATTATTTCACGAAGCAAGCAAGTATTGTAATCTGGCCCCTCATACTTTGGGGCAAAATAATTATAACAAAAAAGGAGGCCAAGTCTCCTGTGTATTTCAAATACTAATTTAATAAAGATCATTTCGTTGTAATTGCTTGTTTTCATTATTCTACTTGCAAGGTGTTGTCTTATTTTACATACAAAATGGTGATCACGGTGGGACCCCCTAAGGGTTCCATTTTGTTTTGCCTTGCATTTTGAAAATATTACTAATTTTGTTTTGTTACACAGAGTTTCGAGAGTCCAAGGCGTACGTGGGATTGATCCTAAATTATAGATTGAAGAAATCTTGCATTTAGAAAAAACACTGTAAAACTACCGGAGCATGATTTTTGTTTGAAGAAAATGCAGATGCATGGTTTATTTTGGAAAAATACAGACGCACGGTTATAGACATAGGAATGCAAGATGATGGTTTATGTTGTGAAAATGCGGGCTGACAGTTGATAGTTGGAGGGAGTGGCAAAGGATCATAGGTTTGTACCTACCACTTACCACTCTTTTCTCTATATTTCTTTTATGTTTACTGTTATTAATTAGATGCATTTAGGGTAATATAGATAGTCTAGTCCTATTTTCCATTGTATAAATATAGGTCTTAAGATAGGATCAATTAGCTCTAGTATTGCATCCATTAATACATTAACAAAAAAATCATATTGCACATGTTGGGTTAGAAATAACCTAGACACTATATTTTTAGGTTTAGGTTTGTTTCAACCCTTCCCTACTGATAGAAAGGACCCACGTATCCATGGTTGGGATTTCCAAAACATAGACACATGGTTGGCAAACCGCGCATTCACATTTTACCAGAATCAACCGCCCATCTGTGGTTGGCCTTGTTAAGTAGTATTTGGCCTAAAGTTTATCTGAAGGTGGCATTTTTTCCCTTGATCGGTTGTCTGATGTGTTTCTACTTTTTGTCTTCAGCATTTAGGCATTCAAACATAAATACATAATATTTTTGCATATCACAATAATCAAACAAAATCACCACACACTCACATAAACGTTGGAAAATGATTGGATTTCATCACCATTGGGTTTGGATTTCATCACCGAACCACCAATATTATACCCTGATCTTTGGCCAAAGTCGGCTCCAAGAACCGTCGTAGCTTGAAAAATTTGCATATATTTCTCTTTGGAGAGTATGAAGCTGACCAAGTGGGACTGGGTGAGGACTGGTAGGACCTGTGCTCCTTGTCCGGGTGTGGGTTTCATTGCCACACATGGGGGATTTATGTGACTTGGAGTTCATAGCCAGGTTGTCGAGCTACGAGTATACAGGTGAAATCCTAGATTCATTTAGGGAAAAACATTGAGCACACGTCTTTTCATTTTTAAAACAATTAAAAAAAAAAAAAACTAATGAAAATCTAGCACCAAAAACTTTGTGTGTTTGTTTGCTTTGCATGTTCTATTGCATTATACTATCATTTTATTTACATAGATAGTTGCACTCGAAATTTTACCATATAGTAGCATATGGTAGTAACTCGTAGTCGAGCTAAGAAACTAGTGTCAAACCAAAGTCAGTGGTCTTCCCCTATGGCCTCTCAGTCTGGTAATGTCCCTCACACTTCGGTGGTAGGACAAGTAGGCATGCCCTTTTCTATGTCCCAAAGTCTTAATGTAGGGCCTTCTAGTAATGCCCCTAATATGGACATAGACATTATGCATAGGGCTACTCACACAACCATACCTGAGACACCTAGGAGTGAACCTCCTATAGTGGTAGATAGTCATGTCACCATGTTCGACATGGATACTATTAGAATGTACTTGAATGCAGCTGGAATGGTCTTCCCATCATTACCACCACTCTCCATCCCATCCCGTGTCATACCCTCATTACAACAAGAATCCACATTCACTTACCCACAGTAGTCAAAATAGGTTTTCACAAATCCTCTCTTCGAGTTGGCTGTTGTAGCATTGGCCAATCAACCATCATCATCCAACCATCCACCCCTCACATTACCACAACAACTAACCATTTCCACTAATCCCTTGTATGAAATAATTCATGTTGTTTCACAAGCCCAAACATCCACTCCATCCACTACCCTCATAGGGTCTACATCTCATACCATACCACAGTCAGTGGCGATACCCTTTGCTACTTACCCACCACTCACTTCCACTACCATGGTTGTTCCACAACCAACCCAGCCTACCACATCACATGTGGCGGTCCCTACTTCAAATGCAATTGCTATGCAACAAGATTTCTTATAGTTGCAACAAATGATTTTAGATAACACTAACCGTAGCATGAATCCTGACCCCAACCAACATTTATGAGGGATTGAGCACAATTTTCCACCCACATCTCACCAAACTAATGCCTTTATCCAAGATCCATCTTGGGTGATGCGCCCTCCATCTACCACTATGATTCATAACCAACCATCACATCCATATGCTAATATAGTAGGTCAACATACCATCATACCTCCATCACCCCACCCACATCATAACAACCATCAACATCCTTACCATAACACATTCCAGCCAACCATACCTTACCACCCGTAGCCTACATACAATCAACCCCATTACCAACAACATCAAGTACATTCGAGTGTCAGTCCTATGGATGACCCTAGATACCAGTTCTTACAAAGTCATATTGATAGTCTTGCCATGCAAAATCTAGGTTTGCAATACCAAAAGCCAACTTTAAGGTAACTAATCAATCATCCTATTCATGCTTCGGTTCCTGAGCCGCCATATCCAATGGATTTTCAAATACCCAAGCTTGAATTCAAGGGGGAAGAGGACCCTCGTGAGCATATAATGAGATTTGTAAATGCATGCTTCAGAATCAAGAGCAATGATGCACTATTGTTACATACCTTTCCTCAGACACTAGGGGGAGAAGCCCAAGACTGGTACAACCACTTGCCACATCAAAGTGTTTTTACCTTTGAACAACTAGAGAACCAATTCTTGGAAATATTCACCCTAAATGTCAAAAAATAAACCACATTGACTGATTTGATTTATCTAAAATAATATGACGATGAATTGGTCTATGACTTTGGCAATCGATGGAGGTCAGTCATGATCAAGTTACCATTTTCCCTCCCTATGTCAGAGATAATACGAATGTTCATGAAGAGTTGTGCTAGGCCCATATCTTCGTTACTATAACTACAACAGTATAGAACATTCGATGAGGCACTCGCCCAAGCAAAGCTAATAGAAGAGATCAAAATTCATGAAGGTGAGATAAAGCCTAAGAAGAAAGAGTGGCAAAATAAGAATCAAAAGGGGAATAACCATGGTCAGTCCAAGACCGCACAGGTTAACCAGATAGTTTTGGGCCAACCACAGTTAAATCAACTAGCCCAAGCACAAATCCAACAACCCCAACAACAAAAACAACCACAACAATTGAATTATCAAGCGATTCCACCCCCACAATAGGCACAAAATCAGACACAACCTGCAGAAAGGCAACAACATCATTTTAAGCCAAAAAGAAATTACACACCAGTACAAGAGCCATATTCATTAGTCTTCCAAAATTTGTATGCGATAAAACTCTTTACATTTCCAGAAATGAAACCTGAAGATCCTAACAAACCAAAGACAAAAGTTTACAAAGAACACCTCTTTTGCATATATCATAGACAAAGAGGACATGATATTGAAGGTTGTCATGGCTTCAAAGGAATTATACAAGATTTATTGGAAGCAGGTACAATAAAAGTTGACAACCCACTAGCCCAAAATAATCAAAACCTAGGTATCTATCAGACACCTTTGCCACATCAAGAGGTAAATAAACAACCAATAGGAGCATCAACTTCTACAGTTCCTCCCAATCAAGTTAATTATGTGTCTCAACTATCGCAAGGTTTTGTAGGAGCTATCAGTATAGTTACCCATGGACAGAGGCAAGCTAATCGCACAACTCAGGCTCTAGCAACACAACCAACAAATGTGCCCATACAACTTGGACCAAGCATTCCACCACCACCTTTCCATAATCACCCAGTTGTCACCTTAAATAGTCGGTTAACACAAAGTTTAAAAATAGCTTCAAAAAAATTATCAATTTATGAGCTAATACAACAATCAACACCCCATAGGGAAGCATTGATGGAAATATTAAAGTCTATACAAGTACAATCAGAAGACCCCAATGCATTCAATTCCTTTGTGGGGAGTGTGCAAAAGTGCATGGAACCCTCGATAGTATTTTATGACTTCGAGGAAAAGCAAATTTTGGCAGATTCACCTGATCCACCATTGCACATAGTAGCTCACATCGATAGGAAGCCATTCAAGAGAGTGCTTATTGATACCGGTTCCTCCATCAACCTCATCACCACACCTACAATAAAAAAGCTCAACATCCCATCATCTCACATCACAACTTCCACCTTCACCCTTAGGGATTTTAATGACGCTTTATGCTCAACTATGGGGAATGTTGTTCTTCCCGTCACCATGGGGGTAAAAACAATACATGTTCTCTTCCACATCTTGGAAGGAGAAATGCAATATAATATACTTCTTGGATGCCCTTGGATTAGGGAAATGAAGTGTGTGCCTTCAACATTGCATCAATGCTTAAAATATGTACATGAAGGCAAAGTACATTGTATACCAACTGACACAGAACCTTTCAAGTAATGCAACTTAATTTCAAACCCGTATGAGCCCTTGCTTCCATAAACACACCTAACTATCCAGCCACTCACCATTAGGACCATTCCACCTAATAACACCTCATCAAAAGCACCCATTCAAGAGGAATTGCCTATAGTTGACCCAGATTTTGCATCCAAAAGCATCAACTCAATTCAGCCTTCGAACACTGCATATCACTTTCCAATCACACCTAACCATCCTACCAACCAACCACCAACTCCATCTAGCGCACTTCCAGATCCACAACAACCATTCATATTCACAGCACAACCCACTCCATCCATCAATAAACCACAATCATCACAACCCGTAGTCTCGCAAATAGGGCCACCTATTAGAGAAAATCCACCACCACCATTAGAGTCGTAAACTAACTCAGAAGAACCCTCTTCATCCACCAAGCCATTAGCCTCCCAACCTTCTCGAGTTGCAGTACACCTCACCAATATAGGTATTGGTGAGTACATTATTGAAAGTGTCACAGTTACACCACCTATTGAATCAGTCAAAGATTACGGTCGCCCTCGTGACCCACCTTTAGCCATAGGTGAGATATAAAAAATGGGTTCCCCATCAAATGCAATAAATTTCATATATGGGGGAGTCGATTCTTCATAGGGGGGTGAAATGCAAGCTAGGAGAATACTACAAGCAGAGGCGCATCATGAACAACATAATCAAGAGGTAGAAGAACCTAAAGAGGAGTTAATATATGCAAAATCTATCCGTAGAAATGACTGGTACCAAAAGAAGTTCCCAATAAACCGAACTCTCTTTTGGCTAAGCAAAGAGCATGAAAGTCCTGAACCAGAACCTCCTCCACCACCTTGGCCGTTCCTACAACATCACCAATCACACACATTAGGTCAGTTGCAACCTAGAGAGGATGAGTCATCGCCTCTCGAATCGTAGCCACCCCATCTCCATCAAGTCAACATGATTTCTATTGATTTGCTCACCCCACTCCACAATCCATATGATGAGGCAAAGTCGATCCATATCGACACTAGCCTCATTGCCATGGACAGGATCTCATCCCCGCCATCAATTATTGAATTTATCCTATCCAAAGAGTTGTTGCATGCTTCAAACGCATATATTTCACAACAACCTTCATCTTCAAACAACTCAGTTTTTCAAACTAAAATAGAGGGGGAAGCCCCTGAGACATTTGAAAATGTGGCGGATGACATCCATCTCATCCCAACTCCACATCAACTAGAAGAAGGTTCACACATGCTGATTGAGGAGTCTATAGACGTGAACCTTAGTCAAGATGCGGATAATCCCCAAATTGTAAAAATCGTAAAAGACTTATCCACAGAAGAGAAAGAATGCATTATCAACATGCTAATGAGAAAGAAAGAAGTATTCACATGGTCATATAAAGACATGCCTGGCTTAGATCCAGACTTGGTAGTCCACAACCTTACACTGGCACAAGATGCAAAGCCATTCAAGCAAAAGCTTAGGAAAGTCCATCCCACAGTCACATTAATTGTGAAAGAAGAGCTACAAAAGTTATTGGATGTACACTTCATAGTACCAATTGATTACCCAGAATGGCTCTCAAATATGGTACCCATTCGCAAACCGAACGGAGGGATACACATATGCACTAATTTTTGAGACTTAAACAAAGCATGTCCCAAGGATGATTTTCCTTTGCCCAATATCGATCAATTAGTAGACTCCTACGCTGGTCATGAAATGCTTTCCTTAATGGATGATTTCTCAAGATACAATCAAATTTGAATTAATCCCGAAGATCAACATAAGACAACATTTACAACACCATGGGGCACATTATGTTATAGAGTGATGCCTTTTGGACTTAAGAATGCAGGAGCTACATATCAATGTGCTATGACGTACATATTTCATGACTATATGCATAAGATCATCGAGGATTATGTAGATGACTTGATTGCTAAATTAAAAACACGTCTTGAGCACATTGAAGTCCTAGAAAAAGCGTTCGATCGATTGCTAGAACATAAAGTAAGGTTAAATCCTAAGAAGTGTGTATTTGGTGTCACATCGGGAAAGCTTCTAGGATTCATTGTCTCCAAGCGAGGCATTGAAGTAGACCCAGGTAAGGTAAAATCTATACTAGAGATGCCACCTCCAAAAACCTTGAAAGAGTTGCGTAGTTTACAAGGAAAGATACAATCTATCCAACGATTCATCGCACAACTCTCAGATAAATGCAGGCCTTTCAACCGCTTGTTACAAAAGGGAGTGATATTTTCTTGGACAACTGAATGTTAAGAGGCGTTCGATGACATAAAGAAATATCTAGCTTCACCACCAGTTCTTATGCCGCCTTGAACAGACGTCCCTTTTTACCTATACATCTCTGCAACAGATTTTGCACTAGGGACCATGCTCGCACAGAAAAATGAAAATCATAAAGAGCAAGCTATTTACTACATCAGTCGAACATTGGTAAGTTACGAGACAAGATATGCTTATGTCAAAAAATTGTGTTTAGCAGTGGTTTTCGCCACTAAGAAACTTTGACATTATATGCTAAGCAACACTACCTATGTCATCGCTAGAGAAAACCCTATGAGATATATGGTGATTTGCACTTACAACAACACCCGTATAGCTAAATAGATAATGCTCTTAACAAAATTCAACCTCGAATTTATAAGTCAAAAATCCGTAAAAGGTCAAGTGATAGCTGATCAGTTAGCTGAAGCTCCACTACATAATGATAAACCAATAATAATTGAGCTTCCAGATGATTCAATATTCTCTGTCACAGAATAGGAAGAGTCAGTTTCCCTTGAAGAAGAAGCAGACATGACAATGTTCTTTGATGGATCTAAGTGCGAGAAAGGACAAGGTGCGGGAGTTGTGTTTTATACACCTGAAGGAATACCAATTCCTTTATCATTCAAACTCGACTTCACATGCACTAACAACAATGCAGAGTATGAAGCCTTAGTATTAGGGCTTCAATCGACTATAGCAATGGGCATAAAAATAATAAGCATCTTTGGTGATTCTCAACTAGTTGTTTACCAAGTAAAAGGAGAATACCAATGTAAAGAGCCAGTATTAAAACAATATCACGCAGTAGCAATGAAATTGCTAGAAAATTTTGACTGGTACGAAATTAGTAACTTACCCCGTTCGACAAATAGATTCATGGATGCAATGGCTTCTTTGGGATCTCTCATCCCTAAGAATGAGCATGGAGAAGTACAACCGCTGATCATAACAACAGTGCCCAAACCATCAATTCAAAGAGCAGAATCTACAGGTGAGAAAAATGTTTGTTTGATACATGTTGAACCTTACAATTCTTACCTTGACGAAATAAGAGACTTTCTCAAGTCTGGAACACTCCCAATAGAAATGACACGAACTGCAAAAAGAACGTTCAAACAAAAAGCAATTCGTTTCACTCTATTAGGGGACGTGTTGTATAAACGTGGGTACGATGGAATATTATTACGATGTCTAGATCCGATTGAGGCAGAACGAGCTATAGCAGAAGCCCATGATGGTACTTGTGGTGGTCATTTTAGTGGAATGGCCATAGCAAAAAGAACATTGTGAATGGGATACTATTGGCCAACAATGGAAAATGACTATTGTAAATATGTCAAAAAGTGCCAAAAGTGCCAACACCATGCAAATTTAACTCATGTACCATCACACGCTTTACAACCCATTCAAATTCTTTGGCCATTTTCACAATGGGGCCTCGATTTGATTGGTAAAATATCACCCGCTTCATCGAGACAACATAAATTCATCATAACTGCTATGGAATACTTCACAAAATGGGTGGAAGCAATTCCAATGACCACTACGAATGGACCTCGAATAGCGGAGTTTATACTTCAGCATATTATTTGTCATTTTGGAATACCCTCAAAGATAATTTTTGATAATGGGAAGTCATTTAAGAATAAGGATGTTAGAGCTTTGTGCAAAAAATTCAAAATCCAACATAGTTTCTCAACACCGTATTACCCACAAGCAAATGGGTAAGCTGAAGCAACCAACAAAATAATGGTATCCATTCTCAAGAAACTGGTCAAAGAAAATCATCGAGATTGTCATACTCAACTACCTTTGGCACTATGGGCTTACAGAACAAGCATCAGAACGCCAACAGGAGCAACACCTTTTTCATTAGTTTATGGTGCTGAAGCTATATTACCTTTAGAACTCGAGATACCCTCCTTGCGAATTGCATTACAAGAATTCATGGATGATGACACAGCTAGACAAGCACGTCTTGACCAACTGACACTTATTGATGAAAGACGCATCAATGCTCTAGAGCATTTGCGAGTATATCAAGACATAATAAAACGTGCTTACAACACAAAAGTCCATCCTCACGAATTTCAAGTAGGGGACCTCGTGCTCAAAGAAAATCAACAAAATACCAATGCATTGCCACACTTGAGAGATAAATTTATGGCTAATTGGTTAGGACCATATATTGTAAAGCAAAAATTGGGACCAGGAACGTACAGACTTGCCAATATGGAAGGAAAATTGGAGTCAGAACCACTAAACATAATGCACCTAAAGGCATTTTATGCGTAAATTGACTTACAATATATGTATATATATACATGGCTTAAAAAAAAAAGACACAAATAAATTGCACACATTTCAACATTGCATACATTTTAAAATTGTATATACAAAAATCTTTACTTGCATTTCGCATATTGCATGAAAATATTCAAACACAAAAATTCAAATTTGCATTGAATAGGCATATCATAAGTATATAGTAGCATTACAATATATATATATACATATACATATAAACATGCACTTGCATCCATCCCATCCCATGTTCAGTGATCTTTTGCAGCAGTGATGATATGGCAAAACAAAAACTAGTTCTAAGAATTGGGGGTACACAACTCAGGCATTCAAAAAATTACATTACACCCATAAATGTTTATCCTATGTTATACAATCCAATATTTTTGGTCACTCAACCAATACTAGCGTCTCTTCAAGGTTTGGTAGAAAGCTAGCTTGATTTTTAGGAGGTAGAGTATTGCATTGATTATGCCTTGTGTACATCAGATCCCAAACACAGTTAAACATTAATAAATCCAATCTTTGCACAAAGAAATATGAAATCCATGAAGTGGTCTAGGTTACTTTGAGCGAAAAGGTCATCCTGCTCATCCCCCTATGCGAATGGTTCAAGAATGCTGAGAGTTGGCAAAAGGACAAGCATCTTCCCTACCCAATTCCCCAAAATAAACAGTGGTTTTCACCACTATCAAAAATCCTAAATTCTCAAAAAGTTGCCAACATCAAAAACTTGCAAAAGTCAAAGTACAAACCCTCAAAGTGCACACATCAAAAAACACAAGAAACAGTGAGCCCCATCACTCTAAATTCAAATCCCTTGCTAAAAAAAAGAAAGGAAAAACTCAAAAATAAACAGTGATTTTTATCACTATATATGAGAGCAAGTATCCCAATAAATTGAAGAAAATAAGGGAGTCGAACTTGAATCCCTGGAACTCTCAGCATTTGGAAAACCATCAGGTGATCCTCATTATAGGTTGGGTGGATAGCCTACTTTTCAAATGGTGGTAGCCTCCCGCATGATGATATGTCTGTCACGTTAGCTTTTGCGTGTGTACAGACCAATATTTGCATGTGGATGAGCTAGCTCTTGTAACCTAGATTGCCTAGTGGTCTAGTCCTACTAAGTACAAAACCTAGGATCGTGACATCCATAGAGTGATCCTCATTCCAGGTTAGGTGGATAGCCTATCTGGCAATGGTGATATCTTTATGCATTTCACAAAAATGAACTCACTTGCACACACAGGGATATGATGTACCTTGGTTGTCTAGCAATATTCATACCTTGTCAAAAAGTCTCGAAAAGTCATATACAAACATTGAATAGGACAAATAGAGTGTTTGAGTCTTTGAAAATATATTCGAGATATTTAATCACCCACCCATATCATTTCATAATCTCATCTACATTCATAAAAACCAACCATTCCAATATACATCCAGTATCATAGAAAAATACATAATGTCACAAAGTTGTTTACCCCCAGTTGCAACAATGAACAAGCAATGGCCAATAATAGTCTGAGCTATAAAAAGATCACATGAACATCATGCATCCCATCATATAGTTAGCATAAACAAATAATTAAATTTATATTACATATTAGATTACATCATCAATATAGAACAACACATAAACATTTAGATGCATCACAAATAAAAATAACAAAACATTACAAAGAAGCATTCATAAATCATCATAACACATGAGATAACCAATATAAACACCATGTATATATATATATATATATATATATATATATATATATATATATATATATATATATATATATATATATATAGATGTCTCAAAGGTACAAAATGCCTCGTAGGCTGTATACATTAGAGCACCAAGGCTCATAGCAAAATAAAACACCACAAAATACAAAAATAAAAATAAGGTACACTAGCTGGTACCAACAAGATCCCTCCAGGAACCCTGAGCAGATGAAGCAGCATGGGAGCTAGACCATCGATGACTCCTATGGCTCATCTCGGTCCTCCGACTGGTAGTAGCCACTGAAGACAAAGGAGGAACAGGAAGTGGGATCTATCGCTCGTGCAAGATGTTCTCCAACATCTCGATATAAGTAGCCTGCTTATGCAGGGTCCTCAAATCTGTGCCCTCATGAGCAACTCTCTGAGATATCTCCACTCGAAGAGCAGCAACAGTAGCTGCGGTGTCCCCTCCACCAGAACTTGACTATAAGCGAGTAAGCTCACCCTCAAGTCGAGATACCTCACCTCTAAGCCTGGTAATATCTACATCCCTAGTAGCGATAGCATCATCACTAGGCCCACCCCGTAATCCATCCACCTCGACCTGTAAGCGAGTCACCTCGCTCTGACATAAAGCAAGCTCACCCTTCAGGCGAGCAACCTCCAACTCCAAGCTATCACGCTCACCCTGGAGAATCCCCCAATCATCCTCTATCCATCGAGGAGGGGCATCCCCCTCTCCATCCCCATCACCACCAACCTCCTCAGGATGTTGCGCATCCATAGCCATCTTCGCCCTCGAAGAGCTATCGCATCGGTGCTTCACCGACCAAGGAACCCATCCTCCTACCTCCACCTCGTCCCCACTCCCCTCATCATCCACAACTGCACTCGACGTCCAAGGAGGCTGAGAGGTAAACCATGCCTCATACTCAAGAGTGGTACCAATGTCATCAAGGTCAGGAAGATCAACATCAGAGTCATCAGTTGGGTCATCAACTCTCCAAAAGTCAGGAGCAACAGGTAATCCTAACTCGTCTCCTCATCGCTTGTAGGTCACAGGTGCATCAGGCACACCCTAGACCAACCCAAATAGATGCTGCACCCGAGAGAACTGAACATACTCCATCTCCCTAAGATGGGCACCAACAACCCATCGACCTCGCCTGATGCGACATAGCTCTACCGCATCCGTCACCCAATCCATGCCTCTCCAAGGTCGCCAACTCATAAAGTCTCTAGTAAGACAACTCAGAATATCTCTATACTCTGATGCCCCAACCACTGGACGACTGAGCTCCTCACTGAGTAGCCACCTGTAAGCACGAGGAGAAGTGGCATCATAGGCACAAGGAAGACCAACTGGTCATCCAACAATGATGTGCTCCCAACACCAAATTTGGAGCACCAAACTACAACCTAGGCCCTTTCGCCCCCACCTCTTCACTTCGTACAACTCATTGTAGATCTGGCATAAGAGAGCGGGAGCCCAAGCCAACCGTCAAGGGTCAGATATCAAACCAAGAACAATAGGTACCTGGTTCCATGGGATCCTCGATCCCATGGAATTGGGCAACAACATGTTGCTCAATAAATACATCAAAAATGTAGGAAGGGCTCCCAAACTGCCAATCGCATAAAGATCCAAATAGGCAATCCCTCCCCTACTGCAATCTACATCCCACAACTCACCAAATATAGGAAAAAGAGCCTCCTTCTTGTCGAGGCCAACACGGACAATAGGACCCTCAACAAGAATACAAAAAATATGGTAGATATCCTCCAAGGTGATAGTAAGCTCCCCCGTAGGAAGCTGAAAAGTCCCCCTGTCAGGATCCTAACACTCAACAAGCATCGAAAGCAGATCCTCATCAGCTCAGACGGTTCCTAACCGCCCACAACCATCAAGACCGATGGTCTGCAAAAGAGTCCAGTCATCGACGAAAAGTGCCTTCCGCACTTTTCGGATAGCCCTCGACCACCTATGCCGAGCATCAAGAAGCTTAACCTGAAAAAAAACAAACAAAAGGGTGAAAACATGAGATGCATTAGAAAAAAAAACAAAAAAATTTTTCACCTACCCCTAGGTGATCGAAAATAAACAGACAACAAAAACATACAAAAATAAAACAATAAAAACAAAAATAAAACAAAAAAATTTCACCTACCCCTAGGTGATCGAAAATAAAACAACAACAAAAATATACAAAAACAAACAACAAAAACAAAAAAAAATATTAAAAAAATTAAAAATAATTTTTTTTTCACCCAACCCTAGGTGATCGAAAATAAAACGACAACAGAAATATACAAAAACAAACAACAAAAACAAAAAAATCAAAAATAAACAAACAACAAAAACATACAAATAATATAAATAAACAAAACAAAAAAAAAAAAAAATTTTCACCTACCCCTAGGTGATCGAAAATAAACAGACAACAAAAAAACATACAAAAAAAACAAAAAAAAAAAGAATTATTTTTTCACCTACCCCTAGGTAATCGAAAATAAATAATAACAAAAAAACAAAAAAATAAAAAATTAAAAAAAAACAAAAAAAATGAAAAAAAATTTCACCTAACCTAGGTGATCAAAAACACAAATGAAAAAAAAAAAAAAGATTCATTACCAGCCCCACTTAATTAAAAACAAAACAAGCAAAAAAACAAAACAAACAAATAAACAAGAAGCAAAAGAAAACAAAATCTAAAGGGCAAGACCACCTACCTCGGCATAGCGGACGCCAGCTTTCGCTCCAGCCGAGCCACCAACACCAACATCAAAACCGCCACCGCTTCCCTCACCAACCTCCATCTCACTCATATCTCTAAATTTGCAAAATAACAAATGGCAGAATGGCAATGAAAGTGACAACAAGCCTTTAAATAACCTCTTTTAGCGGTGAAAAATGTGCACACACATTTTCCATAGCACATGTAAATGCAAACCTGTATTTTGTGATGGAAAAACCACACACCCGCGGTTTGTGACGTAAAAACCGCAAACCCATGGTAAGTGTCCTAAATCGCAACTCAGCTGTTCCTAAAAATATAAACCGCGACAACGTGATTACGAAGAAAAAAAATCTTTTTGAAAGCGCAAATGAAGGCCTTACAACTTTAAATGACAATATCCAAACAAAACGACCCAAGGTTAAAATTGACGCCCACTCCGTGAGGTTACAAAACATGGTAATGATAAATCAATTTGCACTAAGGAATTGCTAACAGTCATTGGGACAGGCACCTAGGATGATTGGTTCCTTCAAATCACAAACATGCATGTCAATCAAATCAAACGGTAATTTTGAATGAATAAAGTCCACCCAAAGCTTGGGGCAGCTCATTTGCATAAACAACAAACAAACAATCATAAAATACCTTTCATCAATTGGTTCTTGGGCTTCACTATTTACCCATTTACCAATTGAGGGGGTAAAAAAAAAAAAAAATGAGTCCATCCATCCAATAAACTTAGATGTCATTAGTTTTTGCACCACATTGTGTTGTACACAACGTAGTACAAAAAGGGGTAACTATAGACACCAAAATACGACACCTTCTAAATCACATTTACCACCCCACCATCAAATCCTGCATGATAAAAAGATATGCCTAAGTTCTAACTTAGGGATATAAAATCCTACACATTATCCTATTTTCCTAATTTACTTAATTTGGAAAATCACCCTAGGATACCCTGTCTACCCATTGGACATGTGTCCTGGACACTTCACCCAACATCTTTGCCACATCTTACCCACTCTTGTCCCCCGGTATTTGCACATGGGACAGATTCCCAACACCCATGCCACATCTCCTCCACCTTGTCCCCTTTGTCCCTTCACATAAAATAGGATCCCTCATCCCACTCCACTTGCAGCCACATCACCTCAGTTAAGTGAGGCACATTGAATGACTCACTATAACTGCCCCTTCCACCTGGCAGTTCAGATTTGCCACTTGGCAAGTCAGGCTTGCCACCTCCCACTTCCCTCCAAAACCCCAAGAAGGCTATAAAGGCACCATCATTCCACCAAGAAAAGGGAGCTGAATTTGCATACCGATAGGCTACCAAAATACATCTAGAACGCAGAAGATAATTTGCGAGCACAAACATCATCCTGTATCGTTGGTTCGAATCTCGAGGCAACCTATTCTTCAGCCAAATCACTCATCCATGGTTTCACAGTAAAAAATGTGCATCCACGGTTTCACAACCGTAGGTCCACGGTTTCTAGTTCACCACCGTGCATCCGTGGTTCCACATTCCCAAGAGCAAACATCAAACATAGATCAGTAAGTTATTCATTTGATTAGCAAGGTGTTTTTAATTACTATTTCTATGTTTTTTGCAAGTATTTCTTCAAGGGTTTTTATTTGTACTTGTTTCTAATCATGTATACAGGTGCTACTAACCCTTGTTCAAATTTCATGTGTGCAGGAGGCAGGTATTTGGAGAGCAATTGAAGCTGGAGTGGTCCCCTCATTGGATACCAAATCCCACTCACCACTTGGATTGGAGCAAAAGAAGACTGAAGGCACCACCATTTATTTATGCACCAAAGAAGCCTCATTTCTTTGGTCCTATTTATTATTTCACGAAGCAAGCAAGCATTGTAATCTGACCCCTCATACTTTGGGGCAAAATCATTGTAACAGAAAAGGAGGCCAAGGCTCCTGTGTATTTCAAATACAAATTTAATACAGAAGATCATTTCATTGCAATTGCTTGTTTTCATTATTCTACTTGCAAGGTGTTGTCTTATTTTGCATACACTTAGGACTATATTATTTCAAATTTTGTGGTTTCTCTATTTTCCTGCATTTTTTCCTATCATGTCACATGCAAAATTATAGATGTTTAGCATGGGCGATGTTTTGAATGGGTTCTCTTCCTTACTATTTTTCTGCAAGTTCTGTTCTTTTCATATCTGCACATATAGTAGTGATTTTCAGCACTTAGGTATTTTTAGAGCATATTTTATATCAAAAAATATTGTCACTCCACCAGTGGTGTGAACCTCCCAATCACTCCACTAGTGGAGCAAAAGGCTAGAAAAGAGCTTAAAAATAAACAAATATGGTTAAGTGCAAGGGAAAAAAACTGTTGGAGCAAATCCCCAATCGCTCAACCTTTGGAGCGACTCTCCAAGCAAAAAATGGGTAAAAAGCCTAAGTGCAAAAAGTTAAAATTTTGGGTCAAAGGATCTATCGCTCCACTAGTGGATTGAAAGACCCTGTTGCTCCACCAGTGGAGTGAAAGGCCCAAGTGCTCCACCAATGGAGTGAAAACCAAGAAAAGGCATATTAAAGCAAGTTTAAGAGAAGTGAAAGGCCCTATCACTCCACTAGTGGAGCGATAGGCCCTGTCGCTCCACTAGTGGAGCGAAGGGCCAAAAGGGCTTAGAGAGAAGTGAATATGGCTAAGTGTGCAAAAATAAGTTCAAAGGCAGTCAAACTTGCAAGCGCTCCACCAGTGGAGCAAAAATGAGACTAAGTACAAGGAGAAGTCAACACCTTGGTCAAAGGGCAAAGCACTCCACCAATAGATCAAATGTCCAAAGTGCTCCACTAGTGGAGCAAAATCTTTTGTTGCTCCACCCAGGGAGAGATAAGCTTCACAGAGAGGTCAATGCAATCAAAGTTCCTGTCACTCCACAAGTGGATCAAATCTTTCAGTCACTCCACTAATGGAGTGAAAGACTCTATTACTCCACCTAGGGAGTGATACCCAAAGCAGAAATACTAAAAATTTTCTAAGGCATGAAAAGACTCTGTCACTCTAATTATGGAGCAAAGTTCTTGGCAAACCCCAAACACAGTGTAAACTACCTAGAACCACCATGGAATACTCGAAACTATCAGGGACTACCCAGATTTCAGTATTGATTGGTTAAACTAACCCAAAGTTGTGCTGTAAGATGTCCGATCATGGTGGGTCATCGAAACCTTGTACCTTCAATGTTGATTTCTCTCACCAGAACCTTCTACCTTCAATGTTGAGTTATCTACAAGGTTGAATTAAATATTGTAATTTGGTTTTGGACTGAGTCTACCTATCACCACTAGGAAATTGGTTGGACATTAATGTTTTAGGAAGTAGAATTCCCTATAAAGGCTTTTCTTTTCTCTGTAACTAAGATGCACAATCTCTTCTATAAAAGCAATTGTACGCTTTGAAATCTACTTCTGAAATATAGACTTCTAGCTTTAGTTTTGAATATTCTATCTCTATGTATGACTTCTATCATGTAATTTTCATTTAAATTAGCTTATTTACCATATAGATTGAATTTTGTCATCTGTATTTAGCTATTAGTAAAGGACGAATCCCTAGAATACCCCTAGAGTTTATGCAGTTTTGAAGATTTAACGTTGGTTTCTGTTAAAGGTCTATTATTCTGATTGTTATTGGTTCAAGTGTTAGGTTGTCTATCATGCTTCATGTCCATCATGTCGTATTTATGCATTTTAGTATTTTTTCATTCCTTTTAGCAATTTCCTATCTATTTCAGTATTTTTCTAACCCTTATCTCAAAACCCCCCATTTTTATTTTTGAAACCAGCCCTACTAGATATTGTCATGGAGGACATTCCTTTTCTTCGAATATTCAATGCTTGGCATCGGGTTTAGGGTGTTGTAGACTTACAAAATATTTAACTAGGTCATTTTGATCATCAATATGTAATTGTACAAGTAGCACGGTGATGGATCCTTGTTCAAAATATAATTAAGGAAATCTACAATGAAACCCTGATGGTTGACATGAGATAACTTTTCATTAATCATATCTTGAAAAGATATACCAGGTCATGAGCTAGAGTAATTGAAAGTCCCTAATTGATTTTGGTATAGATGACAATAAATTAGGCACTAGGCATATATGCTAACCCCTTGCATGTTAAAATATGAAGCAAAAAATGAACAGAGGGGGGAGGGGGAGGGTCCTTCTCCCTCTCCCTGCTCCCCCTCCCCTAGATCATCTCGGGTCATCCTACTCTGGGAATGATTTATAGCAGATGATATCCTCGGGGGGAGATCCTTCTCTACTTTTTGCTCCTTTCCTAGAAGTTTCAAGGTTTCCCTACCCAAGCTTGGGGTTTGGTGCATCCTAGGGGTCTCCTAGGGTTCCCTGCATGCTTCAGGGATCCCTTCCTCGATCTCCCTCAGGATTCCCCCTAGGGTTTTTTGTAGGTTTTTGCTTGGATCCGGTTCCCAGGGCTTCCTCGATCGATGGTGGTGGTAGGTTGGGTTTTTGACTACTTCTTGGTGCATCCCATGAGGTCCTCTCTACTTTGGGGTTGGTCTAGGGGGGGAAGTTTCTTCTTCTGCTAGTGACTCCTCTCTGGGATGCCCATGGTTGCTACTGGTCCCGTCCCTTTGGGTAGGACCCTTTTTAGTTTCCTATTTAGAGGCTTCTTCTTGCTGGATCTACTTTTTTGTGGACATCCAAGGCATTAAATGGCCATTGGGGTGGGCCTCTTCCTCTGCCTGGGTTATTCCCAACCACAGTCCTAGTTCCTTGAAGCTTCCATGAGCAAGGATGGGGGGATTTTGGTCCCTTCTTCTAGGTTTCCTAGGGTTTCTGTTACATTTTTGGATCTTGGGGGGCCATGATCAGTGCATGTAGACCCTGGTTCCCCCAGGTTAGGCTTCCAAGGATCCCATATTTGTGTTTGTTGCCACTCCCCACCTAGGATCCTCAGGTTGTTCATTTCAGTTCTTGCTCAGGGGCTTCTGGTCCTAGTTCCCTGGATCTATTCGTGAGCAAGGATGGTGGTTCCTGGGCCTTTCTTCTAGAGTGGTGGGGGCTTCCTTTTGTATTCTCTGGTCTAGGGGGAGATCAGTGAGTTTGTAGTTGTGGTCCCTCCTTCCTCCTTTAGTTTTGGATTTTGTGATCCTGTATTTGCACCTATTTCTATTTTCCCTGGATCCTTTTAGATTCCTCATATTTCTCTTTGTTGTGCATAGGGATATCTTGGCCTGTAGATATCCCCAATAGTGTTTTTCCTCTTTTTAGGCTCAAGAGGATACATCCCATTTTTTTTCTTTGAGGACCCTCATGCCATTTCCTAGGATATCCTACTGCTGATACATGGCTTATATCCTAGTGCTACTTGTTGCTTTGCTTGTGTGACTGCTTGCTGCCCCGATGCACCCCAGATTGCATCCTGTGGCATCCTTAGGTGAGGATCCTCTCTAATTTTCTAAATTTCCCTGCTTCAGGTTTTCGAGCAGGATTTTTGGTTGCAAGTTATCCTTGGCCTTCTCGCTCTCCCTATATAGTTCTGGGAAGATGTTCTATTTCCACCCCTGGGAGGATCCCATACTACTGTATCCACCCCTGGGAGGATCCCAGTCTGCCAGTAATGGGAGGATGATACCTTGGCAAAGTGGGTCTCACTAATGGTTTCTAGAATTTGGTCTTTCTACTGGATCAAGGGTTGTTTTTGGCCCTTTCCCTTTTAGTTTGTGTTTATTTTCATGTACTTAGGAATTTATTTAAATCTCGGTGCTACGACCCTTTTTGTTATAAGGTTTTGGTATCCTCTTAAAAAACCCAATTTTTATATAAAATTCTAGTTACTTATAAAAAAAAATGAAGCAAAAAATGGTAAACTAAGCCCAGCTTCCTCATGTTAAGGGATGAGGAGTATTCATCCACCCTTTAGGTGTTATGGTACCTAGAGGATAACCCCAGTCATGGATTTACACCCTTAGAGGAGGATGGGAATATGGATCCATAAAAGGCACCTTCTATGGGATTTGATCAGTCTTGTCCACTAGGGAGGTCATCTACAGTGGTCCTAATTGCCATAAATGGCATTTTATACCTCATACTAATAAAATTTTGGGTGATCATAAAACTCTTTATTGTAAAAAATACTTTAGGCAAACTCTAGTAGTAAAACCAGATAAATTTTTCACTTTTTCAAACCAATGGACTAGATGAGGTTATACAACCAAGTAGGTTAGACTTGGGTTGTTACAGTTGGTATCAGAGCCCTAGGTTATGAGATCCTAGGTTGTATAAATCTTTGTGTGTCATATTTTGGAAGTTTAGAATCCAAAAACAAATAATTAACATAGCTCTTTTATGGTTAGAGGAAAATAGAGGATATTGTAGTGGTAATTAAATTTTTTCAATGGCAGTTGGAACAAGCTACATCTATGATTAAACTATTATTGGAAAATTTGGAATCACAATAGAAAAATATAGATCTTCTCACTTAGCAAGGGCATAGAAATAAGAACAAAAATGTAGGGAGAAGCCTAAAGTTTTGAAGGTAAATAGGAAGATCAATCAGAGAATAAAAACCAAAGAATTTGATTAGGAACTATAAGAGTGAATTGGAGCCTACAAGTACTCAAGAAGATAAGAAAACGATCTGAGCACCAAAGCAAGGTTGCTATATTTGTGGAAGGCTAAAATATGCTAGTAAATGCCTTAAAAATTTTGATTAGGAGGAATAAACTAAAGAGAAATCCCTTGAAACATGTACAAAACCTGGAGCTTCAAGCCAAGTAGAGCAACCTGCTCCTTAGCTTTGAGAGGTAATATGGATGTTTGCTTACAATAGTGTAAAGACAATTGTATTTCTACCAGTATAATGAGAAACATACCAGAATAGCCTGGAGTTTTGGCAAATGGGTTGAAAGTAGAATGTGGTTTCAGATAACCTATGCCAATTGAACCCTCACATATCCTACCTCAAGGGAAAACCAAAAGGTACCAATACATGTCTATGATATCACCCTTGGCGTGGACTAGATTAAAGCCCATAAAGCCCTCCTTAATTTTGAGGATAAGTGGTTAGATTTCATTAATGAATATAATTAGTGAATTTGGGTCCACTATAATAATGGCTCTTTAGACCATATTTATTGCTATCCATGCAAGTTAAGAAATCCATAAGGAAGGGTGGCATAATTTTATGGTCAAACTAAGCAAAAAGAAAGAAATTAAGTCCAACTCAAGCCTTTTCCAAAAAGTATCCCACACTGAATGAATTTAGGGATGTATTCCCTGAATATTTTTTGGGTCTTCCACCTCAAAGGATATTTTATTTCTCCATAGAACTCCTTCCTAGAACAGCAACGATTGCATGGTCACCATATAGAATTACCCCCATTAAATTGTCAAAGCTCAAGATTCAACTTCAAGATTACTAGAAAAGGGACTCATTAAACCCAGTGTGTCACCATGGGATGCTTCTATCCTCTTTGTTAATAAAAAATATGGATATTTAAGGTTGTGAATAAATTATTTAGTGCTCAAGAACAAGTATTTATTACCCAATATTGATGATATTTTGATCATTTGAAAGGAGACACTATCTCTTCCAAAATTGAACTCAAATTCAAATATCATTAGCTAGGAATTCATGAAAAGAACACCCATAAAATTACATATAGAACCAGATATGGGCACTATGAGTGCATAATTCTATCCTTGGTTTGACCAATACCCTAACTACTTTTATGAACCTCATTAACAATGTTTTTTAGGAACAACTAGATCACTTTACGCTCATATTTTTTGATGACATATTAATTTTTTTCCAAGTGGCAGAGACTATGTAGCCACCTATCTTGGGCAGTTGTAGTGAGTCACCTGGAGTGTTGTACTTAGGTGGAGTGATGGCATGTGGGTATGTGGGAATGGAGTGGTGTGTGTGAGATGTGGAAAAGAGGGGGGGTAGTGGGGGCTAGAACACATGTCAAATGGGGAGACACGGTATCCTAGGGAGATATTCCAGATTTAATAAAATCTAGAAAATAGGATAATATACATGATTTTTATACCTAAGTTTAGACTTAAGAATATTTTATTATGCAAAATTATGGGGTGGATGTGGGTTTTGCAAGTGGCTAGGTTTCGGTGTCTACATATACCTCTTTTTGTACAGTGTTGCACCAAACACAATGTAGTAAAAAAACAAGATACACCTAGCATAATTGGATAAAGCAACGGAATTAGGTTATCTCAACGCAAAGAATGGATGGATTTGGAATTTTAATTTTGGCATATCCCCTCAACTAAAAAATGGGTGAAATTTATAACAAATAAAACCCTTGAGTCACTTGATTGATTTTGTATGGTGGAGTGGTGTGGTTAATAGATGCAAATGTAACTGATGAAGATCAAATTTTTTATCCCAAGTTTGGAGGGATTTGCGTGTATGAAACTTTTCTTTTGGTAAAATGATGTGCAGTTTTGATATGGTAGATGGACCAACCAATATGGGTGTTTGCATGATACTATAATTATTTGGAGGTTAGTATACCTCGATTGCTACTACTACATTCAAACCCATGGCATGATGCATACTGATTTGATAATTTTTTTCTTTGTGATCCTGCAAAGATTGTATGATTGCTTTGGAAAATTTCCTTAAACATAGTTGCATTCCTCAATTAGGTTGCCAAATTGATCTAATTTTAGGTGATATGAGGTGGGATGATGTGAAAATGTATATGATGAGATGATTGGATGATTTTTGAAGATTTGGAGTGTTTTTGTTGGTTTTATTTCTTCTTCTTTTTGGCAAATGTAGATTTACGTTTTTCTTCGCTCAAATGCAAAATTGTGTTTGAGAAAGGTTAAATGTAGGTTCACATTTACATGCACCTTCCAAATGTGGAACCACATTTTGATGTTCTCGATAAACACGGATCCAAATTTGGAGGTGTAAAAATTGGCTATAAATAGCTATGGGGGGGTCATTTGATTTCATTGTTGCGGTTGATATTTGAGATAGTATTTGGAAGAGTTGGAAAGTGATAGTGATTATTGCGATGGTAGGAGAGATGAGTGGAGTTGGTGGTGCAGTTCTGGGTGACCGAGGTAGGTCTCGATGCCTTTCTTTTGTGTTTTATTCTTTTATATTTATTTATAAAATGGGGTTTTGAAAGGGGCCCCAAACCTTTTACAAAGCTAGACCAAAAAGGGATCCAAAATTAGAAATTCATGATAGGAAACCAAAGTGAACAACATTAAAAGAATGGTTGGGACACAACAAACCTAGAGAAGACTCCATAAAAAAATGATGGGACACAACAGCCCTAAAGAAGACCACATCATCAGAAAAAATGTAAACCAACAACAAAGGAGACCACCTTGGGAATACTCCTTGGTGGTGGGATGATCCTACTCCTCACCCTCAGTGATCTAGGTTACCTTCAAGATATGGATTTCCAAATTTGGTTTCATGATTTTGCTTATGAATTTCCCTATTTGAGAGAGTAGAGAGGAGGCTATATAAACCATATTATCAAGGTTAGTCATGAGATGAAAGTCATAATCAATGAAAGGGGTCTAAAAGGATGATCCACCTGGAGAAAGTATATTGTTGGGGATGAATTGATGAGACTATTTCTTACAACTTACATTCAGAGAATCAAAGATGGGATTATATTGATATAGGATAATAACTCCCTTGCACTTTTACCAGTTGTTTTATTTCTTGCAGATAATATACACAGAGAAGGGGTGGTGTCGGAAGGGAGCATCAACTTCTTTTTACAAGCCCTCCCTAAGGTTGTAGACTCTAGCTTAGCTTCATAATTGCTTGCATCCTCCCCTTGAGGAGACCCCAGACTAGGTGTAAAATTTTTAGGTTAATCATTGACTCTCTTAGCGATGGATAGAGCTGGGGATTGAGCTTGGCATTGGAGCATATGCTTGTAAATCATGAGGTGGATCCCTTGGTGCTTTTAATGGGAGGATTTACCTTTCCTCACACTCAAAATGGACAACTCCATAGAGCGGTATAGATACTTTGGAATGTTGATGAATTTAACATCCTTCAAATGATTGAGAAACACCAAGTGGAAGCTACACAATGATGATTTGGGCTCATCAATGGTTAGATATTGCATTATAGGTATAAGAACCCTATTCCATGGCACCTTGAGGTTCTTCCAGATGATGCCACTATTTTCCTTGGATAAGTGCTTACCCTTATCTCTAAAATTTTTCCAATTTAGTAGCGATGGAGTTCTTGTCTCTACAAATGAAATCACCGTCATTCACAAACTCTATGAATTTCACAATTAGATTAATGGTAATCTAGAAGGATAATTCCTTGAGAGCAACATTACCATTTTCCCATGAATGCACGAGCTCCATGGACAGCTCGATATCACTCCCAATAAAATTCCTCAAAAATGGAAGTCATGGGAGCTCAAGATTTCCTCCATCATGGAGTCAAACTCCAAAACCTCTAGTTCTAGAAGCACCATCATGAGCCTCCACCAAATATACATCTCACACGCAAAAATATTCTAACTACTTCACAAAACTCTGGTAGACAACAAACACTAACATGGATAGTTGATGGAGGTTTCTCTGGCTAAGCATATATAATAAAAAATAAGGGGAGAAGAAATGCCAGGGATGACACTCCTAGCCAGGGGTGATGCTCTTGTGTTTTTTATTCTTGTTTTTGTTTGTTTGTTTTTTGTTTTTTTTAATTTTTTCTACAATGGTAAACGGGTGGGCAAAAAGTTTGTTTGTTTTTTATTTTAAGGGAATGCAAAGGAAATGTTTGTTTTTTTTTTTGTTTTTTTTTGAATTTATGTATTTTAGAAATGAAAATTACCTAAGGAAATAAAAAAGGCCATGTTTTTGGATTTTTCCTTTTGTTTTGAAATGCAAATTGCATAAGGAAATGAAAAAGACAATGTTTTTGTATTTTTTTTGTATTCTTGAAATGCAAATTGTGTAAGGAAATGAAAAGATAATGTTTTTGTTTTTTTTTTGTTTTTTGTTTTTTGTTTTTTGTTTTTTTTTTAATGCACTAATGTTGATTTTTCTTTGTTGTTTTGTGCAGGTGAAGTTTCTTGAGGCTTGACATATTTTTTCTCCTATCCTTTCTTAGGTGAGGAAGGAACTGACTTCTAACCATTATAAGTGGTTGGAGACCATAGGGTTTGTTGGATGTGGTAGATTGGAGAGGGTGAGGGTTGATTAGGAGTACCTATTGACCTTAGTAGAGAGGTGAGACCTTGATAGGGGATCATTTCAAATATTGAATAGGGAGATTAGCATCACCTTAGAGTTTTCTTATCGCATATTTTGTGTTCCTATTAAGGGACTACCAATCTAGGTTATCCATGACAAGGAGTATGAGCTGAGGCCTATTTTTGGTGATAAATGGATGGGTATGGATGTGAGAAAGAGCAGGATCTAGTACTTGGATATTTACCAGAAGGGAGAGCTGCAACCACTACCTACATTTATGAAGTACATTTTTTCCACCATGTTTTTTCCAAACAACATAAGAGCTAGGTTCCCATGGAACCATATCAAGCTAGTGATGGATATGATCGATGAGCCTCATGTGTATGCTTGTATACCCACTTTACTCCACTTGATTTTTATGGAGTTTTTTGAGGTGAAGAGATGAGAGCAAAAGTGGTTAGGTTGCAACTTTCTTCTTTAGCTTTGGGGATGGGAGCACTTCAAATTTTCTTGGCTAGTTGGTTTACCTTATGAGTGGGATAGCTCGCACCCTTGTGCTCTTCATTAGTGGACTAATGAGGAGTTTCCAATAAGTCATCCTAACCATAGTATCTAGGAGTACAGGAGATTTGGGTAAGGTATATTACTAGAGATATTATTTGGTGACCATGGATAGGGATTTCATGGGCTAAGGATAGGGCATAACTTTGATGGATAAGGAAATCTAGATGGGTAGTTAGGTAGCATGGAAGAGAGAAGAAATTGATTGAATTTTCTCATGTTCTATGGTAGTTTGGAATGGTGCAAGGGATTCATGATGTACCAATGATATATAGGAATTGGGATGATGAGCTTAGTCTCCCTCTTCCTTCTTATGATTGTGATGCTAATGATCATGATGATAAGGTGTTTGATGCCCTAGATGTGGATAACATTGGGACTACTACTAATTATGATGTATGGTTTGATTCACTGTCTCCTTGGACATATAGTCAGGTTGTGGATGATGGAGTTAGTTGAGATGATCAAGATGCTATGGAGGAGACTCCTTGGTGATAAATATAGCATTGAGGTAGTAGTGGTAGGAGGTAGTTAAGGGCTAATGTAGATCAACCTCTGAAGCTTGGGGTTTGGGATGATGGAGATGGTGGTGGGAGGATGGATACTATGGAGGAGGTTCTAAAGATACCTCACATGGACATTGAGGAGGATTGGGACATCCTCTAGGTTGAGTGGGATAACTTGGATGAGGAGAAGGATAACCTCTTACAAGCTACATCAACTTAAGATCCAGATATTATGAGGATACAGGGCCTATTAGTTGCTTGATATGGTGATATGGCTCAGTTGTAGAGTGATATGAAGGGGTTATGGATGGTCCTAGTTATAGGAGATGATGGCACTTAGATTGCTTCTCTTTGTGTTTATATTGTAGAGTAGAAGTCATGTTAGAGATATTTTCTATCTCATTTGTAGCTATAGAATAGGTATATTTATCTACTTGAGGATCGGCTTGCTCACCATCACATTCCATTACCTATGTGACCTTCTCCCTCTACATCTTGCTCTAGAAAATGAAACAAGTATAGGCCTAGAAGTTATTGCTCAAGGATTACTTCTTTTTGTGATCCATCAAGGTCACAAGGATTTGCTCATGGTCCTCTCAGAGATCAAGGTGATGCTAGCTAGTATCACTTTATTACCTCTTTTTATGGTTTTTATTTTTGTGTGTGAGCCTTAGTTCTCTAATGTATACAACCTTCAAGTAAACTTTTGTATATGTGATTCATATATATATACATGGCTTTTGTTTTATATATGACTTTGTGTTGCACTTTTTACATTGCTTTTATTGTGGATGTATGGATGGATGCATATGTATATAATGGAATGGATATTTAATGAATGAGATGACTACTTTATTATGATGATTTATGTAAATGTGGAGATAGTATTATGTTCTAATGATCATTCATATATGCTTTAGACTCTTGATTGATCGATCTTATCTTGATCACTTAATTAGGGACACTAAAATCTGATACTGATGTGTGAAATGAATTATGGAAGGTAAGAATGTGATAATGATATGGAATGTAATCTCTTATATGACTTTGTTTGCCTTAGTGATAAAAAATCTAGATTTTTTTTCAAATACTCAAACATCCAAGTGATCTCAAACAAAACCATCTACTAATCTTGCAAAATCAATAAGATGTCAAGGGTGTCCTAGCAGAGTCAATTTTTCTCAAGAACCTATTGTGTGTGTAGTGAATGTTCATTTCCAATCAATTTTGAGTTTGGTATTGACACAAGCCAATTAAGAACCAATGTGTGTGCAAATGGTGGATTCATTTACCTATCTTGAGTAGGGTGAGATTAATACAGTTAAGGAGATAACCAAGAAGCTATTTTTTCCTTATGTGAATTTAGAGATCCCTTCAAGAGAGAAATGTTGCCATGCATGAACATACTCCACTACTAGTCAAGCATCTATAGCCCCGATGGAGGTTAGCTCCATATTATAATGATAGAATTTATAATCCTTGGGGAATCATATTCTCAACCAAGTCATGATGAGAATTAAACCCTATCCTTACTACTTGAAGACCTATCATTATTATTATGTGTTTGTAAAAAGAGTTAAATATTTGGGGAATTAGATTCTCAACCAAGTCAAGATGAGAATTTTACCCTATCATTACTACCCACTCTTTCTATTGTTAAATTTAAGTGGTAAAAACCACTATTTTCATTGGTATTTTTGGACTATGTTGTGTTTAAGTGGTGAAAACCACTATTTGTGGACTATGTGCATAATGGGACAAGCAAGAATATTTTTTGCTTCCAAGTTCAATCCAATCATGACTTTATCTCTCTTTGATACAAGATCTTATTAATATATGTGATTTGTTTTTGGTTCAAATATGGTAGATTCAACTCCTAGAACTCAAAATTTTATTAGTGATAAATGTGCATGGTCCAAGAGTAAAATTTATTTGACTAGGAGCAACTTATAGCATCTCAGGATTGTTCAACATAAAATTGAGGTTGCTTAACACACTAGGAGTGTCTAAGTGACCAAAAATACCTAGGGATTGTTTGAAAAACATTGTATTATGTGAGATGTAGTTGTACTTTCCTTATGAGATTTTAAAAATTAAGGGGTATGCATAAAATAGTCATTGGTCATATAAACATCATTGCTGATGGTCATGTGGTATTTATCCTCTCCTACAAATATCTCTTAATGACCAAAAGACCACAAGGAAAGTTGTAAATGATTGTGATTGATGGATTGATAACTAATGTTAAACCAAAGGTGCCCTTGATTAAGGAAACAAGATATAGTGGACTATAAATTATTCAAATTGACCAAATAATGACTAATATTACAAGCAACATGAATGGATGCAAATGATATAAATGCATGTATACAATGTGGATGGAATGCATGAAATAGTGGTAATGCAAATGTTTTTGTGTTGTTTTTTTTTTTTTTTTTTGTTAAGCCATGTATATATATATATATAATTCACATTAGGTATATAACTCTCTCAAGTGAATGATATTCAATGGTTTAGGCTCCATTGTTCCTTCTAGATTTGCAAGCCTATATATTCCAAGACCTAACTTTTTCTTGACAATGTATGGACCTAACAAATTAGCCCCAAGTTTATCATGCAAGTGCAATAATGCATTGGCATTCTATTGATTCTCTTTAAGAAAAATATATACTACTTGGAATTCATGGAGATGAACTTTTACATTATAAGCACACTTGATGCGATCTTGATACACTCATAGATGTTCTAAGGCATTGATTCACCTTTCATCAAGGAGTGTGAGTTGGTCAAGATGTGTTTGTCTAGCAGTGTTGTCATCCATGAATTCTTGTAATGTGATTTGTAGTGAGGTGATCTCAATATCAAGAGGCATGATTACTTCAGCTCCATAGACCAATAAAAAAGGTGTTACCCCTGTAAGCATTTAGATGCTTGTTCGATAAACCCATAATGCCAAGGAGATTTATGTATGCAAATTTCTATGATTTTCTTTGAAAAGTTTCATGAGAATGGCTATCAATGTCTTATTGATCACCTTAGCTTATCCATTTTTCTATGGGTAATAAGGAATTGAGAAACTATGTTGGATACTGTATATGTTGCATAGTGCTTGAATATCCTTGTTTTTTAAGGAATTGCCATTATCAAAAATGATCTTTGAGAGAATGCCAAAATGATAGATAATATGCTAGAATATGAACTCTATAATTTGAGATCCATACATAGGAATTAACTCGACCCACTTTGTGAAGTACTTTGTGGTAGTGATGATGAACTTATGTTGTCTCAAGGAGGTAGGTGAAATTTTACCAATCAAATCTAGGTCCCATTATGAAAATGGCCAAAGACTTTGAATGGGCTATAATGTCTACGATGGTACATGGGTCAAATTGGCATGCCATTGAAACTTTTGAAATTTCTTTACGTACTTGAAATAATCATTTTCCATCATGGGCCAATAATAACCCATGCATAAAATATATTTTGCAATGGCCATCCCACTAAAGTGGACACCACAAGTACCATAATGGGTTTAGCATATAGCTCTTTGTGCCTCTACGAGGTCTAGACATTGAAGTAGGATTCCATCATAGCCATGTTTATATAAGATGTTCACCAAGAGAGTGTTGGGCACTAAATTGCACCAATTTTTCACTCGATACTATGGCTATCTATCTTCCTAGTTTCTATTCAAGATTACACCTGATAGCTATAGCTCAACACTCAATATTGGATGGATTAAAATAGATTTTCTGATCCAACCTCCAGAGTAGGCTGGTTCCTTATCAATTTTAACAGGATATTAACACAATGATGCTCACTTAGGGTTTAAAGGTGATAGTCTCACAATAACACTAAGAGGGGGGGTGAATCAGTGTAGCTATTTAAATTCAAATATACAACTCTTAATGCTAAAACAATGAAAACTTAAAATCAGATAAATAAAGTATAACAAGAGAGCATTCCACAACACACGATGTAACGAGGTTCACCAATTTGGCTACTTCTCAAAAATGACTACTTGGAATCCTATCCAAATCCAGTCTTTGCAAAATACCAATTTTACAATCAATTTACCAACACCCACTAGAAGGAGCACCAACCCCTGGTTTATCTGCACCAATTGAAAGAAGAACCAACCCTTGATTTACCAGCACCAACTAGAAGGAGCACCAACCCCTGATGCCAAGCACCAACTTGGACTTCTGTTCTGAAACTAGAAGATTAACATAAAGATGCCTTCACTTTTACAAGACCCTGACTGGTCTATTGCTTTCTTAATATTTCTTACTCTTCACACAACACACACTATGCTTGCTCAGCTCCAATGCACTCTCCTCATGCTTCACATACCGCACACCTCTCTCGCTCTCCTCTTGCTCTCTTTGCAAGATTAAATCTGCCTCATGTTAATACCAAGCACTTTCACTCTGTTTTAACATATCTTTAATTCTCCATGCAGACCTCCTTTTATAAAAAAGTTTTGAATCTATTTTTAACTTCCATATTTACACATGCAACCCGTAACTGCTGTAACTATCAAACTGACTTTAGTTTACTGTTCTTATTTTAGCTATATGATATTTCTCTGTAACTGCACCTGTAACTATCGTACCGACTTTAGTTAATCGTACTCAGAATCGTCGTATTGACTTCTTCTCAGAATCGCACTCGTAACTATCGTATCGACTTCAGTTAACTGTCACATATCTTCTTTCAGCTGGTTTCTCTTCTTAGCTCGCACCGAAGCAACCTGTCACAAAATTGTGACACTTCTGTCTCTTTGTCCTCTTCTCGGCTTGTACCCGTGAAAACACAACATGTCGCGATATCGTGACACTTTTGCCTCCTTGCTGCTTTTCTTGGCATGTACCCATGAAAATACATGTCGTGATATCATGACACTTTTGCCTTCTTCCTTTCTATCTCCTTTGTTAGTCGTGAAAATGTGACATGTCACGATATCGCGACACTTTTTCTCCTTTGCTCTTTCTCTTGCCTTCGGGTCGTGAAAACATGACATGTCATGATATCGTGACACTTTTTATTCTCATCCTTTCTACTCTTTTCAAGTTGTGAAAATGCGACATGTTACGAAATCGTGACACTTTTCCTTTTTTGTCTTCCTGCACTTTTCAAGTCACGAAAATGCGACATGTCATGACGACACTTTTCCTTTTCTGCATTCATCTTCACTTTGGACCACAAAAATGCTACATGTCATGATATCGCGACACTTTTTCCTCCTTGCATTTTCTCTTCGCTTCGGACCGTGAAAATGCAACATGTCGCGAAATCGCGACACCTTTTTCTCTCTCCTCTTTCTCTTTGCTTTGGCCCGCGAAAATGAAACATGTCGTGAAATCACGACACCTTTTTCTCTCTCCTCTTTCTCTTTGCTTTGGCCCGCGAAAATGAAACATGTCGTGAAATCATGACACCTTTTTCTCTCTCCTCTTTCTCTTTGCTTTGGCCCACAAAAATGAAACATGTCGCGAAATCACGACACTTTTTCTTCCGTACAATCTTTCTTGCAATATGTCACGAAATCGCGACACTTTTTCTACTTGTATTTTTCTCTTCCAATATGTCACAAAATCATGACACTTTTTCTTTCGTACTATCTCTCTTGCAATATGTCACGAAATCACGACACTTTTTCTTTCGGACTCTCTCTCCTGCAATATGTCACGAAATTGTGACACTTTTTCTTTTGTACAATCTCTCTTGCAATATGTCATGAAATCATGACATTTTTCTTTTAGACTCTCTCTCCTGCAATATGTCGTGAAATCGCGACACTTTTTCTTCCGTACAATCTCTTTTGCAATATGTTGTGAAATCGTGGAAATTTTTCTACTTACCTCTTTTTCTTTCAACATGTCGTGAAATCGTGACACTTTTTCTTTCTTGCGCTTTCTCTTTGAACATGTCGTGAAATCACTACAGTTTTTCTTGCTTGCGCTTTCTCTTCGAACATGTCATGAAATTACGTCAGTTTTCTTTCTTCCAACATGTTGCAATATTGCGATAGTTTTCTTCCTTCCAACATGTCGCAATATCACGACAGTTTTCTTTCTTCTCAACATGTCACGATATCGCGACAATTTTCTTTCTTCTCAACATGTCGCGATATCGCGACAGTTTTCTTTCTTCTCAACATGTCACGATATCGTGACAGTTTTCTTTCTTCTCAACATGTCATGATATCGTGACAATTTTCTTCCTTCCAACATGTCACGATATCACGATAGTTTTCTTTCTTCTCAACATGTCGCGATATCGCGACAGTTTTCTTCCTCGTGATTTTCTTTTGATTTTTAGCATTTTTAGCATATGGGTCACTTCAAATTTTTTGGATAATAACTATACATACTCTAAAGAACCTCTTAACTTTTGTATACTTCATCAACTAATCTGTATGACTGCCTGTACACTTCATCAATTGATCTGTCTGACTGTGTTGACAACAATGACAATACTTTTGCTGCAACTTGCTCAACAATCTCCCCCTTTGGAATTTTTGGCGACACTCATGTAATTCCTGTAATTCTTCTCCCCCTTTGACAATAATACCAAAGGGCTGCTCCAGACTCCCCTTGAGTCCATGCACAACATTCTCAGGCACAAATTATTACAGATAGCAAAAATTACAAACATGAGCAAAAAAATAATGAAATATATAATTTCTCCCCCTGAGAATGTGGTCTTGATTGCTAGTCAATGCTTGGGAAGTGTGAAAACTCCCAAATTATTACGAAGGTAACCGCTACTGATTGGTGGACCTCTCTCCACTTGAAGAATCCTCACTCAAATCTATCTTCAACTATGTTGGCTGCTGGATCTCTATCCATTGAGACTCTGTCCTCTGTACTCTATCAATAGGCTCACACAGAACCTGCTTAAAAAGCTCACATAGAACTTGTCCAATGCTGAATAACAAGCTCACACAGAACTTGTCTGAAACTACTCTAGTAAGCTCACCAAGAACTTGCCCAAATCTGCTCTAGAAATCTATCCCAACACTGTCCTCAAATATTTCCCAAAGGCCTTCTCAAAGGTTCAATCAATCATGCTCAAGTAGTACTCAAAATGAACTCAAAAATGAATGGCAATCTCAAATCATGCTCAAGTATTGTCATTGTTGTCAACACAGTCAGACAGATCAGTTGATGAAGTGTACAGGCAGTCAAACAGATCAGTTGAAGTATACAGGAGTTAAGAGGTTCTTCATAGTATGTACAGTGATTATCCAAAAAATTTGAAGTGACCCATATGCTAAAAATGCTAAAAATCAAAAGAAAATCACGAGGAAGAAAACTGTCGCGATATCACATGTTGAGAAGAAAGAAAATTTTTGCGATATCGCGACATGTTGGAAGGAAGAAAACTATCGCGATATCACGACATATTGAGAAGAAATAAAACTGTCACAATATCATGACATGTTGAGAAGAAAGAAAACTGTCACGATATCGCGACATGTTGAGAAGAAAGAAAACTGTCACGATATCGCGACATGTTGGAAGGAAGAAAACTGTCGTGATATCGCGACATGTTGAGAAGAAAGAAAATTATCGCGATATCGTGACATGTTGGAAGAAATAAAACTGTCACGATATTTGAGATTGCCATTCATTGTTGAGTTCATTTTGAGTACTACTTGAGCATAATTGATTGAGCCTTTGAGAAGGCCTTTGGGAAATATTTGAGGACAGTGTTGGGATAGATTTCTAGAGCAGATTTGGGCAAGTTCTTGGTGAGCTTACTAGAGTAGTTTCGGACAAGTTCTGTGTGAGCTTGTTATTCAACATTGGACAAGTTCTATGTGAGCTTGTTAAGCAGGTTCTGTGTGAGCCTATTGACAAAGTACAGAGGACAGAGTCTCAATGGATAGAGATCCAACAACCAACATAGTTGAAGATATATCTGAGTGAGGATTCTTCAAGTGGAGAGAGGTCCACCAGTCAGTAGTGGGTACCTTCACAATAAGTTGGGAGTGGTCACGCTTCCCAAGCATTGACTAGCAATCAGGACCACATTCTCAGGGGGAGAAATTATATATTTCATTATCTTTTTGCTCATGTTTGTAATTTTTGCTATCTATAATAATTTGTTCTTGAGAATGTTGTGCATGGACTCAGGGGGAGTCTGGAGCAGCGCTTTGGTATTATTGTCAAAGGGGGAGAAGAATTACAGGAATTATAGGAGATTGCATGAGTGTTGCCAACAATGACAATACTTTTGCTACAACTTGCTCAAAAAAAGGTTAGGGTAAGAAAATGTTAGGGTTAGAGAAATGTGAACAATAGTGTACTGATAGGCTAACAACATTGCACCACAATAGAAAGCTCCAAAAAAACCAACCCGAAGATACAATAATCAGATCAAAATGATCTCAAATCATATAATTCTTCATTCATTAAACCACAATAGAGAAATATTGCAGACAAAGATTTCAATATATAGACAATGATAATCTAAATAACAAAATTCACCAGTACCTATATTTTATAGAAATACACTCCCTAACAATATATAACAATATCAGAAGCAAATTTCAATTACTTTAACAACTAGTAATCCATTAACTAGGCACAAACTAACCATCCAAGCATTTACAGGAATACAACTAAAGAATTCTAACCTCTAATATCAAGTATGAGAACACGAATTTGAGGTGAAGATAAATGTAATGCTCCTTCCATTAGATTTTGGGAATATTTACAGTAGCACAGGAAAACACACTAGAGTCGACCCTTTAAAATTGAGGGTTCAACCTCTATTTATAGTTTTGCAGAAATTAAAATTACAAGGAACATTACATTGATTTCATTTTGATAGTACAATAGAGGGATATAGTTGGCATTTTCTTACTGGTTCATCCTTTGGGAAACCCACTGAAACTGGTCCACCATGGCAGCTTGGGGCCTATGCAACTTGCTGGTCACTTGACAAAACTAGAGTTCAGGCCGTTAGAAATTATGCTTTATCATCGATTTTTCTTGGAAGCTATCTACCATCGTAGATTTGCAACCGTATCTGGTTTTATTTTCTTGAAACCCTCAATGCTTCGGCTTCCTCTTACTGGATTTTTCAAACCCGATGAAGAAACAATATTTAAATACCTTAGATTACTCAATGCCTTCTCCATTGTTGATCTCCCTTATTATACGATTATGATTAAATCTGATGAAATATCATTATAATGGTGGGGAGAAAAAGTGCCATTCCACTTCAAAATATTGATGACATCATATTTCTGTCTTCATAAATAGCAGAGTGCCAATCCGGATTCCAAATGACTCTAAAGTTAAAAGGAATTGAATCTGCTACTTATCATTAATGTACCTTTATAATTTGTCAGACATTCACCAATCCACAAAAAAATATCAGTGACGTTATACCTTCTCTAAAACTTTTTCGGATTCCATTCTAGCAAGTATATTGGTGTATGATCTTCAATATGGACCTGTTGTGGCTACTCCACAACACACCCCAAAATTGGGGACCCACCCTTTTTGCATGTGTTCCAAGAAGACTGCAGTGGCCTAGATGCTAAAATCAAAGAAAATGAAAAGTGTCGCAATATCACGACATGTTGCTCTATCGTGGCTAGGAATGAAAAATGTCGTGATATCCTGACATGTCACATTTTCACGGCTTAGATCGACAAAAGACAACAAAAATAGAAAGTGTCACGATATCGCGACATGTCATGAAATCACGGTTCACAGAGGAGAGAGAAAGACAAAGTGAAAAATGTCACGATATCACGACATGTCATGAAATCACGGTTCACAAAGGAGAGAGAAAGACAAAGTGAAAAATGTCGTGATATCGTGACATGTCATGAAATCGCGGTTCACAGAGGAGAGAGAAAATAAAATGAGAATTGTCACGATATCGTGACATGTCATGAAATCGTGGTCAAAGCAGTCAAACAGGGCAGTGTTGATAGAATTGTCGCGATATCGTGACATGTCGTGAAATCACGATCAAAGGCAGCGAGAGGAACAGTCAATGCAAAAGTGTTGCGATATCGCAACATGTCATGAAATCGTGGCTCAGATCACGAGGTGAGAGCAGAATTGAAAATTGTCGTGATATCACGACATGTCACGTTTTTGCGGCTTAGATCACGAGACAGACTTAAAATGAAAAGGTGTCGCGATATCGCAACATATTTGTATCCTTGTGACCAAAGGCATAAAGTGTCGTGATATCACAACATGTCTTATTTTCATGATGAAAGAAGAAAAGCTAAGCTGTCGACATTAAAATGTCACGATATCACAACATGTTATTTTCTTTTGCAATTCACGATGGTCCATTACAGAGTATACAGGGGAGGTGCTAAACATGTGGCACAGAGGTGTAAGGGCTATAATGTAATGCTTCATGACCAACGGTTACATTCAGCAGAGAAGATCAAACGTTTTGACACCGAACAAAAAGTCAAAGACAACGAGGAGACAGGGAAGACGAAACGAAAAGACCTAGGAAATGAAATGAAGCGTCACAGAGCAAAACAGAGAACCAAAATAGAAAGTTTAAAAGCATGATCCAAAGACAGGTATAGGGGTTGAAAACCACTACGGGCAGAGTTGCAGAGCTGAAGGCAATAATCCATTTTGGGCCTGCTTTTGGAGTGTTTTTCTTCCACTTTTTCTGGATATTTTCCTTTACATTGGACTAGGTAGGAAATTGCTATAAGCAGAGTTGCAGTGCTAAAGGCTAGAGGGTCATTCTGGGACTGCTTTTAAGGCTGTTTTCTTCCATAGACTAGTTTTGGGAAACCAGAAAGTTCTGTTGTTGTAAAATGACCAATTTTTAATACAGAAAATTTAGAGAGTTGCACCTCATTGACAAGAAAGGAGTTATTTTCTGCATGCAAGATTGAATGTTTATCTTTCCCCTTTTTAGATTTCTAGGCTTATAGGTGAAGTTTAATGCAAGTTCTCTTGGTTGCTTCATGCGAATGTCTAAATCTGAAAATCACAGTTAAAACCCCAGAGACTAGCACTTAACTTATTTGGATTGTGCGTGTTTTGTAGGTTCAATAGGTTAGGTTGTATGCAGAAAACCTCATTAGCTTTGGTTTTGTCAAAATAGGATAGTATCATACTGAATGCACTTTTCATTTTCCTTTTGCATTTTATTTTCATTTTTTCTGCACTTTATTTTAATTTACAGGCATTAAAATAAAAAAAATAAAAACTAAAAATTCCAAAATCCAAAAATATTTTCATCATTGCGTATGTTATACTACAGATTCCAAATACACATTTAAAATTTCATTTTTGGAGTTGTATAAATTTCATCGCATCTGCTGTTTTGAATCCGAAAATAGAAAATTTCCATTTCAAGGCCATAATTTCATTTTTAGTTTTGTTTTTCATTCATGAGCCGATGATGACATTCCCTTCATGAAAATTCCAATTTCATTGAAGGATTTATGTTTTATGGCATTTCATCAATTTCCATTTTGAAGTTATGTCGTGGTCATATAAGGGCCAGATCACATTTGCTTTATTTGGGTTCAATAAACAATCATTAAAGTTTCACAATAAAATAAACCAACATTGCCCCTTGTTTTCAGTTACTTGCAACCACTAAGGTGTTCCAAGCATTTAAATTGAATATCTTTATTTGATATTATTAATACACAAATGTAAAATGCTAATATAGCGGAGACCTTGGAGAAATTATTTATTTAATTTCTTTGCAAGAGAGGATTTGGAACCCAAATCCTATCGAAGAGTGTGTTTTCACAATCGGGTGAAAATACCACTCAACAGGACCCATCATGATTCAAAGCGACCCTTTCTCCATTCTGCTCATTTTATTATAAAAAAAAATTATTGTCGCCAATATAGAAATAAGATGGTAGAAATTACCTTTAGTCGCGAATCCAAACATACTTCATTAACAACAATCCACCTCATCACCAATCCACACTTCTTTGCCACTGATGTCATATTTTATTGAAGATTTTTGTGGATTCTAGGGCTGTCGCTAACCCAAAGCCGAAATCAAGATAAGACTCCTAAAATCATTCATCCCAACACTTAGCCATTTGCAAAGATGTCAATCCGCACTTTCTAATCGTTGATGTCACCGCTTTCTTAAAACTTTTGTGGATTTAATAACATCACCAATCCAAAACCAAAAACAAGTCTCCCAAAATCACTTCAAGAATACAAATTTACTGATTTCTAGGCTCATACCTTCTATTGCGGATCTGCTCCAAAGTGCAATGCAAGGTGTGCAGAATGAAGAATTTATCCCTTAGGCAAAATTTTACTAAGTATGTGGCCATTTTGGGCCTACATTCTAGCACCTCCTGGGTGGATTTTCTTGCAAAGCCAATCGAAATCAGAGTCTTATCCATTGGGCCTTAGGAGTCAAATATACTTATCTTCAAAAAATATACTTTATAGAATAACTTCCATACAAACACTACTCTATGAAAGTTTCAACAATATGTTGAGAGAGTAGGGGTTCATATCTAAGTGATGCCAAAAATACATAAAACTTATCCACTCATATAGAGACTATTTATAAAATATAAGTATTGCTATTGTCTTCAAAAACTATACATAACTCTACTCTTTTTATAAGGCTTCATTTCAAAAATACCTTCACACAAAATCTACTGCTTTGTAGGCTTCATGCCTTTATTGCTTATTTCTTACAAATTGATAGAGTAAAAATAGAAATACAAAACTTGTGTATATATACAAAACAAAAATAAACTAAGATTGAGCCCCTTTTGGGCCTGTGATAGCTCTATATTGCTCTCCTTCTTCTACAACCTCTTCTTTTGGAATGGGTGTTCTCTGACCTCCCTCACCAGGAGCATCTCCAAACAACTAAATCATCAATTCTAGAGATTGTAGAGCCTATTTCCAAGCTTCTTCAGAGGGATTTGAGGTTTATCTAAGCTGCTTGTAAACATATTGCAACTCTCCAACATATTCATAATTAGCAACATTCCCTCTATTCACTAGATCTTCCATGAGATCTCTCAATCGGGTACAATCCATGATCAGTTTGGCAGCTTGTTCTTGGGGTAGTGGCTCTTCTAAAGAATCAATTCTAGATTCATCCTACAAACTCTCATTGATGCTTTGCTGGATCTCTTCCATAGATAACAAGTTGTGATCCTCCTTCCAAAGTCCTTTAAAACCAACCTGAATCATTTCCTTTTTTATATCAACATCTTTAATCACTCTCTCCATCCTGTCAAACAATAGCCAGACTCTTTGAATTACCCGATGCTTTTTAACCACTATTTTAGCAACAACTCTGGTGAGATTCCATTATTTATTAGGAATAGGTTTAGCAGAATCACTGAGTCTCCTATCAACCAACCTGTACATACGTTCAACTGGAATCACCATAGGCTACAACTCTCTAGTGATTTGATCTAACTCTTTTTGAATGGTGGAGAGTAAGTGGCTAGCATCTTCAAGATAATCAATCATAAGTTGAAGTCCTGAACATTTTTCTTGAACCTCAGAAAGCAACTCCTTTTTAATATTTTTCAATTCATCTTTAGAAAATCTTGAGGACTTAGCTTTCTCAATCTGAAGCTGATGCTTTAAGTTCTGAATTTCTTTTGTCTGATCTTCATTCAACTTCTTTTGTTCTTCTAATTGGCCTTTCAACTTATTAGCCTTTTGAAACTTTTCTTGCCAACCCTTGGCCTCTTTCTTTAGAGCTTTTTCTATCTTCTTTTGGTCATTGAGGCTCTTCTTAAGCTTTTCAACTTGTTTTTCCAGCTTATCCACCTTCTCTTTAACCATATCATTTTTCACATAGAAGGTATCTAAGTGGGCCTTGGCTATAACTAGCTCATCTTCAGTAGGGAGCTTGTCAATATCTTCTGTGACTTCCTCCACTCGGTAATCTTGAACAATAATTTCATTCTTAGGTTTTCTTACCAGTGGGGTCATGGATCTTGATATTCTTTGTCTGGCAATAGGATCAACATACATACTTCTTCTTCTTACAACCATCCTGTTGGAAGGCTTAGCAAGATTTTTTTCCCAATAATCATTTATGCTCTGAGTGGTTACCTGCTCATTTGGTACAATAATAGGTCCTAAAAGACCAACAACTATGGGAGATGGTGACACTAGAAATGAAAGGGTGGACTAAACTATTGTTGATGGGGGAGAAGATATAGTTACAGCAACCTCTGTGACAAAAGTTGACTCTGTAACTACTATTGTTGTTGTTACTGGTAGACTCATAGAAATTGATGCAAGACTAAAAATTGGATGGGTGGATATACTTGGAACGTAGTGTCCCATTGATGGTGGTGATAAAAAATATGGAAGTGAAGTGGTGGTGGATGGGGTGAGAACTCCTAATACTGGTAGTGAGACTTGGGGTGACTGTGATAAAATAGAACTGACCTGTACCTCCATAGCTACTGATGAGATATGTGGTGGACTGTGAGAGGGAGGAGGTACATTTGCCACATCTCCTTGATTAGAAATGGAGGGAGATTATTTTGGGGATTCATGGAGATGAAGAGGAGAAGAGGGATTAGAAACCATACCTTCACCTACAGATGTAGGGTGCTCTTGTTCTTCCTTGGTTTCTTGTTGTTGCTCCTGATTAGTCAACTCTTCTATAGCAAAATCAACTACCTCTTTAGCAATCTCCTCCATATCCATTTTTTGTTTCTTTGAAATTTCTTTCTCCTCTCTTTCCCAAACTCTCTTAGTCCTTCTATGAATCAATTGGAAATCAGCAGTCTCATATTTAGAAACTTCTTCCAATACATCTTCTTGTGCAACTCTAGAAAGTAATGATTGCTCAACAATGGGATGTATCTCAACAGATGCTGCAGGGGCAAAAGAAAGCGGTCTGAACCTAAAAATTTCATCCTTTTTCTTCCAATCAATATCTATGTCTAGAGGCTATCCTCCCAGAGCTAAACATTTAGGCCTAGATATTGTTTCAATGACTGGGGTACTGACAGATTTTTCCTTAGAATACTACATTTTGCTCATCAACTTAGCCCCCTTAGGAAACTTCTCCACCTGCTCAGTGGTAGGATTGAAAGTCTTCATTACTTCAGCCACTGTCAAAGGAGTTCCTGGCTCTTCTAATTGAGCCTCTTGATCGATAGGTGGAGGGAGGGATTCAGAGGAATTTTGTGGTTTTTCAACTATTAATACAATGTTCCTGACATCCTTTTGTCTCCAAGTCGCAATGTTTTTATTATATCTTCTTGAAAATTCTTTATCAATTTTCATCCCAAACTTGGACTTGGGCTTTCCGATTTCAATCCTCATTCTCCACCAATATGTTATTTTTGCTACATTCCATGGTCCCTTTTCCTCCTCTTCTTCTTCTTCTACAATTTCTTCCTCGGGCTGAGGATCCTTTTTCTTTGTAGACTTAGCCTTAGGTGGAGGACCCTTTTTCTTTGCAGACTTAGCCTCAGGTAGAGGCTCCTTCTTTTTGTAGATTCAGCTTCAATATTTTCAATTGTAGCTTCTATAATCTGATGACTTGGCTTATGGTCAGGGTCAAAATCAACAATCTGCTCATAAAAATCCAACCAGGGGGGTAACTGATCCATATTTGAGACATTCCACTCTAAAAGAGTAGTCTCATAATTGTTTTTGCCCTGTTCAAAATGAGCCCTGGGCCTCTTTTCAAACTTATAAGCCTTATCTCCATTTAGGGTTTTATTCCTTGCAGTGAAAATGCCATCAGGGTCATAGCTCCACCTTTGGGGAATATAAAATAGACCTAACCTATCAAGGTATTGGTCTATTTGTTGGCTCTATCCCTTCTTGGTGATGGTGATGTCATCCAAAGTGTGGTGGGTAAGTAAATACTTCCTCTTCCTTCCAGAGCCATAGTTTGCATCAATGTACTCTGTCTACCTTAGATATTCTAGGGCAAAAAGCCTCTCTGTGATGAAATGGGGCAGGAGGAAGGGTTTACCCATGAAACCATACAAGCTGATCATAGTGCCCTCAATCAAAAAATACCAGTCTCCTTCTTCTGCATCCTTAGTCCTCAGAATATCCTTGGCCAAGGGTGGCAATCTAGGGCATTTACCATACATTATTTTGAGAGCAGGTTCAAGAAATTCCAAATTGAATCTATAGTAAGATTCACTGCTCCTTAAGTGACTTGTCCAATAATACACCGACAAGGGTTCCCCATCATTGGTTTTATCCTTGAATAGAATCCACTGCATTCTATCTCTAACAATAGCATAGAACATCCATACCAGGCTTGAGCAATGCCTAAAACTAGGAGCATCAATACCCCTTTTCATGCTTACCAGCTGCTCATGTATCCTTTGAGCGAGAAAAGTTGGCCAGTCAAAATAAATCACTCTTGTCCCTTTCTTTCCTACATATTTTTCATACATCCTCTCATTAGAAATACAATATGCGATAGCAATTTTCCAGCCATGGACCATTCTGTCAGATTCTAAACCCTCCATGCAAGCCAACATAGAAAATAGGACGGGGTTTGCAAATTTGTCAATAGAAATAGGGACTTCAGGAAAATTTTCCTTGGGCTTAATATTAAGTTGTTTATAAACCCAATTTTTAAATGACTCGTCATCATTAGCTCACTTTTCTATGGTGTAAAACCCAGTCTGCTCAGTGACCCTAAATGGTTTTGGGATTACCGATGGCTCGAACCCTAGGGCAAAGAGTCTATGATAGAAAGAGGTAGTGATACTAAAAAGGGTTTTGCCCTCATGGGTCTTTACTACTTTAGCCAATGGGTCGTAAAACTTCACTATCATAGCTATCAACTCAGGGTATGGATGAATAGAATCACAAATATAAAATGATAGATAAGAGAGGATTGAGCATCTACCTTCTACCAATAAAGTAACTCTCTTCTTGTATCTATCATTTATGTTCCTTCTCAACCTTGTCCTTTCTATGATGGTCATTACTATGTCTACCATGACTTTAGCTTTATCAAGATACGATGCCACCACCTTCTTATCCAGAGTCTCAAACTCTTGAACATCTTTTGAAGTCTTAGTGGGTGATTCCTCAGGAGCCATTTTGGTAGCAGTACGACTTTGTTCACTGTAACTAGCAGAAAATTTTTTTAGAATATTGCTTCACCTTCTAACTGCTTCATGGTCACGAATGGTTGCCAAATGAGGCTCATGTACATTTTTTGTCACTTTTATCTTCTGGAGCATGCGTATCTTCCGCCATTAATGCAGCTGTTGTGTGACCTCTCTATTGGCACACTTTCCAATTTCTAATCATTTGCTTCGGTGGCTCAATGGTGTCATCCTCTCTTTTCATTGGTTGAAATTTCAAATTGCACTGCCAGCTCACTGCACCCCTTCGGCTACTCTTTGATTATGGTGTGAGTTCATTAGAATTGAATGCGGGAGCATTCTCTAGCCTCCACGTGTCACGGTCGAAGTTGCAGCTTGGTTTCGCTTTGATTTTGAAACTGGCGGGTTGAGAGCTTTTTTGAATCCGCTGACACTTAGAAATCCCATGCACAAAATCTCGTCTCGATTCCACTCTAGGTATCTTAGCTTTGGAAGGTTCCCGGATTGAGAGCATCTTTGTTCTTCTTTCACATGGGATAGAAACCTGTACATCATTCTACAGAAATCCGGTGCATTTTGATGCGGATTTGAGAGCGGAACGCCATTCCAAAAAATTTTACATAGCACTTGGTGTGGAATGGAACATTACTGTGCTCTTGGCCCATACTTAGTCATTTTGCAATTTTTCTTTTTCAAGATTTTCCAGAGAAAACCAATTACAAAGTGCAGAAAGAAATTAAAGTACAAAGTGCAGAAAGGAGGGGAAATAACTATACAATGTATATACATATGTTACAATGAGCTCACTCCTTACACATAGTAGAGCTTGAGGTGAAAACCATTCACCGGAATGGGTTGTATGTTTCCCTCCGGATCTTCTAGCTAAAAAATGTTGGATTCTTTGGCTTCCATGATTTTGAAAGGACCATCCCAAAAAGAATCAAACTTTTCATGCTTGCCTGGCTTTGCTTTATCAACATTCCATCTGAGAACTAAGTCTCCAACTTGGAATTTTTTGAATCTAGCTTTCTTATCGAACCATGCTTTAATGTCTGATGAATGCTTTTGAAAACTATCATAGGCCTGAGCTCTGCTTTCTTCCAGTTGCAGCAAGTGAGTCAACTTGGTCTTTATCGGATCTTCTTCTGGCTCTTCCTCTATACTGATAAGTTTAAGTGCTGGGATTTCCAAATGGATTGGAAACACCGCCTCTTTGCCATACACTAGTGCATAAGGAGAAGTCTTAATGGACTTTTTAATAGTAATCCTATCTACCCATAGAGCTTGGTCTAGCAATAGATGCCAACTTCTTTTGTTCCCTTCAAGTGATTTTCTCAAAATCCTTAACAGGTTCTTATTGGTAGATTCTGCAAGTCCATTACCCTGTGGATAATAATTGGAAGTATTTTTAAGAGTAATGCCATACTTACTGGAAAACTCAATATACTTGGATCCTATGAAATTTGGGCCATTGTCACTCACCAAAGCTTCCAGAACTCCAAACCTCGAAATCAAATTTTCCAAAAAATTGATCACAACATCTTGATCTGACTTCTTGGTAGGAATAGCTTCTACCCATCTGGTAAGGTAATCTATGGCAGTTAAGATAAACTTATGCTCTACTAAGGAATTGGGGTTGATAACCCCTATGAAATCTAGCCCCCATTGTTGAAAAGGCTCTTCAACTTGAATGGGCTTGAAGGGGGATGAAGCATTCCTTGTTCTTCCCACATATCTCTGACATTTGTCACAAGCCCGGGTGACTTTAAAAGCATCAGTGAATATGGTGGGCCAATAATACCCTACTCTTATGATTTTTAAATCTGTAACCCTACCTAAACTATGTCCACCAACTGGTCCTCCATGGAATTCTTCCATGACTCTTTTTTGTTGATCATCCTTTAAACATTTTAGAAGAACTCCATCCAAGTTTCTTTTGTATAAGCCCTCTGGTAGTAATACATATTTCAAGGCATGAAGCCTGTATATCCTTATTTGAGATGCATTCATATTGGGAGGGCATACTCTAGTTTGGAAATACCTGATCATCTGGTCAATCCAATCAGAGTCTACAGTTTGTACTATTTCCACCTGATTTTCTTCTGCTACCTGGCAAGCTATTACCTCCTCCAATGTTGCAGCTTCTGTTAACCCTTGGCACAAGGCTCTGCCTCTTACCAGCTTGGTGGGATGTATTTACACATCATATTCTTAGATTTTGGTAATCCAACCAGCTCTTTTGTCTCCTAGATCACCCTGAAGGATAAAACTTCTTACATCCGGGTGGACTACATATACCAGGGTCTTGCTTTGTACTAAATACTGCCTAAACTTTTTTAGTGACTTCATCATAGAAAATACTTGCTTTTCAATAAATTTGTATTTGACCTGATAATCATGGAGTGTCTGGCTCCAAAAGAACACAGGATGTTCCTCCCCTTGATCATCTTTTTGAGTAAGTACTGAGGCATAACTCTGCTCAGCTCCATATGCATAAAGAATAAAATATTTACTAAAATCCAGATTTACCAGTACTGGGGCTGCTACAATGGATTGCTTGATAACCTCAAAATCTTGTTTCCTAATTTCAGTCCACTTGAATTCAGCCTTTTTCTTGAGTAGTTCAGATATAGGCCTTACTTTCTGTGCAAAATCAGAGATGAATTTCTTGACAAAATTGATTTGGCCTAGGAAATACTGCAAGGTCTTCTGATTAGTGGGCAAAGGAAGAGCCAGAATTGACCTAATTCTATCTGGATCTATAGCCATACCTTCTTTTGAGACCACATGACCTAGTAGTTTTCCCTCATGAACTGCAAAGAATGACTTCTTAGGATTGAGTGAAATACCAAATTCTCTACACTTTTGAAAAACTTGTTCTAAATGAAACAGATGATCCTTTTTATCATGGGAAAACATAGTCATGTCATCTAGGTAGATCAGAATAACTTTGTTGATCAGTGCCCCAAAAGCATAATCCATGGCTCTCTGAAATGTAGCTCCTGCATTGGACAGTCCAAAAGGCATTCTCTGGTAGGCAAATGTACCCCATTTTGTGGTAAATGCTATTTTGTACTGGTCTTCATCTTTCACCCAAATTTGGTTGTATCCAGAGTAACCATCCAAAAGTGAGAACCTCTCTGCTCCTGCTACTACTTGTAAGATCTGATCAATATGAGGGAGGGGGTAGTGATATTTAAGGGATGCTTGGTTCAGATTCCTAAAGTCTACACATAAGCGTATATCCCCATTCTTCTTTCTTATGGGTACCAAATTGGCTACCCAAGTGGAATGTTTTATTGGGTATATTATCTTAGCCTTCAACAACTTTAAGAGCTCTTCTCTCATAATGGACTCTATCCTTGGATTGACAGGCCTCTACTTCTATCGGAATGGTTTTGCATCAGGCTCTAATTCAATAGTATGTTGGATAACCTTTTTGTCATACACCTTGAGGTCCTCATATGACCAAGCCACAATATCAGGGTACCTTAAGCATAAAGCTTTAATATCTTCTACTTCCTCAGGTGAACATTGGACCCCAACATTGAGCTTCTTCTCCATTCCAACCTCAACTTCTTTATAAATTTTTTCGTTGACCTTCATGGCTCTAACCTTCTTTCTGTCCTCATTATCAAACAAAATTTCAAGGGTGACCAACCCTCTTGGAATATGATTGTTCCTTAGTTGGATAATGTCTTGCTGATAAATTTCCTCTGAATTTTCCTCTTGGACAGTAGATAGACATGCCTCTCTCACTAGAAAATCAACTATTTGTTCATCACTTTCAAAAACCTACCAAAAAATCTGCTTGTCTGGTACTGCAGGTCTGAAAATCATTTTAATTCCCTTGGCCTTCTTGATTCCAAAGTCAATAGAAGGGTTGAAGTTAGCTCCCTTTGTTGCTAATGCATCAGCCAGAGTATTCTTTTCTCTGGGAATAAAATTTAAATTCAGGGCATCAAAATATTCCATTAAATCCCATACCCTATTTCTATAAGCTTTTAAGTAATGGTGCTTACTGCTGCACCTATTTCTTACTTGATGGACTATTAGCTCAGAATCACCATATATATTCAAAATATTAATGCCCATACTTTCTACTTGTATCAATCCTAGACATAAGGCCTCATACTCTGCAGCATTGTTAGTACATGACCAGGTTAGTCTATAAGCAAAATATTTTGTACCTTCTGACTGTGATTGTAGGACCACACCAGCTCCTACACCATTTTGGCATTTAGCACCATCAAAGTGCATGATCCAAGTTTCTTTCTCTCTTAGAGACTGGTTGGATATAGTAGGGATTTTCTTTTCTGATTCTGTTGAGATGTTGTATGTTCCCATACTAGTTCCAAACTGACTGTAATCTTCTCTGAAAGGCAACTCATCCTCTATGTCCAACTCTTCAATGTTTTCCACCAGCTCAAATTCTTCCACAGGATTAAGATTACACATATCCTCTTCAATATTTTCAATGTGATAGGCTACTAGTTTTTTAGGTGTTATTCTTATCCTTTTTCCTTTGAAAGGGATCACCATGCTAGAATAATCCATATACATACATCCCCCTAGATTTGCAGTAAACTCCCTTGAAAGACACAATCCAAAATAGGGTTCTAAGTCAACCACAACTATTTCTTGCACTATTGTTACCTCAAGGCTATGTGCAACCTCATCAGTACATCTTTAATGACCCCAACTATCTTGACAGGTGTTCCATCTAGTTGTAACACTCCAGGACAAGACCGGGTATACTCCATACCCATATCTTCACAGACTGCTTTAGGCATTACTATAGTCGATGCTCCTGAGTCAATCATACAATTTCGGACTACCCAACCTTCCATTCTTAGGGATATATAGAAAGGGGGAGGCTTATTCTTTAGCACAATAGGTGTCATTTCTTTCTTTTCTAATGGCATACTAAGGATTGTAGTGGCCAAACTATTCCATGGATTCTTACTGAGGGAAGCTTTAAGCAAGTCAATCTGACCAGGAATGAACAGAGTGTCATACAGACTAGCTTTTGAGGGGATTCTCTTCATTTCTTCAACAATGTTGTATTCTGACTTAGTCAAAGAGAGTTTTTCCAAACCTCTTTCTGGCTCACCATATCTTCTTTTATATTTTTGGGTGGCCTCTAATATTTGTATTTTAGTAATAGAAGGGAACCTAAGCCTTTCTTGATCTTCACCTTTAGATCTCATTCGGTCTCCCTCTGTTTCCTTTTCTGGTCTCTTGGGAAAACTATCTGTCTTCTCTTTCCCCTTAGCTTGAGGAATAGGGAAGGTGTCGCTACCTTGAGGAAGGGAGTCTATTTTCTTCTGATAAGGGACTTGGAAATGCCCCATTTTTTGTGGATCTACTTGCAAATATTTCTTCCCAGACCTTGTCATAACAACAATTGGGCTTTCCTCAGCTGACTCTTTTCCAACCATGATTTGATCAGGGTGCCATAACATATTTACTCTTCCCTTTTGGTTCCTTTCAGCTTGATCCATGGCTTGTTGAATATGGTGTTGATACATTACACAAGACTATGAATCATGGGGGTCATTGCACACTAGGCACCAAACATTCGCAAGAGTAGTATCAGAAGAACATTTTGGCTCCTCATATGTTGCATTCACCCTAACCCCAATACTATTACTAGGACCAGGCCTATGATATTTATTTACATATGGGAATCTCCTCTGTTGTGACCTTTCCTGGTCTCTTTTTTCCATTGAATTCATTCTATTGCTCAGAGTTTTTAGAGTGTTTTGTATATCCAGAATAGCAAAAAACTCTTGAGATGGTTGAGAAGGAAGGGGAGGAAAAGGGGGTGCAGAGGATATAGGCTTTGGTTGAGGGATGGCATTCATTTGTGGAGATGGAGATGACAAAGAAAGGGGGTCTATGTGTGATTGACTTTGGCTACTAGTGGTTTCTGAGTTATAAGGCAACACAGTTTTGGGGGGAAGCCTTCCTACATTAATTAGGATATTTTTAGCATGAACAACTACATTATAAACCTAGGGGAATATTTCTACTCCTGATTGTTGTGTCTGCAACCCTAACTCAGATCCAAGAGCTCGGATATAATACATATAAGCCAAACATGTAGTTGGTCTGGTAGTGGGGGGAATTCTTTTCCATGTTCTGCTAAATCTCAAATTAAAGTTTGAGATAGTTTCTTGTTGGGTTTTCTGCATGGATGTAAACTGATTAAGCAAAGAAAAAGGATCAATAGATTCATTAAATTCCTCTATGAACGGCTCAGCCAATGCTTGCCATGAAGTGATAGAATTATCTTCCAGAGTTCTAAACCAATGCAATATATTTCCTCTGAAGGATAGGGCTAGAATTCTGACAATAATATTTTCTTCTTTTATGTTGTGGATTGCTTCCAGATTCAAGATATCCTGACAGTGCTCATAAGTTGTTTTCCCAGATCCATCATAAGTGGGAATAGCCTTAGATACAACCTAGGGAATGACATCCATTTGGGCTAATCTAAGGGGACCGGTTGTGTTCCAGTTAGGGTACTTTTGTAATGGTTGATTGGGAGCCACATTTTGTGCCATACTTCCTATTGTAGGTCTTATTGGGGGAACTATTGGATTTTCTTCTAGAATTTGTTCCTCCTCGAGGAAATATTGATCTAAACTTCTGGCAACAATAGCCCCTCTGTAAGGTAACTCACAGTAAAAGTAGGAATTAGGGTTATTCCTTTTGAAAGACCTGGTATACATGAAAGGAGACTAGTCTACAAGGATAATCCTTTTTTTGGGTCTAATGACCAGGGAGTCACCAGGTGAACTTTCTTTTCTCCGCTTATAAGGTCAAGACAATTCACCAAATCTTGATTCCTTCAGGTTGAGATAACAATACTCATTTGATGGGTTTCGTGTTCCTTGTGAACTGGTCCCATCGGGCATGCCAAAAACTATTGGGCACTAAATTTCACCAAGTTTTCACTCGATACTATGGCTATCTATCTTCCTAGTTTCTATTCAAGCTTGCACCCGATAGCTACAGCTCAACACTCAACATTGGATGGACCAAAATAGAGTTTTCGATCCAACCTCCAGAGTAGGCTGGTTCCTTGTCAATTTTAATAGGATATTGACACAATTATGCTCACTTAGGGTTTAAAGGTTAGGGTAAGAAAATGTTAGGGTTAGATAAATGTGAACAATAGTGGATGGATAGGCTAACAACATTGCACCACAATAGAAAGCTCCAAAAAACCAACCCAAAGATACAGTACCCAGATCAACATTATCTCAAATCGCATAATTCTTCATTCATTAAAGCACAGTAGAGAAATATTGCAGATAGAGATTTCAATATCTAGACAATGATAATCCAAATAACAAAATTCACCAGTACCTAGATTTTATATAAATACACTCCCTAACAATATAGAACAATCTCAGAAGTATATTTCAATTACTTTAATAGCTAGTAATCCATTAACTAGGCATAAACTAACCATCCAAGCATTTATAGAAATACAACTAAATAATTCGAACCTCTGATATCAAGTATGAGAACACGAATTTGAGGTGAAGATCAATGTAATGCTCCTTCCATTAGCTTTTGGGAATATTTATAGTAGCACAGGCAAACACACTAGAGCCGACCCTTTAAAATTGAGGGTTCGACCTCTATTTATAGTTTTGCAAAATTAAAATTACAAGGAACATTACATTGATTTCATTTTGATAGTACAACAGAGGGATCTAGCTGGCATTTGCTTACTGGTTCATCCTCCGAGAAATCCACTGAAACTGGTCCACCATGGCAGCTCGAGGCCTCTGCAACTTGTTGGTCACTCGACAAAACTAGAGTTTAGTTCATTAGAAATCATGCTTTACCATCGATTTTTCTTGGAAGCTATCTACCATCGTAGATCTGCAACCGTCTCTGGTTCTATTTTCTTGAAACCCTCGATGCTTCGGCTTCCTCTTACTGGTTTTTTCAAACCCGATGAAGAAACATTCTTTTAAATACCTCAGATTCCTCGATGCCTTCTCCATCGTTGATCTCCCTCATTATACGATTATGATTAAATCTGATGAAATCTTATTATAATGGTGGGAGAAAAAGTGCCATTCCACTTCAAAATATTGATGATGTCATCCTTCTATCTTCAGAAATAGCAGAGTGCCAATCCGACTTCCAAATGACTCTAAAGTTAAAAGGAATCGAATCTGCTCCTTATCATTCATGTGCCTTTATAACTTGTCAAACATTCACCAATCCACACAAAAATATCAGTGACGTCATACCTTCCTTGAAACTTTTGTGGATTCCATTCTAGGCTGAGCAAGTATATTGGTGTATGATCTTCAATCCGGACCCATCATGATGCAAAGCGACCCTTTCTCCATTCTGCTCATTTTCTTATTAAAAACATTCCTTGTCGCTAATCCAAAAAGAAGTTGGTAGAAATTACCTTTAGTCGTGAATCCGCACATACTTCATTAACAACAATCCGCCTCATCACCAATCCGCACTTCTTTGCCACTGACGTCATCTTTTCTTGAATATTTTTGCATATTCCAGGGTGGTCGCTAATCCGGAGCTAGAATCAAAAGAAGACTCCCAGAATCGCTCATCCCAACACTTAGCCATTTGCAAATATGTCAATCCACACTTTCTAATCACTGACGTCACCACTTTCTTAAAAATTTTGTGGATTCAAGAACGTCACCAATCCAGAACCAAAAACAAGTCTCCCAGAATCACTTCAAGCATGAAAATTTACTAAGTGCTGAGTGGGCTCATACCTTCTGTTGTGGATCCACTCCAAAGTGCAATGCAAGGTGTGCGGAATGAAGACTTTATCCCTTAGGCAAAATTTTACTAAGTATGTGGCCATTTTGGGCCTACAGAGATTATAACAAGTTGTATTTTGTTTGAACATTTATTTGGAATTTCATGAAATGTTTTTTGGTAGGGTTACCAAATTGATAAAGTCCTTTACCTGACTAATCCTAGGCTCGTATGGCTTTGCATGAATAAAAAATATATATTTTTCATTTAAATTTGCTCGTGAGATTATAAATTTGGATATTGTTGTAATGATTAGCAGTTGGACCTCTCCATTTGTGTTCTTTAGAATCAATGATCCTAGAGAGGCCATTGCATCCATAAATATATTAGTCAAATGAGACAACTTGTCAATTTTGTACCAGTCAAACTTTACTAGCAATTTCATTGCTACTACATTGTATTATTTTAATACTGGTTCTCTACATTGGTAAGTTTCTTTTACTTGATGAATGACAAGTTCAAAATTACCAAAGATGCTTATACGCTTTATTCCCATAGCTATGGTATATTGAAGTCCTAATATTAGGGCTTCATAATCTACATTGTTGTTTGTGCATGGAAAGTTGTGTTTGAATGATAAAGAAATTGGTATGCATTCTAGTGTGTAAAAAATGATTCCAAAACCTTATCCTTTTTTTCACTTTGATCCATAAAAGAATAGGGGGATTTCAAAATCATCATCAAGAGGGATGAGTTCCTTTTGTTCAATGATTGAAAATATCAAATCATTTGGTAGCTCAATGAATAAGGGTTTATCATTTGGAAGTGAAGCTTCCATGAGCTGATCAACTATCACCTAACCCTTAATAGATTTTGACTGATGAATTCAAGATTGAATTCATCAGTCAAAATCTATTTCATGGTATGGGTGTTTTTGTATATGTGAGTCATCATATAATGCAGATGATTCTCTCTAGCTATAACATAAGTTGTATTACTTAGCATATAATATCTGAGTTTCTTAGTGGAAAAAACCACTACAAATGACAATTTAAAATAAGCAAGTAGAATGCAATAATTGATTTCTTTGTATTAAATATAATTGAGCCTTAGTATCCTTTTTATAGTAATCTATCCCGAGTGTGCAAGGGTCTATTTAAAATGTTTTGCTTGCATTCTTATATTACAGTGGACAAAAGGGGAAGATCCCCTTTTGTGATCAAAATGGATGAGGGTGGCTTTAGTCTTATTTGCTACAACCAGGTTGGTGGATGGGCTTCATATATCCTCATGGGCCATCCTCGCTACAACAACCTTCAATAAAATTATAACCTACACATACATGAATACAAACAAGAGGGTTAGTAGCACCTATTGATATGAATGAAAGCAAATACCAAAATCGTAACATTAATTCTTGTAGAAATCATGAAATGTTGTGCAATAAAAAAAAACAAAACTTAACAAAAATACCTTGTTGGTTACTTCCTTCAATCCGTATCTATCATTGGTTGAAAATTGTTCTTGGGAAAACATGGGTGTGTGTTTAAGGTTGGCTAAATGTAGGCTAGTGTTTGAGCAAATGCCCTATCACATTTTTGGTTGTGTAAGTTCCCATTTTCATTTGGGACTAATTTGCAAAACTACTAAGGTTTGAATTGGGATCCTGATGAATTGATCTCCAAATAGTTTTGATGACCTCTTGTAGTGATTTTGTAGCATGATGATGTATTTTCTAGATTCTCTTTTTGTGATGAAGTGATGATACCTTTATAGTCTTTTGGAGGTTTTGGAGGGAAAATATAGGTGGCAAGCCAAGGCTACCAAGTGGTAGGGACTGGGCAACCACCTATCCTGGGTAGTTGTAGTGTGTCACTTGGATTGTCCAACTTAGGTAGAGTGGTGGCATGTGGGTAGGTGGGAGTGGAGTGATGTGTGTTAAATGTGGTAAGGGTAGGGGTAGTGGTGGCTAGAACACATGTCAAATGGGGAGATAGGGTATCCTAGGGGAATTTTCTAGATTTAATAAAATCTAGAAAATAGGATAATGTGCAGGATTTTTATACCTAAGTTTAGACTTAGGCATATTTTATTATGCATAATTGTGGGATGGATGTAGGTTTTGCAAGTGTCTAGGTTTTGGTTTCTACACACCTAAAAATATATAGGAATATAAAACCAATCATTTGTGTGAGTTTATCATGAAATGACAAGTGGTCACTAGAGGCGGGTTGACCCAACATTTTGAAAAATTAAGTCATCATGTAGAAATAAAAAAAAAATGAGAGGATGAGACTAGATTTTATATCAAATATGGAAGAATATCTTAGAACCATGAATCATATATCATCAAGGGAATTCTCTAGGGAAACATAGATATTTTGTAAGATAGGAAGTAAAAAAAAGAGAGAATAAATTATCATGGGAATCCTCTAGGGAAAGTAGAGATTCTGTAAGGGTGGAATTCAAATTGTTAATAAAACATACTACAAAATGGAAAGAAATACAAAATTCCTCTATCATGGGATAGATTGGGCTAGACACTATTAAGAAGATGGAGGAAAAACTAAAAAAGATACGTCAAATATTTATAAGAAGCCTCGAATTGAAAAAAGAGCTATGCAAACCTCAAAAGGATCCTAAGGAAACTCTTTGTGGGATACAAAGTCTTCTTAAGTATAGAACCTAAAAACTCCATTAAGTTATCTAAAATTGACCCTATATTTGTAGGGATTTTTAAATAATTAAGAAGTGGTCCTGTTGCCTATAAGCTGGCTTTACCACCTGGTTGTCAAAAATCCATGACATATTCCATGTGTTCCTATAACAACCCTAAAAACAAGAAACATGAAAACACACAGAAAGAGATAATTTTTTTTGACTAAGGAGAGGGATTCATAAACCCCTAACCAACCTTAGATTAACTTAATGTTTAAAAAATCCCCTAAGTTTCTCAAGAACTATACCTCACAAAATTTCCCTCATGCAATTCCATTCTAAGTAGGCATATCTCATGTTATGCACATAAGTCCATCCATATCATCAATCCTTGATGAGCTAGACTTATCACCTTCAATAATTAGATGGTGTACACGCATATTCATACTCTATGCAAGAAATTATTCATAGGTATACTACGTGTAATGCAAGTTAAACTATTAATCTCATTTTTTGACAAGTTATCTTAACTCAGGTATGGTATTCCATAAACCTAGTTACCATTCTCCCTAAGGCGTCATAATCCCTTAGGTCCAATATGTTCACCCTAATATAATCTCAAGCCCTTAGGTTATCCTCTAAGTTCACCCTAGAACTTACTACTAAATTTTGTAAAAGGTTATTCAATCATGAAAATAAAAGATATATCTAGATACTAAATCTAGCAAAACATAACTCATCAAACATGCAAAATGTAACTACAAACATAGAGAAATATTTAAAGAATAGACATGAACTAGAAAATATTTAGGTACTGTAGACACTAAAATCCAGCCACTTGTAAGTCATCTATACCTTCCTGTCAGCCACGTGTCAGTCATCCACCTTCCCACCATTATTTGGCCCAAATCCACACCTTCCCGCCATTATTTGGCCCAATTTCACCTTTTCCCGCCATTATTTGGCCCAATTTCACCTTTCTCGCCATTTTTCATTCCCAAATTTATTTAAATTAATATATATATATATATATATATTAATATTTTAATATATTTTAATATATATATAAAGATACTTTAAGTGATTTAACCTGAGCCATCCATCCTTCATTTAATCTCATCCGTCCATCCATATTAATCTGTTTCACAACCTAGATTTATTCTCTACCCTTGGATCCACTTTAATCTTAGCCACACGTTCAAAGTGTCGTTAAAACCCTAAAGTGTGCCCTAAGAGTAGATTATAAATTGAGTCACCTTGATGGCTCAAACCCTATCTCTTTTACTATCTCTCTTTTGTTATCTATCGCTATCTATCTCTTCTTCAGCTAAACCTACCCATCCATCGCCATCCCTTTTCATCGCATCCATCACCGCATCCGTCGCCAACTTCGCCGCCATCCCTTCTGCAGAATCCCCCATTCTTGTCGCAAGTGCCCGCGGGCGTTTACCCGCAGCCATAGATGCAGACCGACGTCTGCAACCCCAATCCAAAAGCATGCGGGCGTTCAGCGATCGCACCAGGGCGCCTTCCACAGCCGATTTGACAATTACATCACTTCCAAGTGCCGCCTGGTCTCGCCGCGTTAATAGAAAAATAGGTATAGATTCTAAAGAAAGCAATATTTTTATGTATTAATCCGTCGTTAGATTCTACATTCTATTTATTTCATTTCTAGGGTTTTAGAATATTTTTTAGGGCTCACACAGTGGATCCCTCTTACTAGTTTCTAACCTTTTTGTAGTTTTAATGTGTGCAGGATTTTAATGGCAGATTTGATTGGATGATAGCAGCTGCTTAAGCTGGAGTGGTCCGAGCCAAAGGATACAACAAAGCCCACTCATTCCGTTGAGGTTAAGGATACATTCTTCAGAGATGCCACCATATTGTGCCGGCTAGGGTTTCGAGAGAACCCTAGCACAAATTGTAATCTTGTATCACGGAAAGGGTTACAGTGCCTCGTTGTACTCAAAAGGAGTTTCTAAACTCCATTGATTAATAAAAATCGTTTGTTTTGTACAACTGTGTTCTGCATTACTTTTTATCATGATTTCTTTATCTTTTGTTTGGCGTTGTATCTTTAATCTACAAATGGCGATCACGGTGGGACACCCTAGGGTTTCATGTTTTTAATACTTGCTTTACTAATCTATTCCTGTTTTTTGTTTTATTTTGCAAGTTCCAGAAATCGTGAAATTCGTTGTTCCAGCGAACTAGGGTTTCTGAGCTTGCAAAAAATGCAGTAGACGCAGAGCGACGTCTGGAAGTCCAATCCGAAACACAGAGGTGCATTTCAGCCTGTGTAGACTCCTTTGGGTGTTTGAAGGCAGTTTCACAGAGAAAGCGTACGCTTTCGAGTAAGTGCATTTTTTTTTCTTTGTTAAACTGTACTTTTTACGTTTTTGGTTTTTTTGCTGTATTCTGTTTCTTTTTCAGATCATTACTTTAAAATGAACAAAAACTAAGTAATCTGGAAAAGAACAGTTATTTTTAGTTACATTTTTTTTTACATTGCATTATTGGTTGCATAAAAAAAAAAAAAAAATTTGCATACCTAGCTGCATATTAGAATAGCTACGAATTATCTGTTTTAGTCATCTAAGTAGGACTATTGATTGGATGTCAATAGTACTCCTGCCATTGGGTGATTCCGGGGAAGAGAAGTGGACGAACCTTCCGGTTGCTCCTTTGATATCTGATATCATTGGTAGGCAGGGGGTTTTAAACGGTGTACTCCACTTCTTCAAAGGAAATGGCATGTTTTCAGTAGCCTCTTACTTAGATCATTAGAACTTTTGATTTATAGCTTTTGTATGTATACATTAGACAACTAAAACACTTAAAATAAAATTCACTGCATTTCATATTGCATTTAAAACAGTAATATCTGGATTTCATCACCAAGTATTGCTTGAAGTTTAGTGACGATGGAATTCATCTCCATCCATTAAACTTCTGCCTCAGACACCATAGGTCACCCCCGAGCAAACTTGCTGGATTTCATCACCAATAAGAATCTCGTTGTCCTTTCCTAGCCATAGTTTTTACCTTTTTTGTGAATAATTCAAGATTAGATCACATGCAAAACTCATAAACTGGACACTTAAAATTTACTGCAGATTAAGATCAAAAAATAATTAATTAACCGCAGGTAAGACATATTGGTTGAAACCTAGGTTGTGACTGTTTTCTGATAATTTCTTTAGTGTAAATTTATCATTTAAGTTTTGCATTCTTCTTTTCTGAATTTGTTTAGATTTATTGCTTCATGATCTTAACAAGGAATCAATCTAAAATGTTAAATATAAATAATCAAATGGGTAATTCACAGAACATCCCCACCACCAACATAGCCACTTATCCTAGTGAATTTTAGGCAGGTTCGCCCGCAGGTCTTTCACGTCCTTCTACCGTATATCACATGGCCATGCCCATGGAGGAAGACAATTTCTGTCATATTACCCACATTGATATGGCCCAAGTGCAAACTCACTTAAGAAATGGCACTGGCTATGTCCTTGAGCCAATCCAAGATTCCCCTATGCAAGATTCTGTTTTTCAGCAGGATATTGCATCAACCATACCCGCTGGTTTCACTCAGGTCTAAACTACCCCTTTTTTTGAGGCTAATGTTGTATCTTCTCAGCTGGCTTCATCTCCAACATCTTCCCAGATGCTCAATTGTCCTCCATTGGAGACAAATGTAGTGTATTCCCGACAACTTTCTCCTCCATTTACCCGGGTGTACACCAATTCTCTCTATGAGGCTGGTGGAACCTCCTCTAGCCATGACCAATTTCAATCCTCTTCTTCCCAAACCATTTATGGTTTCACCATACCTGGGCCACAGTCTACTGTTTCTTCCCAGGTATCGCCTACTTTAGCCACCTTCATTGCCCTTGCTATGCAGTCTCCTGTGACTACCATGGCAGCCTGCCCTCCACCTTCATCCAATCATCCCACCTCCCTTGGGTTAGAGATTGATAAGGTTAGGGAGTACCTCGACAAGTTGCTTCAGCAACAACAGCGACAAAATGCTCAACCACCTGTCGTAGTAAAACCTACACCCCAACCAATTTCTACCCAGCCAACTTTTCTTAGCTCAGGCCCCACCCGGTACCCCAATATTCGGTGGTGTCCATTCCTACCCCACCTTTCTCCCAACCCGAGTCTAGTTCATCATTCACCCCAATCACCTTCTTTCCGGTATCATCCATACCAACAACCTGTCCATTCCACACCGCCTAATCCAGGCAATTTCATCCCATCTCATCATTTTTCAACTCCTCCATTGCATCCTCATAATCATCAAACAAGTCAAAATTTTCATGAAGATTCTTGACTCCATGCTATACAACAACAGATTGACAACCTTATGCTCAACATGCCTGGCTCATCTAGTCAGAAACCTACGCTAAGGTCGTTGATCAATCAACCAATTCATCCTTCGGTACCTTCACCGCCATATTCGACTGATTTCACATTACCGAAGTTTGAAAAATTTTGAGGAACTGAGGATCCTCATGAACATGTGAGCTCATTCATGCATGCCTGCTTTAGAATCCAAAATAATGATGCTCTTATGCTCAGAACTTTTCCTCAGACATTAGGGGGAGATGTTGTACAATGGTACAATCATTTAGCTCACCATAGCATTTATGCTTACGAACAATTGATTAATCTGTTTTTAGAACGATTCTCCCTAAATGTACAAAGGAAAGTTTCATTGTCCGACTTATACAAGCTCAAGCAACATGACGATGAGACTGTTTGTGACTTTGGAAACCGTTGGAGGGCTATCATTAATAAACTGCCATTCTCCCTACCAATGGAGGAGTTAACCAAAATGTTCACCCAGAGTTGTCTAAAACCTATCTCTTGGTTACTCCAATTACAACAATACAGGACTTTTGAAGAGGCTTTGGCCCAAGCAAGTATCATAGAAGACATTAAAGTCCAAGAGGGTGTTTTAAAACCCCATAGAAAAGAATGGAAACAAAAGGGCCAACAACAAAATAATAATTATGGCCAAAACAAACAAACACAAGCTAGTACAGCCTCAAATGTTAACCAAGATAATCAAGTGGTGGTGAGCCAGCCCATAATGGCTCAACAACAACAAGTAATGCAAAGTCAACCGCAACCAATTTCTTATCATGCGGTACCCGCCCCTCCTCAACCAGCTCACAATACTGAGCCAACCATGGAAACTCGACCTTGGAAAAAAAATCATCCCAAGCGACAGTTCACACCTTTAGATGAACCATATGCGGTCATATTCAACAAGTTATATAGCACAAATCAGTTAACTTTACCTGAGTTTAAACCTTTAGAACCATCTAGAAGGGGAAAGTATTACAAAGAGTACTTATTTTGTCCTTATCATAGGCAAAATGGGCACGATATCAATAATTGTACAGCTTTCAAACATGTGATCCAAGATCTTATTGAGATTGGAGCCATTAAATTGGATAGCCCCTTAGCCCAACAAAATCAAAATCTTGGTATATTTCAAACACCCCTTCCACATCGGGAGGAAGCTCCAACAACTTCAGGGGGAGTAACTCAGGTAACTCCTCCTAATCAAGTCAACCATGTACAACAATACCAAGGTTTTGTGGGTACTATTAACGTAGTAACCCGGGGTCAAAGGGCGAACCAACCAAATCAGGCTAAACCATAGCCACCTGTACAAACCCCCAGTCCACCTCAGGTAACAGTGACCCAACGACGTGCTAGTACTTCTCAACAACCACTAAATCATTCTACTCAATGCCAACAACCCATCATGTCATTGAGTAGCCGATTAACTACCAGTTTAAAAATGGCTTCTGCCAAGTTATCGATCTATGACCTCATTCAACAATCTCCCCCGCATAGAGAGGCATTAATGGAAATTTTGAAGTCAATCGAGCTTCAAACTCAAGATACTAATGCCTTCAACAATTTTGTGGGGAGTATTCAAACATGCATGGAGACCTCCATCACTTTCTATGATTTTGAAATCAAACCTATGTCAACAGAAAGTATAGATCCTCCACTGCATATCATGGCCAAGATCGATCACAAGCCATTCAAGAGAGTCTTAATTGACACCGGTTCCTCAATCAATATCATTACAACATCGGCGTTGAGTCATCTAAAGTTGTCGCCATCCCTTATCACAAAGTTGAATTTTACTCTTAAAGCATTCAATGATGCTTTATCTTCCACGGTTGGCACGGTTATCTTGCCCATTGAGGTAGGGGCCCGAACTTTGCATACCTTGTTTCACATCTTGGAAGGGACCATGGCATACAATGTATTGCTTGGACGACCTTGGCTTAGGGAGATGAGATGTGTCCCTTCTATACTGCATCAATGTATGAAGTATGTATATGAGGGACAGGTTCATTGTGTACCTACTGACACTGAACCCTTCAAACATTGCAACTATGTCTCAAATCCTTATGAGATTGTGTTGCCATCCACTCATCTTTTCTTGACCCCATCTACTTCTTCTATACCATCTTCTTCTAAATCTCCCATTCCTGAGGAGCCACCCATCATATCGCAACCACCTTCATCTTCCATTATTCCATCTCATTCACCACTTTCTTCATCTCCTAATCTTCCTTCTTCTTCATCAGTGACCACATGCACATGTGGCCATGACCAATCATCTCTTTCCACATCATTAACCCCTTCTTCTACACCTTCTTCAACATCACCTATTATTCCTCCATCTTCCCAACCATCACCAGCTGATGTTTCACAAGTTAGTGAAGCATCAACCCAACCAAATCCTTCCAATTCTTCTATCCCACATTCTTCTATTCCATCATCTAGTCCATCTCCCTCCCAAGTCAAGGTCCATCTCACTGATGCAGGTATTGGTGAGTATGTCATTCAAGATGTCCACATCACACCGTTCAATGTGCAAACAGTTAAAGATTTTGGTCATCCACATGACCAAAATTTATCCATTGGATCGGTTTATAACATGGGTTCTATGCCAAATTCCATTAATTTTGTATATGGGGGAATAAAATCATCTTCTAGTCCTACCACCATACTAGAACCTAAGCATCCAGTCCCTACCAATATCGAAAGGATGGAGGGTTTTCCCTCTCGCTATTTCCACAGAAATAATTGGCAGTAATTTGGCCTAGGTCGATACGAGCAAGGGGTAACTTAACGCATCGATATGCCATACCAGAGACCCACTGAGCATTTTGGTCTGGGCTACCAACCACTTCCATCCATTTCTTCTTTTGAACAATATTTTCAAAGAATTAATCTTAATTCAGAAGAAGAAATCCTCCACCCCGATGAATCTGAAGATGAAGCCTATGAAGAATTTGACGTCATGTCAAATGGTGATGAATCTGAAGAAGATTTGGCGCCCATTGTTCCCATCATTAAACAAGACGAGTTTTATCTCCAATTTTTCCCTCTCCAAGAGGCCATATTTTGCTTGCTTATTCCATAAGAACGAGGTGAACCACCCCCTCCGCCACATCCATAAGCCATAATCCAAACCTGTATTATATGTATATACTAAAATAGTGGTTTTCACCACTACCCAAAAAAAAAAAAAAAAAAATCAAAAAATTCCCAAAAAAAAAAAAAAAATCAAAATATATAAAAATACTTTATTGCTTTATGTATGTGTGTAATAGTGGTTTTCACCACTGCAAAAAAAAAAAAAAAAAAAACTCAAACTAAAAAAAAAAAAAAAAACTGAAAAATTATGTTGTTTTGCATTTCAGGTCTTTCGAGGTCTTCACTGGTTTTCCCTTCCATTCCACCCATCCTTTCTTCCATAAGTCGACAATGAATTTTGAAGACTTATTCACACCACTCCATAATCCATATGATCCGGATAAGCCAATCCTGATCAACCCAAGCCTGATTGGCATGGATCGGATTTCATCCCCTCCATCTATTTTAGAATTCATCCTTTCTGAGGAATTGTTAAGGGCTTCCGTCAACTACATTCCTCCTTCACCTCCACATTCACCTTCATATTCTAAGCCAGAGGTCTTCCAGGTAGACATAGACGAGAGCAAGGCACAGGAGCTTGATGACATTTTAGATGACATAAATCTGATCCCTACTCCCCATCAGCTTGAGGAAGGTTCCCACATGTCTATTGAAGAAACTATTGATGTAGACCTTAGTACAGACCAAGATGGCAACCAAATTGTGAAGCGGCTAAAAGTCTATCATCGGAGGAACAAGAGCAAATGATTGCTCTACTCAAGCGGAAGAAGGAGATATTTGCATGGTCTTACAAAGACATGCCGAGGCCTAGACCCTAATTTGGTTGTCCATAACCTCACCTTACAAAAAGATGCTAAACCTGTCAAATAGAAACTTAGGAAAATGCATCCTACCATGGCCCTCATAGTTAAATCGAAGATTCAAAAACTTATGGATGTTAAATTTATCGTCCCGATTGATTATCCTGAGTGGCTTTCTAACATGGTACCCGTTCGCAAGCCTAACGAGGGAATACGTGTTTGCATCGATTTTCGAGATCTAAATAAAGCATGTCCTAAGGATGAATTTCCTCTTCCAAACATTGATACTCTTGTCGACACCTGTGCTGGTCATGAAATGCTTTCGTTCATGGATGGATTTTTAGGATACAACCAAATTCGAATAAACCCTGAAGATCAACACAAAACAGCATTTACCACACCTTGGGGAACTTTTTGTTACATGGTGATGCCCTTTGGCCTTAAGAATGCAAGTGCAACCTATCAACGAGCCATGACTTATATTTTCCATGATTATATGCATAAGATTATCAAAGATTATGTGGATGATTTATTGGCAAAATCTAAAACTCGACAAGAGCATTTTGATGTATTGGAAAAAGTTTTTGATAGGCTTCTAGAGCATAAAGTAAGGTTGAACCCTAAGAAATGTGTCTTTGGTGTTACCTCAGGCAAACTCCTAGGTTTTATTATCTCTAAACGAGGTATTGAGGTGGACCCAAACAAGGTCAAAGCCATTATGGAAATGTGTCCCCCAACTAATTTGAAGGAGTTGCGTAGTTTGCAAGGAAAGATTAATTCAATCTGTCACTTTATTGCACAACTTTCTGATAAATGTAGGCCATTTTGCCACCTACTACAAAAGGGGGTACAATTTTCATGGACAGATGAGTGTCAGAAATCCTTTGATGACATCAAGAAGTACTTAGCATCTCTTCCAGTCTTAGCTCCGCCTCGTCCAGGGGTCCCTTTCAATCTTTATATCTCAGCAACGGACTTTGCCTTAGGGACAATGCTTGCACAAAAGAATGAACAAAATCGTGAGCAAGCTGTCTATTATATTAGTCGAACACTGGTAAGCTATGAAACCCGATATGCTTATGTGGAAAAGTTGTGCTTAGCAGTGGTTTTTGCCACTAAGAAACTTCGTCATTATATGCTTAGCCATACAACATATGTCATAGCTAGAGAAAACACTCTACGTTATATGATGTCTCGCACTTATAATAACACTCGTACCGCTAAATGGATAATGTTTCTTATCGAATTCGATCTTGAATTCATTAGCTAAAAATCCGTTAAAGGTCAAGTTATAGCCGATCAACTTGCGGAAGCTCCACTACCTAGTGATCATCCTTTGATTATTGAGCTCCCAGATGATTCGATATTTGCTATCACTGAACAAGAAGAGGACATCATTCCGGAGGAAGATGTTGACATCACGCTATTCTTTGATGGCTCTAAGTGCACAAAAGGTCAAGGTTCTGGAGTTGTGTTTCATACACCTCAAGGAATTCCCATCCCTTTATCATTCAAACTAGACTTCCAATGCACCAATAATACAGCAGAGTATGAAGCCTTAATTTTAGGTCTTCAATCAGCCATAGCTATGAGCATTAAGCGTATTCGGATATTTAGGGATTCTCAACTCGTGGTTAAACAAATTACAGGAGAATACCAAGCCAAAGAACCTACCATTAAGATTTATCATGATGTAGCAATGAAGTTGCTCTCTAAGTTTGATTGGTATGAGATCACTAGTTTGCCTCGTTTGAATAATAGATTTTCGGATGCCATGGCCTCTCTTGGATCATTGATTCCAAAGGACTCCCTTGGAGAGGTACAACCCCTAATCATTTCCACAATCTCTAAGTCTGCAATTGTTTATGCTGAGTCTAAGGATGAAAAAGATGTTTGCTTTATCCATTCGGATCCATATGAGCCTTGGTCTAGTGAGATAGTAGCCTTCCTCAAGTTTGGAACACTCCCATCTGATTTTTCTCGAACTGCCCGTCGCTGCTTTAAGCAAAAGGTAGCTCATTTTGTTCTTTTGGGGGATGTGTTGTATAAACATGGATATGATGGAGTACTCCTCCGCTTTCTAGAAGCAGGTGAAACACATAGAGCTATTGCTGAAGCCCATGATGGTACTTGTGGTGGTCATTTTAGTGGAATGGCCATTGTGAAGCGTATTTTACGTATGGGGTATTATTGGCCCACTATGGAACAAGATTTTTGCAAATATGTTAAACAATGTAAAAAGTGTCAATAACACGCTAATTTAATCCATATACCATCACAAGCTTTACAGCCCATCCAAAGCCTTTGGCCCTTCTCACAATGGGGTCTCGATTTAATTGGCAAGATTTCACCTGCCTCTTCAGGATAGCATACTTTCATCATTACAGCCACTGAATACTTCACAAAGTGGGTTGAAGCTATTCCTCTAACCGATACCGACAGGTCCTAGAATTGTGGAGTTTATACTTCACCATATCATTTGTCATTTTGGTATTCCCTCTAAAATCATTTTTGATAACGGTAAGTCTTTTAAGAATAAGGATGTTCGAGCTCTTTGCGAAAAGTATAATATCCAACATAGTTTCTCAACTCCTTACTACCCACAAACCAATGGACAAGCTGAAGCTTCCAATAAGACCATAATTGCTATTCTTAAGAAACTTGTTAAAGAAAATCATAAAGATTGGCATACACAAATCCCCTTGGCATTATGGGCTTACAGAACAAGCATCAAAACTCCCATTGGGGCAACGCCATTTTATTTGGTCTATGGAGCTGAAGCAATCATGCCTCTTGAGCTCGAGATCCCTTCCTTGCAAATTTCTTTGCAGGAATTTATCGATGATGATACTGCTAGACAAGCACGTCTTGATCAACTCACACTCATAGATGAAAAATGAATCAATGCTTTAGAGAATTTGTGAGTTTATCAAGACCGATTGAAACGTGCTTCCAATTCCAAAGTTCATCTAAGAGAATTTCAAGTAGGAGATCTTGTCCTTAAAGAGAATCAACAAAACACCAATGCATTGCCGCATATTCGAGATAAATTCATGGCTAATTGGTTAGGTCCATATATGGTCACTGAAAGAGTGGGTAATGGAACTTATAGACTTGCTAGTTTAGAGGGAGAGGAAGAACCCGAACCAATTAATGTTATACACTTGAGGGCATTCTACGCATAGTTTGAATTTTATATGTACATATATACATGGCTTGTAAAAAAAAAAAAAAAAAAAAAAACAAATAAAATAAAAAGAATTTGCATTTCATTGTTAGTTGCATACATCTCATTCAAAAACATTGCATTTCATGTGCATACATCTCATTGAAAACCATAACATTTCATTTTCAGCCATAGTTGCATATCATGTTAGAGACAATTCTATCTTTTGGATATAAAATTTGGTCAAGCAAAAGTCATGTTGCCTTAATCAAGGGCACCTTCATAAAATCCATCAAACCGAATTGTCATTCGTACACCCATTTTCCATTTGCACATATTTACATTGCCAAAATGTTTTCAGTCACTCAGCCATTCCTAGTGTTTTAAGCAAACTTTGAAATGCATGTCAAAGTTCTCTAGGGCCATATCACAAATTACACTAAATAAAATCTTGAGTATTAGGAAATGATTTCAAAAGCGGTCTTGAACCTATCACATTTTCACATCTTAAAAACATCTTGTGTCAAAGAGAGATAACACCATCCTTGGGTTGTGCCTTGAAGTGAAAAGGGTAATCCTCGTTTGTCCTATCATGCAAACATAGTCCATAAAACAGTGGTTCTTACCACTATCACAAGCAATCACAAAATATAAATATAAACAAAGTAGTAAGGATAGGGTAAAATTCTCATCATACTTCGAGTTGAGAATCCGATTCCCCAAAGCTCTAAGGAAATGAACATTTTTCACACACCACTGATCCCAAATAAGTTGTAAGGATCGTACTACTTGTCCAGTCAGACGGATAGGTAGTCATCCCCAAGGCTTACAAAGGTCAAAAACAACATGGACTATGGAGTTAACCTTCATCGGGGCTATAGACGCTTGACTGGCAGTGGAGTATACTCATTGTGTGGCGACATGTCTCTCCTCAAAAAGAGACCTCTGAATGCTCATACGGACAAACTAGCTTTGGGGTTTTCTCCATAACAGGGTTACCTAATTTATGCAAGATGAGGTTAATGAACACACTTGCACACACACAGGTTTTTGATTGCCTAGAGTCACTACCATGCTTCTGATTTGGTTAATGAACTCGCATGCACACACATTTGGTCCTAGTTGAATTAGGCAGTATTAGTAAGTTTGTTTGATACCACTAGCATGTTTGAGTCTTTTTAAAACAGTCTTCCTCCATATCTTCTTCCATATCGTCCTCCATATCTTCTTCCATATTCATGTCATTCCATACGTCATCCATTCACAAGCCACCAAGTTCGGTGCCCCTGATTAAACAATTATGATAACAGTTGTCTAAATCTAACTATCTAAAAATACGATTGCTTCTTAGTGCATATTTCATTTACTTAGTCTTGCATTAATCATCCATAGATTTACATATCATTTACTTAGTCTTGCATTAATCATCCATAGATTTATATGTTATATACTTAGTCTCACATTAATCATCTATAAGTTTGCATTCCATTCCATCACATATGCATCAAAAACATTAAAACATATCAAAACATGCATCACAAAAACATAGGCATTCACACAAAAGAGAGTAAAACACCAAATAAATAAAAGCCATGTATATATATATATGTATAAAGGACAAAATGTATGAGGAATGCCAAAAGGCTACAATATACAATAGAGCACCAAGGCTCATAAAGAGTGCATCTAAGCACTAAGATAACCATCAAAAGAGGACCCCTGAGACCTAGTAGGAGCCCTAGACCTAGTGGTGTGTCTAGACTCACTACGCCTAGAGACGAGAAGAGGATGGAGGATCAGGAAACACAATGTGATGCCTAAACAATGTGTCCTCCGGAGCCTCAATGTAACGAGTCCTCGACCTAAACCTAGCTATGTCTATCCCGTGTCGTTGCTCCCGCTCCGCTAGCTCTGCCTGGAGTCTCGTCACCTTGTCATCCTGGGGCACCCTGGTCACTCTATCCAATTCCACGTGCAGCTGGGCCATCCTCTCCTCCTGAGAAGCTAACCGGGCATCCAGCTCCATCGCCTATTGCTCCAGCCGAGCTATCCTCTCGTCCTGAGCAGCTAACATAGCATCGCGCTCTGCTATCTACTGCTGCAGCTGCGTTAGCTCGTTCTCGTGCCTGCTAGGGGGTATCTCCCTAGCATCTCCTGCAGCCTATCCTAGGCCCTCTCCGCCATCCTCCCCATCATCTTTGCTACCTGAAGCCTGTTATGCCATATTCCTCTTTCGCCTTCGACTGTCAGATCGAATGCGGGGACCCTCCCTGTGCTTGGGAACCTCCACGGTTCCCTCGCCCTCTCCAGCCCCAGCCTCGGGCTCTTTGGCTCCACCAGCCACCAATGGTGGCTCCCACCTCGGCTCTACGGCCATCCATGCTGCATACTCAGCTGTCACCCCGACATCGTCCATGTCGGGGATCTCCATGTCCTCATCATCCTCTATCGCCTCCCTCCATGGCTTGGCACATGGAAAATCACCCTCTGATCTGTGCCTCCGGTAGCGCACTGGCTCACCGGGGACATCCTGCCTCAATCCGACCTGGCGGAGTACTCGATACATCTGTATGTACTCTGCCTCACTATGACCCTGCCCCACTACCCATCTGGCCTATCACACCCGTCTCAGGTGCTCTCCATCTCCGATCCACCTCGCCTCCCGCCAGGGCCTCCAAATGACTTGGGCATCTGTCAAGTCTGCCCATAATCTCCTATACCATTGCCCCGATCTCATAGGGTGGCTAGGCTGTCTCTCCTCCGCCACTGGCCATCTCCTACCATAAGCCTGGCTCATGTCCCAGTGAGCCCATGGTAACCCCTTCGGTTGAGCCACTCTGAAGTGCTCCCAGCCCCAGCACTAGAGAACCACACTACAACCTAGGCCCTTCCGGCCCCATCTCCAAACCTCATACAACTCCCGGTACACCTGCACCAATAAAGCGGGTGCCCAGGCATACACTACCCTATTAGTGAGCATCTCGCTCACTACACCCATCAGGTTCCATGGGAACCTGCACTCGATGCTGTTCGGGGCCACAATTTTGGCCAACACAAACATCATCAGAGCCTCCACCGCTACCAACTCCTTGGTCGTATACATGGCCAAGTATGGGATCCCCCCGCTCTCCATCCGGATCTCCCTCCAGTCATCCCCAAACAACTTGGCCATCTTTGTGGCTCTATCTCGTCCAACCTCCACCCGCGCCCCCTCCACGGGCACCTTGAGGATACGGTATACATCCTCAAGCGTCACCATCATCTCTCCAGTCGGGAGCTGGAACGTCCCCCGATCTGGATCCTACCTCTCGTCTAAAGTTGAGAGGTACCCCTCATCCGCCCGAACTACCTCCAATCGGGCTGCCTCCGCTAGCCCCACTACCTCCAATATCTCCCAGTCTTCCTGGGACAACGACCTCCTCATCCCCGGAATGATAGGGGAGAACCGGTGTCGTGCCTCTAACACCCTAAGCTGCAAAACAACAAAAAAAAAATTGTTACAAATTTTTCCCAAAAAAAAAAAAAAAAAAAAAAAAAAACCTCGATCCAGAAGCACGCGGGCGTTCAGCGATCGCACCAGGGCACCTTCCGCAGCCGATTTGATAGTTACATCACTTCCAGGTTCCGCCTGGTCTTGCCATGTTAACATAAAATAGGTATAAATTAGTTTAAAGCAAGTAACTTCTTTTCTTTTATTAATCTGTTGTTGAACTCTTGCATTCTATTTTTCTAGGATTTTAAATTGTTTCTGAGGGCTCACACAGTGGAGCCCTCTTATTAATTTCTAACTCCTTGATAGTGTTAATGTGTGCAGGATTTTAATGGCAGATCCGGTGTGTTGATAGCAGTTGTTTAAGCTGGAGTGGTCCGAGCTACAGGATACAACGAAGCCCACTCACTCTGTTGGGATTAAGAATACGTCTTCGGAAAATGCCACCACTTTGTGCCAGCTAGGGTTTCGGAGAACCCTAGCACGAATTGTAATTTTTGTATCACAAAAAGGGTTACAGGCCCTGTTGTACTCAAAAGGAGTTTCTAAACTCCATTGATAAATAAAAATCGTTTATTTTGTACAACTGTGTTCTACATTACTTTTTATCGTGATTTCTTTATCTTTTGTTTGGCGTTGTATTTTTAATCTACAGGTACATTCATAATGAATCAAATAGAATATAAATGTGCATCTACCACTTTGATCATTTATTACATAAGCATGTATGGTAAAACCTCCATACCATTAAACAATACATTACATCAATTTCATCAAGTAAATCTTCCCACAAAGCTAGTCTATTTGTGCATAAGTAAACAAGAATTAAGTAGAGAGAAAACTTGTGCATTGGTCCATATGTAACTTTAGTCCTCCCACTCTTCCATCGATAGTTTGATGATAGGAGGGGATCAGGGTACTCATAGTTCAGGATAGGCATACCTCTAAATGCATTTACTTTCTTTACTTTTCCAAATTGCAACTATACAATTTAATCAAGCCTTTAACCATCTAAAAGCATAGTTGATATCATAGAAACTACTCTTTCTATTTTCCCTCTCATCATCCTATGAGAGTCTTTCAAAAAAGCATTTAGATTACATGTTTTACTTGGAATTAAATTACTCAACCCTTATTCTACAATTAGAGTCCCATACATATAATTGCCAAATAATCTAGGTTCCTTCAATCTACAAATAATCCTTTCTCCTTTGTTCAGTAAATTAAAAGTCTCATTCCCTTCAATCTACAAATAATAATTCACAAAAAATCTAATTTCATATTTATTTATTGCATCAAATACAACCACTTTAATCCATAAATAAACCTTTTCCTTTCATTTCATAAATTAAAGTCTCATACCCTTAATTTACAAAACAACTATATCATTCAATTAATGAATCAAAGGTGTTTGCCCTAGTCCATTAATAAATAATTTATTTTATAAATAAAGTTCACTAACTCTACTTGTTAAAATAATTCACAAATAATTTCTTTTATAAATAATTTTCACTAACTCTACTTAATAAAATAATTCACAAATCATTTATTTTATAAATAAAGTTCACTAACTCTACTTAATAAAATAATTCACAATTCATTTCTTTTATAAATAAAGTTCACTAACTCTACTTAATAAAATAATTCACAATTCATATCTTTTATGAACAAAGTTCACTAACTCTACTTAATAAAATAATTCACAAATAATTTCTTTTATAAATAAAGTTCACTAACTCTACTTAATAAAATAATTCACAAATCATTTCTTTATAAATAAAGCTCACTAACTCTACTTAATAAAATAATTCATAAATCTTTTCTTTTATGTTTCAAACCATAGTTCCTTTTCACATAATACAATTAAAGAACATTTCATTTAATAAATTAAACTATAATTTCTTTTCACATAATACATTTAAATTCTAAAATCTGTACATTTAATAATTATAGAACTCCTTTAATTAAATAGAATATATAAACATTTACATTAATAATTAAAGAAATATTTCTGCAATTAATTGGAATCTGAAATCTTTACATTTAATAATTAAATAACACTCTTCACAAGCCAAAGTAGCCAAGCCAAATTATTATTCACCAAAGGATGATGGTTTCATTTATCAACTTAGAAAAGGGAGATGTCAGATTAAAATTCATGCAGGACAAGGATGGTTGACACACGAACACTCAAGAAGGTAAAACTTCCTACTTAGAAACTATGAAACCAACATCGGAGGGTTTGGTTTTGCAGTTTCATATCAACCTTACACAGGGTCACCATTTTGATTATGGACCTTGGTGCAGGAAAGGCAACACAGACCATTTTCATTTATTCAAACAGGCTTACCCCACTTAAGCACACCATAGCATAAAGTTGACCAACACTTCATATATACATGGTGAGCACAAGATTTTTAGTTAGGGAAAACCTATCAAGCCATAAAAAGTCTTTAGCATGGTGGTCCCCTCAAACTGATCAACACCTTGGAACGGAGCATGCAGATGTCCAAATGCACAATGTTAACAACAATTGGCTATGGAGAAGGGTGTTGGACATAAACCCTCTTTGACAAAAACATAACAAAAAGGGAGCTTGGGGGATTACTCAAGTTTCTTAATGTATATTTTGGTTTTAAGGGAATGACACCACAAGGCGGATAGAGCCACACAGTCATAACAAGAACAACACAACCTAAACAACCATAGGGATTTTTTATTTAGACAAAAGTAGAATAACCATGCGAAGTGGGAGAAACTATTAGTTTCCAAATCCAACCTGAATCTTCACTCAGGCTTAGTGATGTTATCTTGTTGCTAGTTGCCTTCGCAACACTCCTCAATTTTATTCTCTTCTCACCAGAACTCTGCTACTTCTCCTAGAGTTCAACGATATCTTTTGTCCTCCTAATATGCCCAACACATCTCTTTTTTTTTCCTTTTCTCATGGTCCTCCTCTCTGATAAACCTCATCAATCCTCCCATACCTATCTTATCCTTTCATTCATCTACTTAGTGGTTCCTACATGGATTCATCCTTCTTAACATCCCAAGCTTCCTACAGTAAGCTTCGTCATTAAGAAGATCTTACTCCAATGCCCACAAGGCTTCACATAAGATTTCAATCAAATATTTTGGAGGATTGCTTTTTAAAATCTAATATTTGCAATTATAATAAAGTTTATAATACAATTTTAAAATTATTTGAGCCGTTGGATCCATATTGTTTATTCACATAGTCTCTACTATAATGAATGCAGTCCAACATGCTCACTCACAAGGAGATACTCTTGTCATTATTTACTTTAATGAACTTCTTTTGTCATATGAAGTAAAATTCTTATTACATATAATATGATACTCTATTATCAAAATAATAGAACGCTTCTATTATTTAGAGAATGAGACTCAATTATTTTAAATAATTCTTTTGCTATTTATAAAATAAAATCCTAGTATCATTATTATTTATGAAATGAAGCTCTATTATAATTTTAAAATAACTATTTTATTCATAAAATAAATATAGGTTGAGACGTTTATTTTTTTTAACATCAATGCAGATAGCAGTGAAGTAAAATATAAAGTAAACATATGCAACATTTAAATAGGGAGTCTTTCCATCAACCTGATCACCTATCTTAGCCTCTAGAATTTATGATAGCTACTAAGCTATTAATGTGGGGCTCAAGGTGATTAGCTTGTTGATTATTATCCCTAAACCAATAATGCATGCCTATATGAAGGTATGTACCATGTTACTCTTGATATGCCTTATCATCACTTCCCCAACCTCAAGTACCCTTGCCTTTGGTGGATGACTCAACTTCTTCCATCTACGAGCATACCTGATCCTACACATTGGCAATTTGTTAGCTATATCATGTTCTTCAATATCAAATAACATCATATAGCTTCTTAATTGCACAAAATTAAGTATTAAAGCACCATAAAATTAATACATTGTTTTACATGTTACAAATCCCATCATGGAGATTCATGACATCCTCCCCCACTAGGACTAAATGTTGTCCTGGGTGTTTCCAGTTTTATACAACCACAAAATAAAAAAAAGCAAATTATTACATTTAAATTTTTTTAAAAAGAAGGGAAAATATTTTTACATATCCACCACTTTCTCCCAAGTGGAATTCCTTTCAGATAAATGATCCCACTAGACATTATGATGCAGGAGCATCCGGAGGTGGAAAAGCAATCTTGCATCACCCAAAAAAAATATTTTTTTCTTTAAGTGCCAAAGCTGTCGCGATATCGCGACACTTGTTGAGAAAGGGCGCCAAAGGGTCAAACTGTCACGATATCACGACGCTTTTTGAGAAAAGGGGCCAAGGCGCAAAATGGTCATGAAATCACGACATTTTCGAAGCAAAGCAGCCTGGATGCAAAATGGTCGCAAAATCATGACATTTTCAAAGCAAAGAAGCCAAGGCGCCAAATGGTCGCGAAATCGTGACATTTTCAAAGCAAAGAAGCCAAGGCACAAAATGGTCGCAAAATCATGACATTTTCAAAGCAAAGAAGCCAAGGTGCAAAATGGTCACGAAATCGTGACATTTTCGAAGCAATGGAGCCAAGGCGCAAAATGGTCGCAAAATCACGACACTTTCGGAGGCAAAGCTCTAAGGCGCAAAGTGGTCACGAAATCGTGACACTTTCAGAGGCAAAGCTCTAAGGCATGAAGTGGTCATGAAATCGTGACACTTTCGGAGGCAAAGCTCTAAGGCGCAAAGTGGTCACGAAATCGTGACACTTTTAGAGGCAAAGCTCTAAGGTGCAAAGTGGTCGCGAAATCATGACACTTTCGAAGGTAAGGCTCGAAGGCGCAAAGTGGTCGTGAAATCGTGACACTTTTGAAGGCAAGGCACGAAGGCGCAAAGTGGTCGTGAAATCGTGACACTTTCGAGGGCAAGGCTCGAAGGCACAAAGTGGTCATGAAATCGTGACACTTTCGAAGGCAAGGCACGAAGGCGCAAAGTGGTCATGAAATCGTGACACTTTCGAGGGCAAGGCTCGAAGGCGCAAAGTGGTCGTGAAATCATGACACTTTCGAAAGCAAGGTGACAGGGTGCAAAGTGGTCGTGAAATCGTGACACTTTTGGGGCAAATGCACTAAGGGGTAGAATAGTCACAAAATCGTGACATGTCACGGTTTCGCGACCCGAAGGAGAAAACAGAGGCTGAACGCCAAAACGTCACGATATCGTGACCGAAGAGGAGAGAGGGCGTAAGGAAGCAAACACGTCACAATATCAAGACAAAATGGTCATGACTCCAGACTAGCTAGTGATTACAAAGGCCATTGTATAAGGACACGTGGCATCAAATTACAGGTGGCCATAGAGCACTAGGCAGTTACAGAGGCCATTGCATAAGGGCACATGGTAGTAGATCACAGATGGCTATGGTGCATTCCTATGAATGATGACTCGGCGGGTGGATGGACAGGTGGCTGCAAGGCACTCCGCCATCCCATGCCATGATGATGAAAGATACCTGGCCACAACATGCATGCGGTGACAGAACACTCATGCGGGTGGTTACAGGGAATCCTGCATTCTGTGTAATGATGTTCTAAGGAGGGTTAGGTCTGTTATAAAAGGAATGCATACATTGTAAAAGGGGTTCTTGGCCATTTGAAGATAACTGTTGTATTTCCGAATTCGAAATCTCTGCTAATGAAATTTGTATGAATTTTTTCGTGTGTTATCTTAGTTCTGCTTCAAGTGGTATCAGAGCTAGAAGGTTCTGAGTGCGCAAACCGATCGTCGACCGTGAGGCAGTTTGTGCCAGGATTGTGGTTGTGGGTGTGAGGAAGTGAGCAGGATGCCTCCATGTAGGAACCATGGTGGTGTGAGGAATATGGGAGCAGAGGTTGATCTTAGAGCCTTGCAGAGGCAAGTTGAAGTCCTGTAGGAGGAAATCAGAAGAGGAATTGAGCCAAGAAGGGAGGAACCCAGTGAAGATGAAGTTTGGGAAGAAGAGGGTCCATCTGATGAAGAATAAGCATTGGATCCAGCAGAGGCTAGGCTATATAGGGCCATATCCCAGATCGGGAAGAAGCTGAAGTTTGATGTCTCCACTTATTCTGGGAATCTCAATCTCGAAGAGTTGATAGACTGGATCAACGACATGGAGTATTTCAAGTATGGAGAGATCTCAGACCCAAATCGGATTAGGTTCGCAAGAACAAATTTGAAAGGACATGCTAGCATCTGGTGGAAAGGAGTACAACTAGAGAGGAATAGGAGGGGGAAGGAAAAGATCACCAGGTGGGATAGGATGGTGGAGAAGTTGAAGAGGCAATTCATCCCCACGGATTATGAGTTGGATTTTCTGAGAAAGATGCAGAGTCTTAGACAGGCAAGTAAATCTGTCAAGGAGTATATGAAGGAGTTCTACCAGATCTCGATTAGAACCGACCATTCTGAGGCGAATAAGGAGAAAGTCGCACGATACATCAATGGATTGAGAACCAGCATTCAAGAAGAACTGGGTCTAGTTAGGATGAGCACGGTGGAGGATGCATACCAGTTTGCATTAAAAGTAGAAGAGAAACTGAATAAGAGATTTGATGGTAAGCAGAGAGGAACGGATCAAGGAGGAAGAGCTGGTGGGAGGACCAGTGGAGGAAGATACAAAGATCTAGGGAAGACTAGTGAAGCAAGCAGTAGCCAAAACCAAAAATAGGAGAAATAGGAGAATACCCAATGCCCACGCAATTAGAACAACAACTACCCAAGAGGAAGAGGTAGGCCTGGGTGAGGGTTTGGAAGAGGTGTCTTTCGAGGAACCTACTTCAACTACGGAGAAGAAGGACATCAGGAATACAACTTCCCGTAGCATCAAGAAAGGCCAAATCAAATACCTGAGGGTCAGGCCCAAGCTGCTGTAGTAGACAAAGGTGTAGAATCTGAGCACTCTAAGGAGGTAGAAAGAGGAGAAGCGATGGTCTTCAGAAGAGTTTTGTTGAATGAAGAAAAGAAGGCAGATCAGAGGAACAACCTATTTCAAACAAGATGCAAGTGCACAGGCAAGGTCTATAACATCATCATCGATAATGGAAGCACTAAAAACTTGGTCTCTGAGGAGATGGTTACGAAGTTGTAGCTGAAGAGAAGAAAACACCCGCATCCTTATTGGATTGCATGGTTATAAAAAGACCATAGGGTGCTGGTCAATGAGCAATGCTTGGTGAAGTTCAACATTGGAACTTACCGAGATGAGGTCTTATGTGACATCTTGCCTATGGATGCATGTCACCTGTTGCTTGGGAGACCATGGCAGTTTTATCGAAGTGTTGTGCATGACGGTCGAGCCAATACATATTCCTTGTCAAAAAATGGAGTTTGACATAAGTTGAAACCACTGAAGGAGGTGGATGAGAAGGTATGCAGTAGTGCATGAGTCTGTCTAGTGGATGGCAGAAGATTTTTAGATGGTCTGAAGCTAGATCATATGTGCTATGCAATAATCCCTAGGGTTAGGGAAGAAGAATGCAAGGAAACTCCAGTGGAAGTCATGGGGTTGTTAGAGGAGTTTCCAGATATCATTTCTGATAATGTTCCTGAAGGTTTATCGCTTGTTAGGAAGATCAGCCACTACATAGATTTAGTGCCTGGATCGAGCTTGCCGAACAAGGCTGCACATAGAATGACGCCTGTAGAAACTGAGTTAAACTGGCAGGTTCAAGATTTGCTAAAGAAGGGGTTGATTAGGGAGAGTCTTAGCCCATGTGCAGTACCTGTAGTACTAGCACCCAAGAAGTATGGGGAGTGGAGAATGTGCACAGACTCTCGGGCAATTAACAAGATCACAATCAAATATAGATTCCCACTGCCAAGGATGGATGATATCATGGACTGCTTGAGTGGAGTTGAGTACTTCATGAAGATTGACCTGAAAAGTGGTTACCATCAGATCCGCATTAGAGAAGGGGATGAGTGGAAGACAGCCTTTAAAACTAGATAGGGGCTGTATGAGTGGTTGGTCATGCCATTTGGGCTAACCAATGCACCGAGTACCTTCATGCGGTTAATGAATGAAGTCTTGAAGGAATTTCTAGGCAAATTTGTTATTGTCTACTTGGACAATATCCTGATTTTTAGCAAAACCTTGGAGGAGCACCTGATGCACATCAAGAGGGTTTTTGAGAAACTACGGGAGGAGCAGCTGCTGATAAATCTAAAGAAGTGTAACTTCATGAAGAGGAAGCTAGTATACCTGGGATTTGTTATCTCAATCGATGGTCTCAAAATGGACCCCGAGAAGGTGAGGGCTATCATAGAATGGTCTGCTCCAAGAAGCGTGACTGAGGTGAGATCATTTCATGGTCTGGCCAGTTTCTACAGAAAGTTCATTAAAAACTTTAGTAGTATTTGTGCATCCCTTATGGAGACAATGAGATGGAACAAGAAGGAATTCAAGTGGACAGCTGGGGCAGACAAAATCTTTGCTATGCTGAAGAAGAAGGTCACAGAGCAACCTGTCTTAGCACTTCCAAATTTTAACAAGGTGTTTCAGGTAGACTTTGATGCGAGCGGTAGTGCCATAGGGGCCGTATTGAGCCAAGAGGGTAAGCCTGTTGCTTATTTTAGTGAGAAGCTCAACGACGCCAGGAAGAAGTATTCGGTATATGATCAGGAGTTCTATGCCATAGTTCGGGCTCTGAAGAAATGGAGGCATTATTTGTTGCCAAAGGAGTTTGTTCTATATATTGATCATCAAGCACTGCAGTATATTAACAGTCAAGGGAAATTGAATCAGAGGCACCTGAAATGGGTGGAGTTCCTACAGAGCTACACCTTTGTGCTGAAGCACTGGAGCGGGAGGAGTTGTAGATGCCTTGAGTAGGAGGCAATGTTTATTGATGGAGATGAAGGTGGAGGTTATAGGGTTTTCTGAACTCAAGAGTTTATACCCTGTAGACCCCGACTTCGCAGAAGCTTGGAAAGCCTGCACTGCGCCTGTTACATTGGACAGGACTAAGTGGTTGAATTTTCTAATTCAAGATGGAATGTTGTTCAGGGTGAACCAATTATGCATCTCGAGGAGCTCAATGAGGGAGAATCTCATCAAGGAAAAGCACAGTAGAGGTTTAGCTGGACACTTTGGTCAAGACAAGACCATCTCTCTTGTTAGTGAAAACTACTAATGGCTGCAATTGCAACAAGATGTGGCAAAATTCGTGCAAAGTTGTCGGATATGCCAGATGGCAAAAGGTGTGAGGAAGCCTACGGGTTTATATCAACCACTACCTATACCTGAAAGGCCATGGGAGGATATTAGCATGGATTTTATTCTTGGTTTACCCAGGACGCAGAGGGGACACGACTCCATATTTGTGGTAGTGGACAGGTTTTCAAAAATGGCTCATTTTATTCCCTGCCAGAAGATTAGCGATGCGGTCCATGTGGCTGGTTTATTCTTCAAGGAATTGGTATGCCTTCATGGGCTTCCAAGGAGCATTGTGTCGGATAGGGATACCAAGTTTGTAGGGTATTTCTGGCGGACCCTATGGAAGAAACTGAAGATGGATCTAAAATTTAGTTCTACGTACCACCCCCAAATAGATGGCCAAATAGAGGTGGTAAATTGGAGCTTGGGAAATCTACTGAGATGCTTGGTTGGAGACAAGCCCAAGGGATGGGATTTAGTTCTACTGCAGGTAGAATTTGCTTACAACAGCTCTGTCAATAGAAGTACCAATAAATCACCATTCCAGATAATCTATGGGAGCAGCCCAAGAAATGCTTCAGAGTTGAGAAGGATGGATACAAGAGAAAAATGTAGTGCTAAAGCTGAAGACTTTGTCGAACACCTGAAGGGAGTGCATGAGGAGGTGACAAGGCACATTGCCAAGATGAATGCTCAGTATAAGGCCAGGGCAGACTAGAAATGCCAGGTTAAGGAGTTTGAAGTAGGAGATTCTATCATGGCCCATCTAAGTAAAGAGAGGTTTCTTGCCAAGACCTATAACAAGCTAAAAATGAAGAAGTTTGGGCCATGCAAGATCATTGGAAAATGGGATTCGGGTAATGCATATGAGGTGGAGTTTCCGAGTGAACTTAACATCTCACCGGTTTTTAACATTTCAGATTTGGTCAAGTTTCATGAAGGAGATAGCAGTGCAACACCAAGCCCAAATTTGTGGAGCATTCCCGTGGTTACTCCAGTCACAGATGATATAGACTTGAAGTAGAACTAAGATAACACACAGAAAAATTCATGAAAATTTCATTAGCAGAGGTTTCAAATTTGAAAATACAACAGTTATCTAAAGATCATGACTTATACTGAGAGAGGGGGGTGAACAGTATAAGACTAAACCATTTAATAATTTTAATTTCAGATAGCAGTGGCATCAACATAACATTAAACAAGATAGAAAGCATTACACATAAAAGACCCATTTTAACGTGGTTCACCCAAGGTGGGTTACTCCACGGATAAAACTTTCCTCTAAAAATTATATCAAAACCTCTGGGAATCCTTCTCGATTACAAAGTTTATGAGCCTCAGCTCAAAAGAGACACCTTCCCCTAATTCTGCTTTGCTAGTGATCCTCTAAAAGACCTCTACCTCCTCTACCCTTAGCAAGTGGAATTCTGTCCATAGAAGACACCTGTCTTCCCTGCTCTGGCTGGAGATCTTTGTCCTCAAATCTGTTACTGCAAAGCTGGTCCTCTTTTCTATACCAAACACAGTCCTTCGGTCTAGCACAATTGTCCTCTTCCTCTGTTCCTTTCTGCACTTGGTTGAAAACAACTTTTCACTGCCTATGCAGCTACAGCAGCACAGTCTTCTCAAATTACAGTAGCACTTGATCACCGTTTGTCCTTCATAACTATTCACAATTACAGCAGCATCTACTTCATGCACTTTGCTTTCTTTTACATAGACTGCATGAACACAGTCGCAATCATAGCTGTTCTTAGATGAAATTACACCCTTTTCATGATCTTTGCAAACACTGTAGCATTTGAATGCACAAAAACTTATGCACCTATGTACAACCACCACATCATATTTTTTGCACAGTCTTCTTATGACCAGCAGCAAATTCTTTGATACTTAGAAGATTCAATGAAATCCACTCTAATGCTGTAGTCAAACTTTGCTCTCTGCTTTTTCGATGATCGAACCTCACTAGTCGCACTAACTTTGCGAACGCCTCTCTACGAATGCACACTTTGATCGATTACTCAAAATTTCTCAAACAGTCTTCCTTTAATACTCACAATCTTTAAGATGAAATCTTGTTCTTTAGTCGGCTGTTCAATCTCGAAACACGTCGGCTGTAAAACCTTACACTTTTTTGATAGAGGTTAACTTCGTCGGCTTTAACCGCCTCTGCTATTCTATAGCTATTCTTGTGCAAAACTCAAACATGCAACGATATCGCTATGCCTTTAACTACCGTACACCTTCTTTGGTTTGTTGTCACGAAATCACGACACTACAGCCTTTGCTGACATCATCATAAATCTTGTCGTGAAATCACGACGCTCTAGACTTCAAAGCCTTCTTCTCTGCTATTGTCATGAAATCGCGACACCTTTGCCTCTTGCTGATGTCATCATAATTCTTGTCATGAAATCACGACACTCTAGACTTCAAAGCCTTCTTCTCTACTACTGTCATGAAATCGTGACACCTTTGCCTCTTGCTGATGTCATCATGATTCTTGTCACGAAATCACGATGCTCTGGACTTCAAAGTCTTCTTCTCCACTACTATCACGAAATCATGACACCTTTGCCTTTTGCTGACGTCATCAGCAACTCTGTCATGAAATCACGACACCTCTTGCTTCTTCATCCTTTTCTTGGTTTGCACTAGAAAAAATGAAACATGTCATGAAATCGCTACGCTTTTGCTGCCTTAAGCTCTTTCTTGCCAACTGCTCATGAAACTGGAACATGTCACGAAATCGTGACGCTTTTTCCAACTGCAAGCTGCCAACTCAACCTGTCATGAAATCGTGACACTTTCTGCATCCGTACAACTTCTTCGAAACTTGTCGTGAAATTGCGATACTTCCTACAACTCAACACTGCCAACTCAACTTGTCACGAAATCATGACAGTTTTTGCATCCGTACAACTTCTTCGAAACTTGTCATGAAATCGTGACAGTTTTTCCCATTCTGCCTCTGCCTTCCTGCATGTCATGAATTCGTGACACTTTTTCCCACTTTGCCTCTGCCTTCCTGCATGTCACGAAATCGCAACAGTTTTGGCCAAACTTTCTCTCTCCTCAAACATGTCACGAAATCGCGATAGTTTTTCCAGTAGCCTGCAAAATTTTTCTAACTTATATTTTTTTGGATTTTTGGCAACTGGGCTACTCTGATTTTCTTGGAGACTTACTGACCAGCTGAAACCTTCATCAAAACACATCCTTAGAATTAAAAAAAAATTGCTCCAAGAACTCCTTGACATCAAAAACAACAACTACCAATAGCTCCTTGACATCAATGACAACAATTAAACTTAGGCAAAGGCAATGTACTTAAGATACCCAAAATTGCCAACAATCTCCCCCTTTGTCATTGATGGCAACCCTTAATTAAAAACACATCTTTCAAGAGCCAAAACTAAAATCAATCTCTTCAAGTTTTGCTCCCCCTGACTTGAAGCTTTCCTCTTCACTTGAAAACACTCCCCCTTACTTAAATCTCTCCCCCTTTGTCATCAATGGCAAAGGATCTCCTTTGGGGCTTGGGACTAAGAATGAGCCTCTTAGCTTAGTCCCTCCCCCACCTCCTGATGAGGTGACTAACCTTGAGGTAAAAGTATAACTCACAATTTCTCCCTTAGATACTCAAACGTATCTCTTGGAAGGGGTTTGGTGAAGATATCTGCAATTTGCTCTTTAGTAGGTACATATTCTAGCTTGACCTGCTTCTCTTGCACTTTTTCCATTAAAATTTGATATTTGATAGAAATGTGCTTCGTCCTTGAGTGCATTACTGGATTTTTAGAAATACTTATGGCACTTGAATTATCACAAATAATAGGGATCGTTTGTTCATGCTTGACTTTGAAATCCTCCAGAGTTGTTTTCATCCATAAAACCTAAGTGCACCCAGCCACTGGTGCTATGTATTCTGCTTCTACTGTAGATAAGGAAACATAAGGTTGTTTCTTACTCAGCCAAGAAACCAGACTCTTTCCCAGAAAGAATGCTCCACCACTAGTGCTTTTTCTATCATCAATACCGCCTGCCCAATCTGCATCTCGTATAGGTCGTGAGGGTGAAATCATCGTCTTTGGGATACCAAAGCCCAAAATCCACAGTGCCCTTTAAATATCTGAATATCCTCTTGACTTTTATAACATGAGATTATTTTGGAGCTGCTCGAAATCTTGCTACTAATCCAACGGCCTGCATGATATCTGGTCTGGTAGCTGTAATATATAGTAAACTGCCAATCATAGATCTGTTCAATTTCTGATCTACTGCTAGAGATTTATCATCCTTACTCATATTACACCCTGTAATCATTAGAGTACATACAGGTTTACTATCCATCATCCCAAATTTTTTTAACATCTCTTTGATATAATTTTCTTGAGAGAGAAATATACCATTTTTTGATTGCGCAATCTGCAGTCCTAAAAAGAATGACAGCTCTCCAATCATAGACATCTCAAATTCCTTTTGCATGGTGTTAGCAAAAATTTTGCACATCTGAGTATTATTTCCTCTAAAAATAATGTCATAGACATAAACAACTACGATAATTATATCATCACCTTTATTCTTAATGTACAAGTTGCAATCTGCCATGCCTTTCCTGAACCCTTGTTCATAAATATACCCGTCAAGTCTTGAGTACCAAGCCCTGGGTGCTTGCTTTAACCCGTACAATGCCTTTTTCAATTTACACACATAGTCTGGTTGTTCTGAAAGAGACGCACCTTCTGGCTGTTCTATATAGACTTCTTCATCCAAAACCCCATTTAGAAATGCAGACTTTACATCCATTTGAAACACTTTGAAATATTTGAAACTAGACAGGGCCAAAAACATTATGATTGCTTCAAGACATGCAACAGGCACAAATGTCTCTTCGAAATCAAAACCTTCGACTTGAGCATATCCTTTACAGACTAACTTGGCTTTGTTCCTGACAATCTTTCCATCCTCATTAAGTTTATTTCTAAAAACCCATTTTGTGCCAATGACATTTTTGTTCTTAGGTCTTGGAACCAAATCCCAGGTTTCACTTTTTTCTATTTTATTTAGCTCTTCATCCATTGCTTTTACCCAAAAATCATCTGTACATGCTTCACTAATTTTTTTTGGCTCAATCTGAGATAACAATGAAACATTAGCAGATTCATGTGAAGGAATGACTCTTCTTCTTATTTTCTTGCTATTTGGATCACCAATGATCAAGTCTTTGGGATGATGTTTCTGAACATACCGTGAAGGAGTTTTGGGAAGTAGTTGTTGTCTATCCTCTTCTTCATTTGACACTTCTCTGAATTCTTCTTAACAGATTTCATCACTGAGTTCCTTGACTGGTTCTCTTATCCCTGTATTTTCATATATTGTTACATTTATGCTTTCTACAATTGTATGAGTTCTTTTGTTGAAGCATATGTAGGCCTTACTTTTGCTGGAATATCCAAGAAAAATTTCCTCATCACATCTAGGATCAAACTTACCCGGATTTTGATCTTCCCTTCTGATGAAGCACTTACTTCCGAACACTTTGAAGTGTTTAACTGTAGCTGGTCTTCCTTTCCATAGCTCATAGGGAGTTTTATGATGATTGACTCTGAGTTGAGCCTTGGTAATGATGTGAACTGCTTTATTTACTGCTTCTCTCCAAAAACCATCTAAAAGATTTGACTCATTTAACATTGCTCTAGCCATATTTTCAACAGTTTTGTTTTTTCTTTCAACTACTCCATTTTGTTGAGGAGTTCTTGCTGCTGAATATTCTATTTTGATTCCGTGTTGCTCATAGTATTCCATAAATTCATTTGAAGTGAACTCTCCTCCTCTATCTGATCTTAAGAATTTTATTCTCTTGTCAGTCTCATTTTCAATCATTTCTTTAAAAGCTTTAAATTTTTCAAAAGCTTCAAATTTTTCTTTGAGAAAAGTAACCCAAGTCATTTTTGAGTAATCATCTATAAACATCATGAAATAGTTATCTCCCTGAATGCTTTGAGTTCTGGTGGGGCCACATAAATCAGTATGAATAAGATCCAAGGGTTTGGAAGATGTATACCCTTTCGATTTGAAACTGGTTCTGGTCTGTTTACCATGTTGACAAGGACCGCAAATGATGTTTTGGGGCCTTTTTATTCTAGGCAAGTCTCTAACTGCTTCCTTGTTACTAATATTGACCAGATTATCAAAAATCAAATGTCCCAATCTTTTATGCCACAACCAACTCTCATCTTCTTGAGTTAGAAAGCATTTTTCTCTTTTTATCTCACTCAGCATGTAAAGATTGTTTGGAGTCCTTGTAGCCCTAGCAATAAGTTTTCCATTTAATTGTTTACTTATCTCACATCTATCTGAAAAGAAAGATACTATGTGCCCTTGATCACAAAGTTGACTCACACTAAGCAAATTATGTCTTAGCCCTTCTACATAAAGCACATTTTCTGTTTTGGATTTCCCATCCAAACTAAGAGACCCTTTACCATAGATCTTTGCGGACTTGTTATCTCCAAAACTGACTGTTCCTCTGTTTGCTTTTTTTAAAGACAATTTTTTTTCTTTTTCTCCAGTCATATGTTTTGAACAGCCACTATCAAGATACCATTTTTCTACTTTATCTTGAGCATGAAAAGCAGTTTGAACTATCATTGACTTAGATATTATCTCATTCCTCCTTTTTGAGAACTCAAAACTAAATTTATCCAAATTGCACATCCTTGCTATATGCCCAAAATTCTTGCACTTGTAACACATGATTATTTTATTCATAAGAGGTGCAAATGAGTTAACATTTTCCTTACTACGACTCTTCAGAGATTTATTGCAATGCATAGCTATGTGACCAAATTTTTTACAGGAAAAACAATATCCATGGAAGGTATTATGTAACCTATTTTGATGCCCTGGAAGTTTGTTCTTCTTGCGATCAACTGAAATCCATTGCTCTTCAGAATGAAGATTGTCTTTGCTTGAAGATCCTATTTCATGTAAGGTGATACCATCCATCTTTTCATATGGAAAAATCTGTCTGAGAGATGATTGTTCTAACTTCACTCTAAGAGACATAATCTCTCCTTCTAGTTTCTCACAATCAACCACCTTTCCTTTTAGAACCTCTGTTAGAACTTGTTCAATCCTCTTCCATTCTTCAGCTAGAATTTTGAAATCTATAACACATTGAGCCAATTCTGATCTTGCTATCTCTTTTTCTTGGTAATGCTGCTTAAGGACATAATTATCTTCCCTGAGTTTCTCAAGCTTTCGTAAGGCCAAGAAGAATTCATTCTTGAGATCAAATTCAACCTTTTCTGAATTTATATGTTCCTCCGTTAGATCCTTCTCCAAGCTGTTAGGCTTTTTCTGGAGAGACCTGCTCTGATACCAATTGAAGAACATGAACTTATACTGAGAGGGGGGGGTGAACAGTATAAGACTAAACCATTTAATAATTTTAATTTTAGATAGCAGTGGCATCAACATAACATTAAACAAGACAGAAAGCATTACACATAAAAGACCCATTTTAACGTGGTTCACCCAAGGTGGGTTACTCCACGGATAAAAATTTCCTCTAAAAATTATATCAAAACCTCTGGGAATCCTTCTCGATTACAAAGTTTATGAGCCTCAGCTCAAAGGAGACACCTTCCCCTAATTCTGATTTGCTAGTGATCCTGTAGAAGACCTCTACCTCCTCTACCCTTAACAAGTGGAATTCTGTCCACAAAAGACACCTGTCTTCCATGCTCTGGCTAGAGATATCTGTCCTCAACTCTGTTACTGCAAAGCTGGTCCTCTTTTCTGTACCAAAAATAGTACTTCGATCTAGCACAATTGTCCTCTTCCTCTGTTCCTTTCTGCACTTGGTTGAAAACAACTTTTCACTGCCTGTGCAACTACAATAGCACAGTCTTCTCAAATTACAGTAGCACTTGATCACCGTTTGTCCTTCACAACTGTTTGCAATTACAGTAGCATATACTTCGTGCACTTTTCTTTCTTTTACATAGACTGTGTGAACACAGTCACAATCACAGCTTTTTTTAGATCAAATTCCACCCTTTTCATGATCTTCGCAAACACTACAACATTTGAACGCACAACAACTTATGCGCCTATGTACAACCACCACATCATATTTTTTGCACAGTCTTCTTATGACCAGTAGCACATTCTTTGATACTTAGAAGATTCAACGAAATCCACTCTAATGCTGTAGTCAAACTTCGCTCTCTATTTTTTCGATGATCGAACCTCACTAGTCGAACTAACTTTGCGAACGCCTCTCTACGAATGCACACTTCGATCGATTACTCAAAATTGCTCAAACAGTCTTCCTTTAATACTCACAATCTTTAAGATGAAATCTTGTTCTTTAGTCGACTGTTCAATCTCCAAACACGTCGGCTGTAAAACCTTACACTTTGTCGATAGAGGTTAACTTCGTTGGCTTTAACCGCCTCTGCTGTTCTGTAGTTGTTCTCGCGCAAAACTCAAACATGTCACGATATCGCTATGCCTTTGACTACTGTACACCTTCTTTGGTTTGTTGTCATGACACTACAGCCTTTGCTGATGTCATCATAAATCTTGTCGCAAAATCGTGATGCTCTAGACTTCAAAGCCTTCTTCTCTGCTGTTGTCATGAAATCGTGACACCTTTGCCTCTTGCTGACGTCATCATGATTCTTGTCATGAAATCATGACACCTTTGACTTTTTTTGACGTCATCAGCAACTCTATCATGAGATCATGACACCTCTTGCTTCTTCATCCTTTTCTTGGTTTGCACTAGCAAAAATGAAACATGTCACGAAATCGCTATGCTTTTGCTGCCTTAAGCTCTTTCTTGCCAACTGCTCGTGAAACTGGAACATGTCACGAAATCACGATGCTTTTGCCAACTGCAAGCTGCCAACTCAACCTATCATGAAATCGTGACACTTTCTACATCCGTACAACTTCTTTGAAACTTGTCACAAAATTGTGACACTTCGTACAACTCAACACTGCCAACTCAACTTGTCGTGAAATTACGATAGTTTTTGCATCCGTACAACTTCTTCGAAACTTGTCATGAAATCATGACAGTTTTGCCCGTTCTGCCTCTGCCTTCTTGCATGTCACAAAATCATGACACTTTTGCCTGCTTTGCCTCTGCCTTCCTGCATGTCATGCAATCACGATAGTTTTGGCCAAACTTTCTCTCTCCTCAAACATGTCGTGAAATCACGATAGTTTTTCCAGCAGCCTGCAAACTTTGTATAACTTATCTTTTTTTGGATTTTTGGCAACTGGGCTACTCTGATTTTCTTGGAGACTTAATGACTAGCTGAAACCTTCATCAAAACACATCCTTAGACTTAAAAACAAATTTCTCCAAGAACTCCTTGACATAAAAAACAACAACTACCAATAGCTCCTTGACATCAATGACAACAATTAAACTTAGGCAAAGGCAATGTACTCAAGATACCCAAAATTGCCAACATTATCTTCAAATGGCCAAGAACCCCTTTTACAATGTATGCATTCCTTTTATAATAGACCCGACCCCCCTTCGAACATCATTACATAGAATGCGGGATTCCCTGTAACCGCCCGCATGAGTGTTCTGTCGTCGCATGCATGTTGTGGCCAGGTATCTTTCATCATCATGGCATGGGATGGCAGAGTTCCCTACAGCCGCCTGTCCATCCACCCGTCGAGTCATCATTCATAGGAATGCGCCATAGCCATCTGTGATCTACTACCACGTGCCCTTCTGCAATGGCCTCTGTAACCACCTAGTGATCTATGGCCACCTGTAATTTGATGCCATGTGTCCTTCTGTAATGGCCTCTACAATCATCGGTTGGTCTGGAGTCGTGAGCATTTTGTCGTGATATCACGACGTGTTTGCTTCCTTACACCCTATCTCCTCTTCGGTTGTGATATCACGATGTTTTGGCATTTGGCCTCGGTTTTCTCCTTTGGGCCGTGACATGTCGCAATTTCACGACCATTCTACGCCTTGGTGCCTTTGCCCCAAAAGTGTCACGATTTCGTGACCACTTTGCACCCTGTCACCTTGCTTCCGAAAGTGTCACGATTTCGTGACCACTTTGTGCCTTCGAGCCTTGCCCTCGAAAGTGTCACGATTTCATGACCACTTTGCACCTTCGTGCCTTGCCTTCGAAAGTGTCATGATTTCGTGACCACTTGCGCCTTCGAGCCTTGCCCTCGAAAGTGTCATGATTTCATGACCACTTTGCGCCTTCATGCCTTGCCTTCGAAAGTGTCATGATTTCATGACCACTTTGCGCCTTCGAGCCTTACCTTCAAAAGTGTCACAATTTTGTGACCACTTTGTGCCTTAGAGCTTTGCCTCCGAAAGTGTCACGATTTCGCGACCACTTTGCGCCTTAGAGCTTTGCCTCAGAAAGTGTCGCGATTTCGCGACCACTTCGTGCCTTAGAGTTTTGCCTCTGAAAGTGTCACGATTTTGCGACCACTTTGCGCCTTAGAGATTTGCCTTCGAAAGTGTCACGATTTTGCGACCATTTTGTGCCTTGGCTCCATTGCTTCGAAAATGTCACGATTTCACGACCATTTTGTGCCTTGGCTTCTTTGCTTTGAAAATGTCATGATTTCACGACCATTTTGTGCCTTGGCTTCTTTGCTTTGAAAATGTCACGATTTCACGACCATTTGATGCCTTGGCTTCTTTGCTTTGAAAATGTCGCGATATCGCGACCATTTTGCGTCCAGGATGCTTTTCTTCGAAAATGTCATGATTTCGTGACCATTTTGTGCCTTGGCCCTTTTTCTCAAAAAGCATCACGATATTGCGACAGTTTGACCCTTTTGCGCCCTTTCTCAACAAGTGTCGCGATATCGCGACAGCTTTGGAACTTAGAGAAAAAAATATTTTTTTTGGGTGATGCAAGATTGCTTTTCCACCTCCGGATGCTCTTGCATCACATTACTCAAGAGTTTGATTTTGCATAGTCTTAGAATAGACCTCAAGAATATCTACTAGCATTACTTCAATTATGTCTAGATTTGCCATCTATAAATTGAAACATCCCACACATGTTCAGGGTCAGCAATATATTCCCTAAGCAAATATATGTGGAAAGTGTCAAGGATTTTTTATAGATTAGGAGGTAAAGCAAGTTGATATGCAACCCGACTGATCTTTTTAATAATCTCAAAGGGTCCTACAAATCATGGATCCAAATTTTTGGACTTTATTACACTTTTCAATGGTTTTACCCTTAGGAATACTTTGTCTCCCATCGATTACTCCATTGGAATTCTCTTTAAATCAACATAACTCTTCTACCTATTAGCAGTCACTTTGAGTCTTTGCCTAATTACCTTCAATTGATCTTCCATTTATTTGACCATTTTTGGTCCAATCACAACTCTATCCTCTAGGTTATCCCATGACAGTGGCATCCTACACTTTCACCCATACAAGGCATCAAGAGGTAGCATTCCTAGATATGAGTGATGCTCATTATTGTAGGTGAACTATAACATAGGTAGATAGTCTTCCCAGTGAGACTTATGATCCATGTAGTAAATGTGATGTCTATATTCTAGTACTTGGTTTACCTACTTTTTTCAACCATCTATCTCAGGGTGGTATGCCAAAATCATGTTCAAATTTGTACCTATTTCTTGATGAAGGGCTTTCCAAAACTTAGAAGTGAACTTGGAATCCCTATCTAAGATGATTACCTTATGAAATCCATGTAATCAGAAAAATTCCTTGAAAAATCTATTAGCCACTACTTGAGCATCGTCATTAGTGCTCCTAGGTATAAAATATGTAACCTTAGTCAATTTTTTGACAACTACTAGGATTGCATCATGTTGGTACCTAGTATTAGGTAAACCTACTATAAAATCCATAGATATGACTTACCATTTCTATGTATGTATACTATGTAGATACAACTATCCTGCAAGACGCTTGTATTCTACCTTAATCTTCTAAAATTTAAGGCATCGAGCCATAGCATTTGTGGTATCCTTCTTCATTCTTACCCAAAAGAATGTTCTTCTTATGTTTTCCCTCATTTTAGTCCCTTCGAGGTGAGTCGAATAAGGATATCTATGGACTTATTGCATTATTTTCTTTCTTAAATCACTTAATTTTGCTATGATAATTCTACCTTTGTAGCACAAAAGGTCACCTATCATTCCAAACTCCTTATTGCCTTTAGGGTTTCTATCTATTCTAGTTCAAATTTCTTGGAAATATTTGTCTCAATATTGCTCTTGTCTCACTTGATCCATGAGATTTATGTGACTCCTACTTATGGTTGTTATGTGTCTCCTTCTACTCAAGGAATCAACAAAATTATTCTCCTTTCCCTTTATGTACTCAATTTAAAAGTCATACTCAGTGAGAAACTTGATCCACATTCTTTGTCTCTCATTGAGTATCAGTTGGGTAAATATGTACCTTAGAATTTGATGGTCAGATTTTAATTTGAAAGGTCTCCCAACCAGATAATGATACCAAACCTTTAGGGCATGCACTATAGTGGCTAGCTCTAAATAATGAGTAGCATAGTTAACTTCATGCTTTCTAAGCTTTCTCGAAGTATAAGCTACTACTGAATTTTCTTGCATGAGTGTTCCTCCTAACCCTTCTAGTGATGCATCAATGCATACATAAAAATCTCCTTGAGGAAATGGAATATTTAATATTAGTGTGGTAGTGAGCTTCTGCTTTAGCAATGCAAAGGTAGTTTCACACTTTTACATCCATTTAAATTCCTTCCCTTTCTTTTGAAGGTTAGTTATTACCACAACAATATTTGAGAAATATTTTATATAACGTCTATAGTAGCCTGTTAACCCCATAAAGCTTTTTACTCCAGTAATATTAGTAGGGGTGGCCAATTTAATATGGCTTCGATATTTTATAGATCCATAATAATTCTCTCTATTGATATGATATGCCCTAAATATCACACCTCTGAAACATAGAAATTGCTCCTGGACAGATTTTTGTAGAGTTAATTTTATCTCAGTAACTTTAACATGATCTTGAAATATTTATCGTGCTCTTACTTGTTTTGAGAGTATATTAGGATATCATCAAGAAATATAAGGAAAAACTAGTCCAAATGCTTTCTGAACACATTATTCAATAAATTCATGAATGTGGTTGGACTGTTAGTTAGTCCAAATGGTAGGACTATAAAACTGTAGTGTCCATACCTAGTCTTAAATGTTGTCTTATGAGTATCCTCCTCACGTATTCTTAACTGGTGATATCTTGGTCTCAGATTGATCTTAGTAAACACTATGGTATCCCTCAATTGATTGAATAAATCTTCAATCCTAGGTAGGAGATATCAGTTCTTGATTGTAGCTTTATTCAACATCCTGTAGTCAATACACAATCTTAAAGAGTCGTCTTTATTTTTTTAAATAAAACTAATGTACCCCAAGGTGACACTCTTGGTTTATCAACCCCTTTTCTAATAACCCTTGCAATTGTACATTTAATTATTTCATATCTATAGATTTCATCCTATATAGATATATATGAACTGGTTTTTCTCCTAGCATAAGATCAATAGTGAAATCAAATTCCCACATAGGAGAGAGTCCAAGTAAATCCTCAAGAAATACATCCTTGAAATCCTACATATTTGGGTATATTTCCAAAACCTCTTTATTTTTGTCTTCTCGAACTTAATTTATCTTAATTACATATACTATCCCTCCTTTCCTGAGGGCTTTCTTTAATTGCATAGCTAACAACATCTGGGGTTTAAATACCCCCTACTTGCTATGAATTTGTAGTATTTCCTTACCTCCTTCATATTATTTAATCCATATATCCTAGAAATTGATTACGGCTTTATGGAGCTATAACCAATCCATCCCTAGGATCACATTCAAGGCATAAAGTGGAGCTAAATGTAAGAAACCTTCCATGGTTCCACTATCTAAAGCAATTTCTATAATAGGGAAACACTGGTTTATAGAGTAGGTTTGTCTAGAACCATACTCGACATTCCATCCATGAACCAAATATCCTATAATTTTTAGTATATTTTTTTCTTTCTAGAAATGAATCTATCATTTGCCCCACTATCAATTAAAATATTCACTTGCTGATCGAATAACTTACCTTTTATAATCAATAGGGTGGTTTACCCCTCAATATTCTAACTCCCAGTTGCAGCATAGATCTGGTGTGTAGGTTATTTTCCTTTAGCATCAGATGCACTTGGCCCCAGTCTGTATGGGTGCTGATTAGAAAAATAATGACCTCTACAATGGTAACACCCATTCTTAGGCCATTGCCGATTTTTCAATTTATGATCCTCTCCTTTTATTGTTGGAAATAAAGCTTACGATTTTTTTGTTTGAGGCTTAGCATTATTGTGGTTATTACCTTTATTATAAAAGTTCTTTTTTAACTTCTTCTAGTTTCTATTATATTTATTCTTAGAATTTTTATGTTTTTTAGCCTTTTGATCTTGTTCAAACTCCAATTTTACAAGCCCATTACTATTCCCATTCTTTAGTTCTTGTCGATCTTGCTTAGAAAAAGTGTCATATTTGTAATGGAAGTGTGACTCTGCTTTCTTTGCAAGGTCATACACATTTTGGAACGACTTAGGCTTCTGCATATCTACATCATGCTCTATCCTAGATTGCAATCCTTGAGTAAACTTATGAACCTATACTTTCTCATTATATGTAGGTACATACTTCAACAAATTTACTAGAATTTTGTAGTATACCTCCACCAACTTGGTTCCCTACCTTAAACTAGCAAACTCCTCAAATTTCAGGGCATAGAAATATTTTGTAATGAACCTCTTTTTAAATATGACTATAAATTCCTTCCATGGAATGTCTATTAGTTCAATCTTATTTTCCTCATAATAAGTTTCCCACTAGTCTAGGGTAGCCCCTTCAAGGTAGATTGTAGCCCAAAAATTTTGGGTCCTTAGAGAATACCCATTTACCACGAAGTAAACTTCCAATTCCATTAACCAAGCCTTAAATGCATCACATTATCCTTCTCCATAAAAATTGGAGATACATACATTATTTAGGTCTCTTACCATTTCTTTTTCTAGGAGGGCTCTAGCTTGTAACTGTTTCACAGTCAATTCCTCAGCTTGGTTAAATTTTGAACCTCTAGCTTATGAATTTTGATTTCCAATGGTTTCTAACACTTGTCTCATATGATCTTGCATGATGGTAACTATAGTAGTAAGATCCTCCATTCCCCATTGGAATTTTCTAGATCCTTATTCTGGATCTCTTCTTTGACATTACTTTGTCGAGTTTACCTAGGTGTAGACCTCTCTCTTCTAGCCTTAGGTGGCATCTTGACCTAGTTTCAACCAATAAAAGGATTAGGTTATAGATTTATCTTAAACCGTACCACTAATTTAAGCCATAATACATAGTTATTCTTACCAAAACATCAATAACTTAACTAGGATAACATTTCAATATTATGATGTATCATTAATATCAAAGCCTATACTGAGGTATCGTAACATTCATCCACTCTTGGGATCAATTACCATTAGATTCTATTAAACAAAGATTCTAGGTCATATTAGCTTTATATTAAACTTAAGCAAGCCTTCATTGGAGATATATAAATCTATTTTAGCAAATAATAAGCTCTATGTCCTTGTACCTAGATCTCTGATACCAAATATAATGACCCTAAAAATAAGAAACAAGAAAACACATAGAAAGAGAAAGAATTTTTTTTGACTAAGGAGAGGGATTAATAAACCCCTAACCAAAATTATATTAAAATTAATGTTTATATATTCTATAATTTTCTTAAGAACTACACCTCACAAGATTTTCCTCACACAAGTCCATTCTACATAATCATATCTCATGTTATGCACATAATTCCATCCATCTCATAAATCCTTGATGAGCTAGACTTATCACCTTCAATAATTAGGTGTACACACATCTCCATACTCTATGTAAGCCATTATATGTAGGTATGCTACGTGTACTATGATTTAAGCTATCAATCTTGTCTTTCTACAAGCTATCTTAACTCAGGTATGATCTTCCATAAACCTAGTTACCATTCTCCATAAGGGGTCGTAATCCTTTAGGTCCATTATGTTCGCAATAAGGGGGTCTCAAGCCCTTACGTTATCCTCTAAGTTCACCCTAGAACTTACTACTAAATTCCATAAAAGGTTACTCAATCATGAAAATAAAATATAGATATAGATACTAAATCTAACAAATATAACTCATCAAACATGCAAAAGGTAACTAGAAATATAGAGCAATATTTAAATAATATACATAAACTAGAAAATATTTAGGTACATTCATAATGAATCAAATAGAATATAAAGGTGCATCTACCACTTTTATCATTTATTACATAAGCATGTATGGTAAAAACTCCATACCCTTAAACAATACATTACATCAATTTCATCAGGGAAATCCCCCCACAAACCTAGTCTATTTATGCATATGTAAACAAGATGTAAGTAGAGATAAAAATTGTGCATTGGTCTATCTATAAATTTGGTCCTCCTAATATTCCATACATAATTTGAGGATAGGATGGGATTAGGGTACTCATAGTTCAAGATAGGCATACCTCTAAATGCATTTACTTTCTTTACTTTGCCAAATTATAACTATACAATTTAATAAAGCCTTTAACCTAAATAATATATTCACATTGCAAGGTTAAAATAGGTTTGAAAAACTAAAATACAAGAAATCACGACCCAAATCATGCACATCTCACACAAGGCACGTAGGATCCTAAATAGGGAGACACATAACAAGAAGATGCTAACCACTAGATGCTAACAACTAACAAATTTAGATGCCAAATAATGTTACATGAGACAAAGGCTCACGAAAATATTAGCAAATAAGAAATAACCTAGGATTATGTAGAAATATACCCTAGGTAGAATTTTATTCCCTCATAACTTCCATCGATAATTTGAGGATAGGAGGGGATCAGGGTACTCATAGTTCAAGATAGGCATACCTCTAAATGCATTTACTTTATTTACTTTGCCAAATTACAACTATACAATTTAATAAAGCCTTTTTTTTATAAATAAGAGGATTTATATTGTTGAAGGGGTTTTTAAGGATCCCTTAACCTAGTTACAAAAATAGCCATTATGGCTATGTCATGATAAAAGCTAAACTAAAAGTCCTTAGCAAGATATTGACTGACATTAGCTAAATATGAGGACGCAACCTTAGGTTTGGAAACCCAAAAATTATAACAGTAACTAAGGAGTGAGGATGCAACCTCAGTCTTGAGGACATTACCAAAATAGATCAAAACTTGATACAAAAAACTGTAGCTAAGGACGTAAAAGCTTCCATTCAGGGAAGGAGAAAAAGCACAAAATCTCATATTATCTGAAACTAGACGAGAAAAAATAAAATTGGTCCTCAGTCAAGGTTTTCTCCTCTTCCTTAGGATCGTTCCTCTTAGCATCGTTCGCAGCCTCATCTTCCTTGGGTTCAATCTTCATAGTGATTTTATCCACTTTAGAGCCTCCGTCAACTTCCTGCATAGTCTGCCCAACATAGAACAGTTTCTAAAATCCTTTCTTGATGTTGATGATGTAATTGACCATCAAATTCATCATTGCTATGGTGGAGGAAATGATGAAATCCTTAAGTTTTTTGTTCTCATCTTGTGTTTCCTCTTCATAAAATTTAATTTCAATGATATTGTGCCTAGTTTCTAGGTTTTGAATCCTATCTGACTTCCTCACCAGTTCTTTTGTGCTATCAAAACTTATGCTCTTCCTTGCTTTCAATTTAGTAACGTCTTCCATTGCCTTTTTCTTCCTCTCAATAAGACGGACCGAGGGGGAGGCAAATTTGGTAGAAGTGGAGCAAGGCTTTGCATAGCTGACTATGATAGGGTTGGGTTTGGGAATATTATCCAAAACTTAAGTGTAGATGACTTTGAACATGCCCTAATTATGGGGAATGTCATTAATCTTCTTATCTTTGCAAGACGTAATGGCATGATTCCTGGAATTGAGGAAGAACAGGGGGATGCTAAGCATATGAATATGTCTAAAATGATTGATAAAATATAGGTTATAGGTATTGAAGGCTTTTTCAGGGTTATCAACTGTAATGAATCCCATGATTGATTCATTACAGAGTCCCAAGGAGAGTTGAAGTCACTCCTAAAGATACCAGGGTGCTTTACATTTTTTTAGGATTTTTCCATTCCCTTGGAACTTGACTAATTCAACCTCCCAATTATGCTTGTGTCCATGAATGGATCACCCCTAAAGGTTTTGGCCAGTGATGGAAGCTAAGAGATGGACATCAACCATAAATTTTCTATCACACACAGTGACAAAACCATTATCCCAAGTCTCAAGTAAGGCTAAGGTTATGTCAAGCTCATTACCAAAGAAAAGGTGGAGAAAGGGGAAGAAATGCTTGTCCTGGAGGACCTTGTCAGCTATGGAATCACAAAAAACATAGTTGGTCTCCATGTAGTCGCTTGACATGGTGGGGGTGGGAGGGTGGCCAATGGAGGAATGCAAAAAAGGAAAGGCAAAAAAGTAGATATGAGGAGACGTAGTTGAGTGAAGGGTTAAGGCAACAACTAATAAAAGGATGTGGTGATAGGAGAGGAACCAAGAAAGGTGATGGAAGCATATGGCATGAAGGTAATAGGAATAAGAAATATGTGAAAGGAGGGGCTCACACATAGAATAGGGTAGCCAACATGAGTAGGGACATGAATTAAGGTGAAAGGTAGGCTTTGGAAAACTACCATAGATAATAATATCAGCGGTGGATTGTCTAGGAAACCTGATAGTAATGGGTGCACATCCCAAGATTCTAGGGGTAATGTGAATTAAGGATTGCAAATATAGCTCATAATGATCATTAGCTTCAGTGGTAACCTTGGTGTTGTGCCATGTTAGAAAACTGCATGTATGGAAAATAGCCTCATTTTGAAAATCTATGATGATCTGGTACTTGGTAATATTTGTCCCATAGGAAATGGGATTCTACCTCTGAATCTTGTGTGAATAATTGAAAAATTGAGCTTCTTTGGATGTCTTCACACTTTCTACATTGAATTTTGCAAAAAGGGGCCTACACAGGTTGAAAAAACATTGCCAATAATTGACAAAGATGTTAACATGCATTCCAAATAAAATGGTCGAATGGGGAATGCGGGGCGACAATAGGTGATAAGGCTAAGGTAGTGGAGTGAGAGAGGCTAGTGGATGATGACATGGAAATGGTAGTGAATGGTGGTGATGGTCAAAGCTATATGGAGAGGACAAAGGTGGATGGATGCATGGACAATGAGCTGGCAAACAACTTTTCGAAGGACAAGGGAAGATTTCCAATAACCATGATGAGTAGGACATATCACGAGGAGCATAATAGTTCCTAAAAAATTTGTAGTATCAAGCATTAGGATAAGGTTTGTTATCCTGGGGAAGGACCTCCTATTGAGGAAGGTTTATTTTATGTCTCTATTAATCCATGATGGCCTGAAATTCCTCTGGAATATCATTGTACCAGATCTGGGAATTATCCATGTTGACCCCAATGTTAGCTAACTTTTCAGTGACCTTATTGGATTCTTTGAAGGTGTGTTGAAATATGACTTCTTGAATTTTGAGGACTAAGGTCTTGGATTCCTCAATTTAGTCTATGACTTTCCAGGATGGTTTGTAGCTTCTATTTTTGAGATAATTGATAATGTTGAGGGAGTCACCTTCGACTATCAATTTAGTGGAAACATTCTTAGAAAGACACAAAACTCTCAACATAATTTTGGCTTCAGCACCATGGTTAGTTTATTCACCAAGCACTTCCACAAAGGGGAGGATGATTTCTCCTTTGTAATTTCTTAGAGCACATCGAGGCCCAGCCTTTCTTGGATTACCTTTTGTATCTCCATAAAAATTAAGTTTGTGCCATCCCATCAGAGGAGGATTCCAAAAAGACTCAAGGTGGATATTAGAATGGGGGTGGACATCCTCTACGGACAATCCTAGCTCTTTTCCAAGATCATTTTTTGATTTGGAAGGAAGCTTGGAAGAGGGGGGAGTGAGGAAGGAGTTTTCCAAAGTAAAGGTAAGGATTTTGGAAGAAATGATCTTGGGGGTCTTGGGATTGAGGGAAAACACTCTATTATTTCTTTCGAGCTAGACTTGCCAAAGGAAGTGATGGAGGGAAATTTTCCAAAATAACTTGAGGCGAGGGTCGCAAAAATGGGAAAGGCCAATGGATGAAAATGTCTCCTATGCAGTAGGGTTTAGCCCAATGAATATGGAAGGAGTGAAAAAAGGAGTCAAGGATGGAAGAAGAAAAGGGACAATGGAGGAAGAGGTGTGACATGTATTCCCAAGCATTATGGTAGAGATAGAATATATTGGGGATGGGAATGCCCTTTTTAATGAGATTATCAATGGTAAGTGTTTTCTCTTGTATAACAAGCCACGAAATGAAAGAAATATTGGGGGTGAGATGTTTTATCCAAACATTATTGAGGGAGAATAGTAATTACTCATCATTTAGGAGGATAATATAGGCCATTTTGATAGAGAAATATCCACTTTTAGTGTGCTCCCAAATGATCTGATCAATAGAATTAGTTGAGGGAATGATCATAGAAGAAAGGAGGGAATTCAGCATGTTGGATTCAAAGGAAAGGTATGGCTGGAAATAGAAATCCAATTGGTGACCCTATTTTGAGTGTTGAGGATATCAGACACCTTGTGTCCTATCCTATCATCAGTGAAGGGTTTGAGTTTGTATAGGATAAGGTCATTGAGGAGAGGTTATTGAGAGATTCATTTGACACTCCAAAAATAAATATTTTCTCTATTTCCTATTTTCCATCTTAATCCTTTCTTGATGAGGGATTTGGTGCTGATGATGGAATTATAGAAAGCATAACCCCTATTGGGAATGTCCTCACTAAGAAAATTAACATCTTGTAGATACTTCCTTTTGGAAATGGAAATCCACTCCTTGCTATCTCATGAAACCAATATCCAAGTTTTCTTGGAAATCAGAGCAGTATTGAGGGCTTGGATTCTTTTTAGTCCTATTCCTCATTTGTCTTTGGGTTTACAAACCTTGTCCTAGGCCACAATGTGAATTCTTTATTTTTTTTAGGTCCAATCCATAGGAATTGTTTTTGAATTTTCTCTATATTTTGTGATTGGAGCCTTGAAGACAAATAAGAAATAGATAGGGATACTTTGGAGAACCATAGATATAAGAGTACATTTAGCTACTTGGGACAAAAGGTTTCCTTTCCATCCTACAAGCATTTTTTGGATGTGCTCAATAACTTTGCTCCACATAGAAATATCAGGTTGACCATAGAAAAGAGGTAGGACAAGGTATGTGGCCGACATATTGGATATAGAACATTCGGGGATGCGAGCAATATTTATCTATATTTGCATTGGAGTATTGAGGAAATACAATTTGCTTTTATTGAAGTTGACCTTCTGACCAATTGCTACTTCATAAATCTGAAGGATGTATTTGATAACTTTGGCTTCAAAAATAGAAGCGCTTGTCGACAAGATGGTATCATCCATAAATTTTTTATGGGATAATGGAGTCATTTGGGAGGAGGCCTTGATCCCTGACAACAAGTTGGTTGCACAGACAACCTTAATGGTTTTTCCTGGAGCTTCTGCTATGGTGATAAATAAAAGATGAGAAATGGGATCTTCCTACCTGAGACTTCTACTACTCTTGAAATAACCTGTTGGGGATCCATTTATGAGGACAGATAACCAAGGGGAAGATATGTAATTTTTGATGAGGTCGATCCATTGAGGATGAAATCCAAACTTATGTAGGATGGCCAAGAGGAATTTCTAGTTAACTCTATCGTAAGTTTTTTTCATATCAAGCTTAAGGATGCAAGTGGGATTTTTAGTTTTGGATTTAGTATGGAGGGCTTCATGGATGGAAATGACTCCATCAAGGATTGATCTACCTTGGACAAAGAATCCTTGATAGGGGTCGATGATAGTGGGCAATATGGTTTTTGTTCTAGTGGCCATGATTTTGGTGAGAACTTTGTAAATGACATTGCAAAGACTAATGGGCCTAAAGTCAGCTAAGGACTTGGCAGCTAGATTTTTAGGAATGAGGGAAATGAAGGTGGAATCGTATCCTCTTAGAATCCTTTTGGAAGATTGAAGCTCTTTGATGGCTAGGAAAATGTTAGAGCCAACTATATCCCAAATTTTTTGAAAGAAGCGATGAGGAAAACCATCAGGACCTGAGGCTTTGTCAGAATTCATAAAGAAAAGGGTGAATTTAATTTCTTCATCCTAAAAAGGAGTAATGAGAGAGGAATTGACTGAATAAGGGATGGAATTAGGAGGAATGTGGGATAATAAATCCTCCTATACTAAGGTAGAGCAAGAATTATCATCCTCAAGCATGTTTTTGAAGTAAGAGCAAGCTTTGTTTTTTATTTCCTCGATATCAACTATGAGGGTGCCATCACTTTTAGACAGTTCCTTGATGCAGTTGTTACATCTATTTCTCATGGTGGCCACATGGAAAAAATTGGTATTAGTGTCTCCTTATTTGAGCCACAGAGCTCTAGATTTCTAATGCCAATAAGTCTCTTCGTAGGCAAGGACATTGTGGTACTCAACAAGGATCTATTTTTCTTCATTATTGATATGGACATCTGTCATCCCATTTTGAATTTTGTACTCAATATGTTCTAGTATTTCCTTGAGAGACTATTTATTGGTAAAAATATTACCAAAAGCTTATTTATTCCAAATTTTTAGGTCTTCTTTGATATTTTTAAGCTTCTGGACCAATCTAAAGTATGGGTGCCCTTGAAAGTATTATTTCCAAGATTGAGACTCTGTCTTAGGTCTGGGTGGTGTAGCCACATTGCCTCAAATATGAATGGCCTTCTAAAGGGGTTGGATTTGTCAATGTCCAGGATGAGAGGATTATGATCTAATCCAATTTTGGGAAGAGGATAAAGGACAAAATCACCAAAAACCTGAACTACTTCTTGTGAAAAGAACACCCTATATAATTTGACTTGGATATGTTATGCTCTAGCTCTTTTGTTATTCCAAGTATATTTAGCTTTTTTGAGATTTAAGCCCATTAAATTATTTGCATTGACAAAGTCATTAAAATCCTCCATCCTCTTGTCTAGGGTATCTGATCCACATTTCTTATCTAGAGAGGAAAATGGGGATGTAAAAATCTCCTGCCACAATCCAGTGAATGTTAAGGAAGAAATATTTCATTCTATTCAGGGTTTCCCACAACTGAGCTCTCCTTGAAATGGTGTTAGGAGCATAAACATTGGTAAGGATCCAAGAAGAATTGTTGTTGACATCATGAAATAGAATGCTTAAGATTCTATAACTAGAATGAAGAAGACACCCTTCAACTTTTTGTTTATCCCATAGGCACATAAGACCTCCAGAAGTTCCTCTAGCATCACTGGCAACTACTCCTGCATTCTTCCATATTTATTTGGCTACTGAAGAAGAACTAGTGGCGTTAATTTTTGCTTCCTGTAAGATGATGATGGAAGGTTTTATATCTTTCCTCATGGAATTTATGAGTCTCTATTTGGTTGCCCCATTGAGGCCTCTCAAATTCCATGAGAGGATCTTCATTAGGAGTATTTGGGGGCTTTTATCCCTCCTTGTCCATTGTGGTGAGGGGTTTTGGAGATTTTACTCTCATCCTTAAGTTGAGACATAATATTCAGGAAAAGGGTTTTTTGGACTCCATTATCAATGTCATCCGCTATCTGAGAATTCTAGATTTCCTCTTTGGAAGGTCTCCCTCTTTTATTTTTGCTACCAAAATTAATGAAGGATTTGGTAGTAATTTTAGTTTTCTTAGGACTGAATTTATAGGGAATAATCTATTCCAAAAGAGGGCTTTGAGGCCTAATGGACTGACTTAGTATTGGAGATAATATTTCCTCCATTAGATGTTTGCTTGAGATTGTTGTATTTCTATCTTGAGGACTACGAGAAGGTCCTGACTTGGATAGGGTATTAACAAAACTGAGGTCGATGCTTAGATCGGGAGGGATTTGTATATATGGCTAGGATTTAGCTTAGGGTTTTAGGGGAGGAATAATTTCCTCCTTATGTTTGGACTTGATAGACAATGGGATTTGAGTTGAGGTAGTAACTTCTTTTTTAGAATCCTTAGAGGGATGTTTAGGATTGGAGGAAAGCAGAGTGTTTTCTTGAAGAAACTTATCAGATTCATTTAAGACATTAAATCTGTTGGAAGTTGTGAGAGGTTAACTTACTTGAAGATGTTATGAGTTTGCCATTTCTTTGCATTTGAGATATTGGAAGGGTTTTTTCTGCCTCTATATTGGTCTAATTTGGCCCTGCTAGATGCTCCTCCATATTGAATCTGATCTTTCTCTAGGTTAATATGGATTTTGAGGACTGGGCATTGGGACCTCAGGTGTACCTAGGTATGGCATTCCATGCAAAATGCTAGTTTATTTTCATACTCTAGGGGTTGATTTTTATAGAAATACTTATGGATAATATTGACATAAGTTGGTAATTCTAGCCACATTCATACACTTGTGGGGTCTGGTAACCAGATCAATTTCTAGGAGCTCTCCTATGACATTTGAAATGGATAGGAGTATATCATCATGCCAAAAATGGAAATGGAGGTTAGGAATACGAAACCAAATAGGGTTGAAGTTTATATCTTGAGTATCAGGATCAAAATCAAAGTCCAATTTCCTTAAGAATAGGCTCTTGCATCCTAAAAACTAGGGGTCTCATATGAGGATGTGTTTGGTGTCTTCGTCATTGCTCAATCTAATGGCAAAGAACTCTCTAGACAAGACAACCAATTCCATGTCTCCTAGGGTTTTCCATTTGGTAACAGTCCACCTGTGAATGGTTTCAATATTAGGTCTTCATCCGATAAACTTTCCAACCAAAGCATAGTGTTCCATGGCTAGGTAGCTATAGAAAATATTGTTAGGGATGTTAATATTTTTGCCGTCAGGAATGATTGTGGTGATAGTAGGTTTAAAGGGACCTTGTACCTTGTTGGATAGGACATTGGCATAGGATATTGTCTTGGTAGTATCACCAGTGGGACCCTTAATAGTTACAGGAGGGGCCCCAATGTCAAGAAGTTCATATCCCCATAAAAATACCCGCTCAACCTAAGATTTGGTTGTATTGGTAAATGTATCATCTAAATCTACTTTATCCATAGAGCTTTTATCCTTTTTAGAGTCCTTGGTCCCTGAATTCCTACCATCCTTACTGCTGGTGTTGCCATCCTTACGGCTAGTGTCATCCTTGGTTCTTGCTTTTTTGTCCTCCTTCCTTGTTAGACCTGCCTTCTTGTCTTCGCTCGTTGTTGCCATTCTTCCCTCCAAATATCTATTTAATAAATCCTTTAACCATCTAAAAGCATAGTTGATATCATAGAAACTACCCCTTATATTCCCCTCTCATAATCCTATGAGAGGCTATCAACAAAGCATTTAGATTACAAGTTTTACTTGGAAATAAATTTCTCAACCCTTATTCACCAATTAGAGTCCCATACCTATAATTGCCAAATAATCTAGGTTCCTTCAATCCAAAAATAATCCTTTCTCATTTTTTCAGTAAATTAAAGTCTCATACCCTTAATTCATAAATAATCTAAATTCATATTTATTTATTGCATCAAAGACAACCACTTGAATCCATAAATAAACCTTTTCCTTTCATTTCATAAATTTAAGTCCCATACCCTTAATTTACAAAACAACTATACCATTCAATTAATGAATCAAAATGCACCTACCCTAGTCCATTAATAAATCATTTCTTTTATAAATAATGTTCACTAACTTTAATTAATAAAATGATCTATAAATAATATCTTTTATAAATAAAGTTTCACTAACTATACTTAATAAAATAATTCACAAATCATTTCTTTTATAAATAAAGTTCACTAACTCTACTTAATAAAATTCGCGATATCGCGACATGTTGCACCATCGCGATCGCTGGAGGAAAGTTGTCGCGATATCGCGACATGTTGCGTCATCGCGGTCATGGGCGAAAAGTTTTCACGATATCGCGACATGTCGCTTCATCACAGCCAAGGGAGGAAAGGTGTCACGATATTGTGACATGTTGCTTCATTGCGGCCTAGGGAGAAAAGGTGTCGCGATATCGCGACATGTTGCTTTTTCATGGCTAAGGGAGAAAAGGTGTCACGATATCGTGACATGTTGCTTTTTCGCAGCCAAGGGAGAAAAGGTGTCATGATATCGCAACATGTTGCATTTTCATGGCCAAAGGAGAAAAGGTGTCGCGATATCGCGACATGTTGCATTTTCATGGCCAAGAGAGAAATGGTGCCGCGATATCGTGACATGTTGCATTTTCGTGGCCAAAGGAGAAAGGTGTCGCAATTTCGCGACATGTTGCATTTTTGTGACCAAAGGAGAAATGGTGTCGCTATATCGTGACATGTTGCATTTTCGTAGCCAAAGGAGAAAAGGTGTCGTGATATCACGACATGTTGCTTCATCGCGGCCGAGATAGGAAAAGTGTCGCGATATCACGACATGTTGCACTTTTGTGCCCAAAGGAGAAAAGTGTTGTGATATCATGACTTGTTGAATTTTTGCAGCCAAAGGAGGAAAATGTCACGATATCGTGACATGTTGCTTTTTCGTGGCCAAAGGGGAAAGGTGTTGCGATATCACGACATGTTGCATGTTTGCGGCCTAAGGAGAAGAATAGTGTCATGATTTCATGACAAGCTGCATCAACTGTCCATGCCGACCCCCTGCTAGCTAGTTAATGGTTCAGGAGATTTGGCTCCATTGCAAATCTTCTTCTACTATTGTAAGCTTGTGTTCTCTTTTAATTTGGCTGGGAAGAGTCTCTTCCCATATTGTAATTGATCTTTGTTTTAATACAAGTTTTTTCAAAATTTTCAAAAAACTCTACTTAATAAAATAATTTACAAATACTTTCTTTTACAAATAAATTTCACTAACTCTACTTAATAAAAAAATTCACAAATCATTTATTTTATAAATAAAATTCATTAACTCTACTTAATAAAGTAATTCACAAATTATTTCTTTTATAAATAAAGTTCACTAACTATACTTTATAAAATAATTCATAAATCATTTCTTTTATGTTTCAAACCATAGTTCCTTTTCACATAATATTATTAAATAACTCCTTTAATTAATTAGAATCTAAAAAATTTACATTAATAATTAAATAACACTTTTTGCAATTAATTGGAATATGAATTCTTTACAATTAATAATTAAATGACACTCTTCACAAGCCAATGCAACCAAGCTAAACTATTTTTCACCAAAGGATGTGGTTTCCTTTCTCAACTTAGGAATGGGAGACGTCAGATTAACATTCACATAGGACAAGGATGGTTGACACACGAACATTCAAGAAGCTTGAAATTCCTACTTGGAAAGTATGAAACCAACATTGGAGGGTTTGGTTCTATGGTTTCACAGTGACCTTACACAGGGTCTCCCTTTTGATGGTGAACCTCGACATAGGAAAGGCAAGATAGGCGGTTTTCACTGATTCAAATAGGCTTACCCCACATAAGTAAAACATAGCATACATTTTACCAACACTTCATGTGTATACAATGAGTGTAAGGTTTTTACTTAGGTATAATCTATCAAGCCAAGAAGAAGCCTTAAAATTCCCCTCACATTAGTCAACACCTTGGAATGAAGCTAGAGGACATCTAAACGTATGAAATTACCAACAACCAACTATGGAGAAGGATGTTGGACATAAACCCTCTTTGGAAACAACATAGCAACCAAGTATCTTGGGGGATTACTTAGGTGTCTTAATGGATAGTTTGGTTTTAAGGGCATGACACCACAAGGCAGATAGAGCCACATAGTCATAACAAGACCAACCTAGCCAACACAACCATAGAAGGTATTTTATTTAAATAAAAATAGAATAACCATACAAATTGAGAGAAACTATTAGTTTCCAAAGCCAACTTAAATATTCACTCAGTGATAGCATCAAGTTGTTGGTTGCCTTCACAACACTCCTCAAATTTCTTCTCTTCTCACCTTCGTTCCACTCTACTCCTCCAAGAGTTCAATGATATCTTTTGTCCTCCTCCTAGTATGCCCAACACATCTCTCTTTTTAATAACTTCCTTGGAAACTCTATTAGCCACTACCTTAGCATCATCCTTGGTGCTCCTAGATGTAAAATTTGCAACCTTAGTCAATTTATAGACTACTACTAATATTGCATCATGTTGGTACCTAGTATTAGGTAAACTTACTATAAAATCCATAGATATGACCTAAAAATTCTATGTAGATATACTATGTGGATACAAATATCCTATAGGATTCTTGCATTTTGCCTTAACCTTCTAAAATTTGAGGCATCAAGCATTAAAATCTATAATATCCTTCTTCATTCCTACCTAGAATAAGGTTCTTCTCATGTTTTCCCTCATTTTAACCCCTTCGGGGTGATCAGAATAAGGATATCTATGGGCTTTGTTCATTATTTGCTTCCTTAAATCACTAGATTTTGGTATGATAATTCTACCTTTGTAGCACAAAATATCACCTATCACTCCAAAATCCTTATTGCCTTCATAGTCTCTATCTATTCTAGCTCAAGTTTCTTGGCAATATTATCTCAATATTGCTCATGTCTCACTTGATCCATGAGATTTATGTGACTCTTGGTTATGGTTGTTGTGTGTATCATTCTACTCAAGGCATAAAAAACCTTATTCTCCTTTCCATTTATGTACTCAATATCAAAGTCATACTTAGTGAGAAAATCAATCCACCTTCTTTGTCTCGCATTGAGTATCGGTTGGGTAAATATGCACCTTAGAATTTGATGGTCATATTTTAATTTAAAAATGTCTCGCCACCAGATAATGGCACCAAAACTTTATGGCATACACTACAATGGCTAGCTCTAAATCATGAGTAGCATAATTGAATTCATGCTTTTACATATTTCTCAAAGTATAAGCTACTACCGACTCTTCTTGCATGAGTACTCCTCCTAACCCTTCCAGTGATGCATCAATGCATATATAAAAATCTCTTTGAGGCTCTAGAATATTCAATATTGGTGTGGTAGTAAGCTTCTACTTCAGTAATGAAAAGGCAATTTTACAAATTTCCATCCATTTAAATTCCTTCCCCTTATTTTGAAGGTTAGTAAAAACTGTAGCAACCTTTGAGAAATCCTTAATATCACATCTATAGTAGCCCGTTAACCCCATAAAGATTCTTACTTCGATAATATTAGTAGGTATGGCCAATTTAATATGGCTTTGATTTTTTCTAGATCTATAGAAATTCCTTCTATTGATATGATATGCCCTTAATATCGCACCTCTGAAACATAGAAATCACTCTTCACCAAATTTCCTTAGAATTGATTTTCTCTCAGTAACTCTAACACGATCTTGAGATGTTTATCATGCTCTTCCTTGTTTTGATATTATATTAGGACATCATCAAGAAATACAAGGAAAAATTGGTCCAAATTCCTTCTAAACACACTATTCATTAAATTCATGAAGTTTTCTGGAGTGTTATTTAGTACAAAGGGTAGGACTCTAAACTCGTAGTGCCATACCTAGTCTTAAATATTGTCTTGTGAGTATCCTCATCACGTATTCTTAACTGATGATATATTGATATTAGATCGATATTAGTAAACATTGTGGCATCCCTAAATTGATAGAATAAATTATCAATCCTAGATAGGGGACATCAGTTCTTGACTATATCCTTATTCAACATCCTATAGTCAATACACAATCTTAAAGAGCCATATTTTATTTTTAAAAATAAAACTAGTGCACCCCAAGGTGACACACTTGGTTTTATCTATCCCTTTTCTAATAACCCTTGCAATTGTACCTTTAATTATTTCATCTCAATAGGTGTCATCCTATATGGATATCTATGAATTGGTTATTTTCATGGCATAATATTGATAGTGAAATCAAATTCCCACAAAAGAGGAAGTCCAGGTAAATCCTCAAGAAATACATCCTTGAAATCCTTCAAAATTGGGTGTTTTTCCAACACCTCTTTCTTTTGGTCTTCTCCAACTTCATTTATCTTAATTACATAGACTATCCCTCCTTTCCTAAGGGATTTATTTAATTGCATAGTTTATAACATATGGGGTTTAAATACCCCATGCTTACTATGAATTCATAGTCTTTTCTTACCTCCTTCAGCATATTCGATCCATCTATCCTAGAAATTGATTATGGATTTATGGGCCTGTAACTAATCCATCCCTAGGATCACATTGAAGGCATGAAGTGGAGATACATATAAGCAACCTTTCATCATTTCACTAGCTAAATTAATTTCTATCATAGGAAAAAATTGGTTTATAGAGTAGGTTTATCCAAAACCATACTCGACCTTCCATCCATGAGCCAAATATCCTAGCCTTTTTGACATATCTTTTGCTAACATAGTATAAATGAAGCTATCAATGGCCCCACTATCAATTAAAATATTCACTTGTTTATCAAAAATCTTACCATTTATAATCAATGGGGTGGTTTTCCCCTCAATCTTTTGACACCTAATTGCAACATAGATATGGTGTGAAGGTTCTTTTCCTTTAGCACCAAATGCGCTTGGCGCTGGTCAGTATGGGAACTGATTAGAAAAATGTGGCCCTCTATAATGGTAACACCCATCTTTGGGCCTTTACTAATTTTATAATTTATACTCCTATCCTTTTATTGTTGGAACTAAACCTTACAATTTTTGTGGTTGAGGCTTTTCCTTTCTTATAAAATTTCTTTTTGAACTTCTTCTAGTTTCCATTAGATTTCTTCTCAGGATTTTGGGGGTTTTTAGCCTTTCGATATTTTTCAGCCTCCCATTTTACAAGCCCATTGCGATTCCTCTTTTTTAGTTCCTGTCGATCTTGCTCAAACAGTCATATTTGTATTGGAAGTGTGATTCTACTTTATTTGCAAGGTCATACATCTTTTGTAATGACTTAGGATCTTGCATATCTACAACATGTTTTATCCTAGATTGAAATCCATGAGTAAAATTATGAACCCACATTTTTTCATTATAGGTAGGTACATACTTCATCAATTTTACCAGCTTTTTTTAGTATACCTCCACCAAGTTGGTACCCTATTGGAAAACTCCTAAAATTTCAAGGTATAGAAATGTTTCGTAAGGAACCTATTTTTAAATATGACTATAAATTCCTTCCATGGAATGTATATTGTTCAATCTTAGTTTCCTCATTATATATTTCCCCCTAGTCTAGGGTGGACCCTTCAAGGTAGATTATAGTACAAATAATGTGGGTCCCTGAAGAATACCCCTTTACCATGAAGTAAACTTCCAATTCCCTTAACCAAGCCTCAGTTGCATCTCCTTCTCCTTCTTCATCAAACTTGGAGATACAAACATTATTTAGGTCTCTTATCATTTTATTCTCTAGGAAGGATCTAGCTTGTAACTATTCCATAGTCAATCCCTTAGCTTGGTTAACTTCTGAACCTATAGCTTACAAATTTTGGTTCACAATGGTTTCTAACACTTATCTCATTTGATCTTGCATGACAGTAACTGTAGTAGTGAGATATTTAATTCCCCTATTGGGAGTTTCTAGATCCTCATTCTGGATCTCTTCTTCGAAATTACTTTATAAATTTTACCTAGGTGAAGACCTCTCTCTTTTGGCCTTAGGTGGCATCTTGACCTGGTTTCAACCAAGAGAAGTATTAGGTTACAACTTTATCTTAAATTGTACCACTAATTTAAGCCACAATATAGATTTATTCTAGCCAAAAAATAAATAACCTGACTAGGATAACATTACAAGATTATGATGTATCATTAATACCAAATCCCATACTATGGTATTGTAACATTCATCCACTCTTGGGATCAATTCCCGTTAGATTCTAGTAAGCAAAGATTCTAGGTCATACCAGATTTAGCTTAAACTTAAACAAGCCTTCATTGGAGACATCCAAATATCTTTTAGCACATAAAAATCTCTATATCCTCATACCTAATTTTTTCAAGGCTATATATTCTAGGACCTAAATTTTTCTTGACCATGTATGGACCTATCCAATTAGCCCTAAATTTGTAATTCAAGTGTGGTAATACATTGGTATTCTATTTATTATCTTTGAGAACAATATCTCCTAATCGGAATTCATGGAGATGAACTTTTACATTATAAGCATGCTTGATGTGATCTTGATACACTCATAGACATTCTAAGGCATTGATTCACCTTTCATAAAGGAATGTGAGTTGGTCAAGATGTTCTTATCTAGCAGTGTTGTCATCTATAAATTCTTGTAATGTGATTCATAGAGAGGGGATTTCGAGTTCAAGAGGCATGATTGCTTTAGCTCCATAGACCAACAAAAAATTGTTGCCTCTATAGGCATTCAGATGCTTGTTCGATAAACCCATAACGCCAAGGGTATTTACATATGTTAATCTCTATGATTTTCTTTGATAAGTTTATTGAGAATAGCTATCAATACCTTATTAATCGCATTAGCTTATCCATTTGCTTGTGGGTAATAAGGATTTGAGAAACCATGATGGATAATGTATTTGTTGCATAGTGCTTGAACATCCTTGTTTTTGAATAATTTGCCATTATCAAAAATTATATTCGAGGGAATGCCAAAATGATAGATAATATGCTAGAATATGAACTCTATAATTTGAGGTCTAGTCATAGTGGTCATAGGAATAAACTCGATCCACTTTGTGAAGTACTATATAGCAGTGATGATGAACTGATGTTGTCTCAAGGAGGTAGGTGAAATTTTTCTAATAAAATATAGGCCTCATTGTGAAAAGGGCTATGACTTTGAATGGGATGTAATGTCTGAGATGGTACATGGGTCAAGTTGGTATGTTGTTGAAACTTTTGACATTTCTTTATGTGCTTGCAATAATCATTTTCCATCATGAACTAATAATAAACCATTCATAGAATATTATTTGCAATGGCCATCAACTAAAGTGGCCATCACAAGTACCATCATGGGCTTCACATATAGATATTTGTGTCTCTACATGGTCTAGACATTGAAGTAGGGTTCCATCATAACCATGTTTATATAAGATGTTCACCAAGAGAGTATAACAAGCTGCATTTTGTTTGAACGTTCATTTGAAAGTTCAAAAAAAGTCTATTGTGAGGGTTCCAAACTTGAGAAATTCCTTTACCTAACTAATCCAAGGCTCGTATGGCTCTCCATGAATGAAAAAAATATTCTTTTCATAGTCAAATTTTTCTTGTGAGAATGTAAATTTGGATATTATTATAATGATTAGCGGTTGGACCTATCCATTTGTGTTATTTAGAATCAATGATCCTAGAGAGGCCATTCCATCCAAAAATATATTAGTCAAATGAGGCAACTTATCAATTTTGTACCAGTCAAACTTTACTAGCAATTTCATTGCTATTGAATTGTATTATTCTGACTAGGTCTCTACATTGATAAGTTTCTTTTACTTAATATCATGCTCTTAAATATCAAATAACATCATATATCTTCTTAATTGCACAAAATTGAGTATTAAAGCACCATCAAATTAATACATTGTTTTCCATGTTACAAAGCCCATCATGGAGAGTCATGATGTCCTCCCCCACTAGGACTAAATACTATCCTAGGTGTTTCCAGTTTTATACAACCACAAAATAAACAAAATCAAATTATTACATTTAATTTTTTTTAAAATAAGGGAATCTCCAAGGGAGGTCCCAGGTTCAAATCTCCACCCTACCAAAAATCTGAATTGGGTATCCTAAATCCAATTGATGATGTTGGTGTGGGCAGGGTCGGGTGTGACCCTCGGGTGACTTTGATGGTGTAGAACCCCCTGTTCATAGTCTCTTAGACCAAGGTGGTTCCGCAAGGGGTTTTTCGCTTAAAAAAAAAATAAGGGAAAATATTTAATGCATATCCACCACTTTCTCCCAAGTGGCATTCTTTTCAGATAAATGATCCCACTAGACCTTACATTGCTCAAGATTTTTATTTTGCATAGTATTAGAATGGACTTCAATAATATTTACTGACATTACTTCAATTATGTCTAGATTTACCATCTATAAATTTAAAACATCCCACACATGTTCAAGGTCAGAAATATATTCCCTAAGCAAATATATGTGGAAGGTGTCAAGGATTTTTGATATATTAGGAGGTAAAGCAATTAGGTATGCAACCCGACTAATATTTTTAATAATCTCAAAGGGTCCTATAAACCATAGATCCAAATTTTTGGACTTTATTACACTTTTCAATGGTTTGAACCTTAGGAACACTTTGTCTCCCATCGAGAAATCCCTTGGAATTCTCTTTAAATCAGCATAATTCTTCTACCTATTAGCAACCTCTTTGAGTCTTTGCCTGATTACCTTCAATTTATATTCCATTTCTCTGACCATTTATGGTCCAATCACAACTCTATCCTCTAGGTTATCCCATGGTAGTGGCATCCTACACTTTCACCCATACAAGGTATCAAGAGGTGGCATTCCTAGATATGAGTGATGCTCATTATTGTAGGTGAACTCTACCATAGGTAGATAGTCTTCCCAACAAGACTTATGATCCATGTAGTAAATGTGAAGTCTATATTCTAGTACTTGGTTTACCTACTTTTTTCAACCATCTATCTCAGGGTGGTATGCCAAAATCATGTTCAAATTTGTACCTATCGTTTGATGAAGGGCTTTCCAAAACTTAGAAGTGAACTTGGAATCCCTATCTAAGATGATTACCTTATGAAATCCATGCAATTAGAATACTTCCTTGGAAAATCTATTAGCCACCACCTAAGCATTGTCCTTAGTGCTCCTAGGTATAAAATGTGCAACCTTAGTCAATTTATTGACTACTACTAGGATTGCATCATGTTGGTACCCGGTCTTAGGTAAAACTACTATAAAATCCATAGATATGACTTACCATTTCTATGTAGGTATACTATGCGGATACAACTATCCTATAGGATGCTTGTATTCTACCTTAACCTTCTAAAATTTAAGGCATCAAGCCATAACATTTGTGGTATCCTTATTCGTTTCGACCCAAAATAAGGTTCTTCTTATGTTTTCCCTCATTTGAGTCCCTCTGAGGTGAGTAGAATAAGGATATCTATGGGCTTCTTGCATTATTTTATTTCTTAAATCACTTGATCTTGGTATAATAATTCTACCTTTATAGCACAAAATTTCACCTATCATTCCAAAATCCTTATTGCCTTCAAAGTCTCTATCTATTCTAGTTCAAATTTCTTGGCAATATTTGTCTCAATATTGCTCTTGTCTCACTTGATCCATGAGATTTATGTAACTCCTACTTATGGTTGTTATGTGTCTCCTTCTACTCAAGGCATCAAAAAAATTATTCTCCTTTCCCTTTATGTATTCAATTTAAAAGTCATACTCAGTGAGAAACTTGATCCACCTTCTCTATCTCGCATTGAGTATCGGTTGGGTAAATATGTACCTTAGAATTTGATGGTCAAATTTTAATTTGAAAGGTCTCCCCACCAGATAATAACACCAAACATTTAGGGCATGCACTATAGTGGCTAGTTCTAAATCATGAGTAGCATAATTGACTTCATGTTTTTTAAGCATTCTCAAAGTATAAGTTACTACTGAATTTTCTTGCATGAGTGTTTCTCCTAACCCTTCTAGTGATGCATCAGTGCATACATAAAAATCTCCTTGAGGAAATAGAATCTTCAATATTAGTGTGATAGTGAGCTTCTACTTTAGTAATGCAAAGGCAGTTTCACACTTTTACATCCATTTAAATTCCTTCCCCTTCTTTTGAAAGTTAGTTATTGCCACAACAATATTTGAGAAATATTTTATATAATGTCTATAGTAGCCCGTTAACCCCATAAAGCTTCTTACTTCAGTAATATTAGTAGGGGTGGCCAATTGAATATGGCTTCGATATTTTCTAGATTCATAATAATTCTCTCTGTTGATATGATATGCCCTAAATATCACACCTCTCAAACATAGAAATTTCTCCTGGATAGATTTTTGTAGAGTTAATTTTATCTTAGTAACTCTAACATGATCTTGAGATGTTTATCGTACTCTTCCTTGTTTTGAGAGTATATTAGGATATCATCAAGAAATATAAGGAAAAACTAGTCCAAATGCTTTCTGAACACATTATTCAATAAATTCATGAAGGTGGTTGGACTGTTAGTTAGTCCAAATGGTAGGACTATAAAACTGTAGTGTCCATACCTAGTCTTAAATGTTGTCTTATGAGTATCACCCTCACGTATTCTTAATTGGTGATATCTTGGTCTCAAATTGATCTTAGTAAACACTATGGGATCCCTCAATTGATTGAATAAATCTTCAATCCTAGGTAGGAGATATCAGTTCTTGATTGTAGCTTTATTCAACATCTTGTAGTCAATACACAATCTTAAAGAGTCACCTTTCTTTTTTATAAATAAAATTGATGTACCACAAGGTGACACACTTGGTTTATCAACCCCTTTTCTAATAACCCTTGCAATTGTACCTTTAATTCTTTCATATCTATAGATATCATCCTATACAAATATCTATGAATTGGTTTTTCTCCTAGCATAAGATCAATAGTGAAATCAAATTCCCACATAGGAGGGATTCCAATTAAATCCTCAAGAAATACATCCTTGAAATCCTACAAAATTGGGTATATTTCCAACACCTATTTCTATTGGTCTTCTCCAACTTAATTTATATTAATTACATAGACTATCCCTTATTTCATGAGGGATTTCTTTAATTGCATAGCTAACAACATCTAGGGTTTAAATACCCCCTACTTGCTATGAATTTGTAGTCTTTTCTTACCTCCTTTATATTATTCAATCCATATATCCTAGAAATTGATTACAGATTTATGGATCTACAACCAATCCATCCCTAGGATCACATTCAAGGCATAAAGTGGAGCTAAATATAAGCAACCTTCCATGGTTCCACTATCTAGATCAATTTCTATAATAGGTAAACACTGGTTTATAGAGTAGGTTTGTCTAGAACCATACTTGACCTTCCATAGATGAACCAAATATCTTGGAATTTTTGGTATATCTTTTGCTAACTTACTAGAAATGAAGCTATCATTTGCCCCACTATCAATTAAAATATTCACTTGCTTATCGAATAAATTACCTTTTATAATCAATAGGGTGGTTTACCCCTCAATATTCTAACTCCCAGTTGCAGCGTAGATTTGGTGTGCAGGTTCTTTTCATTTAGCATCAGATGCGCTTGGCTCCAGTCTGTATGGGCACTGATTAGCAAAATAATGACCTCTACAATGGTAACACCCATTCCTAGGCCATTTCTGATTTTTCTATTTATGATTCTCTCTTTTTATTGTTGTAACTAAAACTTATGGTTTTTGTGGTTGAGGCTTAGCATTATTGGGGTTATTACCTTTCTTAAAAAATTTCTTTTTGAACTTCTTCTGGTTTCTATTAGATTTCTTCTTAGGATTTTGAGGGTTTTTAGCCTTTCCATGTTGTTCAACCTCAAATTTTACAAGCCTGTTGCTATTCCTCTTCTTTAGTTCTTGTCGATTTTGCGTAGAAAAAGTGTCATATTTGTAATGGAAGTATGACTCTGCTTTCTTTGCAAGGTCATACGCATTTTGGAATGACTTAGGCTTCTGAATATCTACATCATGTTTTATCCTAGATTGCAATCCTTGAGTAAACTTATGAACCTATATTTTCTCATTATATGTAGGTACATACTTCAGAAAATTTACTAGAATTTTGTAGTATACCTCCACCAACTTGGTTCCCTACCTTAAACTAGCAAATTCATCGAATTTCAGGGCATAGAAATGTTTTGTAAGGAACCTCTTTTTAAATATGACTATAAATTCCTTCCATGGAATGTCTACTGGTTCAACATTATTTTCCTCATAATATGTTTCCCACCAGTCTAGGGTAGCCCCTTCAAGGTAGATTGTAGCCCAAACAATTTGGGTCCTTAGAGAATACCCATTTACCATGAAGTAAACTTCAAATTCCCTTAACCAAGCCTTAAATGCATCACCTTATCCTTCTCCATAAAAATTGGAGATACATACATTCTTTAGGTCTCTTACCATTTCTTTCTCTAGGAAGGATCTAGCTTGTAACTGTTTCATGATCAATTCCTCAACTTGGTTAACTTTTGAACCTCTATCTTATGAATTTTGGTTTCCAATGGTTTATAACACTTGTCTCATATTATCTTACATGATGGTAACTATAGTAGTAAGATCTTACATTCCCCATTGGGAGTTTCTAGATCCTCATTCTGGATCTCTTCTTTGACATTACTTTGTCGAGTTTACCTAGGTGTAGACCTCTCTCTTCTGGCCTTAGGTGTCATCTTGACCTAGTTTAAACCAAGAAAAGGATTAGGTTATAGCTTTATCTTAAACCATAACACTAATTTAAGCCATAATACATAGTTCTTCTTACCAAAACATCAATAACTTAACTAGGATAACATTTAAATATTATGATGTATCATTAATACCAAAGCCTATACTGAGGTATCGTAACATTCATCCACTATTGGGATCAATTACCATTATATTCTAGTAAGCAAATATTATAGGTCATATTAGCTTTAGCTTAAACTTAATCAAGCCTTAATTGGAGATATATAAATCTATTTTAGCACATAATAATCTCTATACCCTTGTACCTAGATCTCTGATACCAAATATAATGATCCTAAAAATAAGAAACAAGAAAACACATAGAAAGAGAATGAAATTTTTTTGACTAAGGAGAGGAATTAATAAACCCCTAACCAACATTATATTAAAATTAATGTTTAAAAATCCTCTAAGTTTCTTAAGAACTACACCTCACAAGATTTACCTCACGCAAGTCCATTCTACATAATCATATCTCATGTTATGCACATAATTCCATCCATCTCATAAATCCTCGATGAGCTAGACTTATCACCTTCAATAATTAGGTGTACACACATCTCCATACTATATGTAAGCCATTATATGTAAGTATGCCACGTGTACTATGATTTAAGCTATCAATATTGTCTTTCGACAAGCTATCTTAACTCATGTATGGTCTTTCATAAACTTAGTTATCATTCTTCCTAAGGGGTAAGGGGTCGTAATCCCTTAGGTTCACTATGTTCACAATAAGGGGGTCTCAAGCCCTTAGGTTATCCTCTAATTTCACCCTATAACTTACTACTAAATTCCATAAAAGGTTATTCAATCATGAAAATAAAATATAGATCTAGATACTAAATCTAACAAATATAACTCATCAAACATGCAAAAGGTAACTAGAAATATAGAGCAATATTTAAAGAATAGACATAAACTAGAAAATATTTAGGTACATTCATAATGAATAAAATAGAATATAAAGGTGCATCTACCACTTTGATCATTTATTACATAAGCATGTATGGTAAAACATTCATACCCTTAAACAATACATTACATCAATTTCATCAGGGAAATCTCCCCACAAGCCTAGTCTATTTATGCATCGGTAAACAAGATGTAAGTAGAGATAAAAATTGCGAATTGGTCCATCTGTAACTTTGGTCCTCCTACTCTTCCATCGATCATTTGAGGAAATGAGGGGATCAAGGTACTCATAGTTCAAGAAAGGTATACCTCTAAATGCATTTACTTTATTTACTTTGCCAAATTATAACTATACAATTTAATCAAGCCTTTAACCTAAATAATATATTCACATTGCAAGGTTAAATTAGGTTTAAAAAACCAAAATACAAGAAATCACGACCCAAATCATGCACATCTCACACAAGGCACGTAGGAGCCTAAATAGAGAGACACCTAACAAGAATATGCTAACCACTAGATGCTAGTAACTAACAAATTTAGATGCCAAATAATCTTACATGAGACAAAGGCTCACAAAAATATTAGAAAATAAGAAATAACCGAGGATTATTTAGCAATATACCCTAGGTAGAAATTGATTCCATTATCACTTCCATTGATCATATGAAGATAGTACGGGATCAGGGTACTCATAGTTCAAGATAGGCATACCTCTAAATGCATTTAATTTCTTTACTTTGCCAAATTACAACTATAAAAGTTAATAAAGCCTTTTTTTATAAATAAGACAAATTATATTGCTGAAGGGGTTTTTAAGGATCCCTTAACCTGATTACAAAAATAGCCATTATGGCTATATCATGATAAAAGCTAAACTAAAAGTCCTTAGTAGGATATTGACTGACATTAGCTAAATATGAGGATGCAACCTCAGGTTTGGAAACCCAAAAATTATAATAGTAACTAAGGAGTGAGGATGCAACCTCAGTCTTGAGGACATTATCAAAATAGATCAAAACTTGATACAAAAAACTATAGCTAAGGATGTAAAAGCTTCCACGCAGGGAAGGAGAAAAAGCACAAAAACTCATATTAACCAAAATTAGATGAGAAACAAGGAAATCAGTCCTCAGTCGAGGTTTTCTCCTCTTCCTTAGGATCGTTCTTCTCAGCATCCTCCGTAGCCTCATCTTCATTGGGTTCAATCTTCATAGTGATTTTATCCACTTCAGAGCCTCCATCAACTTCCTGCATAGTCTGCCCAGCATAGAACAGTTTCTGAAGTCCTTCCCTAATGTCGATGATGTGATTGACCATCACATTCATCATTGTTATGGTGGAGGAAATGATGAAATCCTTAAGTTTTTTGTTCTCATATTGCGTTTCCTCTTCATCATTTTTAATTTCAATGATATTGCACCTGGTGGCCAGGTTTTGAAGCCTAGCCAACTTCCTCACTAGTTCTTCTACACTATCAAAACTTATGCTCTTCCTTGCTTTCAATTTGGCAACGTCTTCCATTACCTTTTTCTTCCTCTCAATGAGACAGACTGAGGGGGAGGCAAATTTGGTAGAAGTGGAGCAAGGCTTTCAAGAGCTGACTGTGATAGGGTTGGGTTTGGGACTATTAGCCAAAATGTAAGTGTAGATGACTTTGAACATGCCCTAATGATGGGGAAGGTCATTACTCTTCTTATATCTGCAGGACGTAATGGCATGATTCATGGAATTGAGGAAGAACAGGGGGATGCTAAGGGGATGAATATCTCTGAAATGATTGATGAAAGCCAGGTGATAGGTCTTGAAGGCTTTGTTAGGGTTATCAACTGTAATGAATTCCATGATTGGCTTCATTACAGAGTCCCAAGGAGAGTTGAAGTCACTCCTAAAGATACCAGGGTGCTTTGCATTTTTTAGGATTTTTTCATTCCCTTGGAACTCGGCTAATTCAACCTCCCAATTATGCTTGTGTCTATGAATGGAGCACCCCTCAAGGTTTTGGCCAGTGATGGAAGCTAAGATATGGACATCAACCATGAATTTTTTATCGCACATAGTGACAGACCCATTATCCCAAGTCTCAAGGAAGGCTAAGGTTATGTCAAGCTCGTTACCGGAGAAAATATGGAGAAAGGGAAAGAAATGCCTATCTTGGAGGACCTTGTCAGCTATGGTATCATAGAAAATGAAGTTGGGCTTGATGTAGTTGCTCAAAATGGTTGGGGAGGGAGGTTTGTTGATGGAGGGATGTAGATAGGGACATGAAGAAAATTAGAGATGAGGGGACGTAGTCAAGCAAAGGGTTAAGGTGGAAACTAATAAAAGGATGAGGGGATGGGAGAGGAACCAAGGAAGGTGATGGAAGCATATGATATGGAGGTAATAGGAAGAAGAAACATGTGAAAGGAGGGGCTCACACGTAGAACAAGGTAGCTAGCATGAGTAGGGACATGAATTAAGGCAAAATGTGGGCTTTGGAAAATAGCCATAGACAAGAATATCAGTGGTGGATTGTCTAGGAAACCTGATAGTAATGGGTGCACATCCCAAGATTCTAGGGGTAATGCAAATCAAGGATAGCAAATCCAGCTCATCATGACCATTAGCTTCAGTGGAAACCTTGGTGTTGTGCCACGTCAGAACACTACAGGTATGGGAAATAGCCTCAGTTTGAAAATCTATGATGATATGGTACTTGGTAATGTTCATCCCATAGGAAATGGGGTTCTGCCTCTGAATCTTGTGTGAAGAATTGAAAAACTGAGCTTCTTTGGATGTCTTCATACTTTCTACATTGGAGTCCACAAAAAGGGGCCTGCATAGGTTGAAAAAACATTGCCAATAATTGACAAAGATGTTAGCATGCATTCCAAATAAAATGGCCCAATGGGGGAATGCAGAGTGGTAATAGGTGATAAGGCTAAGGTGGTGGAGGGAGAGAGGGTAGTGGATGATGATGTGGAAAGGCCGATGAGGTTTGAAATGGTAGTGAATGGGGGTGATGGTCAAAGCTACGTGGATAGGACAAAGGTGGATGGACGCGTGGACAATGATCTGACAAACAGCTTTTCGAAGGACAAGGGAAGCCTTCCAATAACCATGATGAGTAGGATAGATCACGAGGAGCATGAAAGTTCCTAAAAAATTGGTAGTATCAAGCATGAGGATAAGGTTGGTCATCCTGGGGAAGGACCTCCTACTGAGGAAGGTTTATTTGATGTCTCTCTTGATCCGCGATGGCCTAAACTTCCTCTAGAATATCATTGTACCAGATCTAGGAATTATCCATGTTAACCCCAATGTTAGCTAACTTGTTAGTGACCTTATTGGATTATTTGAAGGTGTGCTAAAATATGACTTCTTGCATTTCGAGGACTAAGATCCTGGCTTCTTCAATGTAGTCTCTAACTCTCTAGGATGGTTTGCAGTTTCTATTTTTGAGATAATTGATAATGTTGAGGGAGTCACCTTCGACTATCAATTTAGTGGAAACATTCTTAGAAAGACACAAACCTCTCCACATGCTTTTGGCTTCAACACCATGGTTAGTTTGTTCACCAAGCCCTTCCACAAAGGCGAGGATGATTTCTCCTTTGTGATTTCTTAGGACACCTCCAGCCCCAGCCTTTCTTGGATTACCTTTTGTAGCTCCATCAAAATTAAGTTTGTGCCATCCCATCGGAGGAGGATTCCAAAAATATTCAAGGTGGATATTAGAAGGGGGGTGGACATCCTCTAAGGACAAACCCAGCTCTTTCCCAAGATCAGATTTGGATTTGGAAGGAAGCTTGGAAGAGGGGGGAATGAGGAAGGCATTTTCCAAAGCAAAGGCAAGGATTTTGGAAGAAATGAGCTTGGGGGCCTTAGGCTTGAGGGAAAACACTCTATTATTCCTTTCGAGCCAGACTTGCCAGAGGAAGTTATGGAGGAAAATTTTCCAAAAGAACTTGAGGTGGGGGTCACGGAAGGGGGAAGGCCAATGGATGAAAAGGTCTCCTATGGAGCAGGGTTTAGCCCACTGAATATGGAAGGAGTGAAAAATGGAGTCAAGGATGGAAGAAGAAAAGGGGAAATGGAGGAAGAGGTGGGACATGGATTCCCAAGAATTATGGTAGAGATAGCATCTATTGGGGATGGGAATGCCCTTTTTAATGAGATTATCAATGGTAAGGATTTTCTCTTGGATAGCAAGCCACGAAAAGAAAGAAATCTTGGGGATGAGATGTTTTATCCAAACATGATTGGGGGAGAATAGCAATTCCTCATCATCAAGGAGGATAAGATAGGCTCATTTTGATAGAGAATTCTCCACTTTCAGTGTGCTCCCAAATGAGCTGATCAACAAAATTAGTTGAGGGAATGATTGTAGAAGAAAGGAGGGAATTTAGAATGTTGGATTCAATAGGAAAGGTAGGGCTAGAAATAGAAATCCAATTGGTGAACCTATTTTGAGTGTTGAGGAAATCAGAAACCTTGTGTCCTATCCTATCATCAGTAAAGGGTTTGAGTTTGGACAGGATAGGGTCATTGAGGAGAGGTTCTTGAGAGATCCATTTGTCACTCTAGAAATCAATGTTTCCTCCATTTCCCATTTTCCATATTAATCCTTTCTTGATGAGGGCTTTGGTGTTGATGATGGAATTCTAGAAAGTAGACCCCCTGTTGGGAATGTCCTCACTAAGAAAATTACCATCTTGTAGATACTTCCTTTTGGCAATGGAAATCCACTCCTTGCTATCTCCTGAAACCAATCTCCAATCTTGCTTGGCAATCAGAGTAGTATTGAGGGCCTGAATTCTTCTTAGTCCTATTCCTCCTTTGTCTTTGGGTTTACAAACCTTGTCCCAGGCCACAAGGTGAATTCTTTGTTTGTTTTTAGCTCTAGTCCATAGGAAATTTTTCTAAATTTGCTCTATCTTTTGTGAAACTATGGTTGGAGCCCTAAAGATAGATAAGAAATAAACAGGGATACTTTGGAGAACCATAGTTGTAAGAGTACATTTAGCTACTTGGGACAAAAGGTTTCCTTTCCATCCTGCAAGCCTTTTTTGGATGCGCTCAATAATGTTGCTCCACATAGAAACAGTAGGTTGACCATAGAAAATAGGTAGGGAAAGGTACATGGCTAGGAGATCTGCTATAGAACATTCAAGGATCCGAGCAATATTTATCTATCTTTGCATTGGAGTATTGAGGAAATACAATTTGCTTTTATTGAAGTTGACTTTCTGACTAGCTGCTGCTTCATAAATTTGAAGGATGTATTTGATAACTTTGGCTTCAAAGATAGAAGTGCTTGTCGACAAGATGGTATCATCCACAAATTATTTATGGGATACTGGAGTCATCTGGGAGGAGGCCTTGATCCCTAACAACAAGTTGGTTGTGTGTGCAGCCTTAATGGTTCTACCTAGAGCTTCTACTATGATGATAAATAAAAGAGGAGAAATAGGATCTCCCTACCTAAGACCTCTGTTGCTCTTGAAATAACCTGCTGGGGATCCATTTATGAGGATAGAGAACCAAGGGGAAGATATGCAATTTTTGATGAGGTCGACCCATTCAGGATGAAATCCAAACTTGTGTAGGATGGCCAAGAGGAATTTCCAGTTAACTCTATCGTAAGCTTTGTTCATATCAAGCTTAAGGATGCAAGTGGGCTTTTTAGTTTTGGAAGCAGTATGGAGGGCTTCATGGATGGAAATGACTCCATCAAGGATGGATCTACCTTGGAAAGAGCTTCCTTGGTAGGGGTCAATGATGGTGGGCAAGATGGTTTTCATTCTAGTGGCCATGATTTTGGTGAGAACTTTGTAAATGACATTGCAAAGACTAATGGGCCTAAAGTCAGCTAAGGACTTGGCAGCTGGATTTTTAGGAATGAGGGAAATAAAGGTGGAATTGTATCCTCTCAAAATCCTTTTGGAATACTGAAGCTCTTTGATGGCTAGGCAAACGTTAGAGCCAACTATATCCCAAAATTTTTGAAAGAAGTGAGGAGGAAAACCATCAAGGACCTAGGGCTTTGTCAGGATTCATAGAGAAAAGGGTGGATTTAATTTCTTCATCCTGAAAAGGAGCAATGAGAGAGGAATTGACCAAACAAGGGATGGAATTAGGAGGAATGTGGGATAGTAAAGCATCTTGGGCTGAGGTAGAGCAAGAATTATCATCCTCAAGCATATTTTTGAAGTAAGAGCAAGCTTCATTTCTGATTTCCTCGATATCAACTGTGAGGGTGCCATCACTTTTAGTTAGTTTCTTGATGCGGTTGTTACTTCTGTTTCTCATGGTAGATGCATGGAAAAATTTGGTATTAGAGTCTACTTATTTGAGACACAAAGCTCTAGATTTTTGGTGCCAATAAGTCTCTTCGTAGGCAAGGACATTGTGGTACTCAGCAAGGATCTATTTTTCTTCATTCCTGATATGGACATCTACCATTCCATTTTGAATTTTGAACTCAATCTATTCCAGTATTTCCTTGAGATACTATTTATTAGCAAAAATATTACCAAAAACTTCTTTATTCTAGATTTTTAGGTCTTCTTTAATATTTTTAAGCTTCTGGGCCAATCTAAAGGATGGGTGCCCTTGAAAGTCTTGTTTCCAAGATTGAGAGACTCTCTATCTTAGGTTTGGGTGGTGTAGCCACATAGCCTCAAATATGAATGACCTTCTGAAGGGGTTGGATTTGTCAATGTCCAGGATGAGAGGATTATGATCTGATCCAATTTTGGGAAGAGGATAAAGGACAACATCACCAAAAATCTAAACCACTTCTTGAGAAAAGAATACCCTATCTAATTTGACTTGGATATGTTGTGCTCTAGCTCTTCTGTTGCTCCAAGTATATTTAATTTTTTTGAGATTTAAGTCCATTAAATTATTTGCATTGACAAAGTCATTAAAATCCTCCATGCTTTTGGTTGGGGTCTCTGATCCACCTTTCTTATCTAAGGGGAAAAGAATGATGTTGAAATCTCCTGCCACTATCCAGGGAATGTTAAGGAAGGAATATTTCATGCTAGTCAGGGTTTCCCACAACTGAGCTCTCCCTAAAATGGTGTTAGGAGCATAAACATTGGTAAGGATCCAAGAAGAATTATTGTTGACATCATGAAAGAGAATGCTTAAGAGTCTGTCACTAGAATGAAGAAGATGCCCTTCAACTTTTTGTTTATCCCATAGGCACATAAGACCTCCAGAAGTTCCTCTAGCATCACTGACAACTACTCCTGCATTCTTCCATATTTCTTTGGCTATTGAAGCAAAACTATTGGTGTTAATTTTTGTTTCCTGCAAGATGATGATGGAAGGTTTGATATCTTTCCTCATGGACTTTATGAGTCTCTGTTTGGTTTCCCCATTGAGGCCTCTCATATTCCATGAGAGGATCTTCATTTGGAGGATTTGGGGGCTTTTCTGCCTCCTCGTCCATTGTGGTGAGGGGGTTTGGAGCTTTTACTCTCATCCTTAAGTTGAGACGTAATATTCAGGAAAAGGGTTTTCTAGACTCCATTGGCAATGTCATCTATTTTCTGGGAATTCCAGATTTCCTCTTTGGAAGGTCTCCCTCTTTTCTTTTCACTACCAAAATCAATGGGGGATTTGGTAGTACTTTTGGTTTTCTTAGGACTAAATTTATAGGGAATAATTTGTTCCAGAACAAGGCTATGAGGCCTAATGGACTGACTTAGGCTTGGAGATATTATTTCCTCCATGAGATGTTTGCTTGAGATATCTACATTTCCATCTTGAGGACTACAAGAAGGTCCTGACTTGGACAGGGTATTAACAAAACTGAGGTCTATGTTTAGATCAGGAGGGATTTGTGGATTTGGCTGGGGTTTATCTTGGGGTTTCATGGGAGGAATAATTTCATCCTATTGTTTGTACTTGATAGGAAATGGGATTTGAGTAGGGGCAGTAACTTCTTTTTGAGAATCCTCAGAGGGATGTTTAGGATTGGAGGAAAGTAGGGCGTTTCCTTGAAGAAACTTATCAGATTCATTTAAGACATTAAATCTATTGGAAGTTGTGAGAGGGGAACTTACTTGAATCTATTATGAGTTTGTCATTTCTTTGCCCTTGAGAGATTGAGGCTTTTCTAGAGATTTAGGAAGCCTTTGTTGTTGTTGATGATGTTTTGTTATCTGGATTTGTTGCTGCCACTTATTTTGGGTTTTGGGAAAACCCTTGTTGGAAGGGTTTTTGCTGCCTCTGTATTGGTCTAAGTTGGCCCCGCTAGATTCTCCTCCATCTTGAATTTGATCTTTCTCCAGGTTAAACTAGGCTTTGAGGACTAGGCACTAGGACCTCAGGTGTCCTTGGGTATGGCATTCCACACAGAATGCTGGTTTGTTTTCATATCTAGGGGTTGCTTTTTACATAAATACTTATGGATAAGATTGACATAGGTTGGTAATTCTGATGCTAGATTAGCATTGATGCAAATCCTAGCTACATTCATATGCTTGCGGGCTCTGGTAATCGGATCAATTGCTAGGAGCTCTCCTATGAAATTTGCAATTGATAGGAGGATATCATCATGCCAACAATGGAAATGGAGGTTAGGAATGCGAACCCAAATAGGGGTGAAGTTTATGTCCTGAGTATCAGGATCAAAATCTAAGTCCCATTTCCTTAAGAATAGGCTCTTGCATCCTAAAAACTAGGGGCCTCCGATGAGGATGCATTTGGTGTCTTCGTCATTGCTCAATATGATGGAAAAGAACCCTCTGGACAAGACAACCAATTCCATGTCTCCTAGGGTTTTCCATTTGGTAACAACCCACCTACGAATGGTTTCAATATCAGGTCTTCCTCCAACAAACTTACCAACCAAAGCATAGCATTCCATGGCAAGGTAGCTGTCGGTAATATTGTCAGGGATGTTAATATTTTGGCCGTCAGGAATAATTGTGGTGGTAGGAGGTTTAAAGGGACCCCGTCCCTTGTTGGATAGGACATTTGCATAGGATATTATCTTGGTAGTATCACCAGTGGGACCCTTCATAGTTGCAAGAGGGGCCCTAGTGTCGGGAGGTTCATCTCCCCTGAAAAAGACCGTCTCAAATCGATATTTGGTTGTATTGGGCAATGTATCATCTAAATCTTCTATATCCTCAGAGATTTTTTCCTCATCAGAGTCATTGGTCCCTGACTTCCTACCATCCTTACTACTATTATTACCATCCTTACTGCTAGTGTCATCCTTGGTTCCTGCATTTCTGTCCTCCTTCCCTTTTGAACCCGCCTTCTTGTATTCACTCGTTGTTACCATCCTTCCCTCCAAATCTCTCTTTAATAAATCCTTTAACCATATAAAATCATAATTGATATCATAGAAACTACTCCTTCTATTTCCCCTTTCATAATACTATGAGAGGCTTTCAACAAAGCATTTAGATTACAAGTTTTACTTGGAAAAAAATTGCTCAACTCTTATTCACCAATTAGAGTCCCATACCTATAATTGCAAAATAATCTAGGTTCCTTCAATCCAGAAATAATCCTTTCTCATTTTTTCAGTAAATTAAAGTCTCATATCCTTAATTCATAAATAATCTAAATTCATATTTATTTATTGCATCAAATACAACCACTTGAATCCATAAATAAACCTTTTCCTTTCATTTCATAAATTGAAGTCCCATACCCTTAATTTACAAAACAACTATACCATTCAATTAATGAATCAAAGGCACCTGCCCTAGTTTATTAATAAATCATTTCTTTTATAAATAATGTTCACTAACTCTACTTAATAAAATAATCTATAAATAATATCTTTTATAAATAAAGTTTCACTAACTATACTTAATAAAATAATTCACAAATCATTTCTTTTATAAATAAAGTTCACTAACTCTACTTAATAAAATAATTTACAAATCATTTCTTTTACAAATAAAGTTCACCAACTCTACTTAATAAAAAATTTCACAAATCATTTATTTTATAAATAAAATTCACTAACTCTACTTAATAAAATAATTCATAAATCATTTCTTTTATGTTTCAAACCATACTTCCTTTTCACATAATATAATTAAAGAACCCCTTTAATTAATTAGAATCTAAAACCTTTACATTAATAATTAAAGAACTCTTTCTACAATTAATTGGAATCTAAAATCTTTACAATTAATAATTAAATGACACTCTTCACAAGCCAATGCAGAGAAGCTAAATTGTTGTTCACCAAAGGACGTGGTTTCCATTCTCAACTTAGGAAAGGAAGATTTCATATTAACATTCATGTAGGACAAGGATGGTTGACACATGAACATTCAAGAAGCTCGGACTTCCTACTTGGCAACTATGAAACCAACATTGGAGGATTTGGTTCTACGGTTTCACAGTGACCTTAAACAGGGTCTCCATTTTGATGGTGAACCTTGACACAGGAAAGGCAAGATAGGTAGTTTTCACTGATTCAAATAGGCTTACCCCACATAAGTACAACATAGCATAAAGTTGACCAACACTTCATGTATATAAAACAAGCACAGGGTTTTTACTTAGGGATAATATATCAAGCCAAGAAGAAGCCTTAACATGCCCCTCACATCAGTAAACAACTTGGAATGAATCTGGTGGACGTCTAAACGTAAGACATTAACAAAAATCGACTATGGAGAAGGATGCTCGACATAAACCGTCTTTGGAAACAACATAGCAACCAAGGATCTTGGGAGATTACTTAGGTGTCTTAATGGATAGTTTGGTTTTAAGGGTGTGATACCACAAGGCAGATAGAGCCACATAGTCATAACAAGACCAACCTAGCCAACACAACCATAGGGGGTATTTTATTTAAACAAAAATAGAATAACCATACAAATTGAGAGAAACTATTAGTTTCCAAAGCCAACTTGAATCTTCACTCATGCTTAGTGATAGTATCAAGTTGTTGGTTGCCTTAACAACACTCCTCAAATTTCTTCTCTTCTCACCTTCGTTCCACTCTACTCCTCCCAAAGTTCAACGATATCTTGTGTCCTCCTCCTAGTATGCCCAACACATCTATATTTTTAATCACTTGCTTGGAAAATCTATTAGCCACTACCTGAGCATCATCCTTGGTGCTCCTAGATGTAAAATGTGCAACCTTAGTCAATTTATAGACTACTACTAATATTACATCATTTTTGTACCTAGTATTAGGTAAAATTACTAAAAATCCATAGATATGACCTAAAATTTCTATGGAGGTATACTATGTGGATACAACTGTCTTGTAGGATTCTTGCATTTTTCCTTAAGCTTCTAAAATTGGAGGCATAAAACATTAAAATATATGATATCCTTCTTCATTCCTACCTAGAAGAAGGTTCTTCTCATGTTTTACCTAATTTTAACCCCTCTGGGGTGAGTAGAATAAGGAGATCTATGGGCTTCTTTCATTATTTGCTTCCTTAAATCACTCAATTTTGGTATGATAATTCTACCTTTGTAGCACAAAAGGTCACCTACCATTCCAAAATCCTTATTGCCTTCATAGTCTCTATCTATTCTAGCTCAAGTTTCTTGGCAATATTCATCTCAATATTGCTCATGTCTCACTTGATCCATGAGATTTATGTGACTCTTGGTTATGGTTGTTATGTGTCTCATTCTACTCAAGGCATAAAAAACCTTAGTCTCATTTCCATTTATGTACTCAATATCAAAGTCATACTCAGTGAGAAAATCAATCCACCTTCTTTGTCTCGCATTGAGTATCAGTTGGGTAAATATGTACCTTATAATTTGATGGTCATATTTTAATTTAAAAAGGTCTCGCCACCAGATAATGGCACCAAACCTTTAGGGCATGCACTACAATGGCTAGCTCTAAATCATGAGTAGCATAATTGACTTCATGCTTTTAAATCTTTCTCAAAGTATAAGCTACTATTGACTCTTCTTGCATGAGTACTCCTCCTAACCCTTCTAGCGATGCATCAATGCATATATAAAAATCTCTTTGAGGCTCTAGAATATTCAATATTGGTTTGGTAGTAAGCTTCTACTTCAGTAATGAAAAGGCAATTTTACAAATTTCCATCCATTTAAATTCCTTCCCCTTATTTTGAAGGTTAGTAATAACTGTAGCAACCTTTGATAAATCCTTAATATCACATCTATAGTAGCCCGTTAACCCCATAAATCTTCTTACTTCGATAATATTAGTAGGTATGGCCAATTTAATATGGCTTTGATTTTTTCTAGATCTATAGAAATTCCCTCTATTGATATGATATGCCCCTCAGTAACTCTAACATGATATTGAGATGTTTATCGTGCTCTTCCTTGTTTTGAGATTATATTAGGACAACATCAAGAAATACAAGGACAAACTGGTCCAAATTCTTTCTAAACACATTATTCATTAAATTCATGAAGTTTTTTGGAGTGTTATTTAGTCCAAAGGGTAGAACTATAAACTCACAGTGTCCATACCTAGTCTTAAATGTTGTCTTGTGAGTATCCTCCTCATGTATTCTTAATCGATGATATCTTGATCTCAGATCGATATTAGTAAACACTGTGGCATCCCTAAATTGATAGAATAAATATTCAATCCTAGATAGAGGACATCAGTTCTTTATTGTAGTCTTATTCAACATCCTATAGTCAATACACAATCTTAAAGAGCCATATTTTATTTTTACAAATAAAACTGGTGCACCCCAAGGTGACACACTTGGTTTTATCTATTCCTTTTCTAATAACCCTTGAAATTTTACCTTTAATTATTGCATCTCGATAGGTGTCATCCTCTATGGAGATCTATGAATTGGTTCTTCTCCTGACATAATATTTATAATAAAATCAAATTCCCACACAAGAGGGAGTGTAGGTAAATCCTCAAGAAAAACATCCTTGAAATCCTTCAAAATTGGGTGTGTTTCCAACACCTCTTTATTTTGGTCTTCTCCAACTTCATTTATCTTAATTACATAGACTATCCCTCATTTCCTAAGGGATTTATTTAATTGCATAGTTGATAACATATGGGGTTTAAATACCCCATGCTTACTATGAATTCGTAGTGTTTTCTTACCTCCTTAAGCATATTCGATCCATCCATATTGGAAATTGATTATGGCTTTATGTGCTTGTAACTAATCCATCCCTAGGATCACATTGAAGGCATGAAGTGGAGATATATATAAGCAACATTTCATGGTTTCACTAGCTAAAGTAATTTCTATCATAGGGAAACACTAGTTTATAGAGTAGGTTTATCCAGAACCAAAACCGACCTTCCATAAATGAGCCAAATATCCTAGCCTTTTTGACATATCTTTTGCTAACTTAGTATAAATGAAGCTATTAGTGGCCCCACTATCAATTAAAATATTCACTTACTTATCAAAAATCTTACGTTTTATAATCAATGGGGTGGCTTGTCCCTCAAGATTTTGACACCTAATTGCAACATAGACATGGTGTGAAGGTTCTTTTCCTTTAGCACCAGATGCACTTGGCCTTGGTCGGTATGGGAACTGATTAGAAAAATGTGGCCCTCTACAATGGTAACACCCATCCTTGGGTCCTTATTGCTTTTATAATTTCTACTTCTATACTTTGATTTTTAGAACTAAACCTTACAATTTCTATGGTTGAGTATAGCATTATTGGGGTTGTTGCCTTTCTTATAAAATTTCTTTTTGAACTTCTTCTAGTTTCCATTAGATTTCTTCTCAAGATTTTGTGGGTTTTTAGCCTTTCGATCTTGTTAAGCCTCCCATTTTACAAGCCCATTGCTATTCCTATTTTTTATTTCCTATCAATCTTGCTCAAACAAGGTGTCATATTTATAATGGAAGTGCAACTCCACTTTCTTTATGAGGTCATACACCTTTTGTAATGACTTAGGCTCTTGCATATCTACATCATGTTTTATCCTAGATTGAAATCCATGAGTAAACTTATGAACCCACATTTTTTCATTATAGGTAGGTACATACTTTAGCAATTTCACCATATTTTTTTAGTATGCCTCCACCAAGTTGGTACCCTATTGGCAAAATCCTCAAATTTCAAGGTATAGAAATGTTTCATAAGGAACCTATTTTTAAATATGACTATAAATTCCTTCCATGGAATGTCTACTGGTTCAATATTAGTTTTATCATTATATATTTCCCACTAGTCTAGGGTGGCTCCTTCAAGGTAGATTGTAGTCCAAATAGTTTGGGTCCCTGAAGAATACCCCTTTACCATGAAGTAAACTTCCAATTCCCTTAACCAAGCCTCAGCTGCATCTCCTTCTCCTTCTTAATCAAACTTGGAGATACAAACATTATTTAGGTCTCTTATAATTTTATTCTCTAGGAAGGATCTAGCTTGTAACTATTTCGTAGTCAATACCTTAGCTTGGTTAACTTCTGAACCTATAGCTTACAAATTTTGGTTCACAATGGTTTCTAACACTTGTCTCATCTAATCTTGCATGATGGTAACTCTAGTAGTGAGATATTTCATTCCCCTATTTGGAGTTTTTGGATCCTCATTCTGGATCTCTTATTCAATATTACTTTATCAATTTTACCTATGTGAATACCTCTATCTTCTAGCTTTAGGTGGCATCTTGACCTGGTTTCAACTAAGAAGACGATTAGGTTACAACTTTATCTTAAACTATACCACTAATTTAAGCCACAATATAGAGTTATTCTTGCCAAAGCATCAATAACCTAACTAGGATAACATTCCAATATTATGATGTATCATTAATACCAAATCCCATACTAAGGTATCATAACATTCATCCACTCTTGGGATCAATTCCCATTAGATTCTAGTAAGTAGATATTCTAGGTCATCCCATATTTAGCTTAAAATTAAGCAAGCCTTCATTGGAGACATCCAAATATCTTTTAGCACATAAGAATCTCTATACCCTCATACCTAATTTTTTCAAGGCTATATATTCTAGGACCTAACTTTTTCTTGACAATGTATGGACCTATCCAATTAGCCCTAAATTTATCATGCAAGTGTGGTAATACATTGGTATTCTATTTATTATCTTTGAGAACAAGATCTCCTAATTGGAATTAATGGAGATGAACTTTTACATTATAAGTATGCTTGATGTGATATTGATACACTCATAGAAATTCTAAGGCATTGATTCACCTTTCATCAAGGAATGTGAGTTGGTCAAGATGTGCTTATCTAGCAGTGTTGTCATCTACAAATTCTTGTAATGTGATTCATAGAGAGGGGATCTCGAGTTCAAGAGGCATGATTGCTTTAGCTCCATAGACCCAAAAAAAATTGTTGCCTTTGTAGGCATTCAAATGCTTGTTCAATAAACCAATAACGACAAGGGGATTTACATATGATAATCTCTATGATTTTCTTTGACAAGTTTCTTGAGAATAGCTATCAATGCCTTATTAATCGCCTTAGCTTGTTCATTTGATTTTTGGTAATAAGGAGTTGAGAAACCATGTTGGATACTGTATTTTTTTCTTAGTGCTTGAAAATCATTGTTTTTGAAGGACCTTCCATTATCAAAAATGATATTTGAGGGGATGCCAAAATGATATATAATATGCTAGAGTATGAACTCTATAATTTTAGGTCTAATCATAGTGGTCATAGAAATCAACTCGATCCACTTTGTGAAGTATCTATAACAGTGATGATGAACTTATGTTGTCTCAAGGAGGTAGGTGAATTTTTTCTAATCAAATATAGACCCCATTGTGAAAAGGGCTAAAGACTTTGAATGGGTTGTAATGTCTGAGATGGTCCATGGGTCAAGTTGGTAAGTTGTTGACACTTTTGACATTTCTTTATTTAATTGCAATAATCATTTTCCATCATGGTCTAATAATAACCCATGCATAAAATGTTCTTTGCAATGGCCATCCACTAAAGTGGCCATCACAAGTACCATCATGGGCTTCACATATAGCTCTTTGTGCCTCTACAGGGTCTAGACATTGAAGTAGGGTTCCATCATAGCCATGTTTATATAAGATGTTCACCAAGAGAGTATAACAAGCTGCATTTTGTTTGAACTCATTTGTAAGTTTAAAAAAAGTCTATTGGGAGGGTTCCAGACTTTGAGAAATTTATTTACCTGACTAATCCAAGGTTCGTATGGCTCTCCATGAATTAAACAAATATTATTTTCATCCTCAAATTTTTCTTGTGAGAATGCAAATTTGGATATTGCTATAATGATTAGCGGTTGGAACTCTCCATTTGTGTTCTTTAGAATAAATGATCCTAGAGAGGCCATTGCATCCACAAATATATTGGTCAAATGAGGCAACTTATCAATTTTGTACCAGTCAAACTTTACTAGCAATTTCATTGCTATTGCATTATATTATTCTGACTAGTTCTCTACATTGATAAGTTTCTTTTACTTAATGAATGACAAGTTTAGAATCACCAAAGATGCTTGTATGCTTTATGCCCATAACTAGGGTATATTGAAGTCCTAATATCATGTCTTCATGCTTTTCATTGTTGTTTGTGCATGGAAAGTCAATTTTGAATGATAAAATAATTGGCATTCCTTATGGTGTGTAAAACATGACTCCATCATCTTGTCATTTTTTGCACTTTGATCCATCAAAGAATAGGATTATGTCAACATCATCCTCAAGAGGTACAATTCCTTCCTATTCAATGAATAAAAAGATCGAATCATCTGGTAGCTCAATGAATAAGGGTTGATCATTTGGAAGTGAAGCTTCCACGCATTGATCGACTATCACCTAACCCTTAACAGATTTTTGGCTGATGAATTCAATATTGAATTCTATTAATAACACTATCCATTTCATGGTATGGGTGTTGTTGTATATGTGAGTCATCATATAACGCATAGGATTATCTCTAGCTATGACATAATTTGTATTAATTAGCATATAATTTCTAATTTTCTTAGTGGAAAAAACCACTACAAATGACAATTGAAAACAAGCAAGTAGAATGCAAGAATTAATTTCTTTGTATTAATTATAGTGGAGCCTTAGTTTCCTTTTTATAATAATCTACCCCAAGTGTGCAAGGGTCTATTTACAATGCTTCGCTTTCTTTCTCATATTATAATGGACAAAAGGGTAAAGATCCTCTTTTGTGATCAAAATGGATGAGGGTGTCTTTAGTCTTCTTTGCTACAACCAGGTTGGTGGATGGGCTTCATTTATCCTTGTGGATCATCCTTGCTGCAATAGCCTTCAATAAATCTATAACCTACACATACATAAATACAAACAAGAGGGTCAGTAGAAATTGTTGATATGAATGAAATCAACTACTAAAACCCTAACATTAATGCTTGTAGAAATCATGAAATGGTGTGCGGAAAAAAAAAAAAAAAAAATACAAAAAAATGCCTTGTTGGTTAACTGCTTTGATCCCTATTTGTCATTGGTTGAAAATTGTTCCTAGGAAAATGTGAGTGTATGTTTGAGGTTGGCTAAACATAGGCTAGTGTTTGAGAAAATTCCCTATCACATTTACGATTGTGTAAATTCCCTTTGGCATTTGGGGCTAATTTTTGAAACTACTAAGGTTTGATTTGGGGTCTCGATGAGTTGATCTCCAAAGAGTGTTGATGAATCTCATGTAGTGATTTTGGTAGCATGACGCTGTATTTTATAGCTTTTATTCTGGTTATGAAGTTATGATGCCTTTATAGGATTTTTGGATTTTTTGAGGGAAAATATAGGTGGCAAGACAAGGCTATCAAATGGTAGGGACATGGTAACCACCTATGTTGGGTAGTTGCAGTGTGTCACCTAGAGTGTCCCACTTAGTTGGGGTGGTGGCATGTGGGTAGGTGGGAGTGGAGTGATGTTTGTGAAATATGGCAAGGGAATGGGTAGTGATGGCTATATTACATGTCAAATTGGGAGATAGGGTATCCTAGGGGGGATTTTTTAGATCTATTAAAATCTAGAAAATACGATAATGTGCAATATTTTTATACCTAAGTTTAGACATAGGCATATTTTATTATGCATAATTGTGGGATGGATTTGGGTTTTGCAAGTGGCTAGGTTTTGGTGTCTACACACATAATAATATATAATAAGATACACCCAATCAGTTATGTGAGTTTATCATAAAAGGACAAGTGGTCAGTCAAGGAGGGTTGACCCAAAATTTTGAAAACTTAAGTCATCATGTAGAAATCCAAAAAAATCAAGAGAGGATGAGACCAGATATTGTCTCAAAGATGGAAGAATAGCTTAGAACCATTAAATTAGAGATCATAATGGAAATTATCTAGGGAAAGGCAGATATTTCATAAGAGAGGATTTTAAAAAAAAAATCACCATGGGAATCCTCTAGGGAAAGCAGAGATTCTGTAAGGGTGGAATTCAAATTGTTAATAAAAACATACTACAAAATGGAAAGCAATACAAAATTCCTCTATCATAGGATATATCGGGCTAGACACTATTAAGAAGATGGAGGAACAAATAAAAAAGATACATAAAATATTTAGAAGAAGTCTCAAATTGACAAAAGAGCTATGCAAACCTCAAAAGGATCCCAAGGAAATTATTTGTGGGAGACATAGTCTTCTTAAGAATAGAACCTAAAAATTCCATTAAGTTGTCTAAACTTGACCATATATTTGTAGGGCTTTATAAAAAATTAAGTAGTCCTATTGCCTATAAGCTGGCTTTACCACCCGATTGTCAAATATCCATGGCATCTTCCATGTGTTCCTATAATGACCCTAAAAACAAGAAACAAGAAAACACACAAAAAGAGAAATAATTTTTTTGACTAAGGAGAGGGATTCATAAACCCCTAACCAACTTTATATTAACTTAATGTTTAATAAATCCTCTAAGTTTCTCAAAATCTACACCTCACAATATTTCCCTCATGCAAGTCCATTCTGCGTAGGTATATCTTATGTTATGCACATAATTCCATCCATCTCATCAATCCTTTATGAGCTATACTTATCACCTTCAATCATTAGAAGGTGTACATGCATCTCCATACTCTATGTAAGTCATTATGCATAGGTATGCTACATGTGCTGTGAGTTAAGCTATCAATCTTGTCATTCAATAAGCTATCTTAACTCAGGTATAGTCTTCCATAAACCTAGTTACCATTCTCTATAAGGGGTCATAATCCCTTAGGTCCACTATTTTCACTCTAATGGGAAGCCCTTAGGTTATCCTTTAAGTTCACCCTATAACTTACTACTAAATTTCATAAAAGGTTATTCAATCATGAAAATAAAAGATAGATCTAGATACTAAATCTAACAAAACATATCTCATGAAACATGCAAAAGGTAACTAGTAAAATATAGCAATATTTAAAGAATACAAATGAACTAGAAAATATTTAGGTACATTCATAATGAATCAAATAGAATATAAAGGTGCATCTACAACATTGATCATTTATTACATAAGCATGTATGGTAAAACCTCCATACCCTTAAACAATACATTACATCAATTTCATTAGGGAAATCTCCCCACAAATCTAGTCTATTTGTGAATATGTAAACAAGATGTAAGTAGAGAGAAAATTCGTGCATTGGTACATTTATAAATTTGGTCCTCCCACTCTTCCATCAATCATTTGAGGATAACAGGGGATCAAGGTACTCATAGTTCAGGATAGGCTTACCTCTAAATGCATTTACTTTATTTACTTTTCCAAATTTAATCAAGCCTTTAACCATATAAAAGCATAGTTGATATCATAGAAACTACTCTTTCTATTTCCCCTCTCATCATCCTATGAGAGTATTTCAACAATGCATCTAGATTACAGGTTTTACTTGGAATTAAATTACTCAACCCTTATTCAACAATTAGAGTCTCATACCTATAATTACCAAATAATCTAGGTTTCTTCAATATAGAAATAACCCTTTCTCCTTTTTTCAATAAATTAAAGTCTCATACCTTAATTCACAAAAAATATAATTTCATATTTGTTTATTGCATCAAAGACAACCACTTGAATCCATAAATAAACCTTTTCCTTTCAATTCATAAATTAAAGTCCTATACCCTTAATTTACAATACAACTATACCATTCAATTCATGAATCAAAGGTGCCTACCCTAGTCCAATAATAAATCATTTCTTTTATAAATTAAAATCACTAACTCTTCTTAATAAAATAATCCATAAATCATTTCTTTTATAAATAAAGTTTCGTTGACTCTACTTAATAAAATAATTCATAAATCATTTCATTTATAAATAAAGTTCAACAACTCTACTTAACAATAATTCATAAATCATTTCATTTATAAATAAAGTTCAACAACTCTACTTAACAATAATTCATAAATCATTTATTTTATAAATAAAGTTCACTAACTCTACTTGATAAAATAATTTACAAATCATTTCTCTTATAAATAAAGTTTACTAACTCAATAAAATAATTCATAAATCATTTCTTTTATGTTTCAAATCATAGTTTCTTTTCACATAATATAATTAAAGAACATTTTCTTTAATAAAGTAAAATTATAGTTTATTTTCACATAATATATTTAAATTCTAAAATCTTTACATTTAATAATTAAAGAACTCCTTTAATTAATTAGAATCTAAAACCTTTACATTAATAATTAAAGAACTTTTTTTGCAATTAATTGGAATTTGAAATATTGAAATTTAATAATTAAATGACGTTGTTCACAAGCCAAAGCTATGAAGTCAAAATATTATTCACCAAAGGATGATGGTTTCCTTTCTCAACTTAGGAAAGGGAGACGTCAGGTTAACATTCATGCAAGACAAGGATGGTTGACACCCGAACACTCAGGAAGCTCGAACTTCCTACTTGGCAACTATGAAACCAACACTTGAGGGTTTAGTTTTATGTTTTCATAGTGACCTTACATAGGGTCACCCTTTTGACAGTGGACATCGATGCAAGAAAGGAAAAACAAGAAGTTTTCACTTATTCAAATAAGCTTACCCCACATAAGCACAACATAGCATAGAGTTGACCAATACTTCATGTATACACGACAAGCATAGGGTTTTTACTTAGGGATAACCTGTAGAGCCAAGAAGAAGCCTTAGCATGGTGGTCCCCTCACACCAATAAACATCTTTGAACAAATCTAGCAGATGTTCAAATGCGTAGAGTTAACAACAGTTGGTTATAGAGAAGGGTGTTGGACATAAACCCTCTTCGTCAACAACATAACAACCAAGGATCTTGGGGGATTACTTAGGTGTCTTAATGGATAGTTTGGTTTTAAGGGCATGAAAACACAAGGTAAATAGAGCCACACATTCATAACAAGACCAACCCAGCCAACACAACCATAAGGGGTATTTTATTTAAATGAAAATAGAATAACCATATGAAGTGGGATTTACTATTAGTTTCTAAAGCCAACCTGAATCTTCACTCATGCTTAGTGACGGTATCAAGTTGATATTTGTATTAGAAACACTCCTCAACTATCTTCCCTTCTCATCTTCGTAGCGCTCTACTCCTTCTCCCATAGTTCAATGATATCTTCTATCCTTCTCCCAGTATGCCCAACACATATGTTTTTCTTTTTTTTATCATGGTCCTCCTCTTTGAAAAATCTCATCAATCCTCCCATGCCTATCTTATCCTTTCACTCATCTACTTAGTGGTTCTCACCCAGATTCATTCTTCTTGATTTCCCAACCTTCCTAGGGGAAGCTTTGTCATTAAGAAGCTCTTACTCCAATGTCCATGAAGCTTCGTGCATGATTTCAATCAAATATTTTGGAGGATTGATTTCCAAATCCAATCTTTGCAACTATAATAAATTTTATAATATAATTTTAAAATGATTTGAGCATTTGGATCCATATTGTTTTATTCACAAGGTCTCTACTATAATGAATGCAGTCCAACACTCTCACTCATAGGGAGTTACTCTTATCATTATTTATATTTCAAAAACTAAAGTAACTTTTATTTTAATGAAATTCTTTTGTCATATGAAATAAATTATTATTACTTATAATATGATACTTTATTATCATAATAATAGAACACTTCTATTATTTGGAGAATGAGACTTAATTATTTTAAATAATTATTTTGTTATTTATAAAATAAAATCCTATATTTATTCTTTTTTTATAGATAACTATTTTATTATTTATGAAATGAAGCTCTATTATAATTTTAAAATAACTATTTTATCATTTATAAAATGAAGCTCTATTATCATTTTAAAATAACTATTTTATCATTTATAAAATGAATCTCTATTATCATTTTAAAATAACTATTTTATTCGTAAAATAAAATAAAATAAAATATAGTTTGAGTTTTTTTTAAACATCAATGTAGATAGAAATAAAGTAAAAGATAAAGTAAACATATGCAACAATTAAAGAGGGAATATTTCCATCAACCTGATCACCTGTCTCAACCTCTAGAATTTATGATAGCTACTAGGCTATTAATGTGGGGCTCAAGGTGATTAGCTTGTTGATGATTATCCGTAAATTGATAATGCATGTCTATATAAAGGTATCTATCCATGTTACCCCTGAGTTGTCTTATCATCACTTCCCCATACTCAAGTACCCTCACCTTTTTTGGATGACTCAACTTCTTCCACCTACGAGCATACCTGATCCTACACATTGGTAATTTGTTAGCAGTATCATGCTCTTCAATATCAACTAACATCGCATAGTTGCTTAATTGCACAAAATCGAGTATTAAAGCACCATAAAATTAATACATTATTTTCCATGTCACAAAGTCCATCAGGGAGGGTCATGAAAGTTCCTCATTAGGAAGTGCTTTGTTGAATTATCTCAAATTTTGAAATTTTTCTTATTGCAGATGTTAGAATTGCTCCACCTTGGTGATCATATTATCTTGATGTTGAGATCTAGGACTATGAGGAATTTTAAAAGTAATATTTTGATAAAAGTGTCATGTAGAAAACTTTGATAATTTAAAGAAACGAAGAGAGAAATAAAAAATAATTTTATTTAAATATATATTTAGAATACTGAATGGATTTATGAATGCAATTTCTTCTTACTATTTAGAATTACATTAAAATATAGGGACTATGTTTATTTCTAGTGGGGGAGAATGTAACAACCCTACTAGCACAACTATTATTTGTAGATAGATTGATAAGTTATACTTGATTTCTACTCCTATAATATGGTACTACTAATGAATTTTGTGATTGCAAGACTAGGTACCCTCCTTTAGATGGTCACATAGAGTTCGACCACAAGAGGTAAGGAGGGATATTATGAAGGTGTAAAAAATCACCATGACTCTTGGGTATATCAAAGCCCATAAAAATTGCATTCATATAGGTGTATTATATATTATTTGTATTATGTATATCTTGGTTTTGGAATGTGTGTCTTATGTTTGATTGATACTGATATCTCATGCTTTGAATAAACAAATACATAAACCTCTGATGGTAAGAAAAATTCCAAAGTATAGAAGATATTATCTTCTGGTAGATGGAAACATCGGATTTCCAGTATGGGAATAAGAATTGGAGATATAGAATGATTTGGCACTTGAATAATTATTTTATGGTTAATTTTATAATTCGTTGATTGATTGATAAAAAATATTAAATATTAAATGATTTAATTAAATAAAATAAAAATATTTTTATTTTAAAATATACATTTTAATATAAGAAACATGACCGTATATGTAATATTTTCTATTTAGACCATGAAAATAAACTCATATCCACTGGGCAACACTGATCAAGATAATCAAGTGGTTTCTTGCATGTAAATCCAAGTGTATTTTTTACCTCCATTCTAATCTCTTTATAAACCAAGAACCAAAAGTTATGAGGGGGTTGTTGTGAGGTTATGGCTCACTACATTTGTTGGTTGTTCTGTGAGTACTTAATTTGTGAAAGGATAGTTCCACTAGAAAATAGAAAGATAATTGAAGTTATTTGTTGTCATACAAGTCAGGTTCCCTATGATATGAATATTAAAGTAAGTGTAGAATGGTGATTGCTAAAAATATTATCGTGTGATTAATTTTTTGAGTTGTATTTCTGATTCTAAGTTGATCAAAAAATAAAATTATTGCTCTCTTACATTAAAATTTATCTCTAATGGTTGCATAAAGGTTTTTGTAAAGTATGATTTATTTATATCCCATTCTTTTCTTTTATTATATGTTGTGTAAATAAGTTTAGTACAATGTTATGCCTATAGTTGATTAAGAAACTTGGTAATAGGTACAAGTCTGAGTGGGACTCTACCACCTAGACTATATTATCAACACATACCCATTTAGATACTTTTTTATGGGTCGTTACCCATCATACTAAGAATAGTATAACCTAGTGCATGAGCTCCTAATGTGTCCAAGTTGACGATGACATGTTATATAAGCTATTATTTTGAATATTTTATAAGATAAATATTGATACTTGCATTGGCGTGGTTGTTATATACTTTTATCTACATGTTGAAAACTCAAATTTATATATCATAATAGATGCATCCATTCACTTGCACACACTCCTGAGCCGCTCTAATATCGTACAATATTTATAGTGCCTTTGTATATTGGTTACGGTGGTGGATGGACAATATTTGTAGAAGCTAATTAATCTCCTTGGTCATGGTGGTGGATGGACCAATATTTGCGAAAGCTAATCAATCTTCTTTCACCTGATTTTTGGTAATGAATTGTAAAGGGAAAGGTTGGCCGAGTTTAGGGCACTCTTAAAGTGTTAACCCAATTTTTTCAAATTGTAACCCAATGATAAATGAATATAACTACAATGAGATCTAAAGGATATTTTTTTCCTTATTTTAATCTCACCATTCAATTATTTGATTGGAGTAAAATTTGTCTAGTTATACAAGAAGCCATGTCGTATTAAAATTATGTAAATCGTTGCTTCTTTAGCATTACCAAAATTCATTATTAAAGCTTTTTATAATATGTATTTTGTGATAACTAAACATATTTTTAGCATGATCTATTATATTATTTTATAGTTTGGTTTTTTTTTTAGATTTTATTCTCAATAATTGTATAAACAATTTTCATTTAGGTTTTAAGAGTTTAGTAGGAGATATCTACCATGAATAACATTTAAAATCTTTAGTGTTACTATGTATACATGTTTTATCTTTGTTGTGTGAGTTTTTAGGCACATGCTAAAGATGAATATTAACTCTTAACATACTATCTATTATACAATATATTAACTCCTTAATAGAATGGTTTGACTGACTTCAGATGAAATTTTATTGTTATATACTTTTTATTTAAAATGAATATCACTATTCCCTATTTATTTGGGATAATTCAATGTCAATATTTAAAGATAAAAATATATTAAATTAGCTAAAGACCCTTTATAAGCATAACCATTTTTCCCTACGTTGAGTAGTGCTGACGTATGGGAATTATCTTCAATAAATGATCTGTATTCAATTTTTATTATCATCTTGCATACCATTTTAGGGTAATTAAATATTAGAATGCTTTCCTTTCTGTAATAAAACCTCTAGACATGAATATTGTCTATCTTGCTTCAGCAAATCATCTGATTAGATGGTGACCATTAAGTAATCCATTTCATGTTTTTCTAATATTTTTTATAGAGGACTTCCCCTATTTAAAAATATTTATTAAAATGAGTTCTATATTCTGTATATATCTCCATAGAACACGTTGCTTGTGAAGGATGCACATCCTTTTAAAAATTAGTGGGATTGTACTTTTGGATTAAATAAAAGGAAAGTATGTTATATTAAGTTTTACGTATAAGAACGTTGATTTATTTCCTTTGGTTATATAAATAGTTTTACTTAAAAACATATAATAAAAGTGATTTATATGTATTAGATTTATTGCTTTAGATGCATTAGATTTATTGTTCTTTGATAAATTAAAATCTTGAGTAATACAATTCGATTGAATTTTTTTTAAGCAGGTAGATAGAATATGACAATATAATAGTTTAATAAACTTTGACCACTTTATCATTTTAGTTTCCTTGTTTAGAAAAATACATTTATTAAGTGAAAATGTTCTTTTTGGTGATTTATATTCTTCGTAAGAACTATTTAATAGTAATATGAGGTCTTCCACCTATGCAAAAAACAACACATTGAATAGTAAGGATAGAGAACTCACCCTATGACATGTTAGTATATGTTGAAGTAAGTCTCTTGTTCAAAATCCAACGAGTTCAGCTTGGGTGCAATCCTTGGGTTGTTTATGTAGGGATGTACCTCTATTCTTTTATAATATGAATATCCTTTCATTATTATATGCAAAAGTAACCGTTTTTATTTATATTGGAAAAGAGCATGGTAGAAATATGTTATGATTTTTAGTTAAAATATAAATCCATAAAATGTTACTTTGGCTTATCAAGAAAATCTAGTTTAAGGTAAAGGGACTTTATTGGACTTAAAATTCGATAAAAACTTAAGTTGTGAATTTGTTTTTGTTAACCTTAGGTTTACTATAAAATAGAAGATTCTAAGTATGTTAAAAGTTTTAGTTACTTTATTTTTTCTTAAATGATTATGTTAAGATAGAATGATTTTAAATAAATAAGTTGATTTAAATATATTCTTTATAAAGTTGGATACTTTATTTATTGTGAGATGAAAAATCCAATTTATGTGAGGAAACACCTTAGAAGTTGTACATATAATAATATGGGTAGTGTTAGAAATAGTTTATATTCCATCATTTGGGTTATGTAAATGTATCTTCAAAGGTACATACTTAGGACATTAGATTACTTTAGGGGGAAGTTATCTAGTTACTTCATGCAATGTAATAAATGCACAAGTGTCAATGTGCAAGTTGTAAATGTGCAAGGTGTCACTTGTACAACTAGATAGAGTGTTGGCCAAGTATCCTATTTTACCTATATAAGGAAGGCCTCATTGTTAGTATAGAAAGCAAGGGGAGTGTCGGTGACACAATAGCTTAGGGATCTTAGTAGGTAGTTCAGTTCTATGTGGATCACCATCCATTGGTGATGGATGCAATGTAGTCCAGTAGCTTTATTGATGGAGTGCTCATTTCCTCCATAGCTACATTGTATTCATTTATATATCATTTATGTTTATTGCATATCTCAGTCATCTTGCATATTTACTTTCTTTCATATTATTCTGCATCTCATGATTATTATCTCCTTTGGATATTGTATCAAAATCTAATAGTGGTATCAGAGCTATGGTAGATCTAGTCTATGCAGGTCTATAGGAAAATCACCATCATTATTGAGCCTGAGTGTTTTGTCAACCTGACGCACCATTGGACCAGTCACTATCAAAATTTCTCAGAAGAATCTAGGTGATAGAATCAGGGAGAGTCACAAGTGAGGACTGAAGGATATCTCAGTCCCAAAAAATATTGAGATTGCATTTGACTAGAGTCTTTCCACAGAGTTATAGGAAAACTCGTGAAGACCAGGACTCAACACTCAATCCACTAGATTGATAGAGCATCTAGTGAAGATCCAGGATATCTAGAATTTTCTAACCATTTCCTAAAGTTTATTTTGTTGCAGATAATTAATTCTTAGAGGATTGGTACTCCTCCTATGATAGAAATCTAGGAGACTCCAACTTCATTGCCCGAAGGTCGGCGTGCCCTCATAGTGCAGAGATTAGTTCCTTGTGTAGGAGAAGAACACTATGGAAGAAGACTTCTGAAGAAAAGGTATGGTGAAGCTAGGAGACTGAAGATCTCCATTGCAGATTGAAAATGCCATAGTAGCCTTGAAGAATAGGCCATAGAAGCCTGATACAAAAAGGCCATAGTAGCCTTGAAGAACATGCCATAGAAGCCTGATACAAAAAGGCCATAGTAGCCTTGAAGAAAGCCATAGAAGTCTTGATATTGAAAAGGCCATAGAAGCCTTGATATTGAAAAGGCCATAGAAGCCTTGATATTGAAAAGGCCATAAGCCTTGATATTGAAAAAGGCCATATAAGCCTTGATACTAAAATAGGCCATAGAAGCCTTGATCCTAAAAAGGAATTCGAAAGGAATATCTAATTTAGAAGTAGATTAATATTTTAGTATTAACATATTTTTTGTAGGGAAAGAAGATTCAGTGAGTTGGGAAACTTCCTACAAAATAGTTAGGAAGGGTATCTTCTTCAGAATCAATTCAGCACCTGAAGCAAAGGAGATCAGGAGAAGATCTCATTGAAGGACTTCCAGACTTGGAAGAAGGACTAGGAGAGTCCTGCTCGAATCCAGAAGTAGTAGAATCAAAGATCTAGGAGCAGATCACATCACCAACACTTCTAGGAGTAGAAGGTTGAAGAGGTCTCAAGTGAAGACCATCAGAAGTTGCAAGATCAAAGACCTTGGGAAGGTCTCATCGAGCATCCAGAAAAAGGCTAGGAAAGCCTTACTGAATAAATCATCAAAGGAGATCTCACTGGAGAAATCCACTACCAAGGAGAAGCCCCTGATAGTGAAGGACTTGGGACAATTATCACCATCCGACAACAAGCCCAAGAGAAGGAGAATTTGGCAAGGAGTGCCAAATTGTAGAAGAAGAATCCAATGAAAGACCTCAAGATATTCAGAATCTTGAGAGGAAGATCCTTCTTGAAGTCAAAATTCGACAAGAAGACTTGAAGATAGAAGAAGCTCATCAAATCTAGGAGATTTGAAGATTACCTCTCATAGCAAGAAGGCACCACTTCAGAGATAGAGACTTCTCCAAATCTATAGTATAAGGAGAAGATTACAAGAGGAGAACAAGCCACCAAATCCTAGGCTCATAAAAGAAAGTTTGAGACCATCATTTGGTGAAGAAGGGGTTGTTCAAAAATAGTCTACAAAGAGTTGCAAAACCCTACTCGAAGCAGCAACTTGGTGATCTTAGACACCAAGATCTACATCCTCTATAGAAGTGGAAGAAGGAGCTATAGAAGATTAAAAAATGTATGCAACTATTGGTGCTAACTAAGTCATTAATTAAGATTCATTTGAGCACCTTATCTGGATTAAAGTTGCATAAAGAAAAGTAGATTACAGTCTTCAAAAGTGCAAATAGAAAGAGGTTCATTTTAAGGTTCATTTGCACATTAATTAGGAGTTGATTAGATTTTAGAATTATATCTATCAACTACCTATCATCTACTTAGGAAATAGAAAAGAAGACTAAGTCCTACAATATTAGTTGTAGTGAATTTGCAGAATAACTTCTAAAGATTCATTTTAGGTTATTCTTGAATAGTTGTAGTAGATTAATTAAAGTGCATTATCTTGAGAGTTAAATTGGAGTGATAAGGTGAAATTCTTAGTGCATTAAAAAAAGGGGTCTATTAGATTTATTATGCACTAGTATACTACTCTCAAAAGAAAATTAGCTTTTGTGTTCTTGAAGGGCACAAAATCTGATTTGTATCAAGTGTCTAAAGACACTATTGAAGCACTAAAATCTGCAACTTGTAGTGGCCAAAAGAAGCCACCCAAAAAGGTTAGAATCCTCCAAAAACTTGGAGAAGAACCTAAAATAGAAATAGAAGCTTCAATGAGACTTGGTGAGTCTCAGATCCAAAGCATTACAAGAGTGAATGCAAGAAAAGAAAATGCAGAAAATTGCATAAACTAAAAGCTTCTATCTACTGTTGTCTAAAGCTTGGATTTAATATAAAAGTGTCCAAGAAAAAAGGGAAGGTGTCTACTCATAAAAGACAACCTCAAAACCCTTGTATTGTAGGAAGAGAAATCTACCATGAAACCAGAAATTCATATCTGAAATAAGAGTGCAAAAGAAGGAGGCTAATGTACAATCTATAGTACATTTTATTGCACCATTTTAATCTAGTTTTTTACAGTCCAAGAGCAGATTTGGATGTGTCTCCAAAAGGCACAATATCAATAGGAAAATCAGCTAAATGTAAGCACTCTTCTTCCCAAGCAATAGCAACCACTCGAAGGGCGCATCTTGGATGGATGAACCTACAAAACAAAGCCCACAAGAGGCCATCATCAAAGCTACATAAAAAAGGAGTGCACATTCATTGATGGACAACAATGTGAGATAGACAACAATGTGATATGGATAACAAAGTGAGATGAATAGCAAAGTGGGATGAACAACATATACACTACAAAATAAGGTATCTACTCCTACCAATGTAAGATGAACAACAATATAGACAACATCTAAAAGGTATCTATCTCTACCAAGGAGAAATGAACAACATCTACTCTACAAAGATGCACATGTTTCAATACGTTGGAAGCATAGAAGATAAAGGAAAATGAGCTACTTTCTTGGTGAAGATCATCCACCAAATGAAGCATCAAATTTGCTACTCAAGCTCCATAGCACCTCATCAATCCACCTACAGAAAACAAGGTTGCTTGCTACTCAAGAAACATAGCAAAGCAAAGGAATGGTAGACTAAAAGACCTAAGGAGTTATAATAATCTCCTTGGAAGGCATTACGGTAAAGGTCTACATGTAGAGAGCGTGAATGCCACTTGGCATCAATCTTCCAAGAGCAAGCATTACAAGAACGTTACCTCTCAAATGCCCAAGCATTCGAACTTCATTCCAATTCTCAAGCGTTACTAAGAAGATTTGACTCTCAAGTAGAAGCTTGTAAGTTACTAGAAGCTTCAACTCTCAATGGATGAGCATATGTGGTGACACTTGTTATTCACAAGTCCCACATGAAGGAGCAAGCATTACAAAGTGACCAGCAACAAGGAGTTATGAAGAAGGGTGCCCATACGTAATGGATGTGACACGTGTCACCAAGCTGAGTTTGCTCCTCCAATAAAAGTGCTCAAAGTTTGAATATTATAGCAGGTAGAGAGTGAGTGAAAACATAGTCAAATCCAGTCAAGCACATCGTGGAAGGAAGGAAGAAGGAGCATTTAAGACTCTAGGTTTTTTGAAGGTCAAATCTTCCATATTCAGTAGCGTATACGTTCTAGCATTAAATATGTCTACCTCCATTGATTCCAGTGCCCAAGGGAACCTTATCATCACTGTTATATTCAGTCAAAGGGAGCATCGAAGAGTGGGGAGTCTAGCATCAAAAAGGTAAGGGTGAAATCCCATTTTATTATTGCTTTCAACTTTGGAGATATAAGGGTTATAAACTAAGGTATAAAATTTAGTTTAGTGAAAGCAAAGCTATAAGGGATAACTTACCAAATTAAAATAATATTTGCATCTCAACCTAGGAGAAATAAGGAATTCAACTTGGATTAATTTCTTTGATATTTTGCAAATATTATTAATTTTCTAATTTTCCAAATTTGGGAGTGATAAGGGTTACAACATCAAACTAGGTCTTTGGAAATTAGAAATTAAAACCTAAGGGTCATAAAAAGAGGTTATTAAATATTTATTGTTAAATTTGGAAATTATATTTTACTTGTCTTTAAATTTCTCAAAAAGGACAAAAGGATTCCAACATTAAAACCTCTTGAAAATTGGAAAAGTGCTTAGTTCAATTAGGAGAAATAAGGTGTTAGATAAATTGATTTTTGACTATACAAAATCAATCATAAAATTGAACTTTATCTTTACAAAAAGCACTATATCATACTCCAAAAACATTAGGGAGTTATATGGCATTTTACAAAACTTGATCAAAGGTAGTCAAGTTGGGAAGATATAAGCTTTCTTCAAAACCTAAAATTAGGTGTTCATACTCTCATTACTAGGGAGACATAAGGAAGCCTACAAATCTAAAGGTTTCATCAAATCAAGCTTATATACTTCAATCAGGGTTTGCATATCCTAATATAAAAGAGCTATAAGGTAGACTACTAAGGTTCTACCAAATTTCAATAGCAAGAATCTCTATCTTCATAAATCTATCATGGATGAAATTTTGAGAGAAGCTTTCAATAATGAAGAACTATTCCATGAAGTAGAATTCTATTCTCAAAACTTAATAGATACTCTAAAAGGATATGAATATCTACCCTCAAGCGACAAAGATAAATTCTCCTTATTTCTTAAAGAAGCCAAAGAAGGTAGCTTTACAACATTGATTAACTACCTTCATGAAATTCTCTTCACAACATGGTGGAACTCAAAAATATTGGTTATATTTGCACCTGAAGAATGTCTAATGATCTATCTATCATTAATTGTATTTGTACTTACTCAACATAAGAAACAAGAGGGAAAATAACAATACTATTGTGATGATAGACTAACTTGTCATGAAGCAGAGACCACACCAACATCACAACAGAATCACAGGAAGAGAAGAAGGAGAAAAAGAAAGAAGAAACATACTAAAGGAGGCCAAGATATGAAGACACAAATTACCTGCTGAACCTGAATACAAAATACGCAGAAGGAGAGTACAAAGCTCAAGAAGAAGATGAAGATCCATATTGAAGACTAAAAGTCTTCAATACCCAAATAATGTAATACAAGGGGGTGTTAGAAATAGTTTATATTCCATCATTTGGGTTATGTAAATGTATCTTCAAAGGTACATACTTAGGACATTAGATTACTTTAGGGGGAAGTTATCTAGTTACTTCATGCAATGTAATAAATGCACAAGTGTCAATGTGCAAGTTGTAAATGTGCAAGGTGTCACTTGTACAACTAGATAGAGTGTTGGCCAAGTATCCTATTTTACCTATATAAGGAAGGCCTCATTGTTAGTATAGAAAGTAAGGGGAGTGTCGGTGACACAGTAGCTTAGGGATCTTAGTAGGTAGTTCAGTTCTATGTGGATCACCATCCATTGGTGATGGATGCAATGTAGTCCAGTAGCTTTATTGATGGAGTGTTCATTTCCTCCATAGCTACATTGTATTCATTTATATATCATTTATGTTTATTGCATATCTCAGTCATCTTGCAGATTTACTTTCTTTCATATTATTCTAGCATCTCGTGATTATTATCTCCTTTGGATATTGTATCAAAAGCTAACATATAGAAGTTTGAGAACCCTTCAAATAAACCTTTTTTATGAAATCTTGTAAAATCCTGCCAAGAAACCATAGTCTTCAATTAAATTCATTTTGAAGGATGAATGGTCAAAACCTCCATTTAATTCCTCATAAAACACCCAATATTGGTTCGGGACAAGGAAGGTAACAAGAGACAATATGTAACGTTTTCTCTAGGTTGATGTATGAGTAGTATGATGATGGATCCTTGCTCAAAATACGATAAAGAAAATCTAGCATGATACCGCGATGGTTGGTATGGGATAATTTATCATTAATCATGTCTTGATAAGAGATACCAGGTCCTAATGTAACAACCCCATTTGTTACCACAAATTGTTTTTTTACACTTGATAAAAAATCTTAACCATCAAATTGATATAAAATCTCTAATCAAGGTATCTAATATTAATTGGCTACTATATTGTACAAAATCATTTCCAATATAGCCAAATTCCTTTCCTAAATTAATTAATTATAGTATGCAACAATCCTATATTCAATATATAGAAAATTCCTACTCCGTAATCATAAAGTTATGTTAAACCTCAAATAAAAGTTCTATGACCAATAAATCCTTCCCAAATATAGGTAATTTTTAACATCAACAAGTTCAAGAGATCACATACAAATATATACTAACTAAATACAAAGCACCCATATATGAGTCAAAATCCTTCTTGCCAAGTATTAAGCTTCAGTATTGCTATATAAAACTCATCAAAAAAGGAGATGACGATGTAATGGACTAAAGTCCAAACATTATATGTACTATAGTAACCATGGGTTATCTTTTTAACCAGTGCAATTCAGGAAAAAAATATCAAAATTATGTGATTCTTTAGGGACATTGTAAATTCATTTTATATGATTATTGTGAGACCCATTTCACCAAGTCGTCATTGTCTACTCGAATTTAAAGGGTCATCTAAATTATCTCAAATAAAAATGCATGATAGCCTTTGAAGACTTGCACTTTTTTTGTTCGAGCAAGAGTTTAGGTAAATGACAGGATCTTGACTCGAACCTCCCAGTTTAGATACAAATATGAGTAGATTAAAATCGTTAGTGGATCTAGTAATCAAGGTGTAAACAATACGTTATACAGGTGGTTTGTTGCCCACTTTAGAAGAAAGATATAAGCTAATATATCATCCACACCTTGTATGGATACAACAAAATCTGCTTTGTGTCGGAGACAACCCATGGAGGTGCAACTAAGACTTGAGGGAAAATTTTATTGTCACTACTGACGATGGCAAAGATAGTCTACAGAGGTAATTGAACTATGAAATGGAGAGGAAGAATCATACTAAAGAGCTGATGATGGATGCATGTAGAGGTATCCAATTCAAAATCGAGGTGAGAGTGTTTATGATACACTACAAAGTTTTACAAGTGGACATAAAATGAAATGGAGAGATTTATTTTAGCTTTCAGTATAGAATACCAAACTATAACATGGTAATTTCCAATCCTCCAAAATTTAGGGCTTCTCGCTAGCCAAGGGTCACAGATATCAAACTCCCATTTTTAGCTTAATATTAGAGCATCGATAGCAAAAAGGATAAGCATTAAATACATCCATGGAAATATTACCATCCCTTAATCATATTGTAATCACGAGTGTACCAATGGTAGAGTGGAATAACAAATCAACATTGCAAAAATAGGTTGGACCTCTTTGATTTTGGTTTGAGTTCTTAGCACGGTAAATAACGAATCCAAGTTTCTCCACTATGAAACCAATTATGGGATTATAATTTATGTGACATGATGGTATACCAATACACCAAAGACACATGTAAGCTAGGCCATACCAAAAAACATAGGTGTATGCATGATTAAAAGAATAAGCTTATCAATCTACCATGATTAAAAATATCTATTGCATAGTATGATAAAATTAAAATTAAGAACTTTGAAATCAACACACTTTGTCCAAAGCACACATTTGAAAGAAAACCAATGAAATATACATTAAAATATGCAAATACATATGATTTTATTTTGCTTCACATTTGACAAGCACTAAGATAAATTATAATGTATAGACCCAACCTGGAGTTTTCCACCAATTGAATGCTACCCTTGTGCTTCCTTAATCTTTCCTTCTCCTCCATCCTTCTCCTTCCAATATAGCATATCATCCTCCCCTTCTTCTCAATATCCACAAAAACTTATAGCTATCATTCTTCTTAGACAAGAAAGAGGTTTCTAAATATATATTTTATTTATTTTTCTTTCTTTCTTTCAAAAAAGATGCTTCTAATTATATATATATTATTTATTTTATCTTATTTTTCTCACCCAAATTAAAGCTTCCTTTTTTTTTTTTATATATATATATATATTTATATATATATATATATATATATATATATATATATATATATATATATATATATATATATATATATATTAATGGAAAGGGAATCCATGGAGATAAGAGTAGAATCTTATCCACTATTTCAACCTTCCCAAAGTAGCCATGCATGTGTAGGAAAAATTGATCATTTAAATCTACAAGGTAGTTTTTTTTTCTCTTCATATTTTAATCCAATTTAAAATTGAACAAGCTCATAAAAACAAACTACCTAATTTCCTTCTAAAATAGGATCAACTAGATCCAATAAGCATACTCAACAAAGCAAATCCTTTACTTTAGAAATTGCTCAAATTAAGATTTCACTAAATCATGATAAATTGCATGATATATATATTTAAGGTAATTTAAAAAATGTAAAATATTATTTAATGTGCATTTTCAAGTAAAATTTAATTAAACTAATCTCATGCAAATTAATCATGAAATCAAATATAAAACACACACAAATGGCATACAAGCACTCAATGCATGTGCTCAGTATCCTCCATCACCATTTTTCCTTTGATTGTGCGGGACGTTTAGAGTAATACTCAAGCAACACCGCCATCAGGGAGGTAACTAGTGATGATAGGAATATGAGCTTTACCTGTTGAGTTGTCATACTCATAATTTCCCTTTAGTGGTCAATCTTCCACCTATGAAAATAAGTGTTCCTACAATCAAGCAACACAACATCATTTTCTTTTAAAAAATACAATGCAACTAAGCATTGAAACTGGCTACCATTACACAAATAGCAACTTAAAAATAGTCCTCCAAGGTGGGATGTGATACCTAAGCTAGGGATATGGTGAATCCCTAATTGAATCTGGTGTAGAGGATAATCAATTAGGCACTAGACATATATGCTAATTCCTTACAAATTAAAATATGAAGTAAAAAAGGGTAAAATAAGCCTATATTCCTCATGTTAAGGTATGGGGAGAGTATGCATCCATCCTCTAGGTGTTATGGTTCCTAGAGGATAACCCCAACAATGGATATACACCCTCATATGAGGATGAGGATATGGATCGACAAAAAGACACCTTATATGGGATTTGACCATTCTCATCAACTTGGGAGGCCATATGCATTAGTTCTAATTTCCAAAACTGGCAATTTATGCCTCATACTAATAAAATTTTGGGTGATAATCAATATTTATATCTCAAAAAAATTTCCTTTAGGCTGAGTCTAGTAGTAAAATCGAACAAAATTTTCACCTTTGGAAACTAGTGGGTTGGATTGGGTTATACAACCAGGTGGGTTAGACTTGGGTTGTTACAGTTGGTATGCCATCTGGAGCAGTCCTAATTCTCAAAAGTGGTATTCTATACCTCGTACTAATAAAATATTGGGTGATCATCAAAATATTTATCTCAAAAAAAATTCATTCAGACTGAGTCTAGTAGTAAAACTAAAAAAATCACCTTTTGGAACTATTGGGCTGGACTGGGTTGTACAACCAAGTGGGTTATACTTAGGTCATTACGTTAGTTTTAGTCACTATGGAAAAATGGGCACATGTTGGAAATTTTTGGGACATTCATTATTTTATATTTTGAAAAGAAAGTAATCACTTCAAAAAAATAAATCAATATGAAGAAAAACAAATATAGATGTGAATTATGGATGGATAAATGTGACAAAATGAATAGGATAGTAGAAATAGTGAAGTGTTTTTACAAAAGGGAAATGATTTTTTCAAGAAAATGAAATGATTCATCCATAAAAAATATTTTGTACAAAAAATTAGCTATAGTGGTTGGGATTAGAAAGGAAATGACATTTGAACATGTAGAAAATAAGAGATGATAGTTGAACAATTGAACCAAAGATAAATTCTAAGATAGAATCAGAAAGTCCAAACTAAAAAAAAAATAGCCATAGCTAGTAGAATCTAGCTAAATATAGAGCTAGAGAATGATATTTATACCAACTAATGTAGTACAAGGGGTGGTAGAGAATATTACATTGTTTAGTACCTTGTAAATAATTTGTATATATCTTGTAAATACCTTGTTATTATTGATTTTATGTAATCATCAAATTTTCTCATTATTAGAAGGTTAACAAAATATTTATCCTATGAGAAATATGAATATCCATATCTCCCATTAGTTTGAGAGGAGATGAAGATATAGTAGAAGATAAAATGTCAAGAGACTCTATGTAAAGGCTATATGTAGGGATGGCAAGTGAGATTGAAATGTATTGAATTGCATTGCATCATTTAGTATTGTAATGCATTGTAGATTTGTATCATCCACTTAAATATAGAGTGTTTATTCATTTGATTCATGGCATGAATTGTGAGTTACATTCTTGTATGAAATTCTATTGTAATCATGTGGAAGAATTTTATTTTTTAAATTGAGTTCTTACATGATTTATGATGAAAGTATTTAACCTTGCATGGATATTTGATCATTGAATATAGCTAATACTACTTCAATATAGGCATTAGGATGTCACCCATCCAAAATAATATTTTTTAAAAGTATTCATAAGAAAATATAATCACCTCCAACCTTATTCAGGATTATATTGCTCATGACCTTAGTGAGCAAGAAAAGGCCCTTTTGTAATCTTGTGAAGTTGTCAAGAGGAATTATGAAGCTAAGGATAAATTAAATTATAGCATACCTTTTAATTCCATATAATATAATTAAGACATTCATCTTGACACTTTTATCATTCACTTTGATGGAGAAAAGAATGAATTTGGGGTAGGAACTGGTATATTTCTCAAGTATCCAACTAGCCTATTTGATTCCATGGCCTTTCACCTAAATTTCATTGGTATCACCAATAATATTATGGAATATGAGGCTTTTATTTTAGGGATCCTAACCACCCAACATATGAATATTAAAAAAATTAAAGTGTTAATAAACTCCCAAATTATGGTCTATTAGATCTTTGATGAATATACTATCAAAACCCCCCATTTGATATTTAACCATCAAGTGAAGTTTTAGTAGAAACTTGGTACAATTCCATGAAGAAAGACTTCCTAGCCATCTAATTTTTCTATGAAAAAATAATGCATTATATATTGTATTAAATAATTTATGTGGTCATTAAAAATGTTCCCCGAAGACACCTGCTATAAAAACCTTATATCCCTAGTGACATCTGATATGTCAAATGGATCACTATAATGCAAGAATTTGATCTTTATATCATCACACGAAAAGTTTTGAAAGCTTAAGTGATTGTTAGTAAATAAATGGTATCTCTTGACCTAGCACCACAAACCTTAAGGACATATTTCATGATGAGAATTTAATGTTCACATCTTGTGCTCCTCATGAGTTTGTCATATTTCCTTCCTCCATTACTTCCAATATTATTCATAATTTTTTTCTTATGACCTTAGTGACCAAGAAAAATACCTCTTGGAGTCTCATCAAGTTGTTTTAAACAAATATTTATTAAATATCAAGATCACCAATTCCACCAATTAGTCCTCATACATCAGTCCCTTATTAAAACAAATTAAATCCACCTTAGACCCAAATTTGGAACAATTAGTGTTCCAAAAGTAATGACATGTTTGGGGTATTATTTTACATAGTAAATATTCAGTAATATTTATATAAATTCTTTCATTAGAAATATATTGATAATATATTTCCAATAATTATATAAGTGCCTATATGCCTATGATAATCATTATCACAAATAGCCAAAAAAAATGTCTAGTAGTGTTGGCAGCGATTTTTCACACTTGTAATTTTTCTAGCAATGCTTTCATCACATCGGAAGTGATTTTACCACTCTAGTAGGAATTTTTCCAACTTGTATTCTTCCACTTAAATTAAAAATTTCCCACCTAAAAGTGATCTATAACATTCAAAATGTTAAAATTGATGGTATTTATTTTGCCTCGACACATATAGGGCCTCAGATGTGTACCCCTTTTGAGCCCTGTCATTAATGAGCCTAATCTTATAATTGATGGAAATCCCCCTCAACAAACACCCCAAATCCAATGATTTCCTCTTTATTTCAAATTCAAACATCTTAGATACTCCCAAGGCCATGAATCTCTATATAAATCTAAGCCTTGGTATGGTCTTCATAAAAACAAATTATGCACTAACATTCTATCAAAATTCCTTTAGTATTATTATCTTGCTCTCACACTCAAATTCAAGCACTTGGAAGATTTCATCTAGAAAACAAAGGGTATAAGGAATAAATAACAACACACTTTGGTTGTATATCTTCCTCTTTGTTTTATTCATATTTATTTTGCTATCATCGAATTTACTGACCCTCTTCAACTATTATTTTAGCCTTTGCTTACCTTACTATTTTATGTTACATTTATTTTCTTTAAACCTTTACATATTCAAGTGTTTATCTTGATCTTGCAATAATTGTATCTATTTTCTAAGGCTTATTAGACTCGAGAGATGACTTATGACTACACTAGTCTATAGCCCTCACAATCTGACCTCTTGATAACCTTTGTTCTTTGTAGGACCAAAATTGCTACATCTATGGTTTTAGGTAGTTATGTCACTAGACACAATTTCCCATCACTCATTGACTGTATATATACTTTCTATCATAGTCACTCACCCTACTAGGAACATTTTAGGCTTGTCTGGGCATATTATAAAACATTTACTAATCTATTTTTCTATGTAACCTATAGAAGTGAAATTGTTACTATTCCACTTACAGACAATAATTTCACAACATGAACTTCTCCTTTGCATTTTGAATACAATCTCTTAATTTTACTATACTCCCTATTGATACATACATTACTTAATACTTTATATCAACATTTAAGCATACTATTGCATACTTTATACTCTATTTATTTACTCAATTTACAAGAATAGAATCATTATTGTTCCACTTATAGGCAATGATTTTATCATTTTTGCAATTACATTTATTTTACTTAAAAAAAATTATTTTATCAAAGTACCTAGGGATCTAAATACTCAAGATAGAAAGTCTACTACTCTCTCCGATCTCAATAGAACCCTAAAAATTAATCTATGTCTTTAGTGTTTATATTTTTTTAGGTCTTAGAAAATCAGTAACAATCAAGCTATAGGTAATGATTTATTCTCAGGATTGATTCCATCTCAGCCATAAAAACATGTGTTTCTATCCCTGCACTTTTAATTTCAGCTTTTGAAACTTGTTTTCTTACTCTGTTGTAGGATTAAACTTTTGGTTTATATTTTATTACAATAATAATAATATAATAAAGGGATCTAGTATAGTCTAAATAATATCTTTTATATCTTGTTTAAGACAATAAAATTTTAAAGAATTTAGCTTTATACTAAGCTAAAAAAATTTATGCATTATCTCTCTTGAACCCTTTCTCATAAAAGAAAAAGCAAATGTTTAATTTTTGTACTCATTTAAAATCAAGAATCATATAGGTTAGAATCTCATATCTTGTATTAAAATTATCTTCTCACTTTTTATCCTAGATTAGGTTTTAGTTAGTTTAGAGAAACTTAAAAAAGTAAACATTTTGGTCTCCTTGGAAACCCCTAGGTGTTTTTTAATTAATCCAAAAAACATAGATTTATACCCATAACATATAACATCCCTTTAATATTTGACATAGGGAGAGTGGTCTAGGCTCTTCCCTAAATTTTTAAGAGAAGATCCCATGTTTGTCATACCTACATTTTGATGAACCTATGTGAACAACCCATGGTTCCTAAGTTTCTTTGATCTTTGACCAAAACCTAATTAAACATAAAATTATTCACACTTTATTAAGAATACTTAACTTTGTGTTCTTAGAATAAAATTAATTAATATTCATACAAACATAGTCAAATTTCTAGTCTTCTTAGGGATTGTATACAAGCCTTTAATTAACCATCATACAAACCTTGAAGCTATATCAGGTATATTGTGAGCCCAAGATGCTAGCCTTCAACATAGGGTCTCATGCATACTTTAAGATTCTTAGGGAGTATATAGTGGTGGACTAGTGGGAATCATAAGAAGGAGTTGTAATTACCTCTCACATAACATATTGAATCATGTATCTAAGAAGGTCACTTCTATGTATCATTATATTTCATGTACCTTAAGGTCTCTCTCATGTACAACCATGTATATTAAGAGGACTATGTTCTTCTATATATTTATGTGTATATAATAAAGGTGGATATATATAAAGATTCAGTATATAAGGAGTCCCCCTAAGGTATATCAATCAAATTGATATATATATATATATATTGTGGAAAACATCCCAAAATAGATGCCACTTTCGAGTAAGACCCAAGGAGGTAAGGGTATCTCTTCTGTAAAAATTACCCAGGGATCACACCTGGCCTACCACCTTTGACATACTCAAGGAGCAAACCTAAAACAACAAAAAATAATAACACACAATAAAAAAGCTCCTTGAGTGTGTCAAAAAGATAAATCACAACCAAACACACAATAAGATTAAAATACATGAACCACATAGAAAAAATACAAGAAAAATATAACAAAAACCTAAAAAAAACAAAAACAACAAAACTCTACAAAGACACAACCAACAAATTCATGAAAAACAAAAAAAACAATCAAATTGATATATTGAGAGAAGATGAAATACAAAGTTAAAATCACATCTTCTTCCTCTTCTTATTTAATCAAATCTTTAAAAAAATCTAACTAATTTAAATTTTCCTTGTGCTTATTGTAACAACCCTCCTTATAAGGACTTATTCTTGACAATGAACTATGTATTGAAATATGGATACCTAATGCATAGTCATATTTTATGTCAATAAGAATGAGTAGATGTATTTTATGCAGTCTTATTTTATGTCAATAAGAATGAGTAGATGTATTTTATGCTTTGATTTAATTCTTGGAATATGGTACTGTTGATGAATTTATGGTTGCAATACCAAGTTCTCTCATTGGTGGATTAAATGGGATAACCACCTGAGATGGGTAATGATGGTGATGACTTGTTCATAAATAGCTCTAAGATAAAAATTACCTTCATGTATATGCATTTCATTTGTGCTTGGTGGATTAATAAAAATTGTATTGGGAGATCACTTTGGTGAAGGAGCCATCTTTTGTATGATGGAGATAATGTTCTAGCTATCTTAAAAAGCCATCTACTTAAATATAAAGCCATGTTGTATAATATTGAATTGCAAATCCTTGTCTAGTTTGTGTTGGAGATCTTGGATTGAGTGGTTGCTCCAATAAAAGTATTAATGGGGGTAATACCATTTATGCTCTAATATTAATACCAATGTTAATAATTCATATTGATAAATGGTATTAATTAGAAAATAATTGATCCTTCCTCTATGTTAAAAGTAGTAATATCTTGGGTTAATTATTGGAATTAATTATTTCGATTTTCTTATATAGCCATGCTCAATAATTAATTAATAAATGTGATAAAGGATAAATAAATCCAAGAGTTTGTAAGGTTGGAAAATTATTAATTTAATATTTTCATAAGAGATTATTTTGGCTATATTAAGTTCACGATCCATGACTTCCTAGCTTAGCCTCCATGAGTCTTGAAAATGCATTCCAAATGTTACCATAAAGTTATAGCATGATGGAAAAATATGTCCAATGAATAAAATATGGAATGGGAAAGGACTCCCACCTGATACATGGATTTAGGATACTATTTGAAAGGCTTGATGGGTCATTTGGAGGGTTTCTAGCAAGAAGTGGAGAGTGAGGAAGCTTGGAGAATGAAGATATTGGTGTTGGAAGATTTGTTCTAAGAGGTAGGCTCTAGTTTTACCTTCTTTTTAGTGCTATGTTTATGTATTTCCTTATGTTATTGAATTCTTAGCTGGTTGGATGTAAGTGCTTGTTCTTTGTGTTTCTTGTTGGGCTTACCTTTTGGATCCTATTTAGGTAGCTTGGTGGCATTGTAGTTGTGTTGACAATGGCTTTATGAGCATTATTTTATTATATTGAGTTATTTTGTACCTTGATTTGTTGGCCACCTAAGCTTATATACTACATGTACATGCAATTTTGAGATGTGTTACCCTAAGCAATTATTTGAAAGTGAGTTGGAGCTATTTTGATGAGCTCTTTTAGTGACTATTTGTTGTTAGTATCGTTGCTATATATACGTTGGTTAATTCCCTTTGTGTTGGGATGTCACATTTATATTCTTCTTCCCTTCTATTTTGTGAGAGTAGTGCTTGTCTTATTTTAATATTATGGGTCTTGAGTTGGCTCAAGTGACATTGGAGTTACCCTATAACCCTTTAGTGACATTGGAGTTATTTTAATGTTGTGGGTCTTATTTAAATGAAGGCCCCTACAGGAGGAACTAAAGGGTTATAAGGTAACTCCAATGCCACTTGATCCAACTCAAAACCCACAACATTAAAATAAGACAAACACTACTCTCACAAAATATAAGGGAAGAAGAATATAAATGTGACATCCCAACACAAAAGGCATTAACCAATGTATATATAGCAATGATACTAGCAACAACTAGTATTTATTTAGTTTACATGGTGATCTGAGATTTTTTCTTTAAGCCTGTTGCTTGGCACATGTTGATGGTTTGTGCTTAGCACTTGGTTAAAGTGCTTCATGGAGAGGATTTTGTCCTCATCTAATATTTGTCTCCTATGCATTTGGTAGATTGTATTTAATATAATTTATTGGATTCATGTCTATATAGTTTAATGGTTATTGTAAAATGAAGATGGTATAGCTATAATTTCCTTTATGTGTTTCATTATTATAAGAGGTTTTGGTTAATTAAATATGATTTAGATATAATGCTCTTTTGGAAATCATTGTTGTGGATAATGAAAAGTAAAGGATGTCATAGTTGCTATATTCTTTTGGAGATCATTATTGCTTGGGATAATGATTAGTGTAAATAAATAGTGAAGTTGTTTTAAGGCTTTTTTGGATTAATAATAAAATTATTAAGTATGTGGTTTAAAGAATTATTGAAGCTTTTTTTGGTTAGAGAAGCTAGTACCCTTATATTTATTATTGGATGTTTTATCTAAGTAAAACATAAATGGGTTCTTTGTTATGAATGTTTACTATGGTTTGAAATTATAATGGACTCCTAAGACTTAATTGGATAAGGGGGCCATTATAGAGAGAAGTATGGGCTTCTCTCCTTGTTGCTACAATTTGTCTTTTGCATATTATTTTGGAAGTATGTTGAATGTTGATTTGAAATTATAATGGACTCCTAAGACTTGAGTAGGTAAGGGGACCATTATAAAGAGAAGTATGGGATTCTATCCTTGTTGCTATAGTTTATTTATTTGCATCTTAGTTCAAAATAATGTTCACTACTGGTCAAAAATTATAATGAACTTTTGAGACTTTGGTAAGGGAGACATTATAGAGAGAAGTATGGGATTCACTCCTTGTTGCTATAGTTTGTTTGTTTACATCTTACTTTGAAATTAAGGAATATTGATATTAATAAATATTATCTTATGTTGTTTTATATTATTATTTTTTTGGATGGATGTATGATGCGTAATTGGAAGAAGTAGTGGTGTATTTGAAATTTTTGACATGAAATTGATTTGTCTAGTTATTGTATGTTTAATGCATGGATGATGCTTAATGGAAGTTGGGAATTATTATGATATATTGCATGGAATTGCTTGATTGGTATATTATTGCTTACTTCTAAAATACATGAAGGCTTGCTTATGGATGAATATTTAATATCCAAGGAATCCATACCTAGGAGAAGTATGAATTCTTCTATTGAATTGGCATGTAAATTTTGCATTGTTGATTCCTTGAAATACATGTTGCATGGTTGCTTGAGGAATGATATTTGGAATGGATAAATAATTATAATGGACTCCTAATATTTGATTAGGTAAGGGGGCCATTATAGAGATAAGTATGATATTATCCCCTTCATGTCTTATCAATGTTTGTATGCATGGATGCTTGCATCATACTTAGAGCATGTTAATTTGTATTGCATAAAGAGTTGTCCTAATTCCTAAGTGTTCCTCAAGTTGCGAGATATTTTTCATTCATGAATATGATTGTGAAAATAAGAGAGCACAAATGTTGCTTAGGTGGAATGAATTTGATTTATCTTATATTGAAAAGTTACTATTTAAATGAGAAGTTTCTTTGTGTTTCTTAGTTAAAGCTTTCAATTTTATTTAAGAACTTGGTAGTTTTTATAAGATGAAGAATGCTTGGTTGTTGAAGCATAAACAAGGGATGATTTGGATTGTGATATCTATATTGCAAAATATTTCCTTTTGAAAAAGAATAAATGTCATATTATGATCTATTTAATGATGAAAATGTTTATGTATTTATTTTACAATGATGCTAGCATTATGAATAATAGGTTTTGGTTTCTAAAGGAATTTTTCTTTTACATAGCATTGCTTTATATTTTTTATCAACTTAACTTTGGAGTTAATTTATTGATGCTTTATAGTGATAACACTATGTTGAAGCTAATGCTATATTTATTATGTAATATTTTAGTTAAGACTAAATATTATGCTACTTTTAGGCATGTTGTTTCATTTGAGGCATTTATATCTAGAGAGAGTTATTTTAGTTAAGACTCAATATTATGCTACTTTTACCCAATCCTTTATGTGGATAGGAGATGGCGCCTATTTAAAGGGCCAACTACATAGGAGGAAACTATAGTATATCCCCAAAAGAGAACTAGAAGAATAATGGACTCTAGTAATTCTGTAAGAACAATGGACTCTAGTAAAAAAACTAGAAGAACAGTGGACTCCAATAAGAGGGTGGAAAAATTTTCTTTAGTAGTTAAGTTGATTTAAGAGCAGATGAAGTGATAATAATATATGCTGATAAAGAAGTAAATAATAGGGATTTATAGGGTAGACAGGAAGATAATATTGCTAAAGGAATCCATAAGGATAAAGCTTAGATTAGGATTGAGCTTAAGAAAGGTTAAGAAAATCTAAACTTTAGAAATAGAAATAATGGGAACAAGGAAAATTATAAGAAGAATTTTTATAGGAAAGACAATTTAGAACCTCAATATTAGAATAATATTGATTCGATTCAAAAATTTTATAGAAGAAAGGAAAGGTCTCATGCACTCAAAACTGGTTGTTTCATTTGCGGGGGTCCTCGTCATGTGAACAAGTGTCTTCAATGGATAGATCAAAATATAATAGCAGAAGCAAGATTTGAATTATGCTACATATGACCCTCAGGCTTGGAGGTACCATTATTGGAAACAAAATTGAACTAAGGATGGATAATCAAGCCTAAGGTAAGAATATAGATAGAGTTCATGGCAAAATATGACTTTGGTACTAAATATATTAAAGGAAAATAAAATAAGGTTGTAGATGCCTTGAGTAAGAGAAGGCACATAACAACATTAACCTAGAGTCATATAGGCTTTATGAACAAAGTTAAAGAAATACATCTATAGGATTGGTATTGCATGGAAATTCAAGCTAAAATTAAGAGAAATCCTAAAGATAATAAGGATTTCAACATAAAATATGGACTTTTATGCTTCAAGGATAGGGTTGTTATACCTAAAACTGGTGAACTAAGGAGATTAATTATGTAAGAGGTACATAATTCTCCCTATTATGCTCATCTAAGAAGGCCAAAAAATTAGGTAAAACATGAGAAATACCTAATACTAGGCAATAATGAAGTAGGATATCACTAGTTTCATTGTAAGATGTTTATAATGCCATAAGGTTAAGGTAGAACATTGAAACCTAGTAAGGAAATTATACCCACATGATATACCTACGCAAAAATGGTAAGTAATATCTATGGATTTTATTATGGGTTTACCTAATATTGGGTACCGACATGATGCCATCAAGATGTTTATATTTCCATAAGGTTAAGGTAGAACATCGACATCCAACAAGGAAATTATACCCACATGATATACCTACACAGAAATGGCATGTAATATCTATGGATTTTATTATAGATTTAACTAAGACTAGGTACTAGCATGATGTAATCTTGTTAGTGATTGATAAGTTGACCAAGGTTGCACATTTCATTCTGGGGAAAATTAAGGATGATGCACCAATGGTGGCAAATAATTTTTCCAAAGAAATTTTTAGGTTACATGGATTTCCTAAGTTGATCATATATGACAAGGATTATAGGTTCACATTAGAATTTTGGTAGGCTCTACACCATGAAGTAGGTACTAAGATATATATTAGTTTTGCATATCATCTAAAAATAGGTGGTCAAATAGAGAGGATAATCCATGTTTTAGAGGACATATTTTGCATGTACTACATGGAACATAAGTCTAAGTGGGAAGACTCTTTGCATCTTGTTAAATATGCATATAATAATGGGTACCATGCATATTTGGATATGGCCTTTTTTGAAGCCTTGTATGGTAGGATATGTAGAACATATCTACCATGGGATAATCTAAAGGATTTGATGATGATCAAACTTAACACTATCATAAATATGGAGGAATATCTTAGAGTAATTTGGCCTAGGATCAAGGAAGTGACCAATTGCTATAAGAGCTATGATAATCTAAAAATATCACTGAGAGAATTCTCTATGGGGGATAGAATTTTCTTGTGAATAAGACCCATGAAAAGTGTCATCAATTCAACTAAGTTGGATCCTAGCTATATTAGGCATTTTGATATCATTGGTAAGATTAGTCTAGTAGCTTAAAGGCTCACCTTGTCACCCAACTTGTCAAATATCCATGATAATTTCCACATATCTCTACTTGGGAAATATGTTGTTGATCCTACTCATGTTTGGAATGTTTATAAATTGTTGATGAAATGAGAAAGCAATTTTTATTTTGTTTGAATGAAACATATGTATACTCACTTGCAAGAAAACATAGAGGACTATATTTAGTATAAGGAGGGAGTATGCAATAGGCCTCCTTGTTGGGACTTATTCTTGATAATAAAATATGTATTGAAATATGGATGCCTAATGCATAGTCTTATTTTGTGTCAATAAGAATGAGTAGATGTATTTTATGCTTTGATTCCATTTTTGAAATATGGTATTGTTGATGAATTTATGGTTGTAGGACCAAGTGCTCTCATTGGTGGATTAAATGGGATAACCATATGAGATGGGAAATTATGGTGATGATTTGTTCATCAATAGCTCTAAGATAAAGGTTACCTTCATGTAGATGCATTGTATTTGTGCTTGTTGGATAAATACAATACTGGATTGGGAGATCACTTTTATGAAGGAGCCATTTTTAGTATTATGGAGATAACATTATAGTTGTATTAAAAATCCATCTACTTAAAGATAAAGTAATGTTGTACATTATTGAATTGCAAATCCTTTTCTAGTTTATGTTGGAGATCTTGGATTGAGTGGTTGGCCCAATAAAATTATTAATGGGGGTAATACAATTAATTATTTAATATTAATACTAGTGTTAATAATTCATATTGACATATGGTATTAATTAGCAAGTAATTAATCCTTCCTCTATGTTAAGAGCAATAATATCTTGGGTTAATTGTTGGAATTAATTATTTTGGTTTTCTTATATAGCCATGCTCAATAATTAATTAATAAAGGTGATAAAGGATAAATTAATCCAAGGGTTCCTAAGGTTGGAAAATTATTAATTTAATATTTGCATAAGATATTATTTTGGCTTCATTAAGTTGCATGATATGCAACTTCCTAGAGTGACCTCCATGAGTCTTGATGGCAATTTTTGAACATTACCATCAAGCTAGAGCACAATGGCAATGGTGGCCAATGAATCCAATATGAAATGAAAACATAATCCCACCTATTACATGGATTTAGGATGCTATTTGAAAGGCTCTATGGGTCATTTGGAGGGTTGTTTGCAAGAAGAGGAGAACAAGGAATATTGAAGAATGCAAGGATTGTTGTTGGAAGCTTCATGCTAAGAGGTAGCCTCTAGTTTTACCTTCTTTGCAATGCTAAATTTATATATTTCCTTATGCTATTGAATTCTTAGTTGGTTGGATGTAAGTGCATGGTATTTGTGTTGCTTGTTGGGCTTGCTTTTTGGATCCTAGTTAGGTAGCTTGGTGGTGTTGTAGTTGTACCAATAGTGGTTTTATGAGTAATCTTGGAATGCATTGAGTTGTTTTTTACCTTGAGTTGTGGACCACCTATTATTATATGCCACTTGTAGATGTAATTTTGAGATGTTTTTCCATAAGCAAGTCTTTTTAAGCCACTTGGAGCCATTTTGGTGAGCTCTTTTAGTGACTGGTTGTTGTTAGTCTAGTTGTCAAGTAAAATTTGGTTAACACCCTATGTTTTGGGATGTCGTATTTGCATTCTTCTTCCCTTCTATTTTGTGATCACAATGCCTACCTTTTTTAGTATTGCAAGTCTTGAGTTGTATTAGGTGGCATTATAGTTACCTTGTAACCATTTAGTGTCTCTTCTAGAGGCCTTCATTTGAATCATACCTCCCTTGTTTATTTTGGTTGAGATCAGTATCTGATTGGTGTTTGTTTTTCTTTGGTTTGTATGGTTATCTAAGAATTTTCATTTAATATTATTGTTATTGTTCTTGCACAACACACCCCAGTTTGTACTGGGGACCCACTTAAATTTTTGCTTTTTTTTTCTCGTACCAAGTCTTGATTTTACTTGCACTCATGTTTTACAATTGCTTGCATTAAATATATTTTTAAGCTTACTTGGACTTGAATTATCCTTCCAAACTGGTTTTTATTGAGTATTTTTGATGGACTAGATTTAATTTGTCTTTTGAAGTTTGAAAATTTTCTTTTTTTGAGTGTTTTAAGGATTTTTCTAAAAAACATCATTGCTGGTAATCACAACACTAAAATAGGTATAATTTTTTCTATAGAACTATATTTTATGTGGTTCAAACCCTAGTGTAAAGATCCTAAAATTATCTTTACAATGGTACCAAATTCACATTCAAAGACTCAATATTTCATGAAATTTGGATAAAATATCATTTCATCTGCATTAATTTTCTCATAACAATATGTGAGCTTAAAATGGATTTATCTCTTGATCAGAAACTAATTTTTAAGTTTTTTAGTAGATTTGGATACCCATTTGGCCCATTTAGACACTTGGAAAGTTTCATCAAATTATGAGTAATTTTAGTTTTACCATTATTTTGCACCGCATGAATTTCACTCTTAGGCAATTCAAATTTGCTTTCAAGTTATGGAAATCATTTCTAGGCAATAAGAAAAAAATTTGTAGACCTTTAAAATACAAAATAAAAAGGTCTAGAGACTATGTAATCAATGGGTAATGTTAGAGTAGATTTTATTAAGGTTTGAAAGCTTGGTGAAAGAATAGGATGTTATCGCACCCTAGTGAAATATCGAAACCCTACTACTTAGCAACGATTGAAATATTGGAAAAATAATGGGATGTCATCACACCCCAATACATCCCAAAATTCCACCCACTATCAACAAAGAAACAAAATTTGACAACGTTCGAATAAGTTTAAGATTGACTAATTATTATCCTTGGTGGAAAAAAGGGTCACTCCCGCACTCTGAATGGGCCTCAAAAGTCCATCGGCTAAGTTTTGAATAATATTGTACCCAAGTGGAAATAAATTCAGAAAAAAATGGGATACCATCTCACCCCGATGGAGTCCCAAAATCCCACCACTATGGAAAGAAAAATATTGCTAAGTGTTGCACCGAGCGGAAAAATGGGTCACTACCATGCTTCAAATGGATTGTCACAACCCAAATTCCCTAGTATAATTTTTTTGACATCACCTATAGAATATATTCGGTGCTAAAGATATTAGGGATTGACCCTACATCAAACACCTTATACCTTTTAAAGTTTCCACTTAGATCCATATCTTTCTAAGGCTCACCCATCCCAACATCCTACATATTTCCAGCTATGTAAGAGTACTAGGTGAATTTTCTATGTCAAGCTATCCTTCTCATTACCAACAAATGAGCTAGCCCCGAATCCCCCTCTCTATCAGTCAAAATGGTATGCCAACTCCACACTCTACATAAGTCTTTTTATGTAGAGGTTCGACTATATATCTCATATTCATAATGAGCTAGTCACCCCATTTAAGGCCTCTTCCTTAACTTGGCTCGTGGAACAAGTGTTAATAATTTTTTTTAATAAAAGTTACACTCTTAATACTATCTGATTATCCTTGAAAAATTAAAATCGTGGACTAATCTTATTAGACCCACCACATTTTAGGGTAAAATTTCCATAAATTTGAACACTAATACGCCCTCGGATTACCCACAACATTCCATAATCCAAGAAATCTAATAGATTCAAAAAAGGAATATTTAACATAATTATTTTTATTAAACAAATGGGTAGCTAGGGAAAGTCTCTAATATGCTTCCAGAGCTCATTAAATACCACACAACAATCCATAATAATAAAATCATCGTTCTTAATTACATCATCAAGTAACTAGAATACAATCCACAAATATGGAACAACATCCTATATATACTATTTTTTCTTTAAATATATATAATCTTTAACTGGAAGTACATCTATAGTAGAATTGTTAGCTTGGTACCACCAATGCATCAAATATGGCATGAAATAACTTGGGTTCTACTCCTCATGAAGAGAAGTCAACAATCATTGTTGGTTGCACAATCACCATGAGTGTCCAAATCATAGAACAAATGCTTGACATGATCGACATAAAAGTATGGCATTACCACATTGCTATCCGAATCCACAATTACCTCCAATTACATATTTTTTTCTAGATTCTTGCAATCCTATTGCATGAGGTCTTTTTCCTTTGCAAGTATTGGTTTTATTACAATAAATACATCCCATTGTTTAATTCAAAAGCATTAAAGAATATTACTCATTTCTATTTTATATTTAGCAACAACACTAAGAGTACCATAACCAAAAAAACCAAAAAATATATTATCTAATGATATAAGGCTAGCTATAAACATATCCAAGTGTTTTTCATTTGCAAAAAAATTAATTTAACAAAAAATATCTTCATTCAAGTTATTAATTTCTTTGATACTCCATATACATGGTTGTTTGGTTCATTTAACATAGCGAGAACTTTCAAGGAATAACAATATATATATACTTCCCATGGTAGTTGGAGCATAACACCATTAATGAAAAGTCTTCCTTTATCATGACTTTTCAAACATTCCAAGCATTAGTCTTCCTTGATCAAGCTTAATTCGTAAAGCCCAAATTAAAGTGTTATTTTTTTAAGAACAAAGAAACAACATTTATGACTTTATGTATATAAACATATAAGTATCCATTTATTCTCAATAGGACTTCTTAAAACAAAGAAAGTATTTAGCTAAAAAATATCATATCAAATGGAATTTTATCAAGGAAATGATTGTCTATAAAAAAATAAGTTTTCACCCAAAACTTTTTATATATAAATTTCCACAAAGCACAAATTGTATAGAAACTAATCAAAATACAATCATTTTCTCCACCAAATACATCATAGCAAATAATAAATATTTCCAAGCAAAATTCTATCAAGGGAGGGTCATGACATCCTCCCCCCTTAGGCTTAACATGGTCCTCTATGTAACATTAAGTTTTAAACATAATGCAACAATTATAAAGCATTTTCAAACAGAAATGGAAAATGTTCCTACATGTCTTCCACTTTTTCCCAAGTAGCATTCCTTTTGGAGTAGTGGTTCCACTAGACCTTGCATTGCTCTAGAGTCCCTTTCATCATTGATTTAGAATAGAACTCAAGGATATTTATTGGTCAAACCTCTATAGCCCCCAGATCTGCCATATCTAGTATAGAGAAATCCCACACATGATTAGGCTTAGCTATATATTTTATAAGAAATGAAATGTGAAATGTGTCATGAATATTCAATAGATTGGGTGGTAAGGGAAGTCAATATTCCACAAGACTAATATTTTTTGTAATTTCAAAGGGTCAAACAAAATTAGGATCCAATTTTGTGGATTTGATAGTACTCTTCTTCGGTCTCACCCTCACTCTATCACCTAAAAAAAATTATGTTGGCAATCTCTTGAGATTGGCATAAAGTTTTTGATGATCTGCAGCCTCTTTAAGCCTTTCTCTAATCATCCTTAATTGTTGTTCCATTTCCTTAACCATATCTGGTCCAAGCACAACCTAGTCTTTTGGATTATCCCAAGATAATGGTGTCCTGTACCTCTTTCCATATAGAGCTTCAAAAGGTACCATGCCTAATGTTGAATGATGACCGTTGTTGTAGGTAAATTCTACCAAGTGTGGGTAATCTTCTCAATGGATTTTTTGATCCATACAATACATGCGAAGCATATCCCCTAAAGCTTACTTTACCCTTTCAGTTTACCTATTAGTTTTTGGGTGATATGCAAAATTGATGTTTAACCTAGTGCCAATGGCTCAATGTAAAGCTTACCAAAACTCAAATTTGAATCTCGAGTCCCTATATGAGATGATCACTTTCAAAAAACCATGGTGTCTAAATATTTCCTTGGCATATCTATTGGTCATAACCACAACACGATCCTTAGTATTTCTAGGTATGAAATGCACAACCTTGGTCGGCCTATCGACCACACCTAGGATTACATCATGCTAGGATATAGTCTTTGGAAACCCTACAATAAAATCCATCAAAATTGTCTACCATTTTTGGGTAGGCACATCATGAGGATACAAGAGTCTTGCAGGATGTCTATTTTATGCCTTCACTTTTTGACATTCAAGACATTAGGTGATAAATTCAGTTATGTCCCTCTTCATTCCTAGCCAGTAGAAATTTTTCTTCATATTCTCTCTCATTTTTGACCCTCCTGGATGAGAAAAATATGGAAATATATGTGCTTCATTCATGATAATTTTTCTTAATTCATCGACTTCAATAATTACTACCCTATACTTAAGGTATAAGAAACCATATTTGATGCTAAAAATCCTTACTTTCACCAGGTTTCCTTTCCATCCTTTTTTGAATTTGGTTGTAAAACACATCCTGATGTTTCTTTTCTCTTACTTGTTCCATAAAATCAACATGGATGTGAGACAAAACAACTATGTGTCTTATCCTAATCAGTGCATCAGTGATTGTATTTTCTTTCCCTTTTATGTATTCAATTCTAAAATCATATTCAGCAAGAAATTTCATTCATCTTCTTTGCTTGAAATTTAATAAAGGCCAAGTAAATATGTATTTTAGAATTTGATGGTCAGTCTTCAACTCAAAGGGTTTCCCTAACAAGTAGTGTCACCAAATTTTAAGAGAAAATACTACTATTTCCAATTCCAGATCATGGGTTGCATAATTAACCTCATGTCATTTTAGTTTCCTTGATCCATAGGCTACCACTACATCATCCTAAGAGAGAACTCCTCCTAAACCTTCCAATAATGCATATGTACAAACATAAAATATTCCTTGAGGATTTGGTACCTTTAGTATGGGAGACGTAGTGAGTTTTTTTTTTTGCATATCAAATTCTACCTCACATTTATCTATCCATTTGAACTCTTTTCCCTTCCTCTAAAGATTAGTTATTGGGATGGTTATCTTGGTGTAATATTTCACATAACACCTATAATATCTTATAAAACCCATGAAAATTTGAACTTTTGTCACATTAGTGGGTGGCGACAAATTCTATATAGCTTCTATTTTCTTAGGATCCACCATGATCCCCTCTATTGATACAATATGTACTAAATATTGTACTTCTAATACATAAAATTCATAATTTGATAAATTCCCATACAACTAGTTCTTTCTTAGCTACTCCAGAATGATCCTAAGGTGTTTGTCGTGCTTTGAATTATTCTAGGAATATATCAAAATATCATCTAAGAATACAAGAACAAACCGGTCCAAAAGTTTCTTGAAAATGTTATTCATCAAGTTCATAAATGTTGTTCAAGTATTCATTAGACCATAATGTAAGATAGTAAACTCATAGTATCCATAATAATTTTTGAAAGTTATCTTATGGGTACCCTCTTTATGGATCCTCAATTGGTGGTATCTTGATTTAAGATTGATCTTTGAGAAAATAGTGGCATGCTTGAGCTGATCAAAGAGATCTTCAATTGTGGGTAAAGGATATTTGTTATTGATGGTTTCCTTATTTAGTATTCTATAATCTATGCATAGTCATAAGGATCCATCCTTGTTAACAAAAAAACCAGTGCACCCCAGGGTGACACACTTAGTCTGATTAACCTTTTTTTCAATAATCCTTGTAACTGTACCTTTAGCTCTTGCATCTCAATAGGGTTTATTCTATAAGGATCCCTATGTATAGGCTCTATTCTAGGTTGAATCTCAACTATGAAATAAAATTCAGACTTCAAAGGTAATCCAAGTAACTCTTCTAGAAATACATCCCTAGACTCCTATAATATTGGGTGTTTCTCAAACACCTCATCTTTCTTGCCCTTTTCAATATAATTTAACTTCACTACATATATTGTTCCTCCTATCTTGATGGCTTTCTTAAGTTGCATTACAAAGAGGATCTAGGATTGAAAATCCCCTTATAGGTTGTACATCCTTTGTACTTTCCCACCATATTCCATCTATCCTGGAAATTGATTATAGCCTTATGTGCATGTAACTAGTGACTAGTCTATTCCTAGCACTACATCAAATGCATGCAATGGTTCTAAGTACAGATATCCAATGGTCATACCACTAGGTAGGGTGTTTTTTACCATGGAATAACACTGATCTATAGAGTAGGTTAATTTTGAACCATACTTGACCTTCCATCCATATGCCAATATTCCTAGCCTTTCAGGTATATCTATAACTAAGCTAGTGGAAACAAAACTATCTGTAGCACCACTATCAATTAGAATTTAAATATTTCTACCAAATATATTACCTTTTATCAGTAGTGGAGTGGTATGTCCATCCATATTCTAACTTCCTATCACTGTATAAATTTTGTGTGTAGGTTCCTTGTGGATGGGTTCATTTCCTTTCGAGCTCTACCCTATTTTGTATGGATATTTATTGGTATAGTATGGTCCACCACAATTAAAGCATCCATACTTGGGTCTTGGGTGAGTTTTCTACTTCTGTCCATCTTCTGCTTTTACTACTAATGAAGGATTGGTCTAGCCCTATATTGGTGGTTTTTTATCACTGTTATTGTAATTGTTAGGATTTTGGCTCTTCCATTTGAACCTTTTCCTAAACTTTTCTTATTTCTTGTCATTCCTTCTATCCTATCTAGGGGGACTCTTGTTTTCTTGTTCACTCTCCCATTTCATGAACCCTGCACTATTTCTTTTCCTCAGTGACTCTTTGTCCTACTTAGATTCCCCTTCATATCAACATAGGGCTTGAGATTAGTTTTAGCTTTTCTAGCTAGATCATAGGTCTTTTAAAGAGTACTAGGTTCCCACATATTCATTTCATAACCCTACTTTGGGAATTGCTCCTAGTATAAACTTATGTACCATCATTTTCTCATTATACATAGGTACACACTTTAGTAGCTTGATGAATTTCTGATAATATACCTCAATAGTCCTAGTCCCTTATCTAAGGTTGGTTAATTCCTCAATTTTTGGTGTAGAAGTGTTCTGTGAGGAATATTTATTTGAAAGTAATCAAAATGTTCTCCCATTTCAAATTAACTACAACCTCAATCCCTTGTTCCCCACTAAACATTTCCCATCAATCCAAGCCAACTCCCTATAAGTGTAGATTGGCATAAGATGTCTGAGTACTAGTGGAATAGTTCTTCATGTTATAGAAGATTTCTATCTCCTTTAGCCAAGCTTCAAATTTATCACAATATTATTATCCATTGAACTTGGAATATTTTAGGTGTTTCATAGTCTTATCCAATTTTATTTCTAGATGAATTCTAGCCTTTTGTGCTTCTGAATGAGTCTCATTCATTTGTCCTCCTCTAAAATTGCCAAGTTGTGAATCTTGATTCACTATAGCCTTGAATAGTTGTTTTTGTGATTCTATTTTTTCTCTCATTAAGGCAACTATTACAGTAAGATCATCCCTGTAATTATTAGGAGAATCCATACCTAAATCTAGGATCCCAACCTCTAAACTATTTTTTTGTATCTACCTAATCGATGGGGTAGAACTTCCTCTCTTCTTGGGTGGCATTGTCCCTGGCCACACACAAGAGAGATAGTAGGAGTCAGTTCACAATTTCATTCTTGAACTACTTCCTACACTAGCAAATATATTCCTAGTTATCTAAACTAGATAGTCGAGGTCTACTTTAAACATATACACTATTCTTATAGGTATATCTTAGCATGGTGCACTTCCTATTGCACTCCATTTTTTCTCTGCATAAGGAAACTTGTATCCCTATGAACCAAGCACTCTGATACCAAATGTCACAACCCAAATTCCCTAGTCTAATTTTTTTTTACATCACCTATAGAAGATATTCAATGTTAAATATATTAGGGACTAACCCTACATCAAACACCTTATACCTTTTAAAATTTCCACTTATATCCATACCATTATGAGGCTCACCCATCCTAACATCCTATATATTTCTAGCTATATAAGAGTACTAGGTGAATTTTCTATGTCAAGTTATCCTTCTCATTACCAACAAATGAGCTAGCCTTGGCTCCCACTCTCTATCAATCGAAAGGGTACGTAAATTCCACACTCTACATAAGTATTTCTATGTAGAGGTTATATGTGTGTAGAGGTTCAACTATCTATCTCATATCCATAATGAGCTAGTCACCCCACTTAAGACCTCTTCCTTAACTTGGCTCATGGAACAAGTGTCAATACTTTTTTTTATAAAAGGCACACTATTAATACTATCCAATTATCCTTGAAAAAGTAAAACTATGTACTAATCTTATTAGACCCACCATATTTTAGGGTAAAAATTCCATAAATTCAAACACTGATACACCCTCAGATTACCCATAATATTCCATAATCCAAGAAATCTAACAGATTCAAAAAAGGAATATTTAACATAAAGTCTTTTTATTAAACAAACATATAGCTAAGCAAAGTCTCTAATTAGTAACTAGAGCTCATTTAAGGCCACCCAAAAATCCATAGTAATAAATAATCTTTCTTAATTACATCATAAAGTAACCAAAATACAATCCACAACTATGGACAACATACTATATTTAATTTTTTATTTAAATATATAGGATCTTTAATAGGAAGTACGTCTACAATAGAATCGTTATCTTGGTACCGCCAATGCATCAAATATAGTATGAATTAACTTGGGTTCCACTCCTCACGAGGATAAGTCAACAATAATTTTTGGTTGCACAATAACCATGAGTGTTCAAATCATAGAACAAATGCTTGATGTGCTCTAAGTAAAATTTTGGCATTTCCACATTGCCATATGAATCTGCAATTACCTCTAGTTACATATTTCTTCTAGATTTCTGCAATCCTGTTGCATGAGGTCTTTTTCCTTTACAAGTATTGGTTTTATTACAACAAATACATACCATTGTTTAATTCAAAAGCATTCAAGAATCTTACTCATTTCTATTTGAGATTTAGCAATAGTACCAAGAGTACCATACATTGTTCCTTATCAAGTAGTATACTCTGGTTCCAAAACAAGGAATCATACATATCCAACAATATTCACTTCAACCAAGAAGTCTCTCATTCATTTTAGAGATAGCAATATTAAGCTAAAACACATATTAAAATAACTAAATCCACACAACCTACATAACTAGATATTGATAATTTAAATAGGACCAATGACGAGTCATTTCAACTCTAGAACAAAGAGTATTTTTCCAAGTCCCATCACAAATCATGCGTGTGATAACAATAATACCAATGTAACCGTAAATAGATTTTTGTATATAAAAAAACACTCAAAACATCTTCATATACCCATTACTGACCAATTTTATCATACATAACCACATGATTCAACCGATCAACTAAATCCAAGTTTCACATTGCCTACAGGTATGGGAAACATAGGCCTAATTAATACATTCATATATATTTCCCTAATGATTCTACTTAACTAGCACAAAACTATATTCAAGAAATAAAAATCTTAAATATATATAAAGCTCTTTTCATACTTCACAATCTAAAGCTGACTGAGATTGTTGTCTACCACACAACAAAGTTACCAACAAAAAAACTTCCTATTATATTTTCTAAAAATGATTTCCAATAAAAACTCAAGGACAACCTTGAACAAAGCAAATAACACAACAATGTTTACATCATATATTCCTTTTCTCAACTGGATAAGCCTCATTTCAAGAGGTAGTTTTCCATAATAGCTAAAGATAAAACCCATGAATATTCATTTACCAAAATTACATAAGGTGGAGGTTTCATAAAACACTACAATTTAGTTTGGTTTTTCCTTACATATTTACACTAATATTTTGAACTCGTTTCAACCCAACTTGCATAATAAAACAAAGAGACCTTAGTAAGAATTACCTAGTATTCCCAGTGAGCTCTACAAACCTCCTATCACGTGCAAGTTTCCTGTCACCTCTTTCATTATTTCTTTATCCTGATCTCCTATACCTTCTTCATTTATTACCCTACCACCTATCTCTTCCAATATACTTCCATTCATTTCTTTCTTCTCCACTTTATTGGAGTGTCCACCCAGGAACAAGTGTAATTACTCACCCATGCTCTCACATCACCCTAAAACCGATGTGTGTTGGCAAAAATAACCAACAAATAGATTATCTAATGATCTAAGGCTAGCTACAAGCATATATAATTGTTTTTCATTTACACAAATTGCGATTTAACAAAAAAATATCCATCCAAGTTATTAATATCTTTGATACTCCATATACATGGTCATTTAGTTCATTTAACATAGCAAGCACTTTCAAGGAATACCAATATATATATACTTCCCATGGTAGTTGGAGCATAACACCATTGATAAAAAGTTTTCCTTTATCATGACTTTTCAAACATTCCAAGCATTAGTCTTCCTTGATCAAGCTTAATTTGTAAAGCTAAAATTAAAGTGTTCTTTTTTTTAAGAACAAAGCAACAACATTTATGAATTTATGTATATAAACATATAAGTATCCATTTCTTCCCAATAGGACTTCTTAAACCAAATAAAGTATCTACCTAAAAAATATCATATCAAATGGAATTTTATCAAGGAAATGATTATCTATAAAAAACAAGTTTTCACCCAAAATGTTTTATATATAAATTTCCACAAAGCACAAATTGTATAGAAACTAATAAAATACAATAATTTACTCCACCAAATACATAATAGCAAAGCATAAATATTTCCAAGTAAAAGCCTGTCAAGAGAGGTTCATGACATGGATCCCATAAACCTTGCCACCAGGCAAAGTCCGAATAAACTAAAATTGGCCAAATATTGAAAGTGTTGAACTTTGGAGGAGGATTTCACCAAAATGAAATCCCACAATTGGATGCCAACTGGATTGATGCCTTAGCAATGATAAATGATGTAAATCCAAAGAAATATGGTCTTAAACCTAGAAAATAATTTTTTGTAGTGTCAAAAAAAATATTATTAAAAAAATTAAAATTTAAAAAAATCAAAATTTTCAAAACCTTAAAAAATAAAAAAAAAATATTAAATTAATAATAATTTTAATATTCTAACCTTTGCATTTTTTAATTTTTTGCAGAATTTTTTTCTAGTGGCTATATTAAATGGTGGATGTGATGGTGAACATAGAATTTCAATGCAAACTAGGCAAAGTAAGACTGTGCAATATGGAAGATAGGGAGGTAATGGCCAACCCATATTTTGTGGAGTCATGGAGAATTAATGAGGCATGGCCATCCTAGAATCCATGAGCATCGTGCGAATTGGAAATCTATGAAATCTGATAGTTATAGGGCTCACTGTAGATGAAGACTTAATGAGGCATGGCCAAAATAGCATACATTTAGTGAGGCATGGTTGCAGTGTAGAAGGAAATTTAATTTCAAGGGATCCATTTTGGAAGTATATGGGAATTAATTACAAATATAATTCTAAGTGAAGACCAAAAATTATATAAAAATTGGTTCACTTGCCGATTACAATGGTCAAAAACCATCTACCATTTGTGCACCTTTTAGTTTTAGCTTCTTTCTCTTTGTAGTAAGATGGTAATTATGAACCAAGTGGCTACTATTTTTTGAGCTTTGTTCTTTGTAATCCACTCAAGTTGAAACACAATGTATTAAACGATTATCCTTTAATATTAATGCTTTTTGGAATTTGTTGTGTTCAATCTGTGCATGTTAATGATGGTTGCACTCAATCCATTTCATGGTCTTTGTTCCTCTAAATATTGCACCATCTCAAATATTAGGTTGTGTGAATACTGGTTGGTTTGGGATTGGTTTTAATTTAGATTTGTTGCTTTACTAGATCAAAGCTAGAGTTCAATGCAATATCAACTTGTTTTGTTTTATTTTCTCTCATCCTTCAACCTTTGATTTTTATTTGAAGCTTATTTAGATTAGGAGTATAATTACTTTCATACAATCAAGCATTTTAATTTTTAGCATTGTACCAAGAAATTTATATTTTTAGACATAACCAACAAAGGCCCCTTAAAAGGAATAGTTATCAATGACCTTTGAGTCTATCTGCACTGGCCAAGACCTAGCATACCCAAACCTTGGGGCAAAAATTTTTCCTTTTCAAGAGAGAACAAATATCTATTCCAAGTATGTTGGCATACCCTTGACAATGTGTCATTTGCATGCTCAACATAATTGGTGCTAGAAGGAGGGTAGTGAATTGCTAATTTTTTAAGTCCTCTAGGCCCTTAGTGCTCAAAAAAACTGGCACTAGGAGGGCCAAATTTTGAGACTTATTTTTTTCCTGGCATAGTGTTTATATTGCACATATTGATTATCAAATTTAGTACCAAAAACCACAATCTTTAAGGTCCATTAATGGTATCTCTTTTCCCATGGATGGTAGGAAGTAGTCCTCTAAACATACCTAGGCCTGCACATGATATGCCTAAGGATGTTGAAATATATCTTCCCTAGTATAGGCATGATGGAATGAGATTAGTTGAAGAACATATTCAGGCATACTTAGACACCCTAATTTGTTTACAAATTATGCATGAGGATGTTTCTTGTAGAATATTTTTGTACACATTAGATGAGTTTGCATATGATTGGTATATAAACTTACCTTCAAGCTCTATCACTTTATAGGCTCAACTAGAAGCAATATTTATTGACCATTTTAGATTACCTATTGACCTAGTTGTGATATACCACCAGTTTGCCTCTACTCATAGAGAACCTAATGAATCCCTATGACTATTCAACACTAGGTTCCATAAGTTATACAATAGATTGGTGACACCTTACATAATTATAGAGGAAGTAGCCATTCAGATGTACTTTCAAGCCCTAGATCCATTAACCTCCATGTTTTTGAGGAGAGTTCCTCAAATTAAATTCTTACCCAACGCATATAATGAGGTAGTAATAGTTGGAAAATAATTAATTCATCAAGTTTTTGGTATGGTTCAATTACCATAACTTAGAAAACTTGGACCTTACAATAAAATACCATAAATAAATCAAGCTCTTGCATGACACCTTCCCATGTTGAATTCATTTCTAGGTGTTATGTATTCCAACTAGTACCAACCTTTCAATATAGTACCCTTAAACTAGATGATGCCTAATGTGAATAATCAATAGACCATACCAACACATTTGGAAAATCAGGTGACCATGAATAGTTTTCTCAACCATCCTCTTCCAACAAATGATCAACCAATATTTTTTGCACTTTTGAAAACGTATCCATTCAAAAACAACATAATAGCTCAACCAGGACCAAGTCAACTTAATAGAATAAATCCTGAGTTAGATAGCTTAGAAAGGATGGTTCAAAAATTGAGCACTGATATGCTTCAATTGAAAATGCAATTTCCTCAAAACTCACCTACAAATAGCATTAAAAATAAGAACTTTGACTTCCAAAGGACTGAATACTAGTGGCATACTTGCCTAGACAATGGGGGAGTCCTAAAGATGAAAGTTTTGGAGTTAGTACCCACCAACAAGGATTGTAGGAATAAAGCTAATTAAAATGCAAGGATAGATTTAGTTTTAGAAATATATCAACTCTTAGATGTGTATGAGGATGAACCTAAAGAGTTCTTTGAAGATAAGGTGCAAGCTCACCAATAGTTTCAATAGATATTATAATTATATTCTTCAGAGCAAAGAGAAAGAATCATTCACTTCTTTTACACCTTCCAAAGGAACTTACATCCCACTTGATGTGCAAGAAACTAAAATAACTATTCCACTTGAGGATACTACAATGCTTATGCATCCATAAGTCAATATACCATTACCATAGATAGAGAAAACTCCAAAATAAAGCAATCTAGGATATGACATTATTGAAGACCTTAAGAAAACCAAGGAAAATAGTCCTTTGATTGAGGTAGTTCATTTAACTAATCAGACAGATTTGTTACTTGAGAAAGAAGAAATTACAATGGTTATCGATGCTCAGGTGGATCTATACAAATAAAAGGCAGAATCTCCACTTTCATTATTAATTGCAAGAATTTCCAGTAAAAGTTTACATAACTACTTTGTGGTATCAAGTAATTTTGATAATGTGATACCATATGTTATTGGTAAAAGTTTAGGTATGTGTGGGATGTTGTTCTGTAGCTTCCCCCTGCCTAGTTCTGTCCCAGGTCCTTGGTAATTCCTTGGCCCTTCCTTCTTGGTTGGGTGGTGTTGCATATGATATCCTTGGTGTGGAAGGTCCTAATCCATTTTTCTACCCCGTTCCATGTCTTATGTTGGGGTTATTTTGGGTGCCTTTTTTTTGGTATGTCCTTGGGATTTGATCCATCATGCTATTTAGGGTGGTTTTTTGTAATGCAATTATGGTTTTCTGATGTTGCCTTACCAGAATCTAGTTTTTTTCCCTTCATAGGACTGTGCATTTTTGTATTTTCCCTTATTTGGAGGGTTGTTCAAATTAGTTCCTAGGTGGGAATATTCAAATTTTAAAATTTCACTTTTCCCACTTAGCAGGCTATTCAATTTTGTGGTTGGGTGGGATGTTCTTTTTTCTCACTTTTTTCGTGGTTTTCTTGATGGTTTTTCTTAAGCCTTTCCTTAGGCCTTTCCTTGATCCTTTCCTTGATCCTTTCCTCTAGCCTTTCCTATGGCATTTCCTGTAGCCTTACCTTTGGTATACTGACCTATTGTAATAAGGTTTTGGGGCCCTTTCAAAACCCATTTTAATAAAATTTTTAACTTACCAAAAAATATTTTAGGGTTGATCCCTACTTTCTCCAACAATAAGATTATTACATCAGACAAGATAGAGGTAAATATGGTTGGATTATTACATTAAACTCACATGCATTTTTCTATTGAACCTAAGATACAAAAATACATTCATATTCAGGTTATGGATATCACAAATGCCTATGGGACACTGCTCAGTCATGATTGGTCACAAATGCTAAATGGTTATATGGAAACTATTTTTCAAAAAAAGAGCCAATGCTGAAGAAAATCATCACTAAGTACAATGTCAATGAGGTTTTGTGCATTGAGTTAGAATGGGAATTTTACACTATGGTGGTGGAAACCATAACTAAAGGTAATTATTCAATATCAAAGACCCCACACAAAAAGCAAAAAATAATTCAAGACCAATTGTGGACCCTCAATTTTAATGGATCAAATCCCAAGAATGGTAGTAGCAATAGGATTCAATTGAGCTGGTAGTGTGAGAGGGGTAAAATAAAGGTCTTTAATATTTTGGATCTAGTTTTTCTATGTGATGGCACCCATAAGAACTGGCAAGCCTATCATGATAGGTGTTTTTCAGATTGTGGTAATCATGTTTGGGATCCTAGAAAATTTAACTATGAAAAAGTTGGCCCCTTTGGCTAAGGATCCTTTCAAACATGAGAAAACCTAAGTCCTATCTTGTGAACAACTTTTGTACAAATTTTATTATTTTCAATTTTTGGTGTGTTGATTTCATTGTATTTTATTTTTTTATGCTAGTTTCACTTTGTTGTTATTTTTTCAATTTTGGTTTGTTTTGTGCATTTTTTTTGTTTGGGCTAAATCATCCAAGTGCAACCTACTTGTGGTTTCTCTAATATGGAAAGTCTTTCTATGTAGTTTGGGGAGAGAATAATCCCATGCCAAGGTCAATGAATCTAAAATTAGTTTGATCAACTGTTTTATGTTTATCCATTGTTTGGGACAAAGCAAATGAATTTGAAAGCATTACCAAAATGATGTTGTGGCTTCACAACTGAAAACACTTTTAGAAAATTTTAAATCAAAAGGAATGAAACCATAGTGGTTTGTTTTTTAGGTAAAATTCATTCAAGTGCCTACCCTTCTATTTTCTATAGTGGTATCCAATCCAAAAGTAGAACCTAGTGCTTATACGATTTTCTCAGTATTCAAAAAAGAAAAAAAGAATACATGTTTAAAAAGAAAAGGGAAAAGAAAAAGGGTTCAAGTGCTTGGGTGATTTGGACAAACTCTACTTGGGCTATGAATGCATGGCTGGTAGTAGAGTAAGTTATAGAGTGGAATCAGATATAACTCCTATAGCACCCTAAAATTGGTGCAGTTAAAACCTTAGTAAAAAGATAAAAATTTGAATTTTAACCCCAAAACCGCCCGTTACCCGTTCCCCTCATTTTTCATGCCATTTTTAGGATTTGTTTTGACCATTGGACGATATCACCGTCGATCAGATGAAATCGTCCCAAATCAGACGAATTCATATGGAACAGAACGTCCAGACGATTTCATCCCAAAACTAAATTTTCATAATTAGTTTTTGTTTCAAAAGATTCTCTAACTTGGGCAGAAAGTGTGTCTACATGGTTAGAGTCTCCCCCATTGGAGATCTCCAAAATTGGGGTGATCTCCAACCTCCTAACCTCTCCCTAAATCCTATATAAACTTAGGATTTTTCTTGATTTTCCCCTGGCTGATTTTCCCTGCAACTTTAGTTTCTCGTGCATTAGAACACCTTCACACCATTGTTTGCATTGTGTATTTCAAGTTTTTTTTACAGGAATTTTACTATTTTTCAGCTGGAGCAAGCTTAGATCGTCTCTGGTGATTTCAGACGATCCTGTCACAGATCGACGATGATCTTGTATGATTGGATGCAATCTTGAATATAGTCCATATTGGGGGTAATCAGAGCCCGGAGTTTGAATTTTCATATCTTCTCTCTTCATTTACTTATGCATTAACTTAGTTTATTCTATTTTTGCATTTTGGAGTTCACCTCATTTAGCATAGATGCATGATAAAGTTAAAATAAATTATTAAATTAATGCATTTCCTTTAATTTTTATCTAGATTTATCATTTAGGCAAGTTTATTGTTATTTCTATCATTTCCCCTTGCTTTTGCAGTTGTATTTTTGGTCTTTGGTATCTGTTTCTATGATTGCAATTTTCTGATGAATTTGTCTGACAAATTCATCAGGTCGACGATGATCTTGTCTGATCTCAGATGATCGACTGTGATATGAGATGATTTTGTGCAATTGCAGATGATTATGTAAGATTTGAGATGATCTGGACTTCTACAAACCTTAGAATCTTCATCAGACATCCGGAATCAGGTACATTCTGTCTTATTTAGCACACTTTCTATGTTTAGCACTTATTCATATTTTTTGTATCCATATAAATTAGTATTGGCATATAGAATAGCTTAGATTCATCTTGGCCAAACCTAGGAATTGAATGATTGAATATAAAAATGAACACATCAAACCCATTCTCAACCTAGGCATGGAAACTGCCACTCAAAGTTTCTTGGTGAACCCACCATCCGTCAAAAATTCACCCTTATACCCCTCCCCCGAGAGGCGCGACCTTCAAAGGGCCTCTCAGTTTCGAGGTATTGTCCCATCCTTCTCGCATCCCCCTTTCGGGCGTGGATCCTATAGCCTGAAGGTAAGGATGCAAAAAATTTGGAGTGATACATTTTGGTGAACCCGACGTGAAAACTAAAACCTTTTGAAAACAATCCAAAAAAAAAAAAAATTATTGTTAAAAACATTTAGAATCATTAGACAAAAAATTAAAGTTGCATATCATATTTAGATGGTAGATTATAATAAAAGACGAGTTGTCACCATAAATGTTGAAAATCAATTAATAACCATAGAGATTACTTCTATGCTTAGAGTACCTCAAACAAATAGGGTTCAACCTTTGTGGGACGAACTTGATAGGAGATTGGGTATCATTGAATTTAGATCAACCGAACTTAGGAAAATTAAGAGGTTTGTCCTAGATAGAATCTTGGATCCTGATTAGGTGACTTTGTACCATGAGCTTCAGAGAGCTTGCCATAGGTGGTTAGCTAATAAAAGAGCACTTGTGTCTTTTGAGTTGTACACCTTTGAGGAATACCTCGATAACGCAGTTGTAGTACATAAATTGCTATCTCGTATAGAGGATCAAGAGGTCATTCTTATGGATAGAAAGACATGGAATAGAGTTCCTAGAGCTGTGTTATATCAAGAGTACTGTCATGAATTTTATTTCTACAAGTCAAAATCTGAAACAGATAATATCACCATAGCACACTTTGTCAAATTTTTGAAAAACCATTTCCAATTTGAAGAGGAGCATTTCATGACTCCTGATGAACTTGATCCTATCAATGACATCCATAAACTATTTATAGAAAACTAAGTCATTTCTGTTATTATTGTTATTCCTTTTGCAACTAGAATGCTATTTGTTATCTTTATAATAATATTATAAAACACAAAAACACATAAAAACAATATAAAAACAAAACAAAAATTAAAACATTTTCTTTTAAGTATTATAGTAGGTATATAATTAAAATATATACCTCCCAAACTTGTCGCATATATATATATATATATATATATATATATATATATATATATATATATATATATATATATATATATATATTGTTGAAATCTAAGTTTAAGCATAATGACTAGACTTAGGAATGGAAAATAGACTGAAGTAGAAGAATATTGGTTAGGAAAACCATTAAATAACCCAGATGTCCTTCCTAAAGACCCAATTTAGGAATAAGGAATCCTAGATCAGCAAGAAGAATATTTTGTTGTAGGAAATGAACAAAAATAAATTATTAGAGAGGAAGGATCCTCATCCCCTAAAATGTCTCCGGGAGGAGCTGTTACTTTTGAGAACATGGAACATTTTTGGAAGTTCCTCAATACTAATATTGGTGCTCTTAATAGAGCAGTCCATATGGACAATGATCAAATTAGTGACACTCAAGCAACCCTAGAAGAAATATATCACACACACACTAATCCCTTGTCCTTCGTTGATCAAGAAAGTGATCAAGCTGGACCATCCAATTTGGATATGGCCGCTATAATCCAGAACATGCAACAACAATAGGTTACCCAACCACCTAGAGTGTCTGTTACCAAGCCTAGATTTATTCCCACACAAAAGAAACCTTCATTCACTACTCTATTTCACCAAGCTATTGATCAACATACCTCAAATCAACAAAAGCCCAAAATAAAACCAAACACCAATTTCCAACAATCTGGGATACAACATAATGCTACTACAAATATTCTTCATAATACTCTCCCTACCAACCATTTGCATAATAGCAATATAGCATCTAATCCTTACGTCACGCCATCATACACTCACATACCACTAAACCAATATGGTGGACAAACTAGTAATCTGGAAGCCATGGTGAAACAATTAGTCTCCCGCATGGACCAGATAGATCCCTACCATCCCTTGTACAATTATCGATAGATGTGTAGTCAGCCTCTAGATCCTATAGTTGTAGCACAACCATATCCTAAACACTTTCCTATGCCTGTCCTACCTATATACAAAGGAACCGAAGATCCCATAGAGCATCTTCGTATTTTTAGGATAGCATGTCATGATATATCACATGATGACTTGTTATTACTAAAAATGTTCCCGAAAAGTTTAGGAGGAATGGCATTAGAGTGGTATTATCAATTACCCATTCATTCTTTGAGGAATTTCAAAGAAAAATTCGAGTCTTTTGTTCATCAATTTAGTGCCTACATCAAAAGGCATGTAACCATTAAAGATTTGTACAACTTAAAACAAGACAAAGATGAATGTTTTTCTAATTTCCTAGCTCGATGGAGACAGTTGATAGGAAAATTGCACTTTGTGTTACCTTATCGGGAAAAGATGGATATATTTATCAATAATTTACAAGAACAACTATCCTATGAGTTATCAATTGCTACCTTGACCACCTTCGATCAAGCTATAGACTTAGCTCGAAGAGTGGAAGACGCTCTCATTAGGAGAGGTCATATTAAAAAGAAAGATGATGAGAAAACATCCAAAAATCAATATAAGAATAAACAAGTTGTGGGTGATGGAGTCACTGATAGCAGAAACATTGCTAATGTTAATGCTATGAAAACAATGGAGAAGTTTATACTGAAACCTCCTGATAAACCACCTCAAGAATTTACTAAGTTAAATCAACCTCTATCAACCATTCCACCGCAATTATTAGAACGAAGTTTGATCCAATTACCAAATATCTAGGAACCTGATCCAACTATACCCGGATACAGATCTGATTTACACTATGATTTCCATAGAGGACCTGGACATGCTACCAACTCTTGTAAAATATTAAAACATAAAATAAAAGACTCAATTGATAACAATGATATGGAGGTGCAAGCCTTTCAACCTAAACAAAATCCTCCTAATAATGCTCAAAAGAACATCCCCCAAAATCAGAATCAGAATGCCAATCAATCATTGGACATATTTCAACATCCTTTACCAAAACATGGCAAGGAGGTGGCTAATCAAATTGAGCATCATAATGTTCCCCCTCCTACCCGATATGTAGGGACTATTAGTGGAAATTTACCTACTCATGATCTGTAAATATTTGACACAAATTTATCCATGGTTACGACCAAACCTTTATATAATATTCAGACACTTGATATTAGTGATACAGAATATGAGACTGAAAGTGATATGGAAATCACATCAAATCAATCGAATAGCTCTGAATATGAATTGGATCCTATTCTCCCTATCACAAGTCACATGGTCCCAGAAGAACCATTTCCAAGAAGAGTCACTACTCAACCATCTTCTCACCAATTACTTTCTAATGAACAAGCCATAAACTCTATACCAAGACCCATTCATCATCCGCAAAATAATATTGTAGGTACCATCGGAGTTGTTACTAGAAAACAGGCTCAAAATTCTCAACAAGATCAAACTCAGAACGATGGATCAGTTCCATTTGTTTTGAAATTTCCTAATAAAGGGAATCATGCGCCTAACATTCAACCTAAACCTCCTTATAATATTAATGAACAATTATCAAATACTATAGCTAGAATTTCCCTTTTGGACCTTTTAAGATCTTCTCCTACACATAGGGATGAATTAATGCTCACATTAAGCCAAATGATGGTACCACAAAATAATCAACCTGAATCCATGGCCAATACTATCATAACTCGAGAAGTCGATTGTATTGACTTCTAGGATAGAGATATACCACAACATAGTTTACATAAGGATAACCCCTTATATATTACTTCCCTAATTAGAGATGTAGCAGTTAAACGAGTCTTGATTGATAATGGTTCCTCTTTAAATATTTGTACTTTTGACTTCTACCAAATATTTGGGTTTAGAAGTGACGAAATGAAAAGAACTGATATGATCATAAAAGCCTTCAATGACAAAAAACAAGAAACATGTGGAGTTATTACAATCCCATTGCAAATTGGTCCAAGAACCTTAAAAATGATCGTGTTTATTGTGCATTGCCCTACATCGTACAATATACTCTTGGGTCACCCTTGGATCAACACGATGCGAGTTGTTCCCTCAAATTTACATCAGTGTGTTAAATTTGAATTTAAAAATCAGTTGGTTACCATTCATGGTGATCCCAGACCCTTTGATATGTGTGCTTTGGCGTAACCTATTGGAGTTCAATTTTTCCCTGCTCTGTCATCCACACATCCTAATTCTCATCATCCATCTAAATGTGTGAAACACACACCCATAACATCATCTACTTTTTCTCCATCAACTCCACCTCTACATATAGTTCAACCATCTTTTGAACAAACCACATTAGGACCTCAAAAAGACCCTAATCCCACAACCAAGGCTTCTTGTTCTACTCCTATCACTTCTATCCCTATAATAGACTCATCCATCGACATCTCTACAACATCTACATCCACAAAAGGCATAGTTTTTGCATCAGAAGATGTCGTAAATGTTCCTTCTACCTCTTATGCTCTTACTGACGAGCTCTTACCTGATTTATCTAACATTCTTATATCAGAAAAAACAAACGCTGCTATGAAATATTCCCTTATTTTAAATAATTTGCCACCTTCTCCTTGTACCTTGGGTCTCCCACAACCAATGGGAAGTATTTACCAGGTTGGGAGCTGTGCTTTTATTTATAAGGGATATGATTGGGGAAGAATACCTAGAAACATCAAGACACATTATGATGGATATGCTCGATGTTATTTTACTAATGAGTATATTAAAGCTAAGCCTATAATGCTTAAATTGGGATATAAAGGGAAAGGTTTGGGACATGTGGCTGATCCAAAACACACCCCAAAATTGGGGACCCACCTTTTTTGCAGGCTTTCAGAGAAAATCTCAGTGACCCAGATGCTAAAAATGAAGAAAAGGGGCAAAAATGCACAAGTGTAGAAAGTGTCACGAAATCGCGACATGTTGCGCCGTCGCGGCCGAAAATAGAAAAGTGTCACGAAATCACGACGTGTTGTGCGGTCGCTGCCAAAAATAGAAAAGTGTCATGAAATCGTGACATGTTACTCCATCACGGCCAAAAGAGGAGAGAGAAAGGTGAAATGAAAAAGTGTCATGAAATCGCGACAAGTTGCTCCATCATTGCCAGAAAATGAAAAGTGTCGCGAAATCGTGGGCGAAAATGAGAAAGGCGTAGCGAAATTGTGACATGTCACAAAATCGTGGGTCAAACCAGTCAAACAGGGCAAAGCAGAAAAGCGTCGCGAAATCGCGACAAGAAACGGCAAAGGAGCATGAAGCAAAAATATGTCGCGAAATCGTGACATGGCACGTTTTCGTGGCCAGAAGCAGCAAGGGAGCCCGAGATAGAAAAACTTCATGAAATCATGACAGGTAGCAGCTAAGGTGCCTGCAATGAAAAATGTTGCGAAATCGCTACAGGTTGCGTCCGAGAATGTATGAAAGTGAAAACGATCACGAAATCATGACAGAAAGTAGCGAAGAAGGCATGCAGTGAAAACGGTCGCGAAATCGCGACAGAAAGTAGCGAAGAAGGCATGCAGTGAAAACGGTCATGAAATCGTGACAGAAAGTAGCGAAGAAGGCATGCAGTGAAAAACGTTGCGAAATCACTACAGGTTGCGACCGAGAATGTACGAAAGTGAAAATGGTCGCGAAATCGCGACAACATTGAGCGAAAAGACATGAAGTGGAAAATGGTAGCGAAATCGTGCAACTTTTGAGAAAGCATGCCCATCAGGCAAAAGCATCATGAAATCACGATAGGTTGAAGCCCAAGAAGTACGGATGAAAAAGGCATCGCGAAATCGTGACAGAATCGAGCGAAAGGGTCCGAGGCATAAAAACGTCGTGAAATCGCGACAGCATGCAGCAAAGATGCCCGAAGTAGAAAAGCATCATGAAATCATGACAAGTTGCAGCGAAGGAGCAAGAAGCGAAAACGGTCGCGAAATCGCGACAAGTTGCGGCCGAAGGTGTACGGAACAGAAAAGCGTCACGATTTCACGACATGTCGCGTTTTTGCTATGTTAACAGAGGAACAAGTTGCATGCATGAAAGCGTTGCGATTTCCATGGGACCATTACAGAAGGCGTAGAAAGCATGAGACACGTGGCATACAGGTTTTAGAGTTGCAGAGGCGTTACATGCAGCGGCAGATTTCAAACGTTTTGGCATCAAGCATGAAGTGAAAGCATCGAAAAGGCAAGAATTTGAAAAGAGCCATTCTGGGAGATGAAACGAAGTGACACAGGTGAACCGAAGAGCTGTGCCAGATAGTATAAAGTCAGAAGCATAGATTGGACAGAGGGTCGGAAACCGTTGGAGCAGAGTTGCAGTGCTAGAGGCCAGAGGGTCATTCTGGGCCTGCTTTGAGGCTGTTTTCCTTCCTTTTGCTGGTTTTGAGAAAACCAGATGTTTTGCTATTGTAACAGGATTTATCTTTAATGCAGGAGTGTTCAAAAATTTGCATCTTGTTGGCAAGAAAGAAGGAGATCTTTTGTGCATGCTAATGGATTTAATGTTTATTCTTTTATTTTCAGATTTCTAGGTTTATAGATGATGTTAAATGCCACTTTTGTGGGTTGCATTAGGCAAATATTTGAAATCTGAATTTTTATTTCAAACCCTAGGAACCAGCACTTAACTTATCAGGATTGTGCGTGTTTGCATGTCCCATAGGTTAGGTTGCATGCATGGAAACCTCATTGTCTTCGGTTTTTCCAGGACGGGATAGCATCATACTGGATGCAATTTTAATTTCTTTTCTTTTGCATTTTATTTTTCTTTTTGCTGCATTTTATTTTCAGAAGTTCCAATTTTATTTACAGGCATTAAAATAAAATAAAAAAATTAAAAAACTTCAAAATCCATAAATAATTCCTTCATTTATGGCCTTTCATTAAATTTCATTTTGAAGTTACAGCATGGTCATATGAGGATCAAATCACATTTACTTTATCAGGGTTCAATGAACAGTCATTAAATTTCATAGTAAAATAAACCACAGTGCCCCTTGTTTTTAGTTACTTGCAACCACTAAGGTGTTCCAAGCATTTTAATTAAATATCTTTATTTGAGATTATTAATACACAGATGCAAAATGCTAGCATAACAGGAACCTTGGAGAAGTTACATGTTTAATTTCTTTGCAAGCAGAGGATTTAGAACCCAAATCCTATCGGAGAGTGTGTTTTCACAATCGGGTGAAAATACCACTCAACAGATTGGCGCTAGAAGGAGGGCATGTTAGGGTTTATTTTATCATGATTTTAGATGCTACGGGTTTTTAATTGTTTAAGAGCTTTACATTGCTAAAAATTTCAAGTCCATTTTATTAGCATATACGGCCTCTAACACCACTCAACGGATTGGTACTAGGAGGGCCGAACGGGTTTATTTTAGTGTTATTTAAATTTAAATTTTTATGCTTGTCCTCTAACACTCAGCCGATTGTAAAAAGGACGGCCTGAATTTATTTACTTGTTCTATTTTAATTCAGGTATGTTGTATATTATTATAACACTTTTCTGATTGTTCATTCAAAAATATGTGATTTGATTTAATTTAGAAAATTTTGGTCTCATGCAATTACTTTTCATTTGATTTTAATGAATACATCTCTTGGTTGATGCTAACTTGATTTTTTTTAAATTGCAGGTTGAATATTCAACAGATTTGGTTCTGAAATTACATTTTACAGTTTCACTAATGGCAACACTTGAGGAGCAAATGGTATCCCTGAGAGCTGAAATAATGTCTCTAAGAGAGAGAATGGTATCAATGATAGAGGATTATTATGAGGGTTTACATGTGATACCCTATCATATTCCTACAATGTTATTGGATTTTTTACGGTGTTTTAATCAAGAGGTGCCACTAGGATACTTGCAAAAACTGCATGTTTACAAGGATGCATTATGTAAATTCTAGATTTTTTATGAGGAGGTAGCTTGTAAGTTATTTGCATACATTTTGGATGATAGACCATTCTTTTGGTATAGCCAACTACCCATGGAGGTTAGGACTTCTTGGATACAACTAGAAGCAGCCTATCTTAATCATTTTGGTAATCAGGTTGACTTAGAAATATTGAAAAATCAGTTTACCTCCATATGTAAAGAGTCTAATGAATCCTTGAGTCAATTCAATGGAAGATTTCATGAATTGCACTCCCAAATGTGGGAAAATTTTAACACATTAGAAGAAGAAGCCATGGAAGTATACCTAGGAGCCATACACCCCACACTTGCTTCACTCATTGAGGAAAAACTGAGTGGTTTGTCCCTAGAGAAAATCCATGAGGTCTTAGAAGAGATAGAACGACAAGGTCTTGAAGAAGAAAAGGCACAACATGTTCACATGAGAGATTGTTCTTTTGATGCCAACCTACACCAACCATCAAACATAGCACCCTCCACTCCAATGATACCTAAGGTGAGTGATCAAGGGGATGAATTTGAATACCCAAATTTTATGACCACCTTAGATGTAGTCCAAGAGGAGGTGCAAATTGCTAAGACAACATCCACTAGTGAGGATCATGTAGAGATACACGATTATCTAGATGAAGGGGTTCTAAATTCAACAATGTTTGATATATGTGAACGGATGGAACCCACCATGGAATTAAATAAAGTGGTTGAAAGTGAAATGGAAAGAAAATTAATAAATGAATTTGAAGACATGATAGAGTTTCACCACTTGTTCTTGGAAGATACTATTGATGAGATGTGTAAAATTAAAGATCAAGAAATTCTTCACCCTCCAAATTATGATAATGAATCATGGGTTACTAATTTGGACAATGATAGCCTTATAAATTTGAATTCAAGAAATAACCCACTTTTGGAAATAATTGAACCATCTAAGGAAGGTGAAGATGAATTTGATGAGAAGCACATTGATGAATTGGAAGATGTTGAAGAAGTAGTTGAACGTCACCACTTGATTTTGAAAGATGATTATTATGATGCTTGGAAGAAGTGGGAAGACTTCACTCTTTCCAAAGCTACTAATGAAACTTGTGTGCCGATTGATATGCAGGACAACATAATTGCCTACTCAAAGGAAGATATTACAACTCCTGTACAATTTGAGGATGTTTTGGAAGAGGGTTTCAAATCTCATCAAATTTTGGAAGATTATAACCATCTTATTGCCAAGGACAAAGAAGAAAAAGAATTTATGAATGAATCAAGAGATCATGTCACAAACATCATGGATTTTCATTCTATGGATTTGGATGACGATTTTTACAATGGTTGGGGGAGATATGATAATGCATTCTTTTCTCACATCCCTATAGATGAAACTCATATTTCACTTGATATGCAGGATGTTGAACCTTCTACATCATACGAAGATCTCATATTCACAAGATTTGAAAAGGGGACAAAATTTGATCATGTTGAATATAAATTCATTGAAAGTGTGGATGCAAGTTTGCATGATGATTTGGAGGATTCAAATGAAGAGATACCATGGATAGTGAACAAAGAATTAGAACCAAATGACAAAGAGATGGATCAATTGGAAGCAACTCAAATGAAGGATCATCAAAACAGATTACATGGGACATACACTTTGACCAAGAATGTTTGAGGATTGAAAAGGATGACCATATTTTGAATTTAAATAATGTTTATGGTGAAATGTCATTAAAGGTAAATGAAAAACAAGGTATAATTTTTAATCACACCTTTAATAACATTGTTTCAATGAATGGAAAAGAAGTTGATGCACTTGAATTGTTAAACAAAATTCATCAACAATTACTAATTGAATCTAGGATAAAAACTTTTAATGATCCTAATTTAGTAAATATCCTAGATGCTTGTAAATTGTTACATAAATTTGATTGGCCTACAAATTTGGAAAATAATTTGGCTTTAAAATTGTTAGAAATAGGCTCTTGCTTACAAAGTCTCATATTGGATAAAGAGAGCCTAATTCTAAATCAAGAATGGAATTATGAGGTTTATACCTTAGAGAATAGACATGATAAAATTGAAAATCATTTATTGTCTAATCATTTTAGTAATTTGATGCTTACCTATGGGAGTATTATTGGAACTAAATCAAATTGGTATGGTGAGCATGGCAAGTGGAAATTTGTTGCATTGTTTGGCTTAGTCTTGTTGGTGTTGGATTCCCACAACATTTGGCATGCATATCATGTCATATTTTTGTTGAAATGTTCTAATCATGTGTGGGATCCAGGAAAGTGATAATCCAAGCTTTGCATCATCTTGTATTATAGTGTACATTTGTATATAGATTTTGGTTTTTGGTTTTTGGTTTGTGTTTTCAAATTTTCATTTTTGGGATTGCAGTTTGGTTTTGGATTGAATAAGTTTTAATTTAAAGTTGTGTGTTTATTTGACATGTTTTGTTTGTTTATATATAAAAAAAAAAAATGATGAAAAAGTTGCCTTGAGATGCTAACTTATGTTCTAGATCGGGAGAATATGAAACATTGGAATTGTCTTGTAAAAGCTCCACAAGTAACACAAACAATTTAATGGTATCGTTTGAAACTTGTGATGCATGAAGTAGTCAGTTTTGTATGGCAAATATTTCATTTGCAATTCAAGAGACAATGCATTCATATTACATCTCACTTTGCACATACATGCCATCTTAGTTGCAAATGCATTTCAAATACAAATCATTAAAGTGTGTCAAATCCTCTTAAGGTTATGCTATCACATAAATAAGAAGAAAGTCCTAAGGTTGGGAACTGAGTCTTGAGATATCTAGAACCAAGCACGTCTTATACATTAAAAAGGATCTTGAGCAAAATGATCAAAACCTAACTTGGAAGAAAGGGTTGGGCGAAAGAAGTTTTTCATGTCTATCCTATTATGCAACATGATCCTTAAAACAGTGGTTTTGACCACTTCCATAGAGCTTAAAGCCTAAAATCATAGTAGTAAGGATAGGGTTAAATCCTCATCGAACTTAGGTTGAGGATCCAATTCCCCAAAGCTTTGATTTGACCTACATGGAGTAGTAAGGATAGGGCATAAATTCTCATCTCGCTTAGGTTGAGAATCTGATTCCCCAAAGCTCCTATGTCTCATTTCATAATAAATCTTGGATTGGAAGGATCGTACTACTTGTCCTCTAGCAAAGGATGGGTAGTCATCCCCAAGGTCTAAGCAACAAAATTAATATTTTCCATTTACATCTAAAGTTTGGATTGGAAGGATCGTACTACATGTCCCTAACAAGGATGGGTAGTCATCCCTAAGGTCCAAGAAGTAAAAAATAAATTTTTCCCATCTCATATTTATATTGGATTGGAAGGATCGTACTACTTGTCCTCTACAAAGGATGGGTAGTCATCCCTAAGGTCCAAAGAAATGAGGATAAGTCTTGGATTATGGGGTTAAGTATGCCCATGCATGGCAGCATGTCTTGTCTAAAAAACAAGACCACTGATTGTCCAAAGGGTTAGACTAGCATGACCATTTCTTCCATAATTGGTTAAATTATTTTGCTCAAAGTGAGGTAATGAACTCTAAATCAGAATAGTAAGGATAGGGTTAAACTCCCATCTTGGTTGGTTGGGAGTCTGATTCCCCAAAGTTCTGATTTCACATTCACTTGCACATGGGTTCAAGATAGTAGGGACTCATAACCAACTTTGGGATATAATAAAGTAATTAATTAGTGGATCCTAAGAGGGTTTGGCAATCTTGAATGTTTGTGTATGATACTAGAAGGTCTATGTTTTTTATAAAAGCAAAATCTCCAAGCATATTTATTAGGTTACACAAATCATTCACAATCTCATATATGCATTCATGTAAAACTGACAATGGAATGTTGATCAATTTCAAACGATAGGGAATGAAAACACATTGCACACACCGAGCTAATACTTGATGATTCTGATGATTCATGTACTTCTGATCTTTGGGCATTTGTTATATTGCTTATGTGATAACGCATGTTTTCGAGTTTGTATGTGTTTCAGGTTGGGTTCTTACTAAAAATGCTCAAGAGCATTTGACAGCAGAGTCACCATTTGTTGTGGCTGATCCACAACACACCCCAAAATTGGGGACCCACCTTTTTTGTAGGCTTTCAGAGAAAATCTCAGTGACCCAGATGCTAAAAATGAAGAAAAGGGGCAAAAATGCACAAGTGTAGAAAGTGTCGCAAAATCACGACATGTTGCGCCGTCGCGGTCAAAAATAGAAAAGTGTCACGAAATCATGACGTGTTGTGCGGTCGCTGCCGAAAATAGAAAAGTGTCACGAAATCGCGACATGTTACTCCATCGCGGCCGAAAGAGGAGAGAGAAAGGCAAAATGAAAAAGTGTCGTGAAATCGTGACATGTTGCTCCATCGCTGCCAGAAAATGAAAAGTGTCACGAAATCGTGACATGTCGCAAAATCACAGGAAAAAATGAGAAAGCGTAGCGAAATCGCAACATGTCATAAAATCACGGGTCAAACCAGTCAAACAGGGAAAAGCAGAAAAGCGTCGTGAAATCATGACAAGAAACGGCAAAGGAGCATGAAGCGGAAATATGTCACGAAATCGTGACTGTGATTTTCGCGGTAGAAGAGAAGGGAGGAATAGAAAAATGGTCATGAAATCATGACAGTAGCAAAAGGTGCCTGAGTGAAAAACGTCACGAAATCGCTACAGGTTGCGGTCGAGAATGTATGAAAGTGAAAACGGTCGCGAAATCATGACAGAAAGTAGCGAAGAAGGCATGCAGTGAAAACGGTCGTGAAATCACGACAGAAAGTAGCAAAGAAGGCATGCAATGAAAATGGTCACAAAATCGTGATAGAAAGTAGCGAAGAAGGCATGAAGTGAAAAACGTCATGAAATCGCTACAAGTTGCGGCCGAGAATGTACGAAAGTGAAAATGGTCACGAAATCGTGACAGCATTGAGCGAAAAGACATGAAGTGGAAAATGGTAGCAAAATCGTGCAACTTTTGAGAAAGCATGCCCGTCAGGCAAAAGCGTCATGAAATCATGACAAGTTGAAGCCCAAGCAGTACGGATGAAAAATGCATCGCGAAATCATGACAGAATCGAGCGAAAGGGTCCGAGGCATAAAAATGTCATGAAATCGCGACAGCATGCAGCAAAGACGCCCAAAGTAGAAAAGCATCATGAAATCACGACAAGTTGCAGCGAAGGAGCAAGAAGCAAAAACGGTCACGAAATCGTGACAAGTTGTGGCCGAAGGTGTACGGAACAGAAAAGCATCACGATTTCACGACATGTCGCGTTTTCGCTATGTTAACAGAGGAACAAGTTGCATGCATGAAAGCGTTGCGATTTCCATGGGACCGTTACAGAAGGCACAGAAAGCGTGAGACACGTGGCATACAGGTGTCGGAGTTGCAGAGGCGTTACATGCAGTGGCAAATTTCAAGCGTTTTGGCATCAAGCATGAAGTGAAAGCATCGAAAAGGCAGGAATTTGAAAAGACGTATTCTGGGAGATGAAATGAAGCGACGCATATGAACCGAAGAGCCATGCCAGATAGTATAAAGTCGAAAGCGTAGATTGGACAGAGGGTCGAAAACCGCTGGAGCAGAGTTGCAGTGCTAGAGGCCAGAGGGTCATTCTAGGCCTGCTTTGAGGTTGTTTTCCTTCCTTTTGCTGGTTTTGAGAAAACCAGATGTTCTGCTATTGTAACAGGATTTATCTTTAATGCAGGAGTGTTCAGAAATTTGCATCTTGTTGGCAAGAAAGAAGGAGTTATCTTCGTGCATGCTAAAGGATTTAATGTTTATCTTTCCTGTTTTCAGATTTCTAGGTTTATAGATGATGTTAAATGCAACTTCTCTGGGTTGCTTCATGCGAATGTCTGAAATCTGAAATTTTATTTCAAACCCTAGGAACCAGCACTTAACTTATCAGGATTGTGCGTGTTTGCAGGTCCAATAGGTTAGGTTGCATGCATGGAAACCTCATTGTCTTCGGTTTTGCCAGGATGGGATAGCATCATACTGAATGCAATTTTAAATTTCTTTTCTTTTGCATTTTATTTTTCTTCTTGCTACATTTTATTTTCAGAAGTTCTAATTTTATTTACAGGCTTTAAAATAAAATTAAAAAATTAAAAAACTTCAAAATCCATAAATAATTCCTTCATTTATGGCCTTTCATTAAATTTCATTTTGAAGTTACAGCATGGTCATATGAGGATCAAATCACATTTACTTTATCAGGGTTCAATGAACAGTCATTAAATTTCATAGTAAAATAAACCACAAGTGCCCCTTGTTTTCAATTACTTGCAACCACTAAGGTTTTCTAAGCATTTTAATTAAATATCTTTATTTGAGATTATTAATACACGGATGCAAAATGCTAGCATAACAGGAACCTTGGAGAAGTTACATGTTTAATTTATTTGCAAGCAGAGGATTTAGAACCCAAATCCTATCGGAGAGTGTGTTTTCACAATCGGGTGAAAATACCACTCAACAGACCTTTCCAAAATGGTATGAAAGAACCCTTTGTGGTAGAACCATGGTCTGCCCGATGTGGTGTGGGCCTATTTCCTAGTAAGGGTCAGCCCTTCCCATTTGAGGATGATGACCATCTCATATGTTACCAATATTATTTGGATAAATGTGATGCCTTGTGTTTAATGAATAAACCATTTACATGTAATATGCTATCTATAGCCTACCCTGACATGATCGTCGAATCCGACCCTGAGTTGGAGGGAGATATCTTCCATGATGTCTCCGTTGAGGAATTATTACATCATGAATTTTATTTTGATGGCTCTATACCTAGTATAGCCCAGCTTGAGGCCACGACTCCTCAAGATGAATTATCTAAGCTAACCTCAGAAGAGTTACAAGACTTGGGCATTTCACCCACCCCACCTAATTTTGAGAGAGATCTACACATGGAAGTAGAAAATGTCATAAAAATTAACATTGGAACCGAAGATAATCCTCACATAATCAACATTGGATCAGAATTGAGTCAAGATAAACAAGATAAATACATTGCATTTATTAAGGAATATGAAGATTTTTTTGCTTGGACATATGAAGATATGCCAGGATTAGACCCTTCTGTAGTTATGCATCACCTGGTAGTCCATCCGGATGCTAAACCTATTAAAAAAAAACTTAGAAAAATGCATCCTAAAGTGGCCTTACTAGTCAAAGGGGAATTAGAAAAACTCCTAAAGGTTATTTTTATACAAGCCATTGATTATGCTAAATGGATCTCGAATGTAGTTCTAGTAACTAAGAAAGAAGCTACCAAAGTTAGGGTTTGCACAAACTTTAGAGATATTAATGCTGCATGCCCTAAAGACAATTTTCCTCTTCCCAAAATGGATCAGATCATTGATTTTATTGCTGGGAGTGGAATGATATCCATAAATGGATGGATTTTCTAGTTATAATTAGATCAAGATAGCTCCTAAAGATCAGGCTAAAACAACCTTTATTACCCCTTGGGGAACATTTTTTTGGAACATGATGCCATTCGATTTGAAGAATGCAGGTGCAACATATCAACGAGCCATGACTTATATCTTTCATGATATGATGCATGATATTCTACATGATTATGTAGATGATATTATAGCTCATTCCATCAAAGAAGATGATCATTTAGCTGACTTGAGAAAAGTATTTGATCGATTAAGGGAATATCTTATCCGATTGAATCCAGCCAAATGTATATTCGAAGTTAAGTCCTGTAAATTATTGGGGGTTATAGTTTCTTTACATGGCATTGAAATTGACCCTCTCAAGATTGTGGCTATCACTGATATGCCCGCACCCACAAATATATCTAAATTATGGAGTCTACAAGGTAAGCTTCAAGCTATTCGTCGCTTCATCGATAAGTTGGCAGACAAAATAGGACCCTTTCTTAAGATTCTTAAGAAAGATGTCTCTTTTCATTGGGACGACAAATGTCAGGAAGCATTTGAACTCCTCAAACAATATCTCCTTAACCCACCGGTGCTTTCACCACCTAGACCTGATCACCCATTTATCTTGTATATTTTTGCTTCAGATCTTGCCTTAGGAGCTATGTAAGCTCAACTTGACGATGAGAAGAAAGAACGTGCTAATTATTATATCAGTAGAACATTAATCAGTTATGAAACCCATTACACAACATTAGAGAAACTATGTCTAGCAGTCATATTTTCTACATAGAAACTACGCCATTATATGCTCAGTCAGAAAATGTGTTATTGCTAAATCCAATCCTTTGTGGTATCTCATGAGTCGACCATACTTATCTGGTCGCACAGCAAAGTGGGTTCTTTCCCTAAGTGAGTTTGACCTCACGTTTATAGGACAAAATTTTGTTAAGGGTGAAATCATAGCAGATCAATTAGTTGTTGCACCCTTAGAGTCTACCCATCCCCTCATCATTGAGTTTTCTTATGAATGCCTTAAATTAGAGGCCGATCATTCAGAGCAATGGTCCTTATACTTTGATGGAGGCCGATGCATGAGTGGTGCTGGTGCAGGTATTATTTTAATATCTCCATAGAAACATCTTATCCATTTATCCTTTAAATTAACATTTGCTTGTACTAATAACACTGCTGAGTATGAGGCTCTAATCCTTGGATTATGAGCTGCCTTGGCGCTGAAAATTAAAAATTTATTAGTTTTTAGTGATTCTCAACTTGTCATAAATCAAATTAATGATGTTTATCAGACCAGAGATGATAAATTGTTCCCATATAAAGCATATGTATTACAATTATTATCTTTATTTGATCAAGTTACCTTGGAAGCTATTCCTTGAACTAGAAATCGTGCGACTGACACTATGGCTGCAGCTGCATCCCTTTTACCCTTGGAGTTAGATGAAGAATATGCTACTATAATTATTCATCAACTGCAGGAACCCACTTCAAATAAATAATTCTTAGAACCTTTGGATGTGTTTCTGATCAATGAAACTACTCCTAAACTTTGGTACACTGATATATTCAATTTTATTCAAAATGGGACCTTCCCTGAAGGTTGTAATAACAATCAGAATCGGTTATTGCGTAGACAAGCAAGTCGCTTCGTCATAATTGGTAATACGTTATATAGGAGATCTTTTGAAGGCATCCTATTGAGATGTTTGAATTTAGATGAATCTAGATCATCTTTGAGTGAAGCCCATGATGGATCTTGTGGGGGACACTTTAGTGGTAGCGCCATTGCTAAGAAGCTCCTTAGGATAGGATATTTTTGGCCTACCATGGAGAATGATGCACACGATTACGTGTGCCATTACGACAAGTTCCAAAAACATGTTGACCTTGTCCATGTTCCTGCACAAGAGCTTCAGGCTATTTCATCTCCTTGGCATTTTTCAAAATGGGGCTTATACATCATTGGAAAAATCAACCATGTTTCATCTGATGGACACAAATTCATCATAACTGCCATCGAGTATTTTACAAAGTGGGTTGAAGCTATGCCCTTAGCTTCTTGCACTGGAACCCAAGTTTCCAAATTTATCTTAGCTATGCCCTTAGCTTCTTGCACTGGAACCCAAGTTTCCAAATTTATCTTTAATCAAATTATTTGTAGGTTCGGAATTCTTGCAAATCTCCTCTCGGATAATGGAACTTGTTTCAAAAATAAAGATGTCAAAAAATTATGTCAAAAATATAAAATTCAACATCCTTGGTCCACTCCCTATTATCCTCAGGGTAATGGCCAAGCAGAAGCATCTAATAAAATATTAATCAAAATCTTTAAAAAATTGGTCAACAAATCTGGCCGAGATTGGCACATTCAACTATATCCTGCTTTGTGGGATTATCGAACTATTGTTCATACTCCCACGGGCATGTCATATTTTTTTTTGGTTTATGGCACTAAAGTTGTTTTTCCCTTTGAATTAGAAGTTCCTTCTTTGGCTCTGCTACTTCAAGATACTAAAGTAGGAGATGAATATCATGCTGGCAGATTTAGTCAGCTAGAACTCTTAGATGAGAAGTGCATCAATGCTTTGGAACATCTTCGTGCCTACCAAAACAAGCTTAAACGAGCATACCTCAAGAAAGTTCATCATCGATCCTTTGAGATCGGTGACCTTGTCTTAAAAGAAAATAAAAAATACTAATGCAACTAAAGATCTTAAAGGTAAATTCGAGCCCAACTGGCTTGGACCGTATATCATCACTGCTAAATTTGGATCGAGAGCATACCGATTAGCTACCTTAGATGGTAAAGATCTTAAAGAACCTATGAACATTATGCATCTTAAACGCTATTATGCATAAATCTGGTCATTTCATCATTGTATATATTATTGTTTTGCATATTGTTTCATTTTAGTCATCCATATAAAAATTTCAAAAACAATAATAGTATTTATTCTTCCAATTTCATAAATTAAAATCAAAATATAAAAACATCAAAATCATAAAAATATTCAAAAACATATTTTCACACCTGTTAATTCTTGAAGTATTGCAGTTATACTTTCAGTTATTTTGGATAAATTAGCATTTATTTGGAATCCCGCACTTTCACACTCACATGCATAAATATCTTGATTTTATTTGGTATGATTATTAATCTCTCTTATATCAAAGTCCACTGTTGAATGAAATAAAGTTTTGAGCATAGAGCATTGATCTTGTTATTTACTTAAACCAAGTATATCTTTTCACATTAAAATGATTTCATTGCAAATTCGATATGATGCTACATAGTAGAAGTGGTTTCTTTAGCAAAAAGTTTCCCCTGCTATCCTATCATGCACATGGTCTAGAATATTTGAGAATTGACAAAAGGACAAGCTCACCCCTGCCCAAAATAAAAATACCTTGCTCTATAGCCAATCTGAGAAAGCATCCCTAGCATAGGAAGAAAAAATAAAAGTCAAAGAAAATGAGAAAAAAAAAAATATTATTTTGTACCATCTCAGCAATATTTCAGCATTATCTCAAGTTCCAAGCAAAAATACAAAAAAAAAAAAAAAGGAAAGAAGAAGCAAGAGAAAAGAACAAGAAAAATGCAAATAAATCCCTTTCCCTACCCCTTGAAAATAAAATAAGGGTGAATGAGCTTGAATCCTTGGAATTATCAATTATTCGAAAACTATGAGGTAAGCCCCATAACAGGTGGTTTGTGCCCAACCCGCTTGACCTTGGGTAATTCCTAGCGTGGTGATATGTCTGTTACATTAGCGACCTTCTTTTGTATAGACCTATGTCGGCTTATGGATTAGCTAGCTCTTGATGACCCAACTTACATAGTAGTCTGGTACGATTACATGCATATAAATCATGGTCAACAAACACTTATTTGGTTAATTCAAATTACTTGTATCAAATTATCTTGCTCAAAATTGGTGAATGAACAATACAATTGCACACACATTTGTATTTGAGAGATTTTTGTATCATTATGATAGATCAAGATCGGTAATGAACTCACATATGCACATGAGGGTTCCTTATAAATCTACATTTTGTCTTTGAGATAATGCAACTCTTTTTGGAATAATTTCATTTTCTTACTTGAGAACATTTGTTTAGTATAAAAACAATTACATACATGTTTTTTTCAAAAATCCAAAACTTCTTTCAAAACATGCAATAAAGTCACATTTCTTTATATATTTGACTTCCGCAATGATGGTATAGTTCCAAAACCTAAACTGGAATTTTATGCCTAGCGCAAGTCCTTATCTTATATATTTTTTATTTTAAAAATCAAAAATCAATCATGCAATAAAACTAAAATATCAATTTCCTCTTTGGATGTCGCGATGATGGTATAAGTCTATACCTAAAATTCTATGCCTAGCACAAACCATTGTTCTAATTTTGTTTCCCATTTATTAAAAATCATAAAAACATATGACTTAAATCATTATGTCACACAATTGTGCTTTAAAAAGAACGAACACATTTTCTATTTCATTTCATTATGTCAACATTCCATTTTGCAACCATGGTATAATTCCTAAGGAATTGTTCAAAACTTTATCACACTTAGGAATTTTATGCCTAGCAAAAATCATATTTTTAATATTTCATGCATAATAATTTTATGAAAATATGAAAATAAATCATCACCATCATCATTTTCATCATCACAACACAAAGTCTTAATACAGTCTCTTAAGCACTCTTGCTTTTAACAATATTTCTATACTGGGATTAGCTTGATGACCTAGCAAGCGGCGACTCCATGAAATGGTCTATAATAGTGATAATGTCCTTTGAAATTATTGTTAGAAGTCCCTTTATTTTTCATAAAATCACACCACAAAACAACCAATTTGTTTACATCAGATTATTTCATTTAAATTTTACAGCATGACATAAAATTATACTATTTCCAAATGACATAATTACATGAATAATCAATCAACAATTCTAAAATTGAAGCATCATCAAACATATGGACACGTCATATCACAAAAAGATATATATATATCAAATTATATGTACATCATATCACAACTGGATTGGTATGCCACAATCTATACCCTGGCATACTCAATCCTCTCAAAAATATATATAATCTACAGTCTATAGCAGCTAGTCTCGAGAAGCCCTCAAGCTCTCAGCATCATCTCCTCTCCCACCCTGTCATGGATGAGGTGGTCCCATAGAGATCCGTGCTATGTCTTGGGTCCTCACAATCAATCGTGAGGATGTCCTCGATGATCCCATCCTGATCAGCTCTGCAATGCTGACTGGCAGCTGCAACCTCTGGCCCTCTAAAACCAGCTAGAAGTATGCTCCCTAATAAAATGTGATCTAATCCATAGACCGCACCAACTCCTACATGATCACCCCTCCACTCTGAGCCTTGAGTTGTGTATCCTCATCCTGTAGTGTCTCCACTTGAGCCCAAAGGTGCACAACCTCAGCCCAGAGATCTGCCATCTTGTTGCTCTCCCCCACCTTGACACCCTTGCCCTTATCGAGCGATGGTGGCCTCTCCCCTACTGAGAAGGGAATCCCTCCTCCCTCCTCCCTTTTTGATGTGGTCTCTATAGAGCCTATGGCATCCTCTGGCATCTCTCCTATGGAGACCATCATTTCTCTCTCCCCCCATGACCTCGCGCTACCTCAATGGTAGCCTGGCACCGCCTCCCCATCCATCACATAATCATGTGCATCGAACCCTGTACCCTTGTCATCCGAGGAGGGCGGATGCCTGCATACCAGGCATCGTATCCATCAGTGACCCCAGTGTTGTCCCCATCCACTAGCTAGATGGGGGCATCATCCATGTCCTAGCTCCAGAATCGTTGCATATATGGAGCCTCACTCAGTGTGGTATTATCTCGGATAGTCCAGGAGTACTCATAGTCCCTGAGAGATGGGATCCCCTAATATAGACCAAAATATCATAAAACTCGGTCGTAGCAATGGAGCTCTACCTCTCCCCGCTCCATCCTCAGCTAGAAGACTCACCTGATGTGAGCCAACTCTTGTCCATCCTCTCCCCACCCTGGATGCTCTCTCTATGGCCTCCAGGTGATCTGGTCAGGGATGATGTCATCTAGTAACCTTCATGACATCGACAGATCTATCCACCATGGTGACCCTCTCTGGAGCCACCAATAGAAAACTCAAGGTCTCTCTCGGTCAACCCCTATCAGTGGGAGTCCTATCGGCCTCCACATCATGATGTGCTCCCAGAACCAAACCTATAGTAGTGATGTCAAAACCAGACATCAGCCTCCTTTGTATACGACCCCATGTAGGATCCTATACAAACGGCATAGTACAAAGCTGCCCCATGCAAATCTATACCTGTGGTCTCTCATGTCGTAGACCACATATGAAAGGATCCATGGTAATCTATACCCACTCTGGTGGCACAACAGTAGGCCACCCACTACCCCTGCCAAAACCTGAGTCAACCTAGATGCCCCAGGCATCTGCCTCAAAGACTCGATGTTCACTCTACCCTTCTCCAGGGCAAAGCTCGGGTCTTTGCACAGCCTCATCATAGTCTGGCCCTGATTGGCCATAGGAGTCATAAACCATCCTTGTATGGGGATCCTCAAGATCCTCCATACATCCTCCAAAGTGGGAACCATCTCCCCTATCGATAACCAAAAATAGGATGACCCCGGATACCACCTCTCTACTAGGGTTGTCAGTAACCCCATGTTTGTCGGTATTTATGGCATCTCTGCCACATGCTATAGTCCGACCTCCACCAGTCAGTCTTGCTCTACCTGGTCGAGCGCGGCTACGTCGTCCCTCAGCCCCTCATATTTCCATTCTCAATTTTTTAGTAATCCCCTCTACAAAATAAACAATCAAACAATAAAAATCATCAATAGATAATCATTAAAATCAATTAAATCAATTTAATATTCTAAAAACAATGATGATATCATCCTAAATTGGGTCAAATCATCCTTGGTAGGATGAAATCGTCTCCGATTTCACAACTTGGGGATCACCCCTTGTTGGATGGGATCATCCATATTTCGTTGATTTTTCCCTCTGACGGAATCAACAGTCTAGGAACGATTTCGACGAAATCAGGACGATTTCGTCTCGACGTCATCAACGGCCTAAAAATGGCCACGATGCCCCAAAATAGTCAAAATTTAAATAAAAAATTACAAAAATCAAATTAAAAACATAATTCACTAGGTTTAGATCCTTACCCCTAGCCCGCATCGGACCTCTGTCGATCTGTGCGTGGTTTCGACCATTTTGTCTACAGAGCTCTAAAAACAGTGAAAATGAACAGTAAAAATGAATTAGGGTTTTACCCTATTTTTCTTAATTTTATTTAAAAACAACATTTTTTAAAAATTTTGCTTTTCCACGCTTTTACCTCAAATGTTCGATTTGGGTAAAAACACGGAGGGGGCACCATAGTAAACAGTTGTACGATTCGACCTAGAATCATCATCTAGAAAATTGAGTAATTTTTTGCTTTCTTGTAAAATGGGCAGAACTAGTCTTTAACGTATTTTCTTTGGAAAATTCGCTAAAGAGGGGGCAAAATGTAGCACCCTAAAATTGGCACAGTTAAAACATTAGTAAAAAGATAAAAATTTGAATTTTAACCCCAAAACCGCCCATTAACCGCCTGTTACCCGCTCCCCTCATTTTCTGTGCCATTTTTAGGATTTGTTTTGACCATTGGACAATATCATCGCTGATCAGACGAAATCATCCTAGATCGAACGAATTCGTCTAGAACAAAACGTCCAGATGATTTCATCCCAAAACTAAATTTTCATAATTAGTTTATGTTTCAACAACTTCTCTAACTTGGGTAGAAAGCGTGTCTACGCAGTTAGAGTCTCCCCCGTTGGAGATCTCCCAAATTGGGGTGATCTCCAACCTCCTAACCTCTCCCTAAATCCTATATAAACTTAGGATTTTTCTTGACTTTCCCCTAGCTGATTTTCCCTGCAACTTTAGTTTCTCGTGCATTAGAACACCTTCACACCATTGTTTGCATTGTGTATTTCAAGTTTTTCTTGCAAGAATTTTACTGTTTTTTAGCTGGAGCAAGCTCGGATCATCTCTGGCAATTCCAAATGATTTTGGACGATCCTGTCATAGATCGGCGATGATCTTGTACGATTGGAGGCGATCTCGACTGTAGTCTAGATTGGGGCCAATTAGAGCCCGGAGTTTGCATTTTTTTATCTTCTCTTCATTTCCTTATGCATTAACTTAGTTTATTCTATTTTTACATTCTGGAGTTCACCTTATTTAGCATAGATGCATGATAAAGTTAAAATAAATTATTAAATTAATTCATTTCCTTTAATTGTTATATGGATTTATCATTTAGGCAAGTTTATTGTTATTTCTATCATGTCCCCTTGCTTTTGCAGTTGTATTTTTGGTCTTTGGTATCTATTTCTATGATTGTAGGTTTCTGACAAATTCATCTGGTCGACGATGATCTCGTCTGATCTCAGATGACCGACTATGATCTGAGATGATTATGACTATGATCTGGACTTCTACAAACCTCATAATCTTCATTAGACATCCTAAATTTGGTACATTCTGTCTTATTTAGCACACTTTTTGTGTTTAGCACTTATTCATGTTTTCTGTATCCATATAAATCAGCATTGGCATATAGAATAGCTTAGATTCATCTTGGCCAAACCTAGGAATTGAATGATTGAATATAAAAATGAACACATCAAACCCATTCTCAACCTAGGCATGGAAACTACCACTCAAAGTTTCCTGGTGAACCCACCATCCATAAAAAATTCACCCTTATACCCCTCCCTCGAGAGGCACGACCTTCAAAGGGCCTCTCAGTCTGAGGTATTGTCCCATACTTCTTGCATCCCCCTTTTGGGCATGGATCCTATAGCCTGAAGGTAAGGATGCAAAAAATTTGGAGCGATACAACTCCATTAGGGCTATAGACAACTAGCTAGCAATGGAGCAATGTCCAACAATTAGTGACATGCCTACCTGTGTGACAAAGCTCATCATCAGTAGACCAATGTTCACTTAGGGGTAAACTAACCTAATTTCCAAGTTGTGGTGGCAAATTTTAACTAATTTTAGAATAAAATGAATTCACATGCACGCACCTTTGCTAAGACAAAATAATATTTTTTGATGGATGTCAATTTTTTGGTTTTGCTTGTTTTCTCATTTCATTGTTTTTAGAGGGGGTTCTTTCTATTTCAAAAATGTTCAGGAGCATTTTCCAATTGAGTCACCATTTGTTGTTACACTTCAAAAACACACCCCAGGCTAGACTGGGGATCCACTTAAATTTTTATTTATTTTTGCTCGTACCAAGTCTTGATTTTACTTGCACTTATGCTTTACACTTGCTTGCATTAAATAAGTTTTTTGATCTTGCTTGCACTTGAATGAGCCTTACAAACTGGTTTGCATTGATTATTTTATTATGGACTAGATTTCATTTGTATTTTGAAGTCTAATTTTTTTTGGGAGTGTTTTAATGGTTTTTATGAAAAACATCATTGGTAACTGCAACCCTAAAACATGTATAAATTTTTTTATAGAGCTCCATTTGATGTGGTTCAAATCCTAGTGGAAATATCCTAAAATTATCTTTACAACAGTACCAAATTAGTATGTAAAGACTCAATTTTTCATAAAATTTGTATAAAATTTCATTTTGGTTGCATTAATTTTCCCGTGACAGTCCATGAGGTTAAAATAACTACATATTTCAATCTGCAACAAAGTTTTAAGTTTTCTTAGTATATTTGGATATCAATTTGGCTCATTTAAACACTTGGAAAGTTTCATAAAATTTTGAGCATTTTTAATTTTCACCATTATTTTGCATCGCATGAATTGCACTCCTAAGCAATTCAAATTTACTTCCAAATTGTGGAAATCATTTCTAAGTAATAATAAAATTCTTTTCAAGCCTTTAAAATTCAAAATACAAAGGGCTGGAGAGTTTGGAATCAATGGTTAATGTTCGAGTAAAATTTTGTGAGGTTTGAAAGCTTGGTGGAAGAATAGGATGTCATCACACCCCAATGCATCCCAAAAGTCCACTCATTATCAACAAAGAAACAAAATCCATAAACATTCAAATAAGTTTAATATGGATTTAGTATTATACTTAGTAGAAAAATGGGTCACTCCCGCACTCTGAATGGGCCCCAAAATTCCATCGGCTAAGTGTTGAAGAACATTGTACCCAAGTGGAAAGAAATTCAATGGAAAAATGGGATGTCTTCTCACCCCGATGGAGTCCCAAAATCCTACCACTATTAAAAACAAAAAAATTCTAAGTGTTACACCGAGCAAAAAAATGGGTCACTACTGTGCTTCAAATGGATCCCAAAAATCCTGCCACCAGGAAAAGTTCAAATAAACTAAAATTGGCTAAATATTGAAAGTGTTGAACTTTGGGGGATGATTTCACTATCGAGGAAACCTAAAATCCTACCAATTGAAATTGATATTTAGGTAGTGAGAAATGAAATCCAAAAATGGAAAATGAAATATGATAATTGGAGGCCACCTAGATTGATGCTCTAGAAGTGAGCAATGATGTAATGTTGGAGAAATATGGTTTTTAACCTGGAAAATAATTTGCTGTAGTGCCAAAAAATATATATTATAAAAAAATTAAAAATTAAAAGTTTCAAAACCTTGAAAAATTAAAACATTAAAACCTTAGGAAACTTAAATAATTTAATTAATAATAATGTTAATGTTCTAACCTTTGCATTTTTTATTTTTTGTAGAAATTGTTCCTGGTGGCTGCATTAAATGGCGGACATAGAATTTCAATGTGATCTGGGAAAAGTACAATTGTGCAATATGGATGATAGGGAATTAATGACCAACCTAGATTTTTTTGAGTTATGGAGAATTAATTAGGCATGGCCATCCTAGAATCCCTGAGCATCATGTGAATTAGAAATTAATGAAGTCCGATAGTTGCAAGATGCACTGCAGATGAAGACTTAATGAGGCATGGCCAAAGTAGCACACATTTAGTGAGGCATGGCTATAATGTGGAGGGAAAATTAATTTCAAGGGATCTATTCTAGAAGTAGATGGGAATTAATTACAAAATGTAATGCTAAGTGGAGGCCAAAAATTATATAAATATTGTCTCACTAGCTAGTTACAATGATCATAAACCATCTATTAGTTGTGCACCTTTTAGTTTTAGTTTTTTCTCTTTGTAGTCGAATGGTAATTTTGAACCAATTGGCTACTATTTTTTGAGCTCTATTATTTATAATCCACTAAAGTTGAAAAATTGAAACAATGTATTCAACGTTATCCTTTAAAATAAAGGATTGTTGGAATTTGTTGTGTTCAATATGTGCATGTTGATGGTGGTTGCACTCCATTTCATGGTCTTTGTTCCTCTAAATATTGCACCATATCAAATCTTAGGTTGTGTAAATACTGGTTGGGTTGGGATTGGTTTTAATACAAGTTTGTTTCTTTATTGGATCGAAGCTTGATTTCAGGGCAGTATCAACTTGTTTTGTTTTATTTTCTCTCACCCTTCAACCTTTGATTTTTATTTAAAACTTATTTAGAATAGGAGTAGAATTACTTTCATACATTCAAACATTTTAATTTTCAAAACTACACCAGGAAATTTATATTTTTCAAACATAACCAACAAAGGTCCCTTATAAGGAATAGTTATCAATGACCTCTGAGTCTATCCGCACTAGCCAAGACCTAGCATATTCGAATCTTAAGGGAAAGAAATTTCATTTTCAAGAGGGAACATATCTCTATTCCAAGTATATTAACATGCCCATGACAATGTGTTATTTACATGCTCAACACCTATTACTTGGTACATGTTGATAGTTTGTGCTTAGCACTTGGTTAAAGTGCTTCATGAAGAGGATTTTATCCTCACCCAAGGTTTGTATCATGTGTGTTTAGAATATTGTAACTAATGTCCTTTACTAAATTCAAGTTTATATTAGATTAATGGTTATTGGAAAATGAAGATGGTATAGCTATAATTTCCTATATGTGTTTCATTACTGTAATAGGTTTTAGTTTTTTTATTAGTAACGGGTTTGATAAGGGATACAAAACCTTATATACAAGCTATAAGGAGGATCCTGTGAAGGTTTGACTTCCTACAGAACAAGCCAAAATTGGTCCAAACACATGGTCCATAAGCTAAAAAATAGCCTAGATTATTACAACACCACCCATGGGCACAAACAAAAAGTGTGAGGTTCTACAACCTGTCCTTCTTTTGCAAGTGCCAATGTGCCACCTTGGCATATCAGTGTAATAAGGTCCCACAATTTACCTCACATTGTGAGCCATCATGATCCTTGAAATTGTGGCACTATTCAACATTAGTAACTGCAAATTCACTACAATAATCAATGATGCATTGGGGAAGGTTGCCTTGCCACATCACCAGGGATTGAACAGTTAACCCAAAGTTTACCATTGTATCTTCTGCCTAATTGCCTTCCCTATATATGTGTCGAATACACCTGTTGTTAATCACCCTTAATTGGAAAATGGACTCTTTGATGATTGGTTGCACATTCCAAGGTGGATGTGAGACCTCTTTCAAATAATTTATAGTTTTTAACGAGTCTCCCTCGATTATCAGATACTGGATATTGACCTTGATAGCCATTTTTATGCCTCAAAAATTTGCTCGAGCTTCTGTAAATTTTTTAGATTGGACTCCAAGTTTTTCTACATAATCTAGGATGAGATGACCTTTGTCATCCCTGATTACACCTCCACAACTCACGTCACCATGTTTACCTTTTGATGCACCATCAAAATTTAACTTGAACCACTAAGGGGGAGGGAGAATACAAGAGACAAGGGATCTATCCACAATAGCCTTGGAATGACCAAAAACCTTAAAAGATAGGTTAGCATAACGTGCCACTTGAATCTCAAACGGTGATGAAGGAGAATCCTTAGAAGACATGATATTGGTATTTTTGAAGGCAAAAGTCACAACTCTCAAATATACCGACTCTAAATCTAGGGACAAAAATAAAAAATCTCAATTATTCCTTTCCAACCAAATTTTCCACATAAAGTGAGGAAGAATGATCAACCACAAAAACTTTAGGCAAGTGGACTTAAATGGGTTTGACCACTAGGTAATAAGATCACTGATAGACTAAGGAGCAACCCAAGAGATGGAAACATTTGACAATATCATGGACAGGACAAGGCCAGAAAAGAGGCACTCTAGAAACAAATGTTTAATTGACTCCCACGTAGATTTACATAAGTAACATCTATTGGGCAGGATCATACAATGGGTTATCAAGTTGTTGGTGGTGAGGAGTTTATTTTTTGCTACCAACAAAAAATAATGGGTTATTTTGGGAGTAAGTTTTTTGATCCAGATACTATTGGAAGGAAACCAATCATATTTAGGTTAATTCATAGCCATATATTTGGTCTTAACTGAGAAATTCCCAGACTGGCTAAATTGACAAAAGAGAGTATCAGGTGGCCTGGTACTTGGGATCAAGTGAGTTTGAATATGCTTATCTAAACAAAGACGAGTTGAGCAAATCTCAGGGGAATCTAGGTCAGCATGGACCACAACTTCATTATTGATGAAATTCTTAACTTTGGGACCAAAAATTATATTAGTGATAGGTTTAAGAATACTTATAACCTGATCCTGAATCAAGGGCTAAGTTGTAATCCATGAGTCTTCCTAGAATATTATTCATGATCCATCTCCAAGCTTCCAGTGTCCACCTCTTTGAATGATAGATTGGTTTTGGCACACCGATTTCTAGAATACATAACCAACAGGCATGAGGAAATTTTCCATTAGTGATCGTTGCCTGAGGTATTTGTTCTTAACAATGTCAACCCATTGGACCGGGTAGTTAGACACTATCTTCTAGGTCTATTTTGAAATAATAGCCATATTCATTTGGTGAACCCTCCTCAGACCAAGTCCTCCCCTACACTTTGGAAGGTAGACCTTATCCCAAGCAACAAGGGTAAATATGCTTTTATTATCTACTCTCGACCATAGGAAATTTCGTTGAAGTTGTTCAAGCTTATTACATATAGTAATTGAAGCTCAAAATAGGGACATAAAGTATATTGGCACACTCTAAAGATATGATTGAACTAGAGTGAACTTCCCTGTATTGTTGAGCAGGGCTCCTTTCCAGCTAGCAAGCTTCTTCATAACCCTCTAAATGACACCGTCCCACATCCTCATAGATGGTTGCCCTTGGAATAAAGGAAGGCCAAGGTAAGTTGTAGGTAGTTCAACAATGGCACATCCCAGGATCTGAGCTATTCTAACCTATCTATCAGCTAGAGTATTGATGAAATAAATGCTACTTTTCAAATAATTTACTCTTTTTCTGGCAGCCCTCTCATAAGCTTCCAATATAGATTTGATAAATCTGGATTTAGGGATACTAGAGCTATTGGCTAAAATTGTGTCATCAACAAATTTTTTATGGGATACTGGAGGTAGCCCAGTTGAAGCCTTGATCCCTGAGATTTCGCCCTTAGAGCATGCTACATTATGTTATTCCTAAGTTGTTCACCATAAGGATGAATAGGAAGGGTAACATTAGATCCCCTTATATTATTCCTCTTTTGCTCCTAAAATATCCTACAGCTGCACCATTCACTATGACCAAAAACTAGGCAGAGGACATGCAGGATTTAATCAATCTAATCCATCTGTGGTGAAAACCAAATTAGGATAGGACAATAGTAAGAAACTCCCAAGAAACTCTATCAAAAAATTTACTAATATATAATATTAAGAAGAAACTTAGGGACCTATTGACCGTGACAGTATGCATAAGCTCATGGACAATGATCACACTATCCGTAATGACCCTTCCTTGGACAAAGCTGCCCTGACACTTATCAATAATTTTAGGTATAATGAGCTCAATTATATTCACCATGGCTTTAGTAAGGATTTTGTATAACACGTTGCACAAGCTGATAGAATGGAAATCGGACATGGATCGACATTCATGAGGTTTTATTTAATTAAAGATAATTTAGATATAATGCTCTCTTGGAAATCATTGTTGTGGGTAATAAAAAATAAAGGATGTTATAGTTTCTATATTATTTTGGAAATCATTATTTCTTGGGATAATTATTAGTGTAAAAAAATAGTGAATTTTGTTTTAAGGCTTCTTTTGGATTCGTAAGAAAATAATTAAGCATGTGGGTTAAAGAAATATTAAAGCTTTGTTTGGTTAGAGAAGCTAGTGCCCTTATATTTATTGTTGGATGTTTTATCTGAGTAAAACATAAATGGGTTATTTGTTGTGAAATTTTAATTTGAATTGAGATTATAATGGAATCTTGAGACTTCAAAATGTAAGGGGGCCATTATAGATAGAAAGTATGGGATTCTCTTCTTGTTGCTATAGTTTATTTTTTTACATATAACTTCAAAAGTATGTTGAATGTTGGTTTGAAAATATAATGGAATCTTGAGACTTGAGTAGGTAAGGGGACCATTATAGAGAGAAGTATGGGCTTCTCTCGTTTTAATAGTTTATTTTTTTTCTTCAAATTATGTTGAATTTTGATCAGAAATAATAATGGAATTGTGAGACTTGAGTAGGTAAGGGGGTTATTATAGAGAAAGGTATGGGATTCTCTCCTTGTTGCTATAGTTTATTTGTTTGCATATTACTTAAAAAGTAAGGGGAAATGTTGATATCAATAAAGGTTCTCTAATGTTGTTTTATATTTTAAATTTTTGGATGCATGATACTTAATTGGAAGAAGTAGTGGATTATACCAAAGTTTTGACATGGAAATATTTTTCCTGGTTATTGTATGCTTATAGCATGAATGATGTTTAATTGAAGAAGTATAAGAATTATTTTGATATACTGCATGGAATAGCTTTATTGGTGTATTATTTCTTACTTTTAAATGCATGAAGGCTTAATTATGGATGAGGCTTGAGTGTCCAAATAATCCATACCTAGGAGAAGTATGGATTCTTCCATTGTATTTGTAGGTAAATACTACATTATTGATTGCTTAAAATACATGTTGCATGGTTTCTTGAGGAATGATCTTTAGAATGGATAAATAATTATAATGGACTCTTGAAACTTTATTAGGTAAGGGGGGCATTATAGAGAAAATTATGGGATTCTCTCCTTGTTTTCTTATCAATGTTTGTATGCATGGTTGCTTGCATTATACTTAGAGTATGTTAATATGTATTGCATAAAGAGTTGTCTTGATCCCTAAGTGTTCCTCAAGTTGTAGGATATTTTACACTCATGAAGATGATTGTGAAAATAAGAGGGTACAAAGGCTACTTAGGTAGAATGACTTTGATGTATATTGCATTGAAAAGCTATTATTTAAATGAGAAGTTGCTTTGTGTCTGAGTTAAAACTTTCAAATTTATTTAAGAACATGGAAAGTTTTGTGAGATGGATAATGCTTGATTGTTGAAGAATAAACAAGGGATGATTTGGATTGTAATATTTGTCTTCCAAAAATTTTCCTTTTGGAAAATAATAAATGTCATATTATGATCTATTTAATTATGAAAATTCTTATGTATTTGTTATACAATTATGCTAGAATTATGAATAACTAGTTTTTTTTTGGTCGATAAGTGAGAAGATTGGAATTAATGTAAGGGTTTTTATAGGGTCTCCAAAATCTTAGTACATCCAAATTGTAACTTTATTACATCAGTATTATTAGCCAACTTAATAGAGTCTATCACAAAAAGTAAAGATCTCAAAAGAAAAAAAAACATAGGGCCAATAGTACAGGAGGGATGATCCCATCCTTGAGGTTAATCTCATCCTATGAAGGGACCCTACAGTCTGGGCTAAGCCTTTAGTTTTTTCCAAGGGTGGTGCAAGTCTCCTCTACATAATTGAAAATGGAGCTAATTTATGAATGTGTAGCCCCTAGATTGTTCACCACCTATTGTATGACAGTCCACTGGGACTTCACTATTTTTACAACCGCAAAGAGGGTGGTCATAGAGCTAGCCAGGTGACCAAGGATCACAGTGTAGAGAGCATTCTTATCACTTGAAACATTCGGTTTTACCTGAGAACTAATGCTATCAAATTTCATGTTCACTCGATCAGGTGTTTTTGCATCCTCATTGGATTTATCTGGAGGAGATTCATAGGTTTGATATGGCTCACTTTCAAATATTGGATTTATGAATAACTAGTTTTGGTTTCTACAGGAATGCTTATTTTACATAGATTTGCTTTATATATTTAATAATCAACTTAAATTTGGAGTTAAATTGTTGATGCTTTATATTTATGGCACTATGTTGAAGCTAATGCTAGATTTATGATGTAATGTTTTAGTTAAGATTCAATATTATGCTATATTTTAGGCATGTTGTTTCTTTAAGGCAATAATATCTAGAGAGAGTTGTTTTATATTTCTTTAATCCTATATTAGGTTAGGGAAGAATTCTTGTGTTGGATCTAGAACTTCTTTTAGGACTTGAGTCAAAGAAAAATAGCCCAATCCTAGGAGTTGTTCTATTGTTCTACTTGATCACCAATTCTATTGAGGATGAAAGTAAATAGTCATTTGCAAATGGATATTATGAAGTACTAAAAACTCCTTGAATGAATGATTGGTAATCTCACCACCACTCTTGATTTAAATAAATTTTATCTTTTTTTTATACTAATTCTCCATAACATTAAATGGCATTAGCTCAACCAATTATATTCCTCAACTTTCAAGGCAAATATGTAGGTTCCAATATTGCCATGAAATATATTTATAATTTCCAAACTATTATAACATCACAATGTGATCATGATGTAATATGGATGGGTCCCATTTCAATTCCATATAACCAATTTAAAATTTTCTCCATAATATTTATAAATGTCTTGAAATTTGTAAAAGGTTTATCCTTGGTATTAATAGTATAGATCCATAAGAACCTAGAAAAATCATCAAAAAATTAAAGGAAGTTTATGTTCATTGAGAGAGAATTATTATCTAATGAATCATAAATATCACTATGAAATATCTCTAAAGGTTGATAGGTATGACTAGATTTTTCTTTTGGAAAGGGTTCTTAATGGTGTTTTGCTAAAACACATCCCTCATAAATATTATTGGGTGGGTTTATTTATGGGATACCATTCACCATATGAATACTACTAATGTGCCTCAAGGACCTATAGTAAATATCACCAATTTGATGGTTCCATGATCTATTGATATTATCTATATTAAAAATCATGGAAATAAACCCTTTTTGCTTAAAGGAAGATTAATTGGAAAATAATGGGCTTATAAATTATATTATTAGATTCATCATAGTAATTTTAAATCCCCTATCTTAAAGTCATCATAAACATCCTTGATTACTGATCTATCAAACCAGAATTTCAAATTTTTGTTAGCATATGAATAGCAACAAATAATCAAGGATGCTTTATCAAGAGAAATATGGTGGTAGATCAAGATATAAGGGTTGATATCATCATGGTGTAGGAGCTATTAGGATTGAATTTTATGAATATGAAACATCACCATAATTACAGGGACTGACCACATAAGAATAATCTAATGGCTAAGTGTAACTTCTACAAATAGATCAAAATCCATGTTTATATGTATTATCTCAATTTGATGGAATTATGAGATGGAAAAAATCATAAAGTACCTCTAATTTGACCTACAAGACTAGATGTGTTGGATTTATTGTTCCTATAAGGTATCAAATCCTTGGAATCTCAACTCAAGGATAGGGATAATTGTGAGTCTAGTCTAAGGATTTAATAAATTTAGGTTAAAAAAACATGTATTTTCCCTAAGAATTTATTTTTATATTATAACCTTATTATAGTGTTGTCCTCTCCATAAATGTGAGAAGCAATGTAGAAGATAGACCCTATTGATTACATGTTTTTACCTTTTGATAAATAAACAAGATGATTTTGATTTAGGAAGCAATGATGCAAGATAATGATGCAAAAAAAAATACTAATATTCCATAAGTTATCTTGTTTTAATGATGATGCAATGCTATATGCAATTCCCAAGTGATGTTTTTTTTTTTTTGATTGGTTGAAAGGGTGTTGAAATGTCCCTGAACCTTGTACAAACCAGTCGTGGGCCTCCGAAGAGGGAGGCAAAGGGGAAGAACGATGGCAGCAGAATGAGAAATCCTAAAAATAGCAGGGGCTACCTAAGGAAGAGGTGCCCAGAGGAACCAACTAGAAGAAATTTTTGCATGTTTTCCAAGAAGACCGAAGAGGCCCAAATTCTAGAGAACAAAGAAAAAGCAAAACACCAAAAGGAGAAAAGTGTCACGATATCATGACATGTTGCATTTTTGTGGTCCAAAGCAAAGGGAGAAAGCAAGGAGGAAGAAGTGTCATGAAATTGCAACATGTTGCATCGTCGCGGCCAAAGGAGGAAAAAGTGTCGCGATATCGTGACATTTTGCATCGTCACGGCAAAAGGAGAAAAAGTGTCACGATATCACGACATGTTGCAATGTCACGGCCAAAGGAGAAAAAGTGTCATGATATTGTGACATGTTGCATCATCGTGGTCGAAAGAGAAAAGGTGTCGCGATATCATGACATGTTGCAACATCACGGCCGAAAGAGAAAAAGTGTTGCGATATCACGACATGTTGCATCATCGAGGCCAAAGGAGAAAAAGTGTCACGATATCGCGACATGTTGCATCGTTGAGGCCAAAGGAGAAAAAGTTTCACGATATCACGACATGTTGCATCATCACGACCAAAGTAGAAAAAGTGTCGTGATATCGCGACATGTTGTAGCTTCACGGCCAAAGGAGAAAAAGCATCGCAATATAACAACATGTTGCATCATCACGGCCAAAAGAGAAAAGGTGTCATGAAATCATGACATGTTGCATCGTCACGGCCAAAAGAGAAAAAGTGTCATGATATCACGACAAGTTGCATTGTCGAGGCCAAAGGAGAAAAAGTGTCACGATATCGCGACATGTTGCATCGTTGTGGCCAAAGGATAAAAAGTGTCGCGATATCATGACAAGTTGCATCGACATGGCCAAAGGAGTAAAAAGTGTCGCGATATCGTGACATGTTGCATTTTCGTGGCAAAAAGAGAAGAAATAAGAAGTGTCGCGATATCATGACATGTTGCATCGTCGTGGCCAAAGGAGAAAAAGTGTCAAGATATCGTGACATGTTGCATCATCGAGGCCAAAGGAGAAAAAGTGTCGCGATATCACAACATGTTGCATCGGCACAGCCAAAGGAGAAAAAGTGTCGTGATATCGCGACAAGTTGCATCATCACGGCCAGAGGAGAAAAAGTGTCGCGATATCGCGGCATGTTGCATTATCACGGCCAAAGGAGAAAAAGTGTTGCAATATCACGACATGTTGCTTTGTCGCAGCCAAAGAGAAAAAGTGTCGCGATATCGTGACATGTTGCATTTTCGCGGCCAAAGGAGAAGAAAGAAAAAGTGTCACGATATCATGACATGTTGCATTTTTGCGGCCAAAGAGAAGAAAGAAAAAGCATCACGATATCATGACATGTTGCATCATCGCGGCCAAAAGAGAAAAATTGTCACGATATCACGACATGTTGCATCGTTGCGGCCAAAAGAGAAAAAGTGTCATGATATCGCGACATGTTGCATCATCGTGGCCAAAGGAGAAAAAGTGTTGCGATATCGCGACAAGTTGTATCGGCACGACCAAAGGAGAAAAAAGTGTTGCAATATCATGACATGTTGCATTGTCATGGCCAAAGGAGGGAAAAGTGTCGCGATATCGCAACATGTTGCATTTCATGGCCAAAGGAGAAAAGTGTCACGATATCACGACATGTTGCATTTTCGTGGCCAAAAGAGAAGAAATAAAAAGTGTCACGATATCGCGACATGTTGCATTAGAGCATCAATAGACAGTACCAATCCCCCTGGCAACAACTCACATTGTGCAAACATTGAAACTTGTAGGATCGTTTCTTAGGCCAATGGGGAAGGAGTCTCTCCACACTTGAATGTCAGATTCGTCGACTCCCCTATTAGAAAACTAGTCCGTAGCTTTGTTTCCTTCTCGGTACTGATGCTTAATGACTAATTCTAGGTAATTGCCAACTAGAGCCTTGCATTCTTGGAAAATCGAGGCTAGGGACTAGGGAGGCTTAGTTGTACCTTTGATGCAGTTGATACAGTGCAACGAGTCTCCTTCGATGATAAGTTTATTGATGGTCAACCCTTCCATGATGATCAAACTTTGGAACAGAGCTCGAGCCTCTACCATATTGTTGGATTGAATTCCCAGGTTCTGGGCGAAGGCCAAAATTATTTCTCCCCTATGGTTTCTAAGAATTCCTCCTTCGCTAGCCACTCCTAGGTTTCATTTAGTCGCACCATCGAAATTGATCTTGTGCCACCTAGAAGGTGGTAAGACCCACTTGATGACAAACCTATCAACATAATTACGGAGCATAACAGAGATGTTAGACAGACTGAAAAGTTTAGCTAGATCTGATTCTAAGCAAGGAGGGGGGGTTTGGAGAAGAAAAAAGGGAGGCATTCTCTACAGATAGGGCTAAGATTTTGAAAATGATAATATTCTTATCAGTGGCATGATTTTTGAAAATTATGGCATTTCTCTCGAGGTATATCTACCACAGGTAAAGGTGAAGGCAAGCTTGCCACATGAATTTTAGTTGGTTGCTCTTGAAAGGCCAGGGCCATTGCTTAATGAGGAGGGGAATGGAAGGTGGGAGGGCTATGCAGATGCCAAAGGTGATATGGACCTGGTTGAGGACTGCTAAAGAGAATGGGTATTCCAAAAAACATGTGAAATTGACTCATAGGCATTTTTGCACAGGATACACCAATTGAGAATGAGTAACCCTCTGATTATCAAATTTTCTATGGTGAGGATTCTGTTTTGGGTGGCTAACCAGCAAAAGAATTTGACCTTTGGAATGATCTTGGGAACCCAGACTTGATTTGATAAGTCCCATCCATCTGTAGGAGTTTCTTGACTGTAGTAACCTGATTTGACAGTAAAATTTCTAGATTCTTCAAGGTTCCAAAACATGGAATCAACTTTGTGTGAGCTCGGGATGATGTAAGTCCTCAACGAGTTTTTTAACTGCCTAAGAGCCTCGGTGATATGCCTAGGCCCGTTAATATCTAGGTGTTTCCATTTACATCTTGTAGGACCTTGGGTAATGAAGTGACACACATTATCTCCAAAGGTGGCTTCAGTAGTCGCCTTGAGCACTGCAAGATGCGGATCTTGGCTGAGAGGTTTGTCACGGATCCATGGGTCGTCCCAGAAATGGATGGTTGTTCTAGTTCTTAGACACCACCTTAAGCCTTCCATGATGATTTTCCTTGTTTTGATTACGCCATTCCAAAAATGGGATCTTATAGGAAGGTTGTGCTCTCCAAGAAATGAAAACTGATGAAGGTACTTGGCTTTAATTATATCAATCCATGTGGCTTTTTCATTGATGGTAAGTCTCCAGGACTACTTGGCAATGAGGGCCAAGTTTATCCAGTTGATGTCTCTGAATCTGAGTCCACTGTCCTTTTTCTTGGAACAGACCCTGTCCCAGGTGACTAGCAAAAATTTATTCTTGTTTTTGTTTCCCGCCCAAAGGAATTTGCGTTTAATTTATTCAATTTTTTGGTAGATGGTAGTTGGAGCTTTGAAGATAGATAAGAAAAAAATGGGGATTCTTTGAAGGTAAGCTTGGACCAGAGTGGCTTTGGCTACCTGGCTGAGCATTGAGATTTTCCACCCCGCTAGTTTCTTGTTGAGGTGATCTAAAATAGGGTTCCACATAGCGAAGACATATCTATCATGGAAAAGCGGTAATCCAAGATAAGTAGTTGGAAGACTCCCAATGTTGCACCCAAGGATCTTAGCAATATTATTTTGTCTATGAGTGGGGGTATTGAGAAAGTACAACTTGCTTTTACGGTAATTGACTTTCTGACCAGCCGCCTCCTCATAAGAATCAAGAATGTTCTTAATGATTTTTGCTTCGAGAACGGAAGCATAAGAGGTTAGAATGGTGTCATCAACAAATTGTTGATGGTATATGGCTTTAGATGTTGAGGATGGTTTGATCCCAAAAATAAGACCCCTATTATAGGCATCTGAAAGGGTTCTTCCAAGGGTTTCATGAAGAGAAAGGGAGACAGGGGGTCCCCTTGATGGATGCCTTTGAAACTTTGAAAGAAACCTGCCGGTGAGCCATTGATTAGAATAGAAAACCAAGTAGTCAAGATACATTCACGAACCATATTGATCCATTCTTTGTGAAACTCAAACTTTTCCAAGACTTCAAACAGGAATTTCCAAGAAACACGATCAAAAGCCTTGTTCACATCAAGCTTGAGGAACATGCTGGGTTTTTTATTTTTAGATGCCGAGAGGGCCAGTTCATGGATGGTAATAACTCCATCTGAGATGAGTCTGCCTTTGACCAAGATCCCTTGGCACTGGTCGATGATGGAGGGAAGGATGGCTTTCAACCTATTTGCCATAACTTTGGTGATAAGTTTGTAAATGACACTACAGAGGCTGATCGACCTGAAATTAGAAAGGGAAGCGCAATCGTTGGACTTGGGGATTAAAACAATGAAAGTGGAATTGGCCTTTCTCAACATATTTTTGGCTCTCTGGAAGAATTTTACTGTAGCAATGACATATTGGACCTCGATTTCCCAAAAGTGTTGAAAAAACTAGGGTGGGAAGCCATCGCAGGGGCCTTATCAGGTTCCATTGCGAACAAAGCTTCTTTGATCTCATCTTCAGTGAAGCTTTCAAGTAGTTTACCATTATCATTTTTAGACACCATATTTGGGATGTTCTATAGCAGAGAGCTTGAGGTGAGGGGATGACAACTAGTGCTTGGACCTAAGATTTCCTGGAAGTGGCAAACAGCTTCCTGTATAATTGCTTGGATGTTAGAGACAATGGATCCATCAGCCTTGGTCAGCTCAATGATTTTATTAGAGACTCTGTGATGCATGGTGGATGCATGGAAAAAATTTGTGTTGGTGTCTCCTTCTTTGAGCCAGAGGTTTCTAGATTTTTGTCTCCAATATGTCTCTTCCTTATCCAAGGCATTGTGAAAATTTGAGAGGAGGCTCTTTTCTTCGAGGAAAGTTTCGACCCTCAGATATCCTCCCTGAATCAGATTTTCCACTCTTTTTAGCTCATCCATTAGATGTTTTTTCTCGCTAAAGAGGTTGTCGAAGACATCCTTGTTCCAACATTTCAGATTGAGTTTGACCGCTTTCAGTTTGAGGAACATATTTGTGAGAGGGTTTGGATAGAAATACTGCTGCCACCATTGGCGAATACACCGGCCTATATCTGGATGAGTGAGCCACATATTTTCAAACCTGAAAGGGGTTTTGAAGATTTTTTGGGGTCGTGTACATTCTAGAATTAAGGAATTATGGTAGAAGCCAAATTTTGGGTGGCTATGAAGCCTGGTATCACCAAAAATAGGAATGATTTCTTTGGATAAGAGAAATCTATCAAGCCAAATTTGGATGTGTTGGATTCTCGATCGTCTGTTGCTCCATGTGTAGTTGGATCCTTGGAGCGGCATGTCCATTAGCTCATTGTGGTTGAAAAAGTCACTGAAATCTTCTATGCAACTGCTGGTGATCGGATTGCCTCCTTGTTTATCATACAAATGGAGGGGAGAATTAAAATTGCCACATAACATCCATGGAAAGTCTTCAAAGTTATTACGCATTGCAAAAATGTTATCCCACATCAATCTTCTGTTAAGAGGACTGTTTGGTCCATATACATTGGTGGCGATCCACTGGAGGTGAGTGAATTTATTAGTAAATAGGATGTTGATGGTTCTATCTAAGACTGAAAGAACTCTCCCTTCAATGGTTGTTGGGTCCCATAAACAGAGGAGACCCCCGGAGGCCCCTATGGAGGGACAAAAGGCAAAGTTGCTATTTTCCCAGATTAGCTTGCAGACTTGAATGTTGCTATTCTCATCTACTTTGGATTCTTGAAGGAACATAATATTTGGTTTTAGATATTTCCTTACTATTTTAATAGTTCTCTATTTTGCAGTCTCGTTGAGGCCTCTAACATTCCAAGAGATGATCTTCATCGAGACGATTTGGAGTTTGCTTTGCGGCATCTACCTCTCCCTTGAGATAGAGTTAGTTTGGGTCTAACTTCATCCTCATCCTGATGAGTTGTGTTGGAGTGGTCAGAAGTGGGGCCCAATATGGTAGGCATTGTGCCATCAGCCATTTCGATCTCAGATGCTTTGAAAAGTATTTTTGCATTTGACGGTTGTCCCCTCCTTTGGTATTTATTAACATCAGCTTTAGGTGTGGGATTGGGTGAATGGATGCCGATGGAAAGTGAGTCAGCCCTAGGGTGAGACTCCTCAGTGTGGGTTTGGTTAGCAAAGGGATTGGACCCCTCAGCATCAGGCTTTGGGGTTTGAGAAGAAAGGGGTGTGGGCGATGAAGAGTGGGGAGGTGGGCACAGGGTAGCAAACTTTGGAGGTTTGGGAAGGGGGCTCTGGGAGGGGGGGAGGGGCAATAAGGGAAGAGGAAGGTGTGAAGGACCAAAATCATTGGGTGAGTTTGGAACAGTCATTGTAGACTTTCCTTAGGACAAAGGGGACTAGATCAAAATGGGTGTGGACGTGATAGTTCGGTCTATGGGTAGGTCATCTAAAATGTCCTCACCAATGTGCAGGTTATTTAAGAGGGCAAAATTATTAGAGTGAGGAGGCTGAGCACTTACCTTTTTGGGTTTGACTAGAACTAAAGCAAAGGTTTTAGATGAGCCCACAGATTGGCCATGTCCTCGAGTAGGAGCCTTTTCTTGGATATTCAGGATTTGAGTAGCCATATTTTGGCCCAAATCACTGTGGATTTCTTTTTTTCAAGAAGGGCATTGAGAAAGCAGATGGCCCTGAGTATTGCACTCCAAGAAAAAATTGGGCTTGTTTTCGTACTCAACTCCTTGACGTCTCCTGTAGCTCTCGTAGTTGATACCAATATAGGTAGGCAAAGCCGAGTCTAGATTTGCCATGACACAAACACGAGCATAGGTCATTATGGTTTTGGCTCGAGTAGCAGGGTCGATGGTGACCATATCTCCAATCGGTTGAGTGATGCCTTTGAGTGCGTCGTTGTAGAAGAACTAGGGGGGAGCCCATGAATTTTGACCCAAATCGGTGCGATATTGATAGACTAATTATTGGGGTCAAAGTCTTCTCCCCATCTTCGTAGAAACAAGCTACGGTGGCTGAAAAACCATGGCCCTCCGGTGAGGATGCGGTGGGTGTCAAGGGCATTATTCAGCCTTATCATGAAAAACCCCCTAGGGAAGGCCACTAACTCCAAGCATCCCGAAAGCTTCCATTTGGATAGAGCCCACTCATGGATTGTTTCAATGTCAGGTCGAGCTCCGAAAAAAAATTTGATGAGAGAGAGAGACTCTTGGAAAATTAGTGGTTCCATGTCTTCACATGGGAAAGAAACTTCAGTGCCCATTACAGAGAAGGACAAAGGAGTTTGGAAAGAAAAAGCATCGAACAAAGACCAAACTTTGTCAACAAAGGATAAAGACCAAGGAGGTGCTTTGGAAGGAGAAGAGGAAGAAACCCTAACGGTTTTAGAGTGGCATCCATCACCATCTATTGGTTTAACCATGTCATTAGGGTCTTCACTGAGAATCCCATCGAGTGGGCCAGACTGCAGACCCTTGATAGTGCTTTGGCCGTTGATCCCTCTAGACACGGTAGAAACAACATCACCTGCAGATCCTGACAACTTTGTTGCAGTAGCTGCTCCTGCCTTCGTTGCCATCGCCAGAGCCCAAAGTTTTTTCCTTGAACCATCCCCAAGTGATGTTAATAATGATATACTTGTTCCTTTTTTCATTTTTCTTTAGTGAATAAAAATAAAACAACATAGGCAAATAAGTATGAAACAAATAGACAATAGTTCAAATGTATAATGACAAATATAGTAAATGGAACCTTTGACCTAGTTTTTTCATTGAGGAAATAATGTTGGCTGATACAAAATAAATTTTGATACTTTTGGTGGATGGTGGAACTTTTGGTTGTTGCTCCTACTTTCCCAAAATCCTAAAAAAATATAGAAAAATATGTAGTTATATGTAGATGGGTATTATTATATTAGTTGAGATTTATATCTCTCTTAATCAACATTATATCCCTATTCAAAATATAGAATAAAATAGAGTTGAAGTATAAGATGATGGTTGTATATTTAGAGAGATAAGTTTCATAGAAGAGCAATAGTATCATTAACACTTCTACCAACTAGTGGAACTTTTGCTATTTATGATAGACTATCAATGATGAAGTCACAATCACTAATATAGTAGAAGTAGAGCATGGTAACACCACTAAGACTATAATTATATGGTGTTTCCATATATAGTATATCATAATGAGTCCTTAGATATAAATACTCTTTATGATAATATGATTCAATGGGTATCCTTGATCAGGAGGTGTAGGAAATTGATGAAGGCAATAAATAGACTAATTGATAACCTAAAATATGATTAGTATGTAAAAGAGATAAAATGTATGAAATAATTGTAAAATTTTAAATGACAAAGATATAAAAAACTTAAGAATGAAAAAATCATAAATCAATCAAATATAATCAATCTTGTAGATTCAAGAAGCCTTAATGAATGTCTTTGTTGTTATGAGAGCTTGTCGAATTGAGGAGATATCATTGATTGAAGAATATATCTTGCTTATTGAAAAAATGATTCCTATACTAAATTTGGAAAGGATTAACTACTTCAATATGTGTCTTATTAGGCTCCCCCAATGGCTAGGTTTATAGAGATCCATGGCTCCCTTAGAAGATATGACAAGGTTAACAAGTTTGAGAGGTAGTATAGTTGCATGGATTAGTTGGGGTTTATTGGAGGCAATATAAAAATATTGACATGAAACTAAATATTAAAGATAATATGGGAAATTTACAATGTTTTGACTTCTAATCAAGGTGTAATTTAGGTGGTGAGCTATATTAGCATAATCATATCTATATTTGACAAGTAGTTGGTAGTTGCCAGTTGCTTGCCTTTCTTTTTTAATTTTTTAGTAGTCAACGACACTAGGATTTTGAGAAATAAATGAACTAAATATCTTTATGCTAGTGTTAAACTAACCATTGTTAGGTTTATTGGATGATAAATGATTAAATTTCAATATTTGGAAAAAGCACTACCAAGAGGGCAATAGTTCTAGTAGATCTATCATCTAGGAATAAGTTTTTAACTTTTGGAGGTCATAAATACCCTTAGGTTTGGTCATAATATACATAATTTATTGGGATGCTTGATTGGATAGGTTATTGATATATTTATAAGTATTAAGTACTTGATGATGTGCTTAAATTTGGGTGTGTATAAGAATAAACAAGGATAAAAAGGCCAACTTTGTAAAGAATAGAACCCATTCCAAATAAAACTTTCAACTATTTGAGAAATATTCCCATAAATAAAAATAAATATGGAATGGAATTAGGCTAAAGATAAAAAGAAAACCTAAATAAATCAACCTTACATTATAAAGAGTGGTGGAATAAGAAAGAGTAGTGATATATAGCATTATCAATAATGTTACCATTTCCACAAGATGTGGCATAGAAATAGATAAAAAATATACTAAAACTAGTTATATAAAGAATGGTTCTAAATAATAAAAATAAATCTTATCATGAGAATCATTGAGATATGATGAAATGTATCCAACAATGGGTCCAATAGATTTGAGATCTTAAGGATAGAATAACAATACTTAAATATATATGTTGTTCTAGTGGAGGTTAGGACTAGGGGTTACATAGATTTAAAACAACAAGAATCAATGTCTAGAAGGTTGGGTATAATATTACAGTAGATGAAATACAAGTTCTCAAAGATATAGCCAAGGTATTTATAGGTACTCATGTCTTTGAGTAGATGAAAAATCACTTGTATTAGAGTTACAAATATAGATATAGGTAAATTTGAATATAAAGAATATTAACATAGATAGAAGGTGATATATATAAAATAGACCTAAAAATATATATGACTACATAAGGTAGGGCAAGAGAGTTGATATAGGTATAAATATATAGGTAGTAAGAGAAGAAAGTTGTATTGATAGATTCTCAAATTGGTAATTTCATGAAGAGGAATTTCACCATAAATCTTGGCACCAACACCAATGTCATCCTAGGGATACCTAGGTTTAAATGGGTATACCAAGACCCATGCCTTATAAATATAAGAATTCATACCCATTAATTATATGATCAAACAATATGTATCATCAAGGAGGTGGAAGTAGATATCCTTAGGTTTACTTCCCATATGGATTCTAGTGTCATTGATAAGGGGAAGAATTAATTTATGCCATATACATCCATCCTTAATCTATAATGGTTCATTGATAATAATAGAGTGATTGATAACAAAAATGAATAATTAATTGTAGATAATGGAGAGAGACTAGTGCATATCCTTGTTAACACAAGAATGCTTAGTGCCTACTATAACACATTAGTCAAGAATCAAGGTTTGGAAATGAGTAAATAATGTACCTAATTAAATTCACTACTATAATAGTAAATGCTCATGAATATTATGTTCATCTAACTGACAATGGAGAGTTGATCTAGGGCAAATGGGTCTTTTGACTATAATTTATTATCATCAAAGTTGGATATCACTTATTGGTGGCAGAATGGCCATGAGTTAACATTTAAAATAATGTATTGAGCCACTAGGATATTTTAATCTAAGAGAATATATAGAGGAAAAATACAAACACCAACAACCTCTCTTTGAATATTTGATGGAGTTGGGGTATTATCAAAAAATTGAAGGAAATAATTATAAATTTTGTAACGAGAATACCATCATGATAGAATATTTTGAATGGAACACTTTTCCATTGATTGTATGCAAATAGTGAGGACAAATTTGTTTGGATACATATTAGATTAAAAAAGGGCTAAATGATGATGTGTACCCTAGGATATAAAAGTAGAAATTAAAGATGAAGAAAACAATGTAGTAGAGATTTAGGAACTAGATCTAGAAAAACAATACCATCATCATTTGAACAAGAAATTAGTCAATATAGAAATAGAAGTATAACCTAAGATGGCCAAAATTGTAGAGCATTTTAGTGAAGAAGTTAATAATGTAGTGGAATTAAAGACTAATATCAAAAAATTATTTCTTCATGACTACATCAAAATGAAAGGAATAAAATGAATACCACCATAATCCACATCAAGACATGTCAAGACACCAAAAGTATTAAATAAAGGGTATATATATCAAATCTAAATGTTAAACTAAAACTAAAGGAATAAGTGGATGAGATGTTGTTGGAAGATATTATATCCACCATCCATGATGAAGAATGGATAAATCTAATGGTAATATAGAATACAAATATAGTGGTATTAAAATTTATGTATATTGTATATCCTTTAATAGTCCCATGATGCAAGGTTATTCCCAATGCTATTTTCTAAATAAGTGCTAGACAGTGTAGAAGGAAGAGAAGTGTACTCATTCATTGATTGTTTTTTAGGATACCATCAAGTCAAAATATTAGAAGAGGATATATACAAAACCATGTTTATAATAAAATAGGAATCATTTATGTATAATATTATGGCATTTGCATTAAATAATACCCATTCCTCCTTTTCAGGGATTATGATGAACACTTTCAAAATGTTAATTTACGATGTCTTGGAGGCACATATTGATGACTAGATAATATATAGATTATTTAATAATTACACATTGTAGTTGAGATTGATGTTTGGGTAGTGTCTCTAGCTTCAAATATTATTAAAATTGGAGAGGATTTTCTTCTTGATTCCATATGAATTCTACTTGAACACATTAATTGAAAGAAGGGCTAATGGTGGATTACATTAATATTGTAGTGATTCTAACAATAAAAAAGTATTATATATTTGTTTAGAATGGTTTGTTATTATAGAAAATTTACTAGAAAATATGTTGAGATTATTGTACTTAAGAAAAATACTAAATTAGTAAGGTCTTAAGAATGTGATGTGGAATTGGACCCTTTAAAGACAAAACTAGTTAAGGCACAAAAATTGATATTTTATAATTGGAACAAATATTTTCATATGCATATTAATGCATCACAATTTGTAACTGGCACCATCTTAGTCCAACCAATGAGGAATATAGTCTATCAAATCATATTTATGGCTAAAATGTCACACAATATAAAATATATATTCCATAATAGAGACAATAATATTATATTTTAAAATAAAAAGCATTATATTTTGAAACATACCTTAATATTCTAAACTAACTATTAACCCTTGAAATACTTGATAAATAAACTAGTAGTAAAGGGGAAAATCTAAAGGTGCCTAGTATTTTCTAGGAATTTGATATCAAAACTGTATTGAAGTCTGGGAGAGTCCACTATAGCCTTAGATAATATATCAAAGATTTAGAATAGAGAAGAATAAGAACTAATAGATTAAGGGTTGATGGTAGAAATATCTTTAGAATATAGGTCATACCATATGATTTAGAAGATATCATGATATTTTTAGTTAGTGGTACGTCTCTTAAGGTATTAGATAAGGATGTAAGAAATATATTATAAGGTGTGGAATGATAAAGTGGTTAGGTAGGTTATGTTATTGTAGACACCTAAAAGTCGCACATAGCTACCTCTACGTACTTGTAGATCCTTTTGGACACTTGTAGGTTTACATAGGCCATCCTAGACACCTCTAGGCTATTGTAGACTAGTGTAGACTATTGTAGATCCCTCTAGACCTACGTAGACTATTGTAGACATGCGTAGACATGCGTAGACTACTGTAGACATGCGTAGACTAGCGTAGATCACTCTAGATTAGCGTAGCATATCGTAGACTTACATAGACTACTTCACTAGTTTATAGGTACAAAACCCTATTAAACTACTCAATCCACATCATAACCACTTTGCATCCATCAAAGGATCACTCATCAATCACCTAAGGCCACTTAAGCCCTTCCTAGACTTAATTAGGACCCCACGGGACTATTAGTTCCCAAAAAGTCTTAATTAAAGTTAATCCAAATTCTAATTTTAAAGTGACTTCACTTAAAGTGCACTTTTTGGATTAAAAAGGTTAATTAGGTTCCTAAACCCTAATTAGTCCTAATTATTCCCTCCCACATGTGTGTGCACAAAGTTGGTTAGGATATTTCTTAGGAAACCCTAACCTAACCCTAATCTAACCTTAGAGTTGACTAATCCTAGTTAACCCTAATCTCTCCTCACACATGTGTGAGGATGAGATATTTCCTAAGGGAATGTGGGGATGACACCTCACAAACCCTAACCTAACCACCATAGAACCTGACCTTAGGGTTTAGTTCTCCTAACCACACCCCCTACACCTTAGGTTTATCTATAAATAGTGGACCTAATCCCTCATTCTACCTCTCTCTCTCTTTTAGTTGAAGTATAGAAACTCTATCAAAATGCAACTAGAAGTGCAAATAAGGACATCTAAACTTGACCAACAATATTACAGCACCTAAGGAGCCCATCCATGCAAGGATTTCAAGTAGAAAGTACTTATAGTGCAATTCACCCCCGACCTATGAATCTAGACACCAATTCACCCCTCGACCTACGAATTGGGTCTACAGGACTCTCAAATCACCCCAAATTTGTTAGGTAAGCATCATTTGATGTTTTTATGATGTTTCCCATAGTTTTTAATGCATTTTAGTACAATTTTATTTACTATTTTCATTATCTTTCATCAATATGAGGCCTGACCAAGGCAAGCCCCCAAACACTCTAACCCTATTTTTTAGGTCATAAAATAGGTGAAAAAGCATCCACATCAACAACAGTGGTGGCCCACATACATAGGAAGCCCACCTACATCGAGGAACCCAAGAGAAGCTATCAGTCTATTTGATGTTCATTATGAAAAGGATTCCTTATAATCCTTATTGTAACCTATGAATTCCATTTCAAATGAATAAAGAATAATTTTCTGGACATTTACATTTACTTTGTATTTATGTTTGATCAAATAGTAGCTTTTGTACATTTCATTCTAGCATACCTAGTGGGACCCCCACAAAGGATTGTGTTAGAATAGTTTTATCATAAATCTAACTCAATCTCCTATTTTTGTGTTGTTGTAGGTACCAATCTAGACATCTTAGAGACCCTTGAAGCCCTGACAACCCCCTCAAACCTTCAGAATAGGGATTTCAGGCCTCTAGATCTAATTCACCCCGGCCTATGAATTGATCCTACAAGCCTCAAAACCCCTCAAACTTGTAGGGGTGAGCAACAGAGAAGCAAAGAAGACCACCTGTAGCATCAAAAACTAGGTATTCCCCAAAAATTTCTCTGTTCTGACATTTATGTGCGAAGAAATATTTACTAGTAAATGCATCGATACATTTGGTAAATTTCCTTTTTCTTACACATCCATCATGCTAGAAATGTTTACTTTAGTTGTAGAAACCTGCACAAAACCAGAAAGTTCAATTTCATTTATTTTTGAGAAATTTTTAATTTCTTTTTGCAAATCACATGTTGCATAAGTTTTGCATTTATTTCTTGTCCATTACATCAATTCCCTTCAAAAGCATTTCATATTTTAATTCTAATAGTCATATTTAGAATTAGAGTTTTGCAAATCCCTTTTGCACATTTCTCTTGAAGCAATTTTGAATTTCTTTGTTGTACAAAAATCAAAGTCAAATTTCTTTCATGCATTTAAGAATTAGGATTTTCCAAATTTCTTTTTGCATATTTCATTAAAGAAAATTTCAGATTCCTTTTTGTAAATACAAATTTTAGATTCCTTCTATTGTCATTAAATTAGGATTTCCCCATTTCTTTCACAAATCCCTCGGGTAAATCATAATTGTTACATTTCTTTCTACATATTTAGTTTAAGATTACCTATTTATCTTTGTATAAATCCTTCTTACATTTCTTTCATGTTCTAAAATTAGGGTTCCATAAACCCCTTTTCTCACATGTGTTACATTGTTTGTTTACATGCTTTCATAGAATAGATCTTAGTTTCCTTTCCAAAAGGCACATAGGATTAGATTTCTTTTACAAAATGCATCTTACTTTAGCCTTTTGCTTCCAAAAAGTACATCTAGAGCTAGAATTTTATTTCAAAAGAGCATTTAGTTAGATTTATTTCTTTATACATCATCATTAGAAAACTCAAACCCACACACACACGTGGTTCAAAACAAGTGGTGAGATTGGACTTCATCCCCAATCCATCGCTCGAGACTGGTGTGGTAGGAGTAGTACCCTCCACCATCTCACCTCCTTAGACACCTAGTAGCCATACGAGTGGTTTTCTAGATTTCATCACCAGAAAACCCCCCACTTTTGAGATTGGGCTCCTGGATTTCATCACCAAAAGTTACCTTCAGAGTGGGATAGGATTAGATACCTTCGTCCACAAGGCTCACATAATTCGTGGACATGGTAACTATCATTCTTGACTAAGCCCACTCGAGGGTGAAGTGAAAGCATGGGGTTGTTGACCATGCCTAGCAGGTCTTAGATAGTGCCACCTCTTCTCATGAGAGGATATAGTGAGCTCATTCTAGCATATTGAGTTCTCCCCTTTTAGGTTATCATTTTACCATGCCTTCCATACAGGTCACCATTCACACGTCATGATATTGTTCTATTCTATGCATCTTTGGGTGTTGTAGGAGGTTTGATACCGATGACACTCTTGATATTCTAGAGCATTCACTCCACTACCTATGATTCTACCTAGGAAGTATCAACATCAAAACACACTAAAATGAATAAAACACTTTATTTCTTGCATTTAGAACTGATTCTAGTTTAGCATTGTTTGCATGATCACAAACTAGTTTCAGCACATCACACCATGCAACACTTTGTTTTTCAGCTCCACATAGCTTATCACCTTAGTTTGAGTCCATACCTCATAGGGTTACCTCCAACCCCCTTCACACATCATCATGCCAGTTGTTACCCATAGCCATGTGCACGAGCAAGCGCACCCTATAGAGGAGGCACCTAGCACCCCTTCTAGTCAGGTCATCCCTCCTCCTTCGATCATGAAGGGGAAGTCCACATACACACATGATCCACTCATAGAGTTTGATCCATGCTATACACACATGATGACTCATGGTGAGACATCCACTTCGAGTGAAGCCCTCACCACTTCACTCATAGAAGATTATCCACTCCTTTTCCCTGTATCATCACCTAATCCACCCACCATATTCTATGATCATGTGATCTACACTACTCTAGGACAACCTAATCTATTATTTACCATATATGAGGAGACTCCACCTACGTCCCCCACCTTTGCACACCCTTTCTTCTAGAGTTTATCTCAATCCCTCTTTGAGAATGACTCTTCCCTATTGAACTACACTCACCCTGAGGTTGCATCATTTACCCCTATTGTAGGGATGATCTCAGACCCTTCCTCCTCTACCATAGGTACCCAGATGCCATCATTCCAAACCATGCAATAACAACCCCCTTTGTAGGAGCAACAAGCACCACCTCAAACATCACATCCATACTCTTCTCAAGAGTCCCAACCATCATCATCCCAACAACCATTCTTTATAATTTTTGAGGACCTATCATAGCCACCTCTCCAAACCCAAAATATGCAATACCAACAACAACAACTAGCAATTCCCACCCAATCAGGAGTGGATACATTCCTCACTCACTTTCCCAAGATCCTACCCTAGAAGCTTACCCTCCTTCCTCCTCATCATTCCCACCTCCATCTCAGGTGTCTGGAATGTACCCTACCCAATCCTTTGCTCAACCTTCATCTACATCGACATTTAGGTTACCTCCTCCTCCTTTTTAGGCCCCAACTACTAGTCTTCTTCCCACCTATGGATCAAGACCCATAACCTACACTCCTACCCCTCTAGGCTACTCTACATAGTTTAGCTTTGCCACCTCCCATCCTTTAGGATAGAGATAGGTTCCATATTTTGACACCTTATCTCGACCACCCCTAGCATCGGTAGCCTTGATACCTCCACCATTACCTACTAGATCTACTTTATTTATGCCTCCCCCTTTATGGTCATCATCACCTATGACCCAACCATTATAGTAGGCTCCTACCCAATAGGTACCCATGCCACAATAATACATCCCATAATCACAATACTACTATCCCCAACAAACATCCATTCCATAACCTAGTGTCCCACTAGCTATGACATCATACATCACTCAACACCCATCCTACCAGGACCAGTTGCAATAATTCCCCCTTAGTACTAGGAAGAATAACAACTCCAATACCCACCACATTCCCAAGCTCAACCCACCTTAGCATAGTCCTCCATGCCCTTAACACCTGAGGTTCAGCTCCTATGAGATGAATTCAAGATGTTAAACCTATGCATGACTAGTTATGGACCACAAAAACCAACATATGATGAACTCTACAGTGAGCTAGTTCATCCATCAGTTCCTATCCCACCTTACCCCTATCACTTTGAGATCCCAAAGTTTGATAAGTACAAAGGTAAGGAAGATCCTAGAGAACATGTTAGTAACTATCACTCAACTTGCTACCAACTTCATAGTAGCAACCCCCTTATGTTACGTACCTTCTCCCTCTCCCTTGTAGGACAAGCCTTAGATTGGTATAACATGCTTCCATGCCATAGCCTGTATACCTTTGAACAATTGGCCAACTCCTTCCTGGAACACTTTTCCATAAATATTAAGAAGAAGACTAACTTCTCATATATCTATGCCTTATGATAGGCTGATGATGAACCCATCATCGAATTTGTGTCGATATGGAGATCGATCATCCATGATCTCACCCATAGCCTCCCTACCATTGAGCTAGTGACACTCTTCTCCAAGAGTTGCCACAAACACATTTCCACCTCCCTACAGCTTCACCAAAGTCATACCTTTGAAGAAGCTATTGCCCAAGCCAAAGTAATTGAGGACATCAAGGTCTAGTCAGGCAAAATCAAGTTAATATAGAAGCCCAACTACAATTCTAACTTCTATTTTAATAGAAATATTCCCAACCAACCTTTCCCTCGATCACCACAAGCCAATCAAGTGGTAGCTGCTACCTTAGCACCCACACCAATTCCACAACCTCCTCTTCCTCAATGACAAATATTTCAAACCAATGCGCCTCCCCCTCCTAGGCCTCAACAGCCTCATGGCATGCACCCATAGGCCCAATAATGCAATCTCACCCCACTTTTTAAACCATTTCTAACCCTCTTCTAGAGGTTATATGAGGGAGGTCACATCCTATTACCTAAGATCCGACCATTGGATCCAAACCTACCTAAGCCTCATGGATACAATGAGCAAGCCTTCTACCAATACCATCGATAATATGACCATGATATCGATTCTTGTCACTCTTTCTATGCTCAAGTCCAAGACCTAATTGATAGGGGTACCATCCAGGTTTCAAACCCTCTTGCCCCACAAAATCAAAACCTAGGGATCTTCTAGAACCCCTTACCTGACCATAGGGGAACTAACCCCCAAAGACCACCATTCAATCCTCCAGGGCCACCTAGGCAAGTAAACAATGTCCAATATGATCCCCCATCATGTGGTGTAGTGGGTATGATCAACCTTACTATGCACAACCAATGATACCCATCACACCAAACAACACCTATTGTTTCCCCATTGGTCCAATTCACATCATCATAACCCTCCACGACTCCTAGCACCATACCACCTCCACCACAAAATATCATTACAATCCATGGTAGCCTTACCCACCAATTACGAAATACCCCCACTCGACTATCCATTTTTGACCTCCTACAACAATCTCAACCCCATCATGAGGCATTGAATGACATCCTACGCTCCATCGATCTAGAGACACATGACATGAATGCCTTCATAAACTTTGTAGGGAACATCCCATGATGCCTTCAACCCTCCATTAGTTTCCATGATCATGAGATTATAGAATTGGTAGGAGAAGGAGCAGATCCTCCTCTCCATATCCAAGCAACCATCAATGACATCACCTACAAGTGTGTCCTCATTGATACTAGTTCTTCCATTAGTATTATCTCTATAATGGCATTGCATCACTTGCATATCCCACCAACCCATTTTTCCACTCCATCTCTCGACCTTCATGCATTTGATGGTTCCATGAGACCCATGGTAGGATCCATCATCTTACCTATCCGAGTAGGTATTCATACCATCTCCATCCTTTTTCACATCATCCAAGGTGAGATGTAGTATAACATCCTCCTTGGTCACCCATGGATTAGGGACATGCAGTGTGTCCCTTCCACACTACATCATTACCTTAAATATGTCCATGATGGACTTGTCCATTGCATTCCTATCGATGGGGATCCCTTCAAATTCTACAACATAGTAGATCTCCCACCAACACCTTCCTTTTCTTCCATACAACTCTTTCTTATCTCTTCCCATAAATCTATTGGAGCATCGACATCTTCCCCAACATCCACTTCACTACCACAATCCTCATCAAGGACACACACCTCGATGTCAGCACCATTAGCACCACCTTCTGTAGCACCTAACCCTACTACCATACCTTTCTCACCATCATCCTTATGGCCACCACCACCATCATAACCATCATCATCCACAATTCCACCCATGATACCATGACCATCATCACCTTCTTCCTCATGCCCTATCGCTCCACCTAACCCATCTTCCCCTATGGAAACCCCTATCCTACCTATATCACAAACACCTCCCCTTCCCTTTCACCCATGGCCTAGGTCATTCACTTCCTAGTGTAGTCTAACATTGACACCCTCTCCTCCTCCTTCATAATTCCCATAAGTAAACCACCCTATCCTAGCTACCATAGTTGAATGCCATGAGTGGGAGCAATGAGCTTCTCACCTTGATGACCAATTATTACACCCTTCCTCTACCACTATAAGAGAGTCTCAGATTGCACCATCATCTTCTGATTTAGATTCACCACCTCATTCACCATCATGTACATCACCATGTATTTCCATTTTTATGATAAATTTAGGCCCAAGGGATTACAATGTGTATGATGCCCATGTACATCCACCTATCATCTAGTCCATATGAGACTTCGATCATCCCTCAACCTCGATTTTGACCATCAAAACTATTATACAATTAGGATCCCCTATAATCATACCAACTTTGTCTATGTAGGAGTTGATTCCTCACTCCCACCTATAGTACCTCCACCACCACAATCTAGCTTTTGTGGTACACTTGATCACCTGGCTAATCCCTATTTCACCTTATGCTACCTTTAGCATTTCCATTGGCATAGATTTGGATTAGGCTACTATGAACAAGGGTTGCATACACCCATTAACCCTCATGTCCAATTACCTATGGATAAATCTAGATTAGGTTATCATCCCACTACCATCCACACACTTGAGGATGAGTTACAGGATCTCACCCTACATCCTTCTCCTCTTCCAACACACACCTTGGAAGAATACATTGACATGGACATCCTAGAGGACAACCCATCACCTCACTCTACCATCATAGTTCCATGTGATTTCTTCCAAGAATCCCCTCTTTTTACACCACATCATCATGTTGTGTCGATGAATTGATAAGCCAATTTGCGGCCCTATCCTTAAATGCTCATCACCTAGAGCATGACATGACATCTCCACCACCATCACCAATATATTTAGCCCTATTCCCACCTATACATCGACAACTCCATCGAGCTGCTACTCGACCATGTTCTCCATCGGTTATCTTGCACCCTCCATTGAGCCTTTTAGGATGCTCATGGGTTATTGAGTCATCATCATCAGACTCTTCACCACCCACATCCCCCATAATATTGGTTAATATGGTCAAGGTGGATCTCTTCTCCCCACTTTGATACACACACCAGCCAACATGATGACACACCAAACCCTAATTTCATCGATCTCACACATCTCACCCATATCGGTACCTTAATATTTCCTACTTTCACCTCATGTCTTGCATGCTAAATACTCCTTCATCCTCTACACCACCTCACATACCATAGGTGCACCACATAGACATCTATCTAGATGATGAGTATGACATTACCGAGGCCATCGATGACCTCCACCTCATTCCAGTTCTAGAACAACTATGTGATGGTTCTCACATGCTCATAGAAGAAACCATCGATGTAGATATCGATGATGACCTTAAAAATCCCCACATCATTAAGCTAGCCACTAGCCTTTCCATTGAAGAACATGCTCTATTCACTACTTTCCTTTGAAAGTATATCAAAGTCTTTACATGGTCCTACAAAGATATGCTAGGCCTCGATCCCACCCTTGTAGTCCACAACCTCATGCTAGACAAATATGCTAAACCTATAAGACAAAAACTATGATGCATGCACCCAATAGTTGCATTACTCATCAAAATTGAGCTACAAAAGCTCCTCGACATAGATTTTATAGTACCCATAGATTACCCTGAATGGGTCTCCAACATGGTTCTAGTACCAAAACCATCTAGTGAAGTTCATGTTTACATTGACTTTCATGATTTGAATAAAGCTTATCCCAAAGACAACTTCCCACTACCTAACATCGACTCACTCATCGATTCTATCATAGGCCATGAGATGATCTCCCTCATGGATGGATTCTCTGGTTACAACCAAATCAAGATCAACCCCACTGATCAACACAAGATATCATTCACAACCCCCTAGGGGACCTTTTGCTATAAGGTCATGCCTTTTGGCCTTAAAAATGTTGGGGCAACCTACCAACATGCCATGACTTATATCTTTCATGATTACATGCACAAAAGCATGGAATATTATGTAGATGACCTCATCACAAAGTCTAAGAAATGCTCGCAACACCTAGATGATCTTCGCCAGATATTTGACCATTTATTAGAACATAATGTCCACCTTAACCCAAAGAAGTGTGTCTTTGGAGTTACCTCAGGTAAAATATTAGGGTTCATTATCACTCAACATGGCATTGAGGTAGACCCTAACAAAGTAAAGGCCATCATCGAGATGCCCCCACCTACTACCTTAAAACAACTACACAGCCTCTAGGGCAAGATAACCTCCATTCACCACTTCATTGCACAACTGTCAGACAAGTGCAAACCATTCAACCATCTCTTACAAAAGGGAGTCAATTTTAAATGGGATGATAACTACCAATAGGCCTTTGATGCTATCAAAACTTACCTCACTTCCCCACCAGTTATGTCTCCTCCACACCCATAACTACCACTAATTTTGTACATCTCAGCTATAGATTTTATGCTAGGTACATTTCTAGCTCAAAAGAATGCACTCGACAAAGAGCAAGCCATATATTACATAAGTCGTATGCTAGTCAACTATGAAGTTAGATATGGGTACATGGAAAAGCTATGCCTAGCTGTAGTCTTTGCCACCTAGAAACTTCACCATTATATGTTAAATCACACAACCTTTGTCATCACCCGAGACAACCCCCTTCGGTACATGATGAACAAAAGCTATCACAACTCTCGAATAGCAAAATGGATCATGCTCCTAACTAAATTTGACCTAGAATTCATTTCACAAAAATCCATTAAAGGATAGGTCATCACAGACCAACTTGTAGAAGCTCCCTTGCTTGATGATCAACCTCTCCTCATTCAACTTCCTGATGATTCCATATTCCACATCATAGAAGTTGAAGAGTATGTCGAGCCCAAATCATTGACTGATTTAACCCTATACTTTGATGGCTCTCGATGCACTCACATTGGGGGTGCAGGCATTATTTTCTTCACACCCAAAGGGGAACCACTCCCCTTCTCATTCAAATTGGACTTCCCTTGTACAAACAATAATGCAGAATATGAAGCCTTGATCCTAGGATTAAAATAGGCCCATGCCATGCATATCAAATGCCTCCACATCATAGGTGATTCCCTCTTGATAGTGAACCAAGTGAAAGAGATCTGGCAATGTCATTGTCCAGTTCTCCAACAATACAAATAGATTGCACAATAGCTTCTTACACAATTTGAGTGGTATGATATCGAAGCCACTCCATGATCATCAAACCATTTTTTGGATACAATGGCCTCCTTAGGATCATTAATACCACAAAACCCATCATCAGATACCACATCTATATCCATTCATACACTCACCCAATCTGCCATATCACCTACATCTCCTATAGATGATGGTGGCATTCATATGGTCGATATCGAACCACATGACCCTTGGTTTGTGCAGATAAAATATTATATCAAGTTAGGATTCCTACCATGTGACTTACCACATGCTCATCATCGAGCATTCAAACAAAGAGTGATCCACTATACATTGTTGGGGGACATCCTCTATCATCGTAGCTATGATGGCATCCTCTTGCATTGCCTAGAACCCCATGAATCTCAATGGGTTGTACAAGAAACCCATGATGGTACTTGTGGTGGCCACTTCAGTGGCATGGCAATCACAAAATGCATCCTTCACATGGGATATTACTGGCCAAAGATGGAGCATGACTATTGTGAATACGTGAGGCACTGTGTCAAGTGCCAACAACATGCAAACCTCACACACCTTCCATCTCAAGCGCTCCAACCAATCCAGTCCATGTGGCCTTTTTCACAATGGGACCTCGACCTTATTGGAAAAATCACACCTACTTCATCAAGCAATCACAAATTCATCATTACAACCATAAAATATTTTACAAAGTGGGTCAAAGCCATCCCACTTGTCCAAACCATAGGAGCCAAGATCACAGTATTTATCATAGACCATATCATATGCCACTTTGGAATTCCTTCCCAAATCATCTCTGATAATGGGAAATCCTTCAAGAATAAAACTATCTATGCCCTCTACACCAAATTCAACATCCATCATAGCTTCTCTACCCCATACTACCCATAGGGTAATGGCCAGGCAGAAGCTACAAATAAAATAATCTATTCCATACTTCATAAAATAGTAGTAGAATCTCATCGTGACTGGCATAACCAAATACCCTTAGCTTTGTGGGCTTACCGTATGAGCATACGTACTCCCACTAGGGCAACCCCTTTCTCACTGGTCTATGGCATCAAAGCCATCATGCCCCTTGAACTTGAGATACCTTCCTTGCGGGTATCTATGAAGGAATTCATTGATGATGACACCACTCATCAAGCCCACCTCGATCAACTAACACTCCTCGATGAGCATCATATCCATACCATCGAGCACACACATGTCTACCAAGATCACCTTCATCATGCCTACAATAGTAAGGTACATCAATATGAATTCCAAATTGGTGATCTAGTTCTCAAAGAGAACCAGCAAATCACAAGTCAACCTCACCAACAATGAGATAAGTTTACCCCAAACTGGTTGGGCCCCTTCATAATCACACACAAATTTGGTTTAGGTGCCTACCATTTGGCTAATCTCGAGGGTCTCATTGAACCCGAACCTATTAATATCCTTCACCTTCATGCATTCAATGCCTAGCCCACATAGGCATTCACTATCACAAATAGTACACATTACTATTCACAAACACATCACCCACTATGCACATCATGATACATGCATACCTTTTATTTTATAGTTGCATTATACATGTACTTTTGCTTTTTATGTCATTTATATGTTACTAGTATCTATTTCTTTTTGTAGGATTCACATCATCTACCGCTACGCCATCAGTAGGGATACATGACCGTACACACTTGCTACCAGCATCACAACGTCCCACCATGCAGGACCATCCAACACCACCCCTAGTATCGATCACACCAACTGATCTGGCCAGACCACCCATTACTCTTTAGACCAGATAGTCTTCACCTTCCTCCCATTTAGACCATCACACTCCACCCCGATGCCTCTCACCTCACCGTAGAGGGTCATCCTACTCACCTCATTCAGGAGATAGTCAGGTCTCCCTATCCTCCTTTGATGAAAAGGAGGAAAGCTCCCATATCCACACCCAGGGGTCTCCTCCACCTCCACCTGAGGATGCAAGGAACCCCTACTCACCGTCCTCTCCACCTCACCATCTTTTAGGAACCTACCACCCTCCCAATCGAGGATACACACCTCATCCTACACGTCCTTCATGCCTACCTCCCCCACTTCCGAGTGGGATGTCTCCCTATGCTCAAGCCCTTCAGTCACATGCTTCCCAAGCCACTTCTACGTGCATACCTCCATCCCACACACATCATTATCCATAGACGTCTTCTGCACCATGCTTGGAAATTAAAGTAGTATAAAAAGGTAAAAAATTTGTTTACAATGGTAAGCTTTGGACCTTATCCTTTTACCTTATTGTATGGCAGTTGACTAGGTAGATTGGATAACATTGGTGGCAAGGCATTCGACATAAATTTCCCTTCCTCCTTTCCTCCCTATTTTTCTTCATTTCCTAACTTATATTTCATAAGGTTGTTAAATCAACCCTATTTAAGCATTGTAATTTCTAAGTTTCATAAGGTTAATGAATAATATTTCTGATTTCCATTTTGCTCTAAGACTCACGTGCCATATCTGGTATCAGATCCAAGGACGAAGAGGGCCCAAATATCAAGGTGTAGGAACCAGTAGCATGAGCACTAAGGCAGGTGAGGTCAAGTGGGACCTGTAGCACGTGATCCGAGGTGAGGTCGAAGAAGACCCATGAATCATAAACTAAGGCAAGTTCTATAGAAGGCCTACACAGTGAGCATGTGAGGAGGAGGATAAACCTAGAAGAAACCAATTGGATATTGCCATGTGGTGAGAGGAGAGAAAGGCCAATGTAGACTGGATGACACAGAACCAACATAGATCCAATTACATGGCAGAAGGAGAACCGACAACATAGCAGACCCAAGAAGGAGGTGACAAGAAACATGGCGATAGGTGATAGGCTAAAGGAGGCAAAAGGGCAGTCATTGATTACAAGAAGGAAATCAAGTGACTATGTGAATGTTGAGGGTTTTAAACACCTCAAATGCTCTCGCATGGTCGATGTGGGACTAAAAGTTTCAAACTTTTTCTTTTCTTTCGGTGCGACCACGAGAAGAACAAGTAATGCAAGCTTCCCTTGCCTTCCCTTTGAGCCATGCAGCTCAACTGGCTCGAGGAGCCAGCCGTAAGGCGCCCGCCTTCCTACAGGTCATGGGTTCGAAACCTAGTGACGAGAAAAAGCTTTGAATTTTTTTATTAAAAATTGGATCCAAAACAACATAAAATTGTATTCATTCCCTTTGGTTCTCATCGGCAGTGGTGGCCGAGTTGGTTAGTGTGATTTTTTGATGCCAAGAGGTCACGGGTTCGATTCCTACAGACCATAAATTTTTTTATATAAGTTCTTTTAATTTTTTTTATATTATTAAAACTACTTATATTATATTTAATATATTAAATATAATTGCTTCTTTAAAAAAAAAATTAGGGCAATTATTTTTTAATTTATTAAATAGTAATATAGTTTTTTAATATTATAAAAGAAAGTAAATTTTGTCTAAGAGACAATTATTGTAATCAAAGGGTACATATTTTTTTACTTGATTCAAGGAATCACAAACTGTAGAACTCTTGTGTAATAAGCCTAAGAGGCTTAGTTTTTTTTGTAAAATATACCAAGGATCAAATTGTAAAATTGTAAATAGGCATTGATGATAAGACCAAATGGTTGTTATCATGCCTTATGTGCAATTTTAGCAAGAGAAGGTGCAAAGAGGTTTGATGAAAAATTAAGAGGTTATGGGCTCAACATTGTGTTTAGCCAACTTCAAAATGTAGTGATAGCACATCAAAGGCATCCTGACTCAGGGTACGAGATATATTTTGAAGACAACTCATTAAGGAGTCAATTTGAATAATAAAAATCCATACAAGCTACACCACAAGAATTAGAGTATACACACTACAATATTTTAGTGGAAATATTAGAACTAGAATCACCAGAAATAATATTGATAAGTGACGACGAAGAAGAAGTAGAAAATAATTTTTTGAATCAAGAGATAGCATCCCCACATCAAGAGGAATAAGCAGTGAATGATAGAGTAGAACAATTCAGATTTGACTTAAATTTGTAATCTCTTCTTTCTTCATTCTTCTTATTTCCTTCTTTCAAACAGCAAAGTACTTTATTGTAACCATGAAATAAAGATATTTTTTTGGTAACTATGGCTTCACACAATAGCTTACCTATACCAAAATTTAATGGTTATGATTATGAGTATTGGTCTATAAAGATGAAGACCTTGCTCATAGGAAGAGGTTTATGGGACATAATAAAAGAGGGCTACACAGAACCCTCAAACTGGACAACACTAAGTGCCGTAGACAAGAAAACATGAAAATAAGATAAAAAGAGCAACTCTTCTACTCTTTCTCATATCCAAGCTACATTTGAGAAAATAATATTCCCTAGAATCATTGCTTGTACAACTGCACAAGCTACATGGAAAGCATTGAGTGATGGATTCTAGGGTAGTAATCAAGTGAAGCAGGTAAGGCTTCAAACACTAAAGAGAGATTTTGAAAATATCTGAATGAAAGATGATGAAAAAGTCGGTGATTATTGTGTTAGAGTAAAAGAAATTGTGGATAAAATGGTTACACTAGGCAAAGAAATCAAGATTGATACAATTTTAACAAAAGTGTTGCGAACACTTACACAGAAATGAAACCATATTGCCATAATTATAGAAGAATCCAAATATCTTTCCCTTTTAACATTTGATGCATTAATCGGATCGTTAATGTCACATGAAGAGAGGTTTCCTGAAGCTCCTTGAACCAGCTACGAAGGCGATGATAAGGCATTAAATTCCAATGAAAACAATGGAAGAGGATGGGGAAGAGGTCAAGGTAGAGGCAAGCAAAGAGGTAGAGGCAGAGGCAACTACAGAGGAGGCAATCAAAATAGAGGAGGCAACTAGAACAAAGGAGGCAATTCCAACAAAGGAGGCAACTCATATAGAGGAGGCAATCAACAAAGAGGTGGAAATCAAAATCAAGGAGGAAATCAAGGACAAAGTGGAAATCAAGGGCGAGTAAGTGACATGTCAAAATTAGCTTGTTTCAACTGTGGCAAGCTTGGTCACTTCACTCGCAACTGATGGTCAAAATATTCACAAGGTAGTAGTAGTCAATATGGTAATTATGGAGAAGAAGATGATACCTCTAATATTTTTCTTTCATATGGACAATCGGAATAGAATATAAATAACACATGGATTTTGGATAGTGGTTGTTCAAACCACATGAGTGGCAAAGAACATTTATTTTCTACTCTAGATTCCACTTATAAATCCCAAATCAAATTAGGGGATGATAAGACATTGCAAGTAGAGGGTATTGGAGCCATGGAGGTTCCAACCAAATAAGTACTAAAGAAAGTGCATGACATATATTACACTCCAAAGCTCCAACACAATCTGCTAAGTGTTGGATAAATTATGGAAAACAATTACAAGCTTGTATTTGATGAAGGATAATGTATCATTTTTGATAAAAATAATTGTAATCATGTCATCACATAGGTCCCCATGACCAAGAACAGGTTATTCCCTCTCAAATTTGATGAGCCAGGAGGAGCTCAAATTGCAAATGTAGCTATAACAAATCCAAGTGTGCTTTGGCACTTGCGATATGGTCACCTTAATTCCGCTAGCTTGAAACTTCTAACTTCTCAAGCTATGGTGACAGGACTTCCCAAAATCAATGAAAAAAAGGAGGTCTGTGAAGGATGTGCTTTAGGAAAGCACTCAAGGTTGAATTTTCCAAAAGGACAAGTGTGGAGAGCCAGCTATCCACTTCAGTTAGTACATTCAGACATCTATGGACCAATGTAAACACAGAGTCTCGGGAACTATTCTTATTTTCTCACTTTCATAGATGACTTCTCTAGAATGTGCTAGAATTATTTTTTGAAATATAAAGATGAAGCTTTTTATTGCTTCATAGATTTTAGAAACAATGTAGAGAATCAAAGTGGGAATTATGTAAAATATCTTAGGACAGATCGAGGAGGTGAATACTCCTCAAAAGCATTCTTGAAATATTGTAAAGCAAGTGGGATTAAAAGACAATTCATCACTGCCTATACCCCACAACAGAATGGTATGGCCGAGAGAAAGAACTACACCATAGTTGAAATGGCAAGATTGATGCTTTAGACTAAGCATCTAACTCATATGTACTGGGAAAATTCTATAAGAACCAGTGTATATATTCTAAATAGAAGTCCTACTTCTAGTTTAGATGGTGTCACTCATTATGAGGGGTGGTATAGAAAGAAACATAATGTAAAGCGCTTCAAAGTGTTTGGTTCTTTAGCATATGCACATATTCCTGATGAGAAAAGGAATAAGCTTGATCCAAAAAGTCAAGCTTGTATATTTATAGGGTATTGTGAGTCTACAAAGGCATATAGACTCTACAATACCAAGACTCATAAAGTTATACTCTCCAGGGATGTAATTTTTGATGAAATGGGAGAATGGGGTCATCAAAGAATTTATTTTTATGATGAGTCCCAATATGTAAGTTCTTCACAGGTACAACAGATGTCTCCAAAGAAAATCAAAGGCACACTACCCCCTCCAAGCCCATACAGGAGCACTACATCAAGTACTTCAACCGCCACTCCAAGTCTATCTCCACAGAGATCAGTAAGTTCTTCACCGATGGACATTGACATAGACTCTTCATCGAGAGGTAAAAGAACATTACAACATCATCCATATTTTAAAATTTTGGATCAGAATTTCTAGAGAAGATTCACTAGAAGCCAAGCTAGTGAGATGAATACTTTTTTGCAGCAACTTGAAAATTTTCAATTGTATGGAGATGATGACTCCCATGATCCTAGGGAATATGTAGTCAATTATGCTTTATTAGCTAGTACATGGCTAGAACCAGCTATCTATGAGAAGTCATGTACTCAAAATGTATGGGAAGAAGCCATGAAAGAAGAAATAACCTCTATAAACAATAATGATACATGGGAGCTAGTAAAGCTGCCCAAAGGAAAAAAATGTGTTGGGTGTAAATGGGTCTACAAGACCAAGTACAATGTTGATGGAAGCATTGAGAGGCATAAGGTGAGACTAGTAGCAAAAGGTTTTACTTAGAAATTTGGCATTGACTATGAGGAAACCTTTGCTCCTATTGCACGACAAGAAACAATCAAATTAGTTATTTCCTTAGTAGCCCATAAAGTATGGAATGTTCAACACATGGATGTGAAAAGTGTTTTTCTGAATGGATACTTGATAGAAGAGGTTTATGTTCAACAACCTCAAGTTTTTCAATAATAGGGAAAGGAGAACCTTGTTTACAAATTGAAGAAAGCACTTTATGGCCTCAAGCAAGCACCAATAGCTTGGTACTCATGCATTTATGGCTATTTTAGCGAGTATGGATTCACAATAAGCAAAAGTAAACCAACTGTATACTACCTAAAGCATGGAGTAGATATTCTCATAGTTTGTTTGTATGTGAATGATCTAATATTTATGGGTAGTAACAATAAAATGAATATGGAGTTCAAAAACTCCATGATGAAATAGTTTGAGATGAAAGATCTTGGTTTAATGTGATACTTCCTAGGGATGGAAGTGCATCAATCAAATAAAGAGATCTTCATATGTCAACACAAGTATGCTCGAGACATGATCAAGAAATTTTCCATGGAGCAATACAAATAAGTTGCAACTCCAAATGAACATGGGATCCAATTGAGTAAGGACGATGGACCATCATAGGTTGACAGGACCACTTATAGAATCATGGTTGGGAGTCTGATGTTTCTCACCAACACAAATCCCGATATTCAATATGTTGTTTCTCTAGTTTCAAAGTTTATGGCTAGTCCATCTAAGTTGCATCTACAAGAAACTAAAATAATATTAAGATATGTAAAAGGTACATTGGATTTTGGAATCCATTACCAAAAATGTAATTCTATGAAATTAGTTGGCTTTAGTGACAGTGATTGGGGCAGCAATATAGATGACAGGAAATATACATCAAGAAATTGTTTTAGTCTAGGATCAAGACTAATTACATGGAGTTCCAAGAAACAAACTATTGTAGCATTGTCATCGACTGAGGCTGAGTATATAGCCATCACACATGCTAGTAATCAAGACCTATGGTTGAGAAAAGTTCTTGATGATATTGGAGAAAGTCAAAGTGGTCCAACTCGACTATATTGTGATAACATAAGTGCCATTCAATTAGCATACAATCCAGTACACCATAGCAAATCAAAGCATTTCAATATGAAGTATCACTTCATTTGAGATATGGTGGAATATCAGATAGTTGAGCTTCAATATTGTAACACGTTGGATAATATTGCAGACATCTTCACAAAAGGTATAGCTAAATCTCAATATATAAAGCTGAGATAATGTATAGTCAGTCCTCTCAAATTTAAGGGGGAGAATATTGGAAATTAAAGTAGCATAAAAAGGTAAAAAATTTGTTTACAACAGTAAACTTTGGACCTTACCCTTTTACCTTCTTGGATGACAACTGACTGGGTAGATTGGACGGCATGGGTGGTAAGGCATTCGACATCAATTTCCCTTCCTCCTTTCCTCCCCATTTTTCTTCATTTCCTAACTTCTCCTATATTCCCTAATGTTGTTAAATCAACATTATTTAAGCATTGTAATTTCTAAGTTTCGTAATGTTAATGAATAATATTTATTATTTCCATTTTGCGCCAAGACTCACATGCCACATGCCACTCATCCTCCAAATGCCATCTTCACCACTTCATGGCCTACCTGTATCGCTCCAAATTTTTTGCATCCCTACCTTTAGGCTATTGGATCCGCACCCGGAAGGAGGATGGGAAAAGGATGGTGCGGTACCTCGGATGAGAGGACTTCACGAAGGTCCCGCATCTCAAGGGAGGTGTATTTTGTTGATTTTTTGATGGATGGTGGGTTCACCAGGAAATATTTGGTGGCAGTTTCCACACCTAGGTTTTGGGAATGAGTTTTTATGAGTTCGTTTTATTTTTAAACATTCATCCTAGGTTTGGCCGAATGATTCTAACTTAAACTACATGAAAATGCAATTTAAATGAATACAAAGAAACTAGAAAGAAAGCAGAAACAAAGAATTTGCAGGAGGCCAATGAAGATTACCTGATCCGAAAGTCTGATGAATTTTTTGATTACTTGTAGCAGTCTGGATCATCTGCAATTCAACAGAATCGCCTTCAATTTGATAAAATCATCTAAACTGACAGGATCATCTGCAATCTGACGAATTCGTCAGACGAATTCATCAGAGACCTGCAAAACAGCAAACAGATGCGAAATACAAGAAATTCTATTTTGTAAACAGGGGCAAACTATATGAAAAAGTAATATGAGTATTGAACAATATGCAAGAACAAAAGTAAATGCAAATCATTGTGTTTAAATAGCAGAATATGATCTTAATATGCAAACTAGACAAAAAGGGTGAACTCCAGATGCAATATAGTATAAAAACTGAATAGACAATCTAATTTATAGCATAAAATGATAGATAAAAGAGAAAGAAGAGCAAACTCCAGGCACTGATTGCCTCGATGTGTGCTGCAGTCGAAATCATCTTGCATCAGTACGAGATCATCCCGAATTTGACTAGATCGCCTCCGATATTGACAGGTTCGTCGGTTGCGATAGGTGTTGGCTCCGGCTAAAAACCAGTGGTGTACCTGCAATAAAATTAATATAGGACTAGTGCAAGAGAAAATTTGAAGTTTTTTAGCACATAGGGAGTTGATTTACATAAAAATTCAGCCAGGGGTTGGGGAAGGAAAAGTTTTAGAGTTAAATAGGCATAGGATAGTTGTTGGGAGGTTGGAGATCATCCCAATTTGGAAGATCTCCAATGGGGGAAGGGTCCCAATGGCGCAGACACACTTCTGCCCAGATTGGAGACCCGTTGGAATGGATTCCAACTATGCAAATTCAGTTTTGCGACAAAATCGTCTGGACGTTCTAGTCCAGACGAAATCGTCAAATATGGGGCGATATCGTCTGATCGGAAATGATATCGTCAAACGGTCAAAACAACTGCTAAAAATGGCACGAAAAAAGAGGAAATGGGTTTCTCGGCGGTTAACGGGCGGTTTGGGAGGTTAAATTTGAATTTAAATTTATTTACTAAGGTGAATGTAATTATTCCAATTTTACTGCGTCAATTTTAGGGTGCTACATTTTGCCCTCTCTTTAGCGAATTTTTCAAGAAAATGCGTTAAAGATGAGTTCTTCTCGATCTACGAGAAAGCAAAAAATTATTCCCATTTTTAGGCGATGATTCTTGGTCGAATCGTATGACAGCTTACTATGGTGCCCCCTCCGTGTTTTTACCCAAATCGAACGTTTGAGGTAAAAACGCGGAAAAGCAAAAAAAATTATTTGTGAATTATTTTGAATAAAATTAAGAAAAATAGGGTAAAACCCTAATTCATTGTTTACTGTTCATTTTACTGTTTTTAGAGCTTTGGAGCAAAAATGGTAGAGACAGTGCACAGATCTGCAGAGGTCCACCGTGGTCTACGGGTAAGGGTTTAAACTTAGTTTAGATTGATTTAATTTGAATTTACATGCTTTGTAAATGAATTTTAGGATGAATTTTGAGCATCGTGGCCATTTTTGGCCATCGACGTCGTCCGGACGAAATCGTCCCTAGTTCGACGAAATCGTCTCAAGTTTTTCAATTTTGCCCAAGGGCGAAATCGACGAAAAAGGGATGATTTGGTCAAATTAGAGACGATTTCGACACGTGAAATCGAAGACGATTTTGCTCAAATTTCAGACGATATCGGCCAATAGTGGGCGATATCATCAATTGCAAAAATTTGATCTTTAAGTTACATTATTGATTGCTAAAATTGTTATTAATGATTGTTTGTTGTTTTGATTGTTTATGCTTGTAGAGAGGATTACTAAAGAGAAGAGAGTGGAAATACGGCGGACTGAGAGACACCTTTGCCGCTCTCACCCAGGCAGAGCGGGATCTGCTGGCATAGGCTGGCTTGCAGCATGTGGCAGAGATGCCGCAGGTGTCTACTTACATGGGGCTACTGACGGCCCTAGCAGAGAGGTGGTACCCGAGCTCTTCATGCTTCCGGTTACCGACAGGGGAGATGACTCCCACACTAGAGGATGTATGGAGGATTCTTAGAATCCCCATACAAGGGAGGATGATCACACCTATGGCAAATCAGGGCCACGTGATGGGACGACTCTGCGGTGACCCGAGCTTCGCCCTGGAGAAGGGCGGAGTGAACATCGAGGCACTGCGCCAGATGCCTGGGGCATCTACACTGACATGAGTTTTGGCTGGGGTGGTTGGTGGACTTCTGCTATGCCACCAGAGTGGATGTAGGGTACCATGGATGCTGGAAGATGTGATCTACGACATGCGCGACCATGGCTACAGATTTTCTTGGGGCAGCTTTGTTCTATGCCGGCTATACAGGATCCTTTACGGGGTCGTGTACAAGGGCGGGCGATGTCTAGTCATGACATCGCTCCTACAGGTTTGGTGCTGGGAGCACATTGCGATGCAGAGGCCGATAGGGCTTCCACTGATAGGGGTTGACGGGGAGAGGCCCCGAGTCTTCTACTGGTGGCTTCGGAAAGGGGCACAGCGACGGATTGACCTGCCGGTGTCCCGGAGACTATTGGATGACTTGGTCCCAGACCAGATCACCTAGAGGCCGTGGAGGCAGCATCCAGGGTGGGCAGAGGACATACAGGAGCTCGCTCGCATGAGGCAAGTCTGCTAGCTACGAATGGAGAGGGGGGAGGTGGAGCTCCACCGCTACGACCGAGTTTTGCGATAGTTTGGTCTACAGTAGGGGATCCCATCTCTCAAGGATTATGAGTTTTCCCGGACTGTCTGAGATAACACCACCGTTAGCGGGGCTCCAGATATGCAACGATTCTAGAGTCAGGACATGGACGATGCCCCCATTCAGCCAGTGGATGGGGACGATGCAGGGGTAGCCGATGGCTATGATGCCTGGTACGCAGGCATCCGCCCTCCTCGAATGACGAGGGCTCAGGGACCGATCCACGTAGTTGTGCGTCGGATAGGGAGGCGGCACCAGGCGGTGGTAGAGGCATCCCGGGGTCACGGTGGGAGAGAGCAGAGGAGACCACAGGCACAGGAGTGACCACGGTAGAGAGAGAGGGAGAGGAGGGATGTGAGACCCCCATATCCATAGAGGCCACCATCGCCCGATAAGGGCAAGGGCGTGGATACAGGAGAGAGTAGTGAGATGGCTACTCTACGGGCAGAGAGGGATCATCTTTAGACTCAGGTGCAGACATTACAGGATGCAACTGCACAGCACCAGGCTGAGGTGTCACAGCTACAAGACGAGAATGCTTGTCTCAGGGCACGAGGCGGAGGGGTGAGCACTTAGGAGCTGATGCGGTCGTTTCTCAGACCGCATTCTATCAGGCTCTATACTACCAGGCGGTGCCAGAGGGCCAAAGGATACAGGTGCCACCTGCCATAGCAGATCCTATCAGGACAGGGTTGACGAGGAGCTCATCCCGATCGACGACGAGGACTCGCAGTACCACACATACTATGATGGGACCACCTCGTCCTCTATAGGGCGGGGGAGGAGATGAGGCCAAGAGCTCTAGAGGCTCTCGAGGCTAGAGGGTGGGATACTGCCACTGATATTGTATTATACTTGTATTGATAGAGGATTGAGTATGCCGAGGTACAGATTGTGGCATACAAATCCAGTTTTGATGATGTATATATTCTATTGATATATATAGATGAGATATTTTTGATCATATGACTTGTCTTATGTGATGCTTATGATGCTTTTTATGTTTGATTGATTGATTGCGTTGATTGATGTAATGATTTTATTGATGATTCATGTAATTATGTCATTTTGGAAAATATTATAACTTGGATGTCATGCTTTAAATATTTTAAATGAAATAATCTGATGTAACAAATTGATTGGTTGTAATGAAATGTGATAAAAATAAAAAGATATTTCTAACAATAATTTCAAAGGACATTGTCGCTATTATAGACCATTTCATGGAGTCGCTGCTCACTCGGTCGTCAAGCTAGTCCTAGGATAGAAATATTGTTAAAAGAAAAGAGTGCTTAAGAGACTTGTCTTAAGACTTTGTTGTGATGATGCAAATGATGATGATGATGGTTTGCTTTCAGATTTCCATGAAAATATTATGCATGAAATATTGTGAAATGATTTTTGCTAGGCATAAATTCTTAAGTGTGATAAAATTTGTGAATAATTCCTTAAGAATTATACCATCATTGCAAAATGCAAAGGTGACATAATGATATGAAATAATAAAAATGTGTTTGCTTTTGAAAAGCATAATTTGTAAAAAAAATGAAGTCATATGTTTTGTATGATCTTTGATAAATCAGGAAATAAAATTGTTACAATGGTTTGCGCTAGGCATAGAATATGTAGGTATAGACTTATACCATCATCGCGAAGATCAAAGAAAGGATAGTTTTATTGCATGATTAATTTTTGATGAACAGAAAATATGATAATGAGGACTTGCGCTAAGCATAAAATTCCAATTTTGGTTTTGGAACTATGCCATCGTCGCGAAAGTCGACCAGATATATGTGTTATGCTTTGAAAGGAATTTTTGATTTTTGCTATTATATAGTTGTCTTTGTGGTAAATAATTGTACTTGGTTTATTCCAAAAAAGTTTGCAAAAATAATATTTCAAAGTATTTTGAAGACAAAAAGTTAGATTTATAAGGAATCCCATGTGCATAAGTGAATTCATTGCCAATCTTGATTTATCATAATGATAGACAAAATCTCTCAAATACAAATGTGTGTGCAATTGCATTGTTCATTTACCAGTTTTGAGCAAGATACTATGATACAAGTGATTTGAAGAAACCAAATAAGTGTTCATTAACCATGATGTAGATGCATATAACCATGCATATAACCATACTAGGCTACTATGTAGATCAGATTATCAAGAGCTAGCTAATCCATAAGCAGACATAGGTCTGTATAAAAGAAGGTCGCTAATGTGACAGACATATCGCCACGCTAGGAGTTACCCAAGGCCAAGCGGGTTGGGCACAAACCACCTGTTATGGGGCTTACCTCATAGTTTTCGAATAATTGAGAATTCCAGGGATTCAAGCTCATTCACCCTTCTTTTCTTTTCAAAGGGTAGGGAAAGGGATTTTATTGCTTTTCTTGCTTTCTTTTGAACTTTGCTTATTTTTATTTTTGTATTTCTTTTGCTTGATAATGCTTGGAACATTGCTGACATAACATTTTTCTTTTCTCTTTTTCTTGAATTTTTCTTTTCTTTTTCTTTTTCTAGGGATACTTGCTCAGATTAGCTGTAGAGCAAGGGATTTTTATTCTGGGTAGGGGTGAGCTTGTCATTTTGCCAATTCTCAAAGATTCTAGACCATGTGCATGATAGGATAGCAGGGGAAACTTTTCACTCAAGAAATCAGTTCTACTATGTAGCAAAACATGGAAATTACAAATATAATCATTTTATTGTGAAAATATGTGCTTGGTTTAAGTAAATAACAAGATCAATTCTCTATGCTCAAACTTTATTTAATTGAATTTTGTGAACTTTGATATAAGAGAGATTAGTAATCATGCCAAATAAAATCAAGATATTTATTGTTGTGAGTGTGCAAGTGAGGGATTCAAAATAAATGCTAATTTATCCAAAATAAGTTGAAACATATAACTGCAATAATTGTAAGAAAAAATAATTTTGAGAAAGTTTTGAGAATGTTGACTCTCTCTTTCTTCTGTATATTTTTTTGGTTTCGAAAGAGTCAAGCATATAGCTGTTTTTGGATTTTTATGTTGATTTTTGTTTTGGAGCAAAAGGAACTTTACAAGTGCTTTAAATAAATGCAATAAATATTTTTGAAGATTTTTGAAGATTTTATGAATGTTTTTGAGGTTTTTGAATAAATTGAAAGAAATACACGATAATGATTTTGAACAAATATATACATGGATGAAATAATCAAATTTATGCATAATAACATTTGAGATGTAAAATATTCATGGGTTCTTTAAGTTCTTTACCATCTAAGGTAGATAATTTATATGCTCCTGATTCAAATTTAGCAGTAATAATGTATGGTCCAAGCCAGTTGGGCTCAAATTTACCTTTAAGTTCTTTGGTTGCATTTGTATTTTTTTGAAGATTTTGAGGATTTTGATTTTTTTTTGTATTTTGATTTTAATTTATGAATTGAAATTGGTGATATATACAAGATGATCTATATACACTATACAAGGTTATGTGAGTATAGCATGTCTAAGGTTGTTTCAAAATCAAAGGAGGTTTTGAAGGATAATCTAGTTGAGGTGAAGGTAAGAACAGAAGATGATGAATAAAAGGTAGTGATAACAAAAGCTTTGTTATAATGTAGAATAATGTAGCAAAAGATTTGACTTTTATATGTGGAAAATTAATCATGTTACAAAATAAAATATCAGAAATATAAGAAAGTTCTTCATTCTTATTATTATATTCCAAGTTTTGATAAGATGGAGAAAGTATATGTGAAAGACATGCATGGATGTTATTTGATAAACAAGGATGATCATATATGGATGAAGAAAAGTGATGAATAGAAGAGAATTGTGACAATAGAGAATGTATAGAACTTGATGTTTCAACCGTTAAATATTCTTCAAATGGTGTTGGATCATTATGTATGGTAACAATTTTATTTGTAATTTCAAACTTCAAACATTGGTGAAGAGTGGAAGGGAAAACCCTCATCGTATGAATCCAAGGACTCTGGAGAAATAGGTTGTAAGGTGAAGGACAATATCCTACATAGAATAAAATATCCAGGATCTTGGATCCAATATTAAAGGGAAGAATTATAGTACCTTGAGCTTCTTGAATTTCATTGTTAAAAGATTTTATAATAAGATTTGATTCATTAAGATCTTCTTCCTTTGTTTTAAGTTTTTGAAATAATTGATAAGTGCATAAATTAAGAGAGGAGTCATTATCTACCATGATAGTTTTAACATGTGTTTCTTTACTAGATCCTGTAATGTAAAGATAGGAGTCTTGTTGTGAAGTAGAGGAAGGAATATCCTCATCATAGAATGAAATATGGTTAACCTCAAGAGGGTTTACACCATTAATTATGTTCTTAGAAAAAATATGATGAGGAACAAATGGTTGGCTAGGTATTTTGAACAAAATTTCTTTGTGATAGATTTGTAATACTTCTAAAAGAGACATCTTTGCTTGAGGATTAATCACTTGTTGTTGATTATCAAGGTGGATTTCAGATTGAGATTTTGATTCTAAAGATAAGATTTCTATGCTTACATTCCATTTTGGATCATTCTCGAGAGTCAAATATAGTTTTGAAGGTTGGTCAAATGAGGAATCCATATCTTGAATATCAGATTGAGTTGATTGAACTTGAGGTTGCTCATTTATAGTTTCTGTTACAATATCAATAATATCATCATGATGGGACACATTAACATGCAATATTTGATTGGTTTCCTGTTGTTGATAATTGAATAGGGGTTCTTGGGAGATCCCCATGTCTTGATTGATTATTGGTATTTGTTGTGTAGGAGTTTGATTGTTTACTGGAGATTTATCATCAGTTGTAGATTGTAATTCCTTTATATTAAAAAGACCCTTATCAATCAAATATTGAATTGCACCTCTTAAATCTTTACAATTTTGTGTCATATGCCCATCCACTCTATGACATTCATAATGTAGCTCAGGTTTAAACCAATCTGTTGTGGTATCAGGTTGTCTTATGGAAGGGAGTTCAATCCTATTTGTGTCAAGTAAATACTTGAGAATTATATCCATTGGTTGATTGAGCTTTGTAAATGTACGTGATGAAGGTTTTTGAGAGGTTTTTGATAAATGCTTTAGGAATTTCATCATAAAAGGGCCTAATGGTTTCTCACCTCTACTTTATTTATTATGGGTAGAATGATGACAGGAAGATTGCGATGTAGGAGGTGAGTGCATGGTAGGATTGGAAGAATAAGTATTTTGTTGTTGAAATGGATGTGTTGTATTGAGAGAAGAATATTGTAAAGGTGGAGGAGGATTATATGTGGATTGATAGACATAATATGGATATATGGGAGAATAGATAATATCGTTATGAAGAGGATTGGCAAAGGGATTGTCTTGTTGGGGTAAGGATGAAAAATGAGAGAAGTGTGATGGAGGTGATGTTGAATAGGGATAAGGTTGATCATAATCAACAAATGTATTTGGCTGAATTCTTCCAACATTACTAATGGGCTCATATTGATTTGAGTAAAAACTCATGGTTTGTTTAGTGCTTCTAAAAGTAATATTTAGCATCTACTATTTAGAATTGAATCTAAAACATGAAATGATGATTTTGTTTTTGTTTTTCTTGTATACATATATATATTTTTGTTTTTGTTTTCAAAAGGTTTATAATGCATTCACGTCGGGTTCACAAAAATGTATCGCTCCAAATTTTTTGCATCCCTACCTTCAGGCTATTGGATCCGCGCCCGAAAGGAGGATGGGAAAAGGATGGTGCGGTACCTCGGACGAGAGGACTTCACGAAGGTCCCGCCTCTCAAGGGAGGTGTATTTTGGTGATTTTTCGATGGATGGTGGGTTCACCAGGAAACATTTGGCGGCAGTTTCCATGCCTAGCTTTTGGGAATGAGTTTTGATGAGTTCGTTTTATTTTTAAACATTCATCCTAGGTTTGGCCGAATGATTCTAACTTAAACTACATGAAAATGCAATTTAAATGAATACAAAGAAACATAAAAGAAAGCAAAAATAGAGAATTTGCAGGAGGCCAATGAAGATTACCTGATTCGGAAGTCTGATGAAGTTTCGATTACTTGTAGCAGTCTGGATCGTCTGCAATTCAACAGAATTGCCTTCAATTTGATAAAATCGTCTAAACTGATAGGATCGTCTACAATCTGACGAATTCGTCAGACGAATTCATCAGAGACCTGCAAAACAACAAACAAATGCGAAATACAAGAAATTCTATTTTGTAAACAGGGGCAAACTATATGAAAAAGTAATATGAGTATTGAACAATATGCAAGAACAAAAGTAAATGCAAATCATTGTGTTTAAATAGCATAATATGATCTTAATATGCAAACTAGACAAAATGGGTGAACTCCAGATGCAATATAGTATAAAAACTGAATAGACAATCTAATTTATAGCATAAAATGATAGATAAAAGAGAAAGAAGAGCAAACTCTAGGCACTGATTGCCTTGATGTGTGATGCAGTTGAAATCGTCTCGCATCAGTATGAGATCGTCTCGAATTTGACTAGATTGCCTCCGATCTTGACAGGTTCGTCGGCTGTGATAGGTGCTGGCTCCGGCTGAAAACCGATGGTGTACCTGCAATAAAATTAATATAGGACTAGTGCAAGAGAAAATTTGAAGTGTTTTAGCGCATAGGGAGTTGATTTACATAAAAATTCAGCCAGGGGTTGGGGAAGGAAAAGTTTTAGAGTTAAATAGGCATAGGATAGTTGTTGGGAGGTTGGAGATCATCCCAATTTGGGAGATCTCCAACGAGGGAAGGGTCCCAATGGTGCAGACACGCTTCTACCTGGATTGGAGACCCGTTGGAACGGATTCCAACTATGCAAATTCAGTTTTGCGACAAAATCGTTTGGACGTTCTAGTCCAGATGAAATCGTCAAATCTGGGGCGATATCGTCTGATCGGAGACGATATCGTCAAACGGTCAAAACAACTGCTAAAAATGGCACAAAAAAAGAGGAAACGGGTTTCTCGACGGTTAACGGGTGGTTTGGGAGGTTAAATTTGAATTTAAATTTATTTACTAAGGTGAATGTAATTATTCCAATTTTACTGCGCCAATTTTAGGGTGCTACACTACCATTCTATCCAACCTCACACTCTACAAGTTTATTCCACTCACACCCATTGTCACCTCATGTAAGTTTCTCTTCCCATGCATACCAAACTACTCCCTTTTTATTGGAGTCTTGCTCTCCACCTTCTCCAATCCCGTCACCATTACATCCCAATATCTAGCACATCCTAGCTCGAATTGGTACCCTCAAGTTACATTTGAGCCATTATTGTTACCTCATGTCTACTCACAAGTCCATTGTACCTCATACATCTTCACCTCCACTCATGTCTATTCCTTATCCTAGGGTTCATCCCACATCTGAATCATTACCCACTCCTCCACCATTGGACCTCACATCACCCTCTTCTCGTACACCTCCTATGGATCCCTAAATCTACCCCACACATATCCCATCCTCACCATTATCCAAAATTTTTCACCATATCCTTAACCAAGGCCTCCTGGTATTACCTAAAATTAGGCCTATTGATCCATCACGTCCTAAACTACAAAATTAACATGAACACTAGTTCTGTATATACCATCGATAGCCAAGTCATGACATTTATGTCTATCATACATTTGAAACCCTAGTAGACAACATATTTATTGGTGATAACATCCCATCATATGAGCATTCTCATTCATCCACCCAACTTCAGAGTCCCCCACATCGCATTGTCACTCAAACTTTGCCATCACGTGAATCCTTGATAGTGCCATCCCACTATATTCACCATATGTAAAATTACCCAAATCATCAAAGCCCAAGTAGTATCATCGCTTCACCCCCGTGATCATGACCTGATCCACATCACTTCACCCATAAATAATTTCATTTTCATCTTCTTCCTTACCTCTTCTTCTACTTCTTCTTCTCACTTCCTTGTGTAGTTGTATGGTCATGCTTCGAGTGGCTACATACCTACATTGATCTATTTTCTTTCTTTGATCTTTATTAGCCTTTGGTAATTCCCTCATCTTGTTGCTTATCGATACCTATTTCTTCTCATTTCTTCTATTTGTAAATCCCATATTCTTTTTGGAGCCAAATTTGACTCAACTTTGAAACCACCAATTTTAAATTTTTGGTTTCAATCAAAATAATTAATAATGCTAGTTATTTCATCAGGTGGTGTGAGTTGCTTGAGTTTTTTTTTATTGGTTTGATGAATTCTAACCTTGGATTTTAATAATGTATACCTCATTTTATTAATAGAGTATCTCAAAGTGGTTAGGGCAAGGTTATTTTAATTAAATCTCTAAAGCCGAAATCCAACATTCAATTAAAAAAGTTCCCTTGAGCCAAAACCGACCAATAAAATCCTTAAATCCTAAGTTGGTTAATTATTAATCATGGTCTAAAAACCCAAAAGGCTTAATTACAAAGTGCCAAAACTTAATTAAGGCTTGAGGGTACGCACCCCTTTTTCATTAAAAATTGAGCACCTTAGATTTAGTCCAAAGGCCGCGTGCGATCTAGGTCTAATCAAACGATGGTGCATTAATAGAATCAACCAAGAGATAAATCAAATAAGTCAAAAGGTCAATAAGGTTATAACCTAAGATTATTCTTAATTAAAATTGAGCAAGTTCCCTTTGATCGAATGATAGTGCTTACACTAAGCCAAATCTGACGGCTGCACGCTCTCCAAAGAATCAAATTTTTAAATCAAGTCAGCATGGGTCAAATAATCAATTAAACATCGAGCAAGTCCGATAGATCAAATGATCATTCCCAAGCATCATTTAGATCAATGGTTGCACTTTTCTCTTGTGAATCGCACATTAAAATCAATATTAAAATTACGTGCCCCCTGGATTAATTTTCGATTATATTTAAAAGATTAAATGACAATGCTCGATCGAGATCTGATCTAATGGTGGCGCGTTCACAAAAGATGCTTTAAAAAGTTTTAAACCTCGAAAGATTAATTAAGTAGGTTAAAATGAATTAACGAGGGTCTAAGCACATTGGATAATCACCCCCATTTTGGCTTAATCATGATTAAAACCATGCGTCCTTTGGTAACTAACTTGTAGGTTGATTAAAATCTATGACTATGCCAATAGCCATCTAAGATCCAATGGTCGTGCCAAAAATCATGGACGGTAAGATATTGGATGAGGACAAAGGTAAAGTAAAAACTAATTATGTAATTAGCAAGGGTCTAACACATCATCTAATCTCCCCCTTTTAGCTTAATTGAGATTAATAAAAATTAAAATATGCACCCCCCTAGTTATTAAAGTGTGCAGGTACAGGAGATCTGATGACTACGCTCATCACCGCTCAAATATGATGGTGCGCATCGATAAAAGTGATCAAGGTTTAATATAAAGGTTTTATTTTGGTTAATTAAATACTTTATAATTTTTCCCTTCTATCTTATGTTAAACCAAGCACATGGTCGAAAGATCCAACGGTCGCGCCTTCACCATGGTAAGATCTAACGGTGATCGCAAGGAAAGGTAAACGTGTAATATGCTACCTAGGTTTAAATCGAGTTATTAAGATAAAAAATCATGGGGTTAACATTGGATAATCATGATTAAATGAAATACAAATCTTGATGCTCAAGCTTGCAACCAGATCATGTATATCTCATGAGAATAATAGTGTACCACAAAAATAAAACTACAAAGTAAAGTTACAACTTATAAATAAGAGATAGTAGGTGAGAGCTAAAAGGCATCAACAAAGTAAAAATATGGAGTACAAAGAATATAAATATATTTAGTTTCTATTCTAAAAATACTTAAGACAACAAAAGTGCATGAAGAAAAAGGTATGGTTTCAATTTATAGGAAGCCATTCAATCCGTGCTTCGATGGAATATAGTTACGAGGGAGACACTTCGATGGAGTACAGTTATAGAAGCATCTTATAAATGCTTCCAGATCTTGTTTTCCATTCCCACCTTCTTCCTACTTACCACCGCCTCCCTCCTTCTAGGCTTTCTTCCTTAACCATCCCGACTTTTATCCCCACATCGTGCCATCTCACCACCTTCCATTGTGTTGAACCACCCCCTTTCCACTTTTATCCCTTCACTCTATCTCATGATCAGTGCAACTCCATCTATTTTCCACTGGCACGCCACCCCTTGTCTTCACCATCACATCAGGTCCCCCTTTTTTCCTCATCTAGAATTCATCATGGCAGCCTGGTCAATCCTTAACAACAGATCATAGTGGCCCATACAAGCAGAACAAAAAGGAAAAATATAGTGCTAAATCCTTATTTTCTAGGGCCAACCAGAGAGCAAAAAGGCCAAATTAAATAGAAAAATAGCTCCCTTCAGTCCAGAGAAGAACCTTAACAGTCATTTCAGAGCTGCACCAGCTGGACAACATATAGAACTAATTCAATCAAATGCTGACAAGTGTAAGGCCAAAAATAGACCAGAAATAACAGAATAAAGAATTGGAAGCTATAAGAAGAAGTAGTCGTGGATATATTATGCATAAAGCAATTAAAGAATAGTATTTTTGCTAAGAGGTATACTTGAGTGCCCTGTTAGTTGTGCTATTGTATACCCTTCTGTATCTATTTTCCTCTCATTCTTATTCTTCCCTTTGCTATGTAGGATTGTAATAGGAAAGTGCTCAAGAAGTTAAGATTATTTCTTCTCCTATTGAGCCTAAGATTCAGAGATTATGCTATTACTAGATTGGAACAAGTAGAGTAAGAGAGACCTGTTACATTATTTGAATGGGATATTTTCATTGTATTGATATCCTTTTCTTGAAAACATAGTTAAAAGGCATATTGCCCACTCTGCATGTAAAAATTATTGAAATCAATACAATTCTAAGATTCATTTTTATTATATCTTTGTCTCAGTACTGTGTGTCACTGTATAATGGGTTACATTATTTGAATGCATTATATATGTTTATCTTGTTGGTTAACTCCTGGTTTTATTACGATATTTGAATGAAGCTTTGAACACCAATTTTATTTTCCCCATTCTCTCTATTCATAATTAAAAATTGTTGTTAAATTGCTATAACAACCCAATGAATCTAGGCACCGGTCTACATAAGGCATAACAGTTGGTTTTTTTCATGCTTGGTAATTTTAAAAAGAATACTTATAGCTTAATATGAATCTGGAGCATGTAATTAGAAGTTTAATAAAATAATTATCGTTGGGGTTTCCTTACCCATTTGGCAGTATTCTTTAGCAATATTCATGTTTAGCAGAACATGAGGCAGGTCGACCAGAGTCTGTAATAGATTGTTGGTTTTAAACAAATTCTTGTAGTGTGACAATTGAAATCCTATGGGTGCAAGAATCGGTTCCAACAATTTTTTGGCATCGTTGTCGAGGATAATTTTTACATTCTAAGCCTAGATTTCATGACATATATCAATCAACAAGTAGCCAAATTAAAATAAAGAGCTTGCATTTTAATTTCCATGACTTCTAACGTTCTTTATTTTATTTTTTCCCGTAGTTTTTAATTGTGAGTATTTTACGTCCCTGTATTTTCTTGAATTTCCACTTCTTGATTTTCTTGAAAATTATTTTTCTTGATGTTCTTGAATTTTCCCAAGAACCAACTTCTATGAGGATGAGTGGTAATATCAAGAATTCTTGGTAAAAGTGCACGTTGTTCTTTCTGCACCCTAGTGTTGGCAACTCTACTAGACGAACCCAGAAGAAAAATATAAAAAATGAGAGAATAGAACATGCTGGCTAACACCAGGAGAAGTGGTAAGGAGCTATTTCCAAAACTCGAGAATCCAGAGGTATTTATGCATGCCCATAAAACTCCAATTTTTAAGAATATTGTTTATAGCAGTAGATTAAATTCTAGTGGTAAAAGGTACGTAAAGAAAATTTAGAATACTATTACTGCTGATATTACTGTAGATGAACATTTAAAATCAGTAGTAGAAGATATATGTGATTATTCTCATAATAATAATTCAAAGGTAGATAATCCATCAGTTTACGTTCAAGCTTCCCAGACCTATACCACCGTAGGTACTTGTTAGTAAAAATACGACTAACCCCAAAAATGGTTGAAGCACTTTTTGAAGAAGACCGAAGCGGCCTACTTTTGAAGGAGCAATAAGAAAGAAAAATATGCTAAGGAAAGAAGGTGTTGCGAAATCGCGACATGTCGGGTTTTCGTAGCAAAAAACAGCAAGGAGGCCAAACGGAGGAAAAATTCATGATTTTGTGATGTTGCACATTTTTGCAAACTCCGTCAATGAAGGAGCCCAAGTCAAGGAGAATGTCAAAATTTCGTGACATGTTTCATTTTATCTGAAAGAAAATCCAAAGGGACTAAAGAGACGAAGAATGTCATGATTTTGTGACATGTCATGTTTTCATGGCCGAAAGCAGCAATGTGAACCAAAGAAGTAGAAACATAATGATTTCGTGATATGTCTCAGTTTCACAGTTAAAGATAAAGAATAGATCTAAAGAGACAAAGGTGTCATGATTTCACGACATATTCCATTTTTGCTGGGGGAAAGAAAAAGAAGCTTCGCAAAGGCAGAATGTCATGATTTCATGACATGCCAGCTGTAATGGCATAAAAGGTATTTTTGGCAACTAAGACATGCATTGACACCAAATTTTTTATTCCTGGGAAAGGCCATATGATTGTAATGTGGAAGGCTCACCAGATAATTGTAATATGACAAGTTCATCTAAAATCTAATTTGTAGAGGATATTTTGTAGATTTTTAGAAACTACAGACAAAATTCTTGTAATTGATTAGGTGATCAAAATATACACAGTAGAATTATGCTCTTTTTAGGGTATATATATGGGTGAGTGACCCATGAAAAAAAGGTCGGATCTTGGACGTTTACAGACTATATGTACATTTTGCTGGAATACAAGCAAAAAAGATACTCCTTCTGGCTTCTGATTTTCTGTGTGCAAGTGTATGTATCTGGTTTTTTGACTTCTATTCATTTTAAGTTTATATTGTATCTATTCTGAAATCTAAACTGTGCATATATGAATCTTGTTGCTGGAGTTAAATATTAAGGAATGCTTACATGTGTTAGATGAATGTCTAAATCATACTTAGGAATTCATGATTTCTATGTGAGGGTATAAAGGAAGCTTGTAGACAGTGATATGTATATTTATTTCTAGTTGTTGTCTAATCTGTACTGTGAGAAAAGTTATAGCTTTAGCTATATTTCCCTTATTTCTTGTTTCCCTTTTCTATAAAAACCCAAAGGAACCAGCCTTCTCTGGATAATTTTCATTTATGGAGAACTAATAGATATAGGCCTTTTGTATTACCAGTAAATTTAAATACCTTACCCAGTAAAGCTCACAAATACCTCCCTAAGTTTTTAGGAAACAGTGCAAGAACTGGAGAGGATCATATCAAAAGTTTCTTATATGCAATGGATAGTCTAGAAGTTGAACATGAAGATGTAGTATTAAGACTGTTTCTACAGACTTTAGAAAAATATGCCATAGAATGGTTTAATTCCCTTCCTAACAATGATATCCCAAACTTCACCAAAATGGAAGAGGTGTTCCTAAAGAAGTATGGTGAAAGGAAAAATGAACAATCATTGTTAACTGAGCTAGCCACTATGAAGAAGAAAGAAAATGAGGTTGTTAGTGATTTTAACAGAATATTTTCAAAAACAAGAAACAAAATCCCTGCCAACCTCAAGCCTAGTGATATTCAGTCTATTTGTTTTTATAAGAATGCTTTTCAAGGAGAGTTTAACTATGAATTAAGGTAAGAAAAAGCCACTACCATTGATGGTTGTATGGAAAAAGCAATGGATATAGAAAGAAATATGCTTGACAGTGGTAATATGAAGCCTTATTCTTTAGAGGTTAACATGCCTGAGAGAAAACCTAAGAGAGTGGATTTTGATATACAAAGAAGAACTAAAATTGATCATGTGGAGAAGTTGACTAGTCAGATGATAGAAATGTTCAACAACATGAGTAACAGGTTAGCAAGAATTGAAAGGAATGGAAATAACGGTGAATCTTCACAAACAGAGCGACCACATATTGACAATCGTCTCCCCTTTAAGAAAAATTACAATAAGAATTGGGGAAACAACAATGGTTTTGAAGAAGGGAATAGGAATAGAGGTAATGGGAATAATAACTAGAAAAATAGAGATTTCGACAAGGATCATAACAATATCCCTAACCCAATGCCATCTCGCCAATGTAGCTGAAGGTTTTCCTTATTTTTGCTCTACTTGTGATGCACCCCATAACCTTGATGCATGTGGAATACACCTAAGTGATCAGCGTAATGTAGATATGCATGCAGAATTAGAAGAGGATATAAGAATCAATGCATGTTGGTCCATTGAAGATGAATCCAGAGAAAGGTTGTTTGAAGAAGACATGGATAAATATGCTTCAAATCATCATCCTCAGATCTTAGTAACTAAAGGAACTAAAATCTTGCAGAAATCACATGAGTCAAGATATGATAAGATGAAGCAAGGGAAATTGATCCCCACTACTCAAGAGGTTGAAGAATTAGAGGCAACCCATGTTTTAAATTTAAGGAATAGAACAGTCCCTGAAAGAACAGAGAAATTATCTACAAATGAAACAAGAAAACAAAATTTCACCAATAAAAATATCAGTAAAGAGAAAACTGATAGGAACCCTAACAAGATTACTCCTGAAGTAATAGAATCAGTGGAAGAGATTCCCAAAGAAGAAAGTAATAAACCATTGGATATAAAGAAGATAGAATTTGATGTTGGGTCAGAACTCAGTAAGCAAAAGGTTAATATCACATTTGGTGAACTTATGAAAGTTCAAACATACAGAGAACAAGTATGCAGAGCTTTTGGATTAGTAGAGCAAAAAGAAGACCCTACTTGTCATGCTGCTAGACAAAATCAACATGATACAAGATCACCATCTTCTGTTAGACCCTTCTATGTGTCGTTAAGATATAATTCAGATGAAGGGGAAAGATATGTGATTCACAATTGCATGCTCGACAGTGGAGCTTCACATAATATCATGCCTAAGCTAATAGCTGACCAAATGGGATTAATCTATACTAGAGATTCTGCTCCTATTTTTGTAATGGACAATAGACAAATTCCCTGTGTAGGGGTGATAATTGGATTATTAGTTTACCTAGACCAACACCCCAAAAAGGGCATTGTCATGGATGTAGCAATAGTTGATGTTGACCCATTCTTCTCACTTTTACTTAGTAGGCATTGGGCAGAACAACTAGGGGGATCAATACAACTAGACTGGTCTTATGCTACCATCCCCATATCAGATAAGGAGAATATAATTTTGAGAAGGGAACCATTCAACAAACATTCTGTAGAGTTAATTCAAATAGATGAAACCATGATTAACTTAGTTAACTCTATGGAAGAAAAAGGGATGGGAGTCTATTCAATATGGCACAACCCATTCCTAGTGGAAGTACCAGATGCAAAGAACATGGATCTAGAAGATATGAGAATAACTGATGTTGAATCAGACCAAGTATTAACCCAAGAAATGTGGACCATGTCATTTTATGGGGCTAAATCCCAATCTGGAGCAGGTGCAGGTGTAAATTTGACTCATATTAAAGGAAACTACCTTAGTATCCCTTACAGATTGCAATTTCCTTGCACAAACAATGTAGCTAAGTACGAAGCTTTACTATTAGGGTTAAGGAAAGCAAAAGAGTTAGGTATTAACTACTTAACTATAACAGGGGATGCAAAACTTATTATACTACAAATCAAAGGTAAATATCAGACCAAGCATCCTAGACTTAAGCAATATAGAAATGCAGTATTAGAAGAAATCGATAAATTTTTGGCTTTCAATATTTCATATATTCCTAGAGAACAAAATCATGTTGCAGATCTTTTAGCTGTAAATGCCTCAGGTCTAGATCACCCAGAGATAACTACAGAATATATGGATAGATTCCCAACTATTTCAGTTTATAAACCTTTTGTGCTAGATAACATAGTATATCTACAGGTCTTTCAAGATGATATAGATATTAAGGATTTTATGACTTTACAAAATCAGTATGCAGATGTAATCTATGATGAAAAGGATGAAGAAAAATTAAAAAATAAAATAGGAGAGCCAGTAGAAGTAATCCAGTTGAAAACTAATAGAATACCCAAAGGATTAGTTTCTCTAGAGAGCCTATTCGATGATTTTGACAAAGCCTATAAACCTTTACAAAGAGAAGTGATATCTGAGGATATAAATATTGGCTCAATGAAAGAACCCAGAATAGTGAAAGTAGACATGGCTTTACCTGCTAAAGAAAAGGTTGGATATATCAGTTTCTTAAAAAAGAACAAAGAACATTTTGCTTGGACTTATGAAGACCTCAAAACCTTCAAGACAGACGTAATGACTCACATAATACCTTTGAAGGAATATTCCAAGCCATTCAGACAAAAACAAAGGAAATACAATCCAACTCTGCACCCAGTAATGCAAAAAGAGGTACAAAAATTGTTGGACTCCAAGATAATAAGAAAAGTAAGATTTTCCTCCTGGATATCCAACTTAGTACCAGTTAGGAAAAAGAATGGGGACATTAGACTCTGCGTAGATTTTAGAAATTTAAACAAGAGCTCACTAAAAGACAATTACCCATTGCCTAACATGGAACAACTGCTGCAAGTAGTAGTAGGTTCAACTAGATTGTCCCTGTTAGATGGATTTTCAGGGTACAATCAAATTTTGATAAATCTAGAAGATAGACACAAGGCAACATTCACCACACCCTGGGGCACATTTGAATATTTAAGAATACCTTTTGGATTGATGAATGCAGGTGCTACTTTCCAGAGAGCGATGGACTTTGCTTTCAAAGGATTAATGTTCAAAATTGTAGTAGTGTACTTAGATGATATCACAATTTTTTCTAAAAATCCAGAAGATCATCTAGAACATTTGACTACAGTTTTTTCCTGGTGCAAGGAATTTGGAATCTCTCTAAATCCAAAAAAATGCATATTCGGAACTACACAAGGAAAATTGCTAGGTCATATAGTTTCATAAAAGGGGATAAGCATTGATCCAGAAAGGATAGAAGCCATTTCTAAAATTCCCCCACCCAAGAACCTAAAAGGAGTAAGGTCATTCTTTGGAAAAATAAATTTTATCAGAATATTTGTCCCAAATTTTGCAGAAATGACCAAACCCATAAATGATATGGTGAAGAAAACTGGAGAAATAAAATGGACAATAGAAAATATGGAAACATTTAACAAGATCAAAGAAGCCATATCAACCACTCCAGCTTTAAGTTACCCTGATTATGCAAAATATTTTAATATCTATTCATATGCGTCTGAACACTCTATTGCTGTAGTTCTTTCACAAAAATATAATGAAAATAATGAAAGGCCAATAGCCTTTATGAGCTCAGGACTAAAAAGAGCACATCTTAAATACACCCTACTGGAAAAACATGCCTATGCAGTCATCCAATATTTAGAACACTTCAAAGGTATATTTGGCTCAAACAAAGTTTACTGTTGTATTCCCTTTATAGCAATAAAAGATATATTTTCTCAATCAGAGCCATTAGGAAGACCAACAAGATGGATGGTAAAACTTTTGCAATACGATGTTGAATTCAAAATAGTTAAAACAGTCAAAGGGCAAGGTTTAGCTAAACTGTTGGCTAACAAAGAAGAAGTAGGATCTGAAAATATTCTCACCATAGATCAGACATATGATGACAAAAGAATAAAAAATGAAGAATGTAAATGGTATGAAGAAATTTTGTCATACTTACAAACGTTGTCTTTTCCCAGAGATATGTCAATAAACAGAATGAGGTCAGTCAAACTTCAAGCTCAGAAGTATTATATACAAAATGGAGTATTATATTGGAAGCATCCTGATGGAGTATTATTAGTCTGCTTATATGAAAGAGAAGTCCCAAAAATAATTAATGAATTTCATAATGGTTTCTATGGAGGACACTTTGCTCCAAGAGCTACAACTAATAAAATAATGAGAGCAGGATATTATTGGCCTTCCATTTTTAAATATGTATATAAATATGTTAGGAATTATCATAACTGCCAAGTTTTTGCAGGAAAGAAGTATTTGGTAGCCATGCCCCTCAAGCCAGTAATCATTGAGGCACCATTCACACAATGGGGTATTGACCTAATTGGAGAAATCAAGCCTAATTCATCCGACCAACACAAGTGGATCATAACTGCAATAGATTACTTCACAAAGTGGGTGGAAGTTGCACCTTTGAGAACATCTACAACTACCACAATCATCAAATTCTTAGAAGAAAACATTCTGACCAGGTTTGGGGTTCCTCAAAAGCTAGTTACAGATAATGCACAATATTTTGTTTCGTATGAAATGGTAGAATTTTGTGTTGAATATGGAATTGAATTATCCCATTCTGCTAATTATTACCCCCAAGGAAATGGCCTAGCTGAGTCATCAAACAAGAATGTAATAACAAGAATAAAAAGGTCATTAGGCAAGAATAAAAGGGGATGGGACAGTGAACTTAAATTTGCTTTATGGGATGATAGGTTGTCTGTCAAAAGAAACACAGGAAAAACCCCGTATGAGATGGTTTATGGAGAGAAAGCCCTATTACCTCCAAAAATAGAAAAATTGGCACTTTCCCTCTTATTACAAGACCATGAAAACCCCAACCCCATACAGAGAAGGCTTGACCAAATTGTCCTACTAGAAGAACAAAGAAGAGAGACCCTTAATAGAATAATGGAACAAACTCAAAAAACCATGAAATTGTTTAATAAGAAAGCTAAGGGTACTCCTTTTTCTCAGGGAGATATAGTCATCTATTGGGATCCTAAAAATGATAAACATGGTGAAAAAGGTAAATTTGAACCCAAATGGATTGGTCCATACCAAATAGCTCATGTTATCAATCAGAATACATACAAGTTGCAGACCTTATAGGGTGAAATTATGGCTATTCCCATTAATGGCCAACATCTCAAAATGTACAATCCCTGTTGAAGGTAAATAAAAAAATGTTACAAAAAAAATGAAAAGAACAAAAACCCAAAAACAGAGTGTTTCACTTTTTAGCTTTTCTTTTCTTGTTTAGTTTAATGTTGAGTTTGTTGTACACTTGATATTCTTAGTTTGAAGAGTATACATTACTGTTGATTCCACCAAAAATGATAAGGAAAAAGGGGATTTATTTTAGACCTTGATGAGTCTTACAATTTTCAAAATATGAATGTTTATGCAATGGTTGTTTGATATGATATAAAAACAGAAGAAAAACAAAGTTGATTGAAACATCATGTCAAAGCCTCACATTACAAATGATACTTAAGGTGACTTCAAAGGTCCCAAGAAACGAGTTATCTTTGAGAGGGTAGTTGAGCCAAAGATCATTACACTCATATTTTATAGCTAGAAACTAATCCTCAACTCAGGCATACTTATTGCACAATTTGCTTATATATCCAAGTACTTCTCTCACGAGAAAGAAAAATAAAAAACAAAGTAAAATTGAGTCACTGCCTGAGATATCTTGGAAAACCTCTATCGGGGCTATAGACGCTTGACTAGCAGTAGGGTAAAACCATGATGGGATTAGAAGCAACTCCACCGGGGCTATAGATGCCTGACTGGCAGTGGAGCCCTACAGAATGGTGAAAATATTTAAGAGTGAAATCACATATTAGGCTTGACTATTTTGCTCAGATATGGCAAAGTTTTGAAATATTTAGAAATAAAAAAGAATGCACAAACACACACATGGGCATAAACATGATGAAGTAAAATATTTTGGAAAAATTTATGTGTAATCATATCTTATGGCTTAGCTAAAACAAGCATTACAATATGTCAAAATAAAACTCATTTGTTTCTAAAAATTTGATCCTAGTTTCCAAATTGAATAAAAGGAATTACAATTTTCAAATACTCTATTTGCTATGATATCATGTTGCTCATACAGTTTCTTTTTAGTATATATAAAAATAACAAAAAAAAGAAGAAGAAAGAAAAAGAGGAAGAAAATTTTCTGTTATACATTTCAAGCTTTACTTAGCAGTCAAAAGATGTTAAATTGTTGTTCAAAATTTTGCAAATAAACCAGGAGATTCTGTGGTTCTCAAGTGCTTCATGTTTTCAACACCTTGTCCCAGTCAGAGCCTATGTTGGAGCCAAATTTGACTCAACTTTGAAACCCCCAAATTTAAATTTTTGGTTTCAATCAAAATTGTTAATAATGCTAGTTACTTCTTCAGGTGGTGTGAGTTGCTTGAGTTTTTATTGATTGGTTTGATGAAGTCTAACCTTGGATTTTAATAATGTATGCCTCATTTTATTAATCGAGTATCTCAAAGTGGTTAGGGCAAGGTTCTCTTAATTAAATCTCTAAAGCCGAAATCCAACATTCAATTAAAAAAGTTCCCTTGAGCCTAAACCGACCAATAAAATCCTTAAATCCTAAGTTGGTTAATTATTCATCATGGTCTAAAAACCCAAAAGGCTTAAGTCCAAAGTGCCAAAACTTAATTAAGGCTTGAGGGTATGCACCCATTTTTTGTTAAAAATCGAGCACCTTAGATTTAATCCAAAGGCCGCGTGCGATCCAGGTCTAATCAGACGATGATGCATTAATAGAATCAACCAAGAGATAAATCGAATAAGTCAAAAGGTCAATAAGGTTATAACCTAAGATTATTCTTAATTAAAATTGAGCAAGTTCCCTTTGATCGAATGGTAGTGCTTGCACCAAGCCAAATCTGATGGCTACGTGCTCTCCAAAGAATCAAAGTTTTAAATCAAGTCAGCATGGGTCAAACAGTCAATTAAACATCGAGCAAGTCCGATAGATCAGACGATCATGCCCAAGCATCATTTAGATCAATGGTTGCACTTGTCTCTTTTGAATCACACATTAAAATCAATATTAAAAGTATGTGCCCCCTTGGATTAATCATCGAGCAGATTTAAAAGATCAAATGACAGTGCTCGATCGAGATCTGATCTAACGGTGGCACGTTCACAGAAGATGCTTTAAAAAGTTTTAAACCTTGAAAGATTAATTAAGCGGGTTAAAATGAATTAATGAGGGTCTAAGCACATTGGATAATCACCCCCCTTTCGGCTTAATCATGATTAAAACCATGCATCCTTTGGTAACTAACTTGCAGGTTGATTAAAATCTACGGCTGCGCCAATAGCCATCTAAGATCCAACGACCACATCAAAAATCATGGACGGTAAGATATCGAATGAGGACAAAGGTAAAGTAAAAACTAATTATGTAATTAGCAAGGGTCTAACACGTCAGCTAATCTCCCCCTTTCTGCTTAATCGAGATTAATCAAAATTAAAAGATGCACCCCCTAGTTATTAAAGTGTGCAGGTATAGGAGATCCGATGGCTGCGCTCATCACCGCTCAAATATGACGGTGCACATTGGTAAAAGTGATCAAGGTTTAATCTAAAGGTTTTATTTTGGTTAATTAAATACTTTATAATTTGTCCCTTCTATCTTATGTTAAACCAAGCACATGGTCGGAAGATCCAACGGTCGCGCCTTCACCATGGTAAGATCTAACGACGATCGCAAGGAAAGGTAAATGTGTAATATGCTACCTAGGTTTAAATCGAGTTATTAAGATAAAAAATCATGGGGTTAACATTGGATAATCATGATTAGATGAAGATTAATATACCACGTTATTAGAAAATTAAATCAATGAAGGTATGGTCTCTAACCTTTAAATAATGTCTTATGAATTATTACCAAACCAAAGGTTTTCGACAATACAAGCATGATTAACCCAATCAGACGTAGGAAGACTAACTATTGTGCAGGTCCTAGGACATCAACGAATGTGCTTCATCTCAAATCAATCCGATGATAGCGCATGAGCCAAAGAGTTAAGCGATGAATCAACTATCGAGATCTAACGATAGTGCTTCATTGAGATAAAATAAATCCAATGGTCATGCATGAAAAATTAGTAGAGGAAGTGGTGGAGGAAGTGGAGGATTGGGAGAGATGAGGAGCGATGGAGGAAGTGGAGGAGGAGCAAAAATGGTAGGCAAGAATTTTGAACCAACGGAAGGAGAAGATCCAGAGGCAAGGCAGAATGCTGTAGCTGGAAAGGAAAAGGATTCTCTGTCAGCTCAGTTTGAAAAGGCTAAAGGTACATATCCTCCAGATAAACCCTCAGACAAAGGGTCCCACTGGGGTTCGGGAGCTAGCAACAAGGGCCCAACCTTTTTGGAAATGCTGAAAGGGAAAAATAAGGAGCCAATCAGTGAACTATCACCCCTAATACCAAAAAATAACAGGTTAACTGTGCTAGTGGAGATTATGGAAATATTCTTGGATATGGAGGCATCATCCTTAGTTGGCAAGTTTTTGGGAGGAAGGCCGGACATTGAGACTATTTGCTCATGGGCCGTGGCAAAGTGGAAAAATTTAGGAAGCTTAGAAATTGTAGCCATGTCAAGAGGTTTTTTTATGATAAGACTCAACAACAAAGATGATGCAGAGCACATTTTGACAGGAGGACCCTGGTTTCTAGGAAGGCGTAGCCTCTTTCTGAGGAAGTGGGGGGAGGATTTCAACCCTGAGAAGCAGAAAATTAATATAGCACCCATTTGGGTATTCTTACCAAACCTCCCAAACCAGATTTTTAATGAGTACTGGCTTAGTGGCATAGCAAAGACGATAGGAGAGCTCATGGAAATAGACCATTCAACCTGGGTAAGGACTAGACTGACGCATTCCAGGATCTATGTAAATGCAAACTTGGATTATGATCTACCTTCTCAAGTGGAACTAGCATATGGATAGTTTCTAAGAATTTAGCCTATGGAGTATGAGAACAAGCCAACATTTTGTAGCATGTGCAAAACCCAGGGCCACCTTCAAGCCCAATGTCTAACAATAACTTCAAAAAAGGAAGCCATGAGCAAAGGTTTTTTGGGGAAAGCTAATGGGAGAGGGATCCCAAATTTTTAGGGACCACGTCTTAACTTGGAAGGATACAGACAAGTTAAGAATAACTAGGATGACCAAACCAACACAGAACTGGCAAAAATCTAGGAGAAAGGAAAGCAACATAATGAGGGAGGCAAAAATCATAAGGTATGTAATAAATATCCCAACTTGAACATGTTTGATATCCTAGCAAATCTAGAAGTTGAAAAATAAAATAGTAAGGATGATACCATCAGTTTCAAGTTTCCTGAAACCCTAGACTCCCCATCCAAATCGGGACCATCCACAGCTATGACAAAAATCCCCAAAAGCTATGCTCAAAATGAAGAAAAATTGCTAGGTCATTTCAGTTTAAACATGGAAAAAATAGATTCAAGAGTCGAAGTTGTGGAAACAAGAATTAGGAATGTAGCTCCTAATCCGGTAGTGGAGCAAATTATCCCTTATCAAACGAGCCCAACGGTAAAAGGTTCCTTGAAGGAAAGCCCCCTGTTTAGGAACCAGATAGGAGAGGTGAACCAAAACAAGGCTGAGGATGAAGAGGGAATTGAAAACCCCCAAAATGAGGAAGAAGGTTCAAGCCCTAGAATATCACAGTATATGCCCCCTCATTTTAGTCCAAAACAGACTAGAAGCACTACCAAGCGTCTAATAGATTATGGAAATGAAAGAAAGAAAGGGAGAATATCTATAGCAGAGCACTATAGAATGAGAATCAATGAAGAAATTGCAAACGAAAAGCAAAGAACATTGTTACAGCAAGCTATTCATGACCAGGATAATAGCAAAATTGACAAACCCCCTTTGGATCAGGGAAGGGGGCGGGGAAAAAATATCAAATAGTTTAAATGAAGGTTCTCTCATGGAATGTGAGAGGCCTAAACGTCCCACCAAAACAAAGGATGGTGAAGTCTATAAGGAAGGATTGGAATCCTACTATTATTTTTCTTCAAGAAACCAAAACAGATGCGACACAATCAACACTTATAGCTAGAAGGATTTGGAAGCAAGGGGAAGTGGCCTTTCAATAGGCGAGAGGAGTATCTGGGGGCCTCATGATCTTATGGGATCCTATTAAAATAGAAGGAAGTATTATTCAGGAAAATGAAAGAGTCTTAAGCATATTATTTCATGATTTTGATACTAATAAGAATTGGATTATGTCAAATGTTTATGCCCCCACCTCTGTTCAAGGTCGGTCTGAACTGTGGGAGTTTTTGGGGCATTTGAGCCAATATTTTAAAGACATTCCTTGGGTTATTAGGGGAGATTTCAATACCCCCTTTACCCATATGATAAGAAGGGAGGATCTGGGTTACCCTCAAGGAGCATGGAGGACTTCAATGAATTAATTAACACAAATGAATTGATGGATATAAGACTAAAAGGAGCCAAATTTACATGGAGTAACAAGAGGATAGGAAGTCAGCTGATTCAAGAAAGGTTGGACAAGTTTTTTTTATCCAAGGAAGCTACAACAATTTTTGGTGATTCAGTGTTACAAGCCCTTCCTAAATGCGCTTCAGACCATAATCTTATTCTATGGGAGGTATTTTAGGCTAACTCCTTTAAAAAGCCATTCAAATTTTTTTCAATGTGGGTTAAACATCCGGACTTCAAGAAACGAATAGAGGAATGGTGGCAGCAGCCTATCCAGGGAAGTGCTTCCTTCAAACTATCTCAAAAACTTAATATGGTGAAAAAAAACCTTAGAATATGGAATAAATAAGTCTTTGGAAATATTTTTGAGAATAAGAGAGTAGTGGGGGAAAAACTAAGAATAATAGAAATAAAAATCCAAAATGGAACCTATGATGAGGCGACAAGGACTGAAGAGAAGGAAACCCTTTGTGAGTTTTATAATATTTTAGCTTGTGAAGAGATGTATTGGAGGCAAAAATCAAGGGCATTATGGCTAAAGGAAGGGGACTCTAATTCAAAAAATTTCCATGTTACCACATTGAGCAATAGAAGCAACAATAATATTAGAAATTTAACTAAGGTGGATGGATCATCAACTCAAAATATTCAAGAGATCAGGGACAAGGCTGTTAATTTTTTAGTTCATTATTGGGTGAAGAACGGGCCTATAATGCCCAAGCAAAGGAATATCTCCTTCAATTCATTCCACAACTCATTGATGAAATGATTAACGAGTCTCTTACAGTAGCTTTTTTAGACGAAGAGATCAAGGAGGCTTTGTTTAACATGGATCCTAACAAAGCTCCTAGGTCGGATGGGTTTTCACCGTGGTTTTTCCAAGTTTGTTGGGATATTGTTGGAGTAGAAGTTATTGCTGCAATCAAGGAGTTCCAAAGTTCAAATCATATTCCAAGGGGTTTCAATTCAAATTTCATTTCTTTGATCCCTAAAGGCCCCAACCCCAAGACTATGGCTGACTTTAGGTCGGTTAGCCTGTGTAATATATCCTATAAAATTATGTCCAAATTTTTAGCCAACCATTTGAAGAAAGTTCTATCGGTTATCATTGATCCAAGTCAAGGAAGTTTTGTACAAGGAAGATCAATCTTAGATGGAGTTATTATTGTTCATGAGGCTCTTCATACAACCGCTCAGACCAAAAAAGTATTCATGGCTTTGAAGTTAGACATGAACAAATCTTATGACAGTATAAATTGGGAATTCCTAGAGGCATTTTTATTAAAATTTAGCTTCAACATGAAATGGGTCAAGTTTATAAGAGAGTGTATTTCTAAGCCTTGTTTTTCAGTTTTGGTTAATGGGTCTACTGCAGGTTTTTTTCAAAGCAAATGTGGTCTAAGACAAGGAGATCCCATAAGTCCTATGTTGTTCATCATTGTAGCTGAGGCCTTGGGAAGAACCATTAAGGTAGCAGTGGTAGTTGGACTCATATCAGGTATCAAGGCCACATTTCTAACTACCCCAGTGACACATCAACAATTTTTTGATGATACATTGCCACTGACTTTGGATTCTGTGGTTGAGGCAAGAAGGATTAAAAATATTCTCATAATGTATGAAGAAGTGGCTGGACAGAAAGTGAATTTTGATAAGAGTAAACTTTATTTCATCAATACCCCCATTCCTAGGCAAAACAACATAGCAAGGATCATGGAATGTCAGATTGCATCCATTCCCACCTCCTATTTAGGTCTTCCCCTATTTACTGGGAAACTCGAAGGATCAATGTGGAACATAGTTTTGGAGAGTATCCAAAAAAGCTAGCAGAGTTGGAAAGGACATCTCGTTATCTCAAGTAGGCAAAGCAGTTTTAACTATGGATTCACTTCAAAGTATACCCGTTTACTTCCTATCGCTCTTCAGAGCTCCCAACAAGGTGTATCACAAAATTGAGCAGCTTCAAAAAACATTTCTCTGGTCAAGGACTGAGGATAAGAAAAGGATCCATTTAGTAGGTTGGAACAAGGTTTTCAAACCTAAAGCTAATGGGGGGTTAGGATTGAGGAGAGTTGCTCATCTCAATACAACTCTGTTAGCCAAACAAGGGTGGTGGTTATTGACTAAGGTTGATAATGAATGGACTGCCATAGTTAGGAGGAAATACCTCCAAGGAGTGAACTTCCTTAATGACAACTTAGCAAGCAAGGGGTCTACTTTTTGGAAGGCAATCCTCATGAGCAGAGATCTTGTCAAGAAAGGTCTTAGATGGATTCTAGGAAATGGGCAAACAATAGACTTTTGTAAGGATCGATGGGTGAGAGTTGAGGAGTTATCCCAGAATCCTCATTTGGATAGGATTCAAGAGCATATGGAGCAGCATATTGGGAAGAAGATTGCAAATTATATGTGGTAGGATATAAATATCAACAGGTGGAAACACATCAGAGTATAGGGTTTTGAAGCGAGTCTGAAGAGCTTTATAACATTTTAACTCAAAAAATTATTCCCTCTAGAGAGGATGAAGATCACATTGTTTGGGCTGAGACTGAAAGTGGTGACTTCACAGTTAAGTCTACCTATAATTTGCTTCTCAATGTGGAAGGTCAACAATTTCAACCAAGTTTGGTTTGGATCAAAGGCTTAATTCCCAAAATATCTTTTTTTTCATGGCTGGTGATTCAAGGAAAAATCCTCACTATGGACAATATATTATCCAAAGGTATGGTTATTGCTAATCATTGCTACATGTGAAGGGCAGGATGGGAGACAACCCAACACTTGTTTCTAGAGTGTTTGGTAGTGGAGTCCATCCTGGATGAACTTTTCCAAGCCTTTAGGATCTCGTGGGTTAAGCCTACTCTTATATCCGAAGTGTTCCATCAATGGCCTCAACCCTTTGTTAGCCTAAAACTTAAGTACCTATGGAAAATCTGTTGGCATCATTTTATCTGGTAGATTTGGCTAGAAAGGAACCATAGAGCCTTTAAGGATACCATTCACAACCCAAAAACCATCCTCAATAGGATTATTTTCTTTGCAAAAGAAAACCTTAGCACCTTAGTGGATGAGAACCACTCAATTCTTCCCCAAGAAAAACAATTAGCTCGGGCCTTAGGTATTGAGGACAAACCTTCCATTCCTTTGCCCAATCCCAAAAATGGGATTTCTTGGGAGCCACCCCCAGGGTTGGTTTAAACTAAATTTTGATGGTGCAGCCAAGGAGAACCCGAGAAGAGCTGGAGTTGGAGGAATAATCAGGGATCATCAAGGAAATCTGGTCAAGGCCTTCACTAAACCATTGGGAATCAAAACTAATAACGAAGCAGAAGCTAGAGCCCTTTGGAGAGGGTTGCAAGTAGCCCAAGAAACTCAAGGTAACTTGATTATTGAAGGTGATTCTATGAACATCATCAACCTATTAACCAATGGCAAAAAACCTCCATGGAGAATCGAGGGAGTCATCCATGAAGTGAGGATACTTTTTGCAGCAATACATAATAGGAGGGCTCGTCATGTGTATCATGAGGCCAATAGATCAACTGACAAATTAGTCAACATAGGTGTTGATGTTGGTAGTTTGGTGACATGGACACAAGGTGTGCCACGTGAAGTGGAAAACATTATTAGTCATGAAAAGAAACCTACCCATTAAGGAGAAATATGAATGGGTGTTCTTTCCCCATGGATCTGGTAATAACTATGGGGTTTCCCTCTAAATCATACCAAATTGGAAATGAAGGTAACAGGGTGTAAGCCTTGGAAGATTTCGACAGAGAATAGGAAATGGGCAAGCAACAGGTTTCACAAGTGCAAAGTTCCAAACTTCAATTCCTATCAATGTAAGTAATGTTTACAGTTATGTTTAGGTATGGGTGTGCTTTTTTAGTAAGGTGTTGTAGGGGATTCAACACAATTTTTGGTAAGAAAGTTTCAAGGATGACTAGGATCTACAATCTCAGCAGAAGGCTGGATATTGTAATAGGTTTTGGGTTAACCTGCAAAACCCGGTAATTAATGAAGACTTTTATTTACCAAAAAAAAAGAGTAAATACAAAGAAAATACAAAGGGTTTAATGAACAAGCATCTTCAATGAATCAAATGAATGCACTCACCTACACTCATATCCGACGATAGTGCTCAATCCAAAGGTAATTCGAAGGTAAGTTTAAAGAAAACATTTGTTTAATTAAAATTTTTAAATGCATTTAACAATACTGTGAACCCATTATTAATCCCCATCCTTATTGGTCAAAATTTAAAAAGGGGTTTGGAGCATGTTTCTTTCGATTAATTAACTTATAGGTTATAAAAGAACCAAAGCAACAATTTAACAAAGACGGATCGAACAACTATACTCGGTCAAACCTCCGGTCCAATAAATATGAAAATATCAGTAAGAATAAAATCACCATTGATCAACCTCTTCAAATTTTTGGAAACTAACACTCTTGCAAGTTTAAAGAATATCAAAATCAGCCATGATGGAACCTATCAAGTTCACGAACCAGAAAAATCAATGAAATCATCTGTAAGAAAAATCCGACAGACTAAGCTCCTAGAGAAGAACCATTGCCTCGCAGGAACACCCTCAACATATATTGAGGTAGAGATCAAAGAAGTGACTTGTTCATAGCAAGGTACACCGAAATACATAATGAAGATCAATAACCAAAGATGAATTCAAGACAATACCAGAAGGATACCCAAGGAAGGAAATATTTGAGAAAATCACAGTAAATCCCCTAGATAGTACCTAAGGACAAATCAAACAAAACTAAAGACAAATTCTGACGCTCAAGCCTGTAACCATATCATGTATATCTCATGAGAATAATAGTGTACCACAAAAATAAAACTACAAAGCATAGTTACAGCTTATAAATAAGAGATAGTAAGGGAGAGCTAAAAGGCATCAGCAAAGTAAAACTATGGAGTACAAAAATATAAATATATTCAGTTTCTTTTCTACAAATACTTAAGAGGATGAAAGCACATGAAGAAAAAGGTATGATTTCAACTTACAAGAAGCCATTCAATCCGTGCTTCGACGGAATATAGTTACAAGGGAGACACTCCTACGAAGTATAGTTATAGAAGCAGCTTATAAATGATTCCAGATCTTATTTTCCATTCCCACTTTCTTCCTACTTACCATTGCCTCCCTCCTTCTAGGATTTATTCCTTAACCATCCCAAATTTTGTCCCCACATTGTGTCATCTCACCACCTTACATTGTGTTGAACCACCCTTTTCCACTTTTCTCCCTTCACTCTATGTCGTGATCATTGTAACTCCATCTATTTGTCACTGGCATGCCACCCCTTGTATTCACCATCACGTCGGGTCCCCCTTTGTTCCTCATCTAGAATTCATCATGGCAACCTGGTCAATCCTTAACAGCAAATCATAGTGGCCAAGACAAGCAAAACAAAAAGGAAAAATATAGTGCTAAATCCTTATTTTCTAGGGCCAACCAGAGAGAGCAAAAATGCCAAATTAAACAAAAAAATAGCTCCCTTTAGTCCAGAGAAGAACATTAATAGTAATTTCAGATCCGCACCAGCTGGAAAGCATATAGAACAGATTCAATCAAATGCTGACAAGTGTAAGGCCAAAAATAGACCAAAAATAATAAAATCAAGAACCACAAGCTATAAGAAGAAGCAACCGTGGATAGATTTTGCATCAAGCAATTAGATAATAGAATTTTTTATAAGAGGTATACTTGAGTGCCCTATTAGTTGTGTTGTTGTATCCCCTTCTATGTCTATTTTCCTTCTCATTATTATTCTTCCATTTACTATGTAGGATTGTAATAGGAAAGTGCTCAAGAAGCTGAGATTATTTCCTGTCGTATTGTGCCTGAGATCAAGAGATTTTGTTGTTACCATATTGGAACAAGTAGAGTAGGAGATACATGTTACATTATTTGAATGAGGTATTTTCATTGTGTTGATATATTTTTTCTTGAAAACAGAGTTAAAAGGCATCTTGCCCACTCTACATGTAAAATTTTTTGAAATCAATACAATTATGAGTTTCATTTTTATTATATCTTTGTCTTAGTACTATGTGTCATTGTATAATGGGTTACATTATTTGAATGCATTATATATGTTTCTCTCATTGGTTAACTCCTAGTTTTATTATGATATTCGAATGAAGCTTTGAACGCCAATTTTATTTTCCCCATTCTCTCTGTTCATAATTAAAAATTATTGTTAAATTGCTATAACATCCCAATGAATATAGGCACCGATCTACATAAGGCATAACAGTTGTTTTTTTCATGCTTGGTCATTTTAAAAAGAATACTTATAGCTTAATATAAATCTGGAGTGTGTAATTAGAAGTTTAACCAAAGAATTACCATTGGGGTTTCCTTACCCATTCTGTAGTATTCTTTAGCAATATTCATGTTTAAAATAACATGAGGTAGGTCGACCAGAGATTATAATAGCTCATTGGTTTCAAAAATATTTTTGTAGTGTGACAATCGAAATCCTACGGATGCAAGAAACAGTTCCAACACTTCTCATCCTTCCACTTTTTGTCATTATCACATGCATTCCCATAGGTCACGATTTACTCACCTATTGCACACACACCCCACACACTGGGGTAACCATAATCAAACACACCTATTATACACATCCTCCACATGTTGGAGCAACCATTATCACACACACCTATTACACACATACCCCACACACTGGGGCAATAATTATCATAGCATCTCACTTTTGTCATGACAATACACCATAATCATCCATGGATAAGTTTTCCACACTTTATCCTCAACACTTAATGAGTTTCTTCTTGTAGATATTGCATTCCTCCACTTGCATCAATTATATTATACCCATTACATATATCCATATGTTTTTCATCATAATTTCATTTCAATTTTGTGCATTATTTCTCTATAAAATGTGCCTTCAACAATAGTAACACATGGACTTGTTAGTATCACCACCTGGATATCCATTCCCCCTTTTTAGGATTAGGGTATACATAGGTGTCATGTTAAGCTTTGACCACTCACTAGTTTAGTCAATAAAATATCACCTCTAGCTGACAGGTTTTACAAACTCCTTATAGTTATTTAGGCTGGTTCAAATTCTCTCATGGACCATTCACACAGGTTACACATTAAAAAAATTTTGAGTCTAGGGAAGATAACACCTTATGTAGATATCACCATCTAGTTAACGGTTTCCCCTACTCATCCTATCACTTTCATGGTCAACATACGACCTTGGGATAAACAAAGGGATACACATAAGCAAAATTAAAACAACTAGGTAAAAAACAAAAGACAATGCCCATACAAAAAAGAGATAGATAAAAAAAAGAAAAAGAGCACCATAAAACATACAAGAACAATAAATGAGGGGTAGAAAACAAAAGTAAATGCCTCTATATATCACCAGAATTATGCTTCATCACCTTTGGTCCTTAGGTTCAACATAACATCATGGGATGATTTCCATCACTAGCAATAGGCTCCAAGAGCTTGCCTTCCAGTGGAATAGTCTTACAAGTGGCAATATATTTGTCACATTGTGACATTATTTTGTATAGATAATTGTTTAATTATGTATAAGCTAGCTATTTCAGCCATTTCTACAATGGGTTAATCCTACCTCCCTCAAAATGGATAAATGAATCTCACTCATTTACACACACAATTCCATGATAGAATTTGAACCAGTTAGATTAGTTATGAGTTGCCACAAAAAATTGCATGGTTTTGGGTCTAATATTTGATTATCAAAACTACATTTGTCAAAGTCATTACATACCTTATACCATCCTACCTCCCTGAGATTATGGAATGGATCACATTCACATAGGTACATTAAATGATACAAGTGCTTCCTTTGCACATTTCAACCTTCCCATACATGCATCATCGCATCTATGTTACATGTATTTACTAAAAAAAATGCATTACATCACTTCACATTGCATTACTGTTGCAAGTGTGAACAGGGATTCTCCATAGGAGGCTTAGAAAAATCTCTTTCCTAAGCCTAAGTGTGAAATCTCCCTACATTTGTTGGCAATTTTTGTCGGCAATTTCCATCGGCCATTTTCCCTAACTTATCTCCTATATTCCCTCCTCCATTTCCTTCTTATCCCTCTGTTATCCCTTCTTTACCCTTATCCCTCCAACTTCCTTATCCTTCCTTATCCCTCCATTTTCCCCTTATCTCTCCTTCGCCGACTTTTTCCTTTCCTCTACATATATATATATGATAATATGTAATATTCAATGGTTGAATGGGATGCAAATAATTTAAAGTTTAATTTTTCCTATGATTAATGTTTGATTTTCGCTGCATTTGATTGTCCCTCGATCAATACTGGTATTAGAGCCAGTAAGCCCGGACACGGTTTCCAAGGCAAAATCCGACAGTCATTCGGGCACAGTTCCCGAGGCATGACCAGGAGGGCACGCATCCTGAGGTAGGAGTCAGCCAGCTCGGATCCCGAGGCAGATCATGAGCAGACTCGGATGTAGTCCTTGAGGCAGTTCGGGCATGGATCTCGAGGCGGATCGTGCACAGTCGAGGCGACACGTGGCAGCGACAGATTTCGAGGTGCTAACTGGGCGACATGCAGATCGAGGTAGAGAGGCTGACGTGGCAGCATACGATTGGCTGACATGGCAGTGATCGGCTGATGTGGCAGTGTGTGTGGCAGCGTGCAATTGGTGCAAAATTTGGTGACATGGCGGCGTTCGATTCATCGAATTGGCAGCAAAATTCAGCTAGTGTGACTGCCCGAAGGCAGTCGATTTACATTACGTGATTTCGGGTTAATAAACCCTCACGCGGCAAATTCCCACCGCATGTGGGATAAATTCACGCTATTTTTTTTTTTAAATTAAGCCCGTAGTGTTTTTTTGTCCGCCGGCGTCGTTGTTTTCACGTCCGAGGGACGTGGTGCAACGGACGGGCTGTCCGCTAGCAGGGGGCCGGTCGCCGGGTCGAATCCCCCAGATCTACGCGCAAGAAAAAATATATATTTTTTTAAAATTTGTTGCCGCCAAGGAATAAAAGGGCGGAGGCCCTTTGCTGTTTCAGTTCGGCCGCTTGGCGTAGCGGCAAAGCACGCCGCCGTGCTCAGGGAGGTCACGGGGTCGAATCACCCGCGTGACAAAAAGGTAAAAAAAATTTAAAATTTTTTTTTATAAGGTTTTAATTTTTTATTTAAAGTTTTAAAATTATTTAATAAATTTAAATTATATATTTATTTAACATTATCTTTTTAATAATTAATTTAAAAGATAATTTAAATAAAATATAAAAATTTATTAAATTTTTTTTAAAAAACTTTAGAAAAATTTTAAAAGCCTTGTTTAAAGAGATTTTTTGAAAAGGAGAAATAATCTGCTCGTGCAAATGATAGATGTTCCGATCTGAAGGGTGCTATTATGCACTACTTTCAATTTTGAAGATACAGACACCAGAATCCTTTGACCAAAGGGTTCAAAGTTTAGGACTACACACAATGTTTTGTCAACTTGAAAATCAGGTGATAGCTCACCTAAGAAAGCCGGATTCAGGGTACGAGGCAGATTCAGAAGACAATATATTCAGAAAGAGGGTTGAAGAGTCCGAGACTGAGCAATTTGTTTTGGATGTACGATCAAGTGCCAGTTACACACCAGGTGTACAGGTAGCTGAATCGAGTGAGAGCTATACTCCACGCTCTCCTGAACCTGAACCAGAAGAAGAAGAGGAAGCAGAAGAGGAAGAAGAGGAAAAGGAAGAAGAAGAAGGAGAAGAAGAAGAAGAAGCAGATCCAGAGGAAGTGAAACCTGAGATCATCATCATCAACAGCAGTTTTGAAGCAGAACTTGAATGTACTAAAAAGGCAAGATTTGATTTGAATAATTAATCTCTTTGTACTGCTTTAAAGTACTTGTTTGCTTAGAATAAAGTTTGTTTTTATTCTGCAATGGCATCCAATACTAGTCTTTCGATTCCTGAGTTTAATGGAGGCGACTATGAATATTGGTCTATTAAAATGAAAACCCTTTTGATAGGAAAATGTCTTTGGGATGTAGTCGAAGAAGGCTATACAAAAACAACTGCTGCTGAATGGGCAACTTTCTCTAATGCTGATAAAAAGGCGAGAAAAGAAGCACAAAAGAATAATGCTTTTGCCCTTTATCACATTCATGCTGCCTTAGATAAAAGTATCTTCCCTAGGGTTGCATCTTATGTAATTTCCCTTTATCACATTCATGCTACCTTAGATAAAAGTATCTTCCCTAGGGTTGCATCTTATGTGAAACCGAGTGCAGGAAATCGTAAAACTCAAAAAATTCAGCAGAAAATTTAAATCAAATGAGTGGCAAAGAAGAACTCTTTGCTAAGTTAGACTCCTCATACAAATCCAGCATTCGGTTGGGAGATGACAAGTCATTGGCAGTTGAAGGCATTGGAGCCATGGAGGTTCCAACGAAAGAAGGCATCAAGCAAGTAAGTGATATCTATTACACTCCTCATCTTCAACACAATCTGTTAAGTGTTGGTCAAATGCTTGAAAATAATTATAAGTTGATTTTTGATGAGGGTAAATGCACCATTTTTGACAAGAACAATAGTAATAGAATCATTACACAAGTGCCAATGTCGAAGAATAGATTATTCCCTTTGAAGTTTGGCCAGCCAGGAGGAAATAAGTTAGCAAATGTTGCAATTACCAATCCAAGTGTCCTATGGCACTTGCGATATGGTCATTTGAATTCAGCAAGTTTGAAAATGCTAACTTCACAAGCAATGGTGACTGGACTTCCCAAAGTTCAAGATAGTAAGGAAGTCTGTGAAGGGTGTGCCTTGGGCAAGCATGCTAGATCGAAATTTCCTCATGGGAAAGCATGGCGGGCCAGCTATCCTCTTCAGTTAGTGCATTCAGACATCCGTGGTCCGATGCAGACCAAGAGTCTAGGTAATCACTCTTACTTCCTACTTTTCATTGATGATTGCACAAGAATGTGTTGGATATATTTTTTGAAGCATAAGGATGAAGATTTTGCATGCTTTGTTGATTTTAAAGCAAAATTTGAAAGTGAGAGTGGATATTCTGTAAAATTTCTTAGATCAGATAGAGGAGGAGAATACTCCTCTAATCAGTTTTTGAATTTTTGTAAACATCATGGCATCAAGATGCAATTCACAACTGCCTACACTCCACAGAAAAATGGTGTTGCAGAAATAAAGAATCGCACCATTGTGGAGATGGCAAGATCAATGCTTCAGACAAAGCATTTGAGTAATTCATATTGGGGAGATGCAACAAGGACTAGTGTTCACATCTTGAACAGAAGTCCTAAATCAAGTTTGAAAGGGAAGACACCTTACCAATCCTGGTATGGTAAGAAACCAAATGTGAAATATTTTAGAGTATTTGGATCATTGGCTTATGCTCACATTCCTGATGAGCTGAGAAAGAAACTGGATCCAAAGAGTCAGGCATGCATTTTTATAGGATACTATGAAAACACAAAGGGTTATAGACTCTACAATCCTATGACTCGAAAGATAGTGGTTTCAAGGGATGTGATTTTTGATGAAGGGGGAGAGTGGGGTAAGCCCCAAATATACAGTGATGTTGAGTCACATGATTCAAGTTCTCAGCAAGTGCAGCAGCAGATACCACAGAAAGGCAAGAAATCTCCACCTTCAAGCCCAAGCTCTTCTAGTTCATCTTCCTCACCAAGTCCTTCTCCACAGAGACCAGTAAATTCCTCACCAATGGATATTGATGTTCCATACAAAGGTAAGAGAACTTTATAGTATCATCCATCATCTCAGATGTTGGATAATATTTTTTCAAGAAGATACACTAGGAGTCAAGCTAGTGAAATGGAATCTGTTTTACACAGATTAGAAAGCATGCACTTGTATGGTGATGATGAATCCTAGCAGGAACCTAGGGGAGATCAAGTTAACTATGCTTTGTTAACTAGTGCACAGACTTGAACCTTCTAGTTATGAGAAGGCATGTACTCAGAAGATTTGGCAAGATGCCATGAAAGAGGAGATAACCTCTATAAAAAACAACGACACTTGGGAGCTCGTGAAGCTTCCTAAATGAAAGAAATGTGTTGGTTGTAAATGGATCTTCAAGACCAAGTTTAATGCTTATGGAAGCATTGAGAAGCATAAGGCAAGATTAGTGGCAAAGGGTTTTACTCAGAAGTATGGAATAGATTATGAAGAGACTTTTGCTCCTGTAGCCGACGAGGAGACAATCAGAACAGTTCTTGCCTTAGCTACACACAAAGGATGGAAAGTCCAACACATGGATGTCAAGAGTGCATTTCTCAATGGTTACTTGACATAAGAAGTTTATGTTGAGCAACCACAGGGATTTGAAGTACAAGGTAAGGAACACCTTGTTTACATATTGAATAAGGCACTCTATGGTCTTAAACAGGCACCAAGAGCTTGGTACTCACGCATTGATGGGTACTTCAAAGATTATGGGTTCACCAGAAGAAAAAATGAACCCACACTCTACTACCTCAAGCAAGGTAAAGACATCCTCATAGTTTGTTTGTATGTGGATGATCTCATTTTTATGGGTAGTAATGAAAAAATGAATATGGAGTTCAAACACTCCATGATGACGTAGTTTGAGATGAAGGATCTTGGCTTAATGCACTATTACCTTGGAATGGAAGTTCATCAGTCAGATACAAGAATCTTCATCTGTCAACATAAGTATGCTCAAGATATGATCAAGAAGTTTGCTATGGAGCATTGCAAACCAGTTGCAACTCTAGTTGGACATGGGATCCAATTAAGCAAAGATGATGGAGCACCGAAAGTTGATATGACCACTTTCAGAAGCATGGTTGGGATTTTGATGTTTCTCGCCAACACCAGACCAGATATTCAGTATGATGTATCTCTTGTTCTAACCCCTCTGAGCTGCATTTGTTGGCCGCTAAAATAATTTTGAGATATGTGAAGGGTACATTGGATTTTGGAATCCAGTACCATAAATGTAACACTATCAAGCTTGTAGGCTTCAGCGATAGTGATTGGGGTAGCAATATTGATGACAGGAATTCAACATCAGGAAACTGTTTTAGTCTTGGATCAGGACTAATAACTTGGAGTTCAAAAAAGCAGACAGTAGTAGCGCTATCTTCAACGGAAGCTGAGTATATAGAAGTTACTTATGCAAGTACTCAAGCCTTGTGGCTAAGGAAAGTACTAGAAGATATTGGAGAACAACAAAGTGGTCCAACCAGAATCTACTGCAACAACATCAGTGCCATTCAGTTGGCATATAATCCTATCCACCATAGCAAAACGAAGAATTTTGATATGAAGTATCACTTCATCAGAGATATGGTGGAACATGAAATTTTTGAGCTTCAATACTATCACACTTTCGAGAACATTGCAGACATCTTCACCAAGGCGATGACTAAAGCTCAATTTGTAAATCTGAGAGACTGTGTAGTCAGTTCTCTCAACTTTAAGGGGGAGAATGTTGCAAGTGTGAATAGTGATTCTCCATAAGAGGCTTAGAAAAATCTCTTTTCTAAGCCTAAGTGTGAAATCTCCCTACATTTGTCGGCAATTTTTGTCGGCAATTTCTGTCGGCCATTTTCCCTAACTTCTCTCCTATATTCCCTCCTCCATTTCCTCCTTATCCCTCCGTTATCCCTTCTTTCCCCTTATCCCTCCAACTTCCTTATCCTTCCTTATCCCTCCATTTTCCCCTTATCTCTCCTTCGTCGACTTTTTCCTTTCCTCTACATATATATATGATAATATGTAATATTCAATGGTTGAATGGGATGCAAATAATTTAAAGTTTAATTTTTCCTATGATTAATGTTTGATTTTCGTTGCATTTGATTGTCCCTAGATCAATAATTACATTTAAACATACAATCCTTCACATCATTCTAATGTATATCTACACTACAGTTTGATCATACATCTACACCCTACCACATATGTATATCCATGCATTATACATTCACTTAAATATTACACTATGCTATCTATGCAAATAAAATTCAAACACAATTCAAACACATTCAAATTAACATCAAACAACACATGTATATATAAACACCGACACCAAAAAGGTATATATATATACCTTTTTGGTGTCAATTTTTATATATGTCATCCATCAAAAATTCTTGTAGGCTAAAACCTAGGACCATGCCCATCATACATACTATAAAAATGCCCGTAGGCTACAACATGGAACCATGCCCATCATACATACTACAAAACTTCCCATAGGATACAATGACTATCAACCTAACGTTTCACCTATCAAATCATCTCCAAATTTCTCAAAACATTCACCATGGGATAACTATCGAAAAGAGATTTACAATGGTATAATATTTGTCTAATTTTAACATCGTTTGATCCCCCAAACTATAAAAATACTGCACATGAGTCCAATTCACCCCTCGGCCTATGAATTTAGCCTAGAGGCCCCAAATTGACCCAATTTTGATTCCAAACCCTAGGAAATAATTCCCCTTTCCTACACATGATTTTTCATGAAAAACATCATGCATATTTCTTCTATAAATTGATTCATCACCATATTCCATTCACCTCATTGTTGATTCCTCGTTTTAGGAGGTATTCATATCCAACATCCAGCTTTGCATACAACCAAAACAACCAAATATCCAAATCACAGATATCACATATATCTACAAAATTGTTTCCTAAATATTATCGTATGATTATAATCTCAATCCCAACCAGATATTTATTAAGTCATGAGAGTTATGCGTAACAATTAAGAGGTCATTATGGCATTCATGATACATAATGAATGACATGCTTGACTAATTCAACACAATATTTGGAGAAGGATTTCACTCTGGCATTCATGGTACATAATTAATGACACATTTGAATAATCTAAATGTTAACTAGCTCAAATGGTTTAACACTTGTCACCATGTACTCATCAATCAATCAATAGAAAATATTTGAATGGGTATTTATTCTATTCCTATTTTGGACCATCATGCATTGGTCACAAAGGAAAATAAATCAAAATTAGCCACCCTAAGCAACCATTATGACATCCAAAAATGTCGTACAGACTCGTAAAAACCATCACATTGCATCCGCAATCATCCATTTCCATTTACCAATATTATTTTTCATTTCCCTTTCTTTCTACTTCTCTTCTCTCCCTAGATCCCTGATTAATGTTGTATGGTCATGCTTTTAGTGACTACATACCTTTAGTTAGATTCCATCCTTTTCTCTTCTTCCCCATGGATTCCCCAATCAAAGTTGTATGGTCACACTTCGATCCAGGGTTATGCATAAGGGGTTGGACTCGAAATGTACTTGTAAAAGATGGCTAATACTAATAAAAATCAAGGTGAATCATGGAAAATATTAATAAAATCAATTCAATCATTTTCACATAAAAATTTGGGGAATTTGAAGCCTTAAAACATAATTTCATCTTTGGGGTGAATTTTGACCTATTAAATCATATTATAACTTCATAAAAACATCACCATTAGATTAGGATCAAATATAGATTTCCAACGAGTACACATATGATTATGTTTGGATATATATTATGGCAAATTGACCCTAAAAAAATTGGTCATAAAAATTTTAGGTAAATGGACCAACGTCGAGGGTCCTCATATTCACCAATTTCAAATTTTGGAAATCCAAATATTCTCCCAATTTGTGAATATTCACCACTATGCATAACCCTTCTTCGAGTAGCTACATACCTTTGGTTGGATTCCATTCTCCTTATTTCCCTTATCCCCTACACATCCCTTCATATTTTTGTATTAAACTATGTTTCACACAGTATAGTACAAAAGGGGCAAAATGTAGACACCTAAAAGTCGTACATAGCTACCTCTACATACTTGTAGATCCTTTTGGACACTTGTAGGTTCACATAGGCCATCCTAGACATATCTAGGCTATTGTAGACTATTTTAGACTATTTTAGATCCTTCTAGACATGCGTAGACTATTGTATATATGCATATACTAATGTAGACATGCGTAGACTAGCGTAGATCACTCTAGATTAGCGTAGCATATCGTAGAATTACATAGGCTACTTCACTAGTTTATAGGTACAAAACCCTATTAAACTACTCAATCCACATCATAACCACCTTGCATCCATTAGAGGATCACTCAACAATCACCTAAGGCCACTTAAGCCCTTCCTAGATCTTATTAGGACCCCATGGAACTATTAGTTCCCAAAAAGTCTTAATTAAAGTTAATTCTAATTCTAATTTTAAAGTGACTTCACTTAAAGTGCACTTTTTGGATTAAAAAGGTTAATTAGGTTCCTAAACCCTAATTAGTCCTAATTATTCCCTCCCACATGTGTGTGCACTAGGTTAGTTAGGATATTTTCTATAAAACCCTAACCTAACCCCAAATCTAACCTAGAGTTGACTAATCCTAATTAACCCTAATGTCTCCTCACACATGTGTGAGGATGAGATATTTCTTTAGGTAATATTGGTATGAAACCTCATAAAACCTAACCTAACCACCATAGAACCTAACCTTAGGGTTTAGTTCTCCTAACCACACCCCCTACACCTTAGGTTTATCTATAAATAGTAGACCTAATTCCTCATTCTACCTCTCTCTTCCCTTTAATTGAAGTATAAAAACTCTACCAAAATATGACTAAAAGTATATATATAGATGTATCGCTCCAAATTTTTTGCATCCCTACCTTCAAGCTATTGGATCCGCGCCCGAAGGAGGATGGGAAAAGGATGGTGCGGTACCTCGGACGAGAGGACTTTGCGAAGGTCCCGCCTCTCAAGGGAGGTGCATTTTGGTGATTTTTCGATGGATGGTGGGTTCACCAGGAAACATTTGACGGCAGTTTCCACGCCTAGGTTTTGGAATGAGTTTTAGATGAGTTCGTTTTATTTTTAAGCATTCATCCTAGGTTTGGCCGAATGATTCTAACTTAAACTACATGAAAATGCAATTTAAATGAATACAAAAAACATAAAAGAAAGCAGAAACAGAGAATTTGCAGGAGGCCAATGAAGATTACCTGATCCAAAAGTCTGATGAAGTTTCTGATTACTTGTAGCAGTCTGATCATCTGCAATTCAACAGAATCGCCTTCAATTTGATAAAATCGTCTAAACTGACAAGATCGTCTGTAATCTGACGAATTCGTCAGACGAATTCATCAGAGACCTGCAAAACAGCAAACAGATGCGAAATACAAGAAATTCTATTTTGTAAATAGGGGCAAACTATATGAAAAAGTAATATGAGTATTGAACAATATACAAGAACAAAAGTAAATGCAAATCACCGTGTTTAGATAGCAGAATATGATCTTAATATGCAAACTAGACAAAATGGGTGAACTCCAGATGCAATATAGTATAAAAACTGAATAGACAATCTAATTTATAGCATAAAATGACAGAGAAAAGAGAAAGAAGAGCAAACTCTAGGCACTGATTGCCTCGATGTGTGCTGCAGTCGAAATCGTCTCGCATCAGTACGAGATCGTCCCGAATTTGACGAGATCGCCTCCGATCTTGACAGGTTCGTCGACGGCGATAGGTGCTGGCTCCGACTGAAAACCAATGGTGTACCTGCAATAAAATTAATATAGGACTAGTGCAAGAGCAAATTTGAAGTGTTTTAGCGCATAGGGAGTTGATTTACATAAAAATTCAGCCAGGGGTTGGGGAGGGAAAAGTCTTAGAGTTAAATAGGCATAGGATAGTTGTTGGGAGGTTGGAGATCATCCCAATTTGGGAGATCTCCAACGGGGGAAGGGTCCCAACGGCGCAGACACGCTTCTGCCCGGATTGGAGACCCGTTGGAACGGATTCCAACTATGCAAATTCAGTTTTGCGACAAAATCGTCTGGACGTTCTAGTCCAGACGAAATCGTCAAATTGGGGCGATATCGTCTGATCGGAGACGATATCGTCAAACGGTCAAAACAACTCCTAAAAATGGCATGAAAAAAGAGGAAACGGGTTTCTCGATGGTTAATCGGCGGTTTGGGAGGTTAAATTTGAATTTAAATTTATTTACTAAGGTGAATGTAATTATTCCAATTTTACTGCGCCAATTTTAGGGTGCTACATTTTGCCCCCTCTTTAGCGAATTTTCCGAAGAAAATGCGTTAAAGATGAGTTCTTCTCGATCTACGAGAAAGCAAAAAATTATTCCCATTTTTAGGCGACGATTCTTGGTCGAATCGTACGACAACTTACTATGGTGCCCCCTCCGTGTTTTTACCCAAATCGAACGTTTGAGGTAAAAACGCGAAAAAGCAAAAATTATTTGTGAATTATTTTGAATAAAATTAAGAAAAATAGGGTAAAACCCTAATTCATTGTTACTGTTCATTTTACTGTTTTTAGAGCTCCGGAGCAAAAATGGTAGAGACAAACGCACAGATCTGCAGAGGTCCGCCGCGGTCTACGGGTAAGGGTTTAAACTTAGTTTAGATTGATTTAATTTGAATTTACATGCTTTGTAAATGAATTTTAGGATGAATTTTGAGCATCGCGGCCGTTTTTGGCCATCGACGTCGTCCGGACGAAATCGTCCCAAGGGCGAAATCGGCGAAAAAGGGACGATTTCGTCAAATTAGAGACGATTTCGACACGCGAAATCGGAAGACGATTTTGCTCAAATTTCGGACGATATCGGCCAATAGTGGGCGATATCATCAATTGCAAAAATTTGATCTTTAAGTTGCATTATTGATTGCTAAAATTGTTATTAATGATTGTTTGTTGTTTTGATTGTTTATGCTTGCAGAGAGGATTACTAAAGAGCAGAGAGTGGAAATATGAAGGATTGAGAGATGACTTGGCCGCTCTCACCTAGGCAGAGCGGGATCTGCTGGCACAGGCCGGCTTGCAGCATGTGGCAGAGATGCCACAGGTTTCTACTGATATGGGGCTACTGACGGCCCTAGCAGAGAGGTGGTACCCAGGCTCTTCATGCTTCCAGTTACCGACAGGGGAGATGACTCCCACACTAGAGGATGTATGGAGGATTCTTAGAATCCCCATACAAGGGAGGATGATCACACCTACGGCCAATCAGGGCCACGCGATGGGACGACTACGCGGTGACCCGAGCTTCACCCCGGAGAAGGGCGGAGTGAACATCGAGGCACCGCGCCGTATGCCCGGGGCATCTACACCGACACGAGTTTTGGCCGGGGTGGTTGGTGGACTTCTGCCGTGCCACCGGAGCGGATGCAGGGTACCATGGATGCTGGCAGATGTGATCTGCGACATGCACGACCATGGCTACAGATTTTCTTGGGGCAGCTTTGTTCTATGCCGACTGTACAAGATCCTTTACGGGGTCGTGTACAAGGGCGGGCGATGTCTGGTCATGACATCGCTCCTACAGGTTTGGTGCTGGGAGCACATTGCGGTGCGGAGGCCGGTAGGGCTTCCACTGACAGGGGTTGACGGGGAGAGGCCCCGAGTCTTCTACTGGTGGCTCCGGAGAGGGGCACAGCGACGGATCGACCTGCCGGTGTCTCGAGACTACCGGATGACTTGGTCCTGGACTGCATCACCCGGAGGCCATGGAGGCAAGATCCAGGGTGGGCAGAGGACGCACAGAGCCGGCTCGCATCAAGCGAGTCTGCTGGCTACGGATGGAGAGGGGAGAGGTGGAGCTCCACCGCTACGACCGAGTTTTGCGATAGTTCGGTCTACAGCAGGGGATCCCATCTCTCAGGGATTATGAGTTTTCCCGAACTGTCCGGGATAACACCACAGTTAGCGGGGCTCCAGATATGCAACGATTCTGGAGTCAGGACGCGGACGATGCCCCCATTCAGCCAGTGGATGGGGACGACGCAGGGGTAGCCGATGGCTACGATGCCTGGTACGCAGGCATCCGCCCTCCTCGGATGACGAGGGCACAGGGACCGATCCACGCAGTTGTGCATCGGATAGGGAGGCGACACCAGGCGAGGTAGAGGCAGCCCGGGGTCACGACAGAGGAGAGCAGAGGAGGCCACAGCACAGGAGAGGCCACGACAGAGGGAGAGGGAGAGGAGGGAGGCGAGACCCCCATCTCCACAGAGGCCACCATCGCCTGATAAGGGCAAGGGTGTGGACATTGGAGAGAGTAGCGAGATGGCTACTCTCCGGGCAGAGAGAGATCGTCTGCGAGCTCAGGTGCAGACGTTACAGGATGCAGCTGCATAGCACCAGGCTGAGGTGTCGCAGCTACGAGACGAGAATGCTCGTCTCAGGGCACGAGGCGGAGGGGTGAGCACTCAGGAGCCGATGCGGTCGGTTTCTCGACCGCATTCTATCGAGCGCTATACTACCGTGCGGTGCCGAGGGCCGCAGGGTACAGGTGCCACCTGCCATAGCAGATCCTATCATGATAGGGTCGACGAGGAGCTCATCCCGATCGACGACGAGGACTCGCAGTACCACACATACTGCGATGGGACCACCTCGTCCTCCGCATGGCGGGGAGGAGATGATGCCGAGAGCTCTAGAGGCTCTCGAGGCTAGAGGGCGGGATACTGCCACTGATATTGTATTATACTTGTATTGATAGAGGATTGAGTATGCCGAGGTACAGATTGTGGCATACCAATCCAGCTTTGATGATGTATATATTCTTGTTGATATATATAGATGAGATATTTTTTGATCATATGACTTGTCTTATGTGATGCTTATGATGCTTTTTATGTTTGATTGATTGATTGAGTTGATTGATGTAATGATTTTATTGATGATTCATGTAATTATGTCATTTTGGAAAATATTATAACTTGGATGTCATGCTATAAATATTTTAAATGAAATAATCTGATGTAACAAATTGATTGGTTGTAATGAAATGTGATAAAAATAAAAAGAGATTTCTAACAATAATTTCAAAGGACATTGTCGCTATTATAGACCATTTCATGGAGTCGCCGCTCACTCGGTCGTCAAGCTAGTCCCAGGATAGAAATATTGTTAAAAGAAAAGAGTGCTTAAGAGACTGTCTTAAGACTTTGTTGTGATGATGCAAATGATGATGATGATGATGGTTTGCTTTCAGATTTCCATGAAAATATTATGCATGAAATATTGTAAAATGATTTTTGCTAGGCATAAATTCCTAAGTGTGATAAAATTTGTTGAATAATTCCTTAAGAATTATACCATCATTGCAAAATGCAAAGGTTGACATAATGATATGAAATAATAAAAATGTGTTTGCTTTTGAAAAGCATAATTGGTGTAAAATGAAGTCATATGTTTTGTATGATTTTTGATAAATTGGGAAATAAAATTGTTACAATGGTTTGCGCTAGGCATAGAATATGTAGGTATAGACTTATACCATCATCGCGAAGATCAAAGAAAGGATAGTTTTATTGCATGATTAATTTTTGATGAACAGAAAATATGATAATGAGGACTTGCGCTAAGCATAAAATTCCAATTTTGGTTTTGAAACTATACCATCGTTACGTAAAGTCGATAAGATATATATGATATGTTTTGATTGAAATTTTTGATTTTTTCTATTATATAGTTGTCTTTGTGGTAAATAATTGTACTTGGTTTATTCCAAACAAGTTTGCAAAAATAATATTTCAAAGTATTTTGAAGACAAAAAGTTAGATTTATAAGGAATCCCATGTGCATAAGTGAATTCATTGCCAATCTTGATTTATCATAATGATAGACAAAATCTCTCAAATACAAATGTGTGTGCAATTGCATTGTTCATTTACCAGTTTTTGAGCAAGATACTATGATACAAGTGATTTGAAGAAACCAAATAAGTGTTCATTAACCATGATGTAGATGCATATAACCATACTAGGCTACTATGTAGATCGGATTATCAAGAGCTAGCTAATCCATAAGCAGACATAGGTTCGTACAAAAGAAGGTTGCTAATGTGACAGATATATCGCCACGCTAGGAGTTACCCAAGGCCAAGCAGTGTTGGGCACAAACCACTTGTTATGGGGCTTACCTCAAGATTTTCGAATAATTGAGAATTCCAGGGATTCAAGCTCATTCACCCTTCTTTTCTTTTCAAAGGGTAGGGAAAGGGATTTTATTGCTTTTCTTGCTTTCTTTTGAACTTTGCTTATTTTTCTTTTTGTATTTCTTTTGCTTGATAATGCTTGGAACATTGCTGACATAACATTTTTCTTTTCTTTTTCTTGAATATTTCTTTTCTTTTTCTTTTTATTTTTCTAGGGATACTTGCTCAGATTAGTCTGTAGAGCAAGGGATTTTTATTCTGGGTAGGGGTGAGCTTGTCCTTTTGCCAATTCTCAAAGATTCTAGACCATGTGCATGATAGGATAGCAAGGGAAACTTTTCACTCAAGAAATCAGTTCTACTATGTAGCAAAACATGGAAATTACAAATATAATCATTTTATTGTGAAAAGATGTGCTTGGTTTAAGTAAATAACAAGATCAATTCTCTATGCTCAAACTTTATTTAATTGAATTTTGTGAACTTTGATATAAGAGAGATTAGTAATCATGCCGTATAAAATCAAGATATTTATTGTGTGAGTGTGCAAGTGAGGGATGCCAAATAAATGCTAGTTTTATCCAAAATAAGTTGAAACATATAATTGCAATAATTGTAAGAAAATAATGATTTTGAGAAAGTTTTGAGAATGTTGACTCTCTCTTTATTCTGTATATTGTTTTGGTTTCGAAAGAGTCAAGCATATAGCTGTTTTTGGATTTTTATGTTGATTTTTGTTTTGGAGCAAAAGGAACTTTACAAGTGCTTTAAATAAATGCAATAAATATTTTTGAAGATTTTTGAAGATTTTATGAATGTTTTTGAGGTTTTTGAATAAATTGAAAGAAATACACGATAATGATTTTGAACAAATATATACATGGATGAAATGACCAAATTTATGCATAATAACGTTTGAGATGTAAAATATTCATGGGTTCTTTAAGTTCTTTACCATCTAAGGTAGATAATTTATACGCTCCCGATTCAAATTTTGCAGTAATGATGTACGGTCCGAGCCAGTTGGGCTCAAATTTACCTTTCAGTTCTTTGGTTGCATTTGTATTTTTTTGATTTTCTTTTAGAACAAGATCGCCAATCTCAAAGGATCGATGACGAACTTTCTTATTATATGCTCTTTTAAGCTTGTTTTGGTATGCACGGAGATGCTCTAAAGCATTGATGCATTTTTCATCTAGGAGTTCCAATTGACTGAGTCTCACCAATGCGATATTCATCTCCTACTTGTGTCTTGAAGTAGCAGAGCCAAAGAAGGAACTTCTAATTCAAATGGAAAACCGCTTCGGCACCATATACCAAAACAAATGGTGAAGTGCCCGTGGGGGTTCGAACACTAGTTCGATAAGCCCACAAGGCCGGATATAATTGAATATGCCACCACGGCCGTTTTATTGACTAGTCTTTTGAGAATTTTGATTAGAGTTTTGTTAGAAGCTTCTGCTTGACCATTACCCTGAGGATAATAGGGAGTAGACCAGCGATGTTGAATCTTATATTTTTGACATAATTTTTTAACATCTTTATTTTTGAACGGAGTTCCATTGTCAGAGATGAGATTTGCAGGAATTCCGAACCTGCAGATGATTTGATTAAAAATGAATTTAGAGACTCGTGAACCAGGCAGGAAGCTAAAGGCATAGCTTCAACCCACTTCGTGAAATACTCATAGGGTTATGATGAACTTATGTCCATCGAAGACACAGGATTAATTTTACCAATAATATCCAAGCCCCATTTAGAAAAGGGCCAAGGAGAAGAAATAGCCCGCAGCTCTTGTGCAGGCGCATGGACAAGGTCAGCATGTTTTTGACACTTGTCGCAATGGCGCACATATTCATGTGCATCCGTTTCCATGGTAGGCCAAAAGTATCCTATCCGAAGGAGCTTTTTAGCAATGACGCTACCACTAAAGTGTCCTCCACAAGATCCATCGTGGGCTTCACTCAAGGCTGATTTAGACTCTTCTAAATTTAGACATCTTAATAGGATACCTTCAAAAGATCTCCTATATAAAGTATTGCCAATGATTACAAATCGACTTGCTCGTCGACGTAATAACCGACGCCGGTTGCGATTAGAATTAGCAGGAAAAGTCCCATTTTGGAGGAAATCAAATATGTCTCAGATACCAGAGTTCAGGAGTAGTTTCCTTGATTAGAAACACATCCAAAGGCTCTAAGCATGACTTATGTGAAGCGGGTTCCTGGAGTCGACGAATGATGATAGTAGCATATTCGTCGTCTAACTCCAAGGGTAGGAGAGATGCAGCGGTGGCCATAGCATCAGCGCACGGTTGCTAGTTCGAGGAATGGCTTCCAAGGTAACTTGATCAAACAAGGCCATTAGTTGTAAAACATAGGCCTTATATGGGCGAAGTTTATCATCTCTGGTCTGATAAACTTCATTAATTTGGTTTATAACCAATTGGGAATCCCCAAAAACTAAGAGGTTTTTAATTTTAAGCGCTAAAGCAGCTCGTAATCCAAGGATTAGAGCTTCATACTCAGCAGTATTGTTGGTGCAAGCAAAGGTTAGTTTGAAGGACAGAGGAATAAGATGTTTTTGCGGAGATATTAAAATAATACCCGCACCAGCCCCACTCATGCATCGGGCTCCATCAAAGTATAAGGACCATTGTTCAACAAGGTCTGCCTCTAATTGAAGGCATTCATCAGGAAACTCGATAATGAGGGGATGAGTAGACTCTAAGGGTGCAACAACTAATTGATCTGCTATGATTTGACCCTTAACAGACTTCTGTCCTATGAAGGTGAGATCAAACTCGCTTAGAGCAAGAACCCACTTGGTTGTGCGACCCGATAAATAAGGTCGACTCATGAGATATCTTAAAGGATCATATTTGGCAATGACATACGTTTTTTGGCTAAGCATGTAATGTCATAATTTTTGCGTAGCAAACACGACTGCTAGACATAACTTCTCTAACGCTGTATAGCGGGTTTCATAACTGATGAAGGTGCGGCTAATGTAATAATTAGCACGTTCTCGTTTTTCATCATCAAGCTGAGCTAACATAGCTCCTAAGGCAGAATCTGAAGCAGAAATATATAGAAGAAATGGGCGATCAGATTTAGGCGATGAAAGCACCGGAGGGTTAAGGAGATATTGCTTGAGAAGTTCAAAAGCTTCTCTACATTCTGTGTCCCAATTAAAGGGGACGTCCTTCTTAAGGAGTTTAAGAAAGGGACCAGTTTTGTCCGCCAGCTTATCAATGAAGCGACGGATAGCTTGAAGTTTACCTTGTAAACTTCGTAATTTGGATATATTAGTGGGTGCGGGCATATCGCTGATAGCCGCAATTTTGAGAGGGTCAATTTCGATACCTCGTAAAGAAACTAAAACTCCCAATAACTTGCCGGATTTAACTCCGAATATACATTTTGTCTGGATTTAATCGAATGAGATATTCTCGTAATCGATTAAAAACTTTTCTTAAATCGTCTAAATGATGATCTTCAATAAGAGAGCGCGCTATAATATCATCTACATAATCATGTAGGATATCATGCATCATATCATGAAAAATGTAGGTCATAGCCCGTTGATAAGTTGCCCCGGCATTCTTTAGGCCAAAGGGCATCACTTTCCAGCAAAAGGTACCCCAGGGGGTAATGAAGGCTGTTTTAGCCTGGTCTTCAGGAGCTATCCTGATCTGATTATAGCCGGAGAATCCATCCATTAAGGACATCATCCCACTCCCGACAGTGAAGTCAATAATTTGATCCATATTTGGAAGAGGAAAGTCGTCTTTAGGGCATGCAACATTAATATCTCTAAAATCTGTGCAAACCCTAACTTTGGTGGCTTCTTTCTTGGTGACTGGAACTACATTGGAGATCCATTCAGCATAATCAATAGCTTGTATGAAGATAACATTCAGGAGTTTTTCTAACTCCCCTTTGACTAGCAGAGCCACTTTGGGATGCATTTTTCTAAGTTTTTGTTTAACAGGTTTAGCATCCTGGATGGACCACTAGATGGTGCATGACTACGTAAGGGTCTAGACTCGGCATATCTTCATATGTCCAAGCGAAGACATCTTCATACTCTGTAAGAAATGCAATGTATTGTTCTTGTTTTTCTTGACTTAGTTCCGCTCCAATGTTGATTATGTGAGGGTTGTCCTCAGCTCCAATATTAATTTTAATGACATTTTCTACCTCCATGTGTAGATCTCTTTCAAAATTAGGTGGGGCGGGTGAAACGCCCAACTCTTGTAATTCTTGTAAAGTTAATTTAGATAATTCGTTCTGAGGGTCAATGGCCTCAAGTTGAGCTATGGTTGGTATAGAACCATCAAAATAAAACCCGTTGTACAACATCTCTTCAACAGAGACATCATGGAAGATATCTCCTTCCAACTCTTCATCGGGGTCAGCAATCATTTCAGTGGTATGCTATGGATAGCATGTTGCATGAAAATGACGGATTTTTAAGAGGCAAATCAACATGTCTATCCAAATAGTCTTGATAGCATATGAGATGATCATCATCCTCAAAAGGAAAAGGTTGACCCTTACTAGGTAATAGGCCCACACCACATCGGGCATGCCATGGTTCTACCTCGAAAGGTTCTTTCATGCCATTTTGGAAAGGTCCTAAGCCTTTCCCTTTGTATCCCATTTTAAGCATCATGGGTTTAGCTTTAATATAATCGTTGGTAAAATAGCACCGAGCATATCCATCATGATGGGTTTTGATATTCCGAGGGATTCTTCCCCAGTCATATCCTTTGTAAATGAAGGCGCAACTCCCGACTTGGTAAGTACTTCCCATAGGTTGTGGGAGGCCCAAAGTACGAGGAGATGGCGGCAATTGATTTAAAAGGTTTGAATCTTGCATGAAAGCATTCATTTTTTCTGATATTAAGGTTGTAGATAAATCTGGTAAAAGATCATCGTAAAGGGCATAAGATGTAGAAGGCTTATTACCTATGTCTTGAGATGTGGAAGGTATGATAGATGTGTCTGAAGGTTTTGAATTTATGGGATTAGAACTTGAAGAATTGGTTGTAGTTTTAAGAGCTTTTTGAAGTTCTACAATAATTTGTTTAGAAGGTGGTTGATCTATATGGGAAGATGAAGTTAATGGAGGAGGAATAGATGAAGTGATGGGTTTATATTTCATAGTTTTAGATGAAGAAGAACTAGGATATGTGGATGACAGAGAGTAGGCAAAATTGCACTCCAACCGGTTCTCGCCAATGCACACATATCAAAAGGTCTAGGGTCACCATGAATAGTGACCAACTGATTTTTAAACTCAAACTTAACACATTGGTGTAAAGTTGATGGGACCTCTCGCATGGCGTTAATCCAAGGGCGACCCAAAAGTATATTGTACGATGTCAAGCAATGTACAATAAACACAGCTTGTCTCAAGGGTTCTAGGACCAACTTGCAATGGGAGGGTAATGACTCCACACGTTTCTTGTGTTTCGTCATTAAAGGCTTTGATAATCATATCACCTTCTTCATTTCATCACTTCTAAAACCAAATCATTGGTAGAAGTCAAAGGTGCAGATGTTTAGAGATGAGCCATTATCAATCGAGACTCGTTTGATGACCTACATCCCCAATTAAAGCTGTAATATACAAGGGATTATCCTTGTGTAAACCGTGTTGTGGGATATCTTTATCCCGAAAGTCAATACAATCAATCTCTCGCGTGATGATAGTATTGGCCATAGCTTCGAGTTGGATGTTTTGAGGTACCATCATCCGGCTCAAAGTAAGCATCAATTCATCCCTATGGGTGGGAGAGGATCTTAATAAATCTAAAAGGGAGATTCTGGCGGTGGTATTAGACAATTGCTCATTAATGTCGTAAGGGGGTTTAGGTTGAACAATAGGAGCATGATTTCCTTTATTAGGATTTTTCAGAACAAATGGAGCTGATCCATCGTTCTGGTTTGGTTCTTGTTGGGGATTTTGAGCTTGTTGTCGGGTGACGACTCCGATGGTACCTACAATGTTATAGTGACGACGTTGAAACGGTCTCGGTTGAGAGTTTATGGCTTGTTCATAAGGAAGGACTTCATTAGAAGAAGGTCGAGTAGTGACTCTTCTGGGAAATGGTTCTTCTGGAACATTAGCATCTGTGATAGGTTGAATAGGATCTGATTCATTTTCAGAACTATTCGATTGAATGGTGTCTACTTCACTCTCACTATCTGACTCTATATCACTAGAATCAGAAGTTTGAAAATTATGTAAGGGCCTGGTTGTAACCAGGGATAAGGTTGTGTCGAATGTGTGAGAGTCCTGAATAGGTAATTGCCCGCTAATGGTTCCTACATATCGGGTAGGAGGGGGAACATTATGATGTTCAATTTGATTAGCTACCTCTTTACCATGTCTTGGTAAAGGGTGTTGAAATATGTCTAAAGTTTGATTGGCATTCTGATTTTGATTTTGGGGAACAGATTTTGAGTATTATTAGGAGGGTTTTGTTTAGGTTGGAAGGCTTGCACTTCCATTTCATTATTGTCAATCAAATCTTGTATTTTATGTTTCAATCTCTTACAAGCGTTGGTAGAATGTCCAGGACCTCTATGAAAATCACAATGCAAATCAGCTCTATATCCGGGTATGCTTGGGTCAGGTTCCTGGATAGCTGGCAGTTGGATTAAACCTCTTTCAAGAAGTTGAGGTAAAATAGTTGATAAAGGTTGGTTTAATCTAGTGAACTCTCGAGGAGGCTTATCAAGAGGTTTCAAGATGAATTTTTCTGTTGTTTTTGTTGCATTGACATTAGCAACATTTCTGCTGTCAGTGACTCCATCACCGACAACCCGTTTGTTTTTATATTGATTTCTAGATGTTTTCTCATCATCCTTCTTTCTAAGTTGGCCTCTCCTAATGAGGGCATCTTCTACTCTTCGAGCTAAGTCTATAGCTTGATCGAAGGTAGTCAAAGTAGTTATTGATAGCTCATAAGAAAGTTGTTCTTGTAAATTGTTAATGAAAATGTCTAACATTTCCCTATAGGGTAGCACAAAGTGCAGTTTTCCTGTCAATTGTCTCCATCTTGCTAAGAAATCAGCAAAACATTCGTCTTTATCTTGTTTTAAATTGTATAGGTCTTTAATAGTTACATGCCTCTCGATGTAGGCACTAAATTGATGAACAAATGACTCACTTGCTTCTTCAAAGTTTCTTAAGGAATGAGTGGGCAATTGATAATACCACTCTAACGCCATTCCACCTAAACTTTTGGGGAACATTTTTAGTAATAGCAAGTCGTCATGCGATATGTCGTGACATGCTATCCTAAACATGCGAAGATGTTCTATGGGATCTTCGGTTCCTTTATAGATAGGCAGGACGGGCATGGGAAAATGTTTAGGGTATGGTTGAGCTACCACTATGGGATCCAATGGTTGGCTACAAATCTCTCGATAATTATACGAGGGATGGTAGGGATCTATCTCGGTCCATACGTGAAGCCAATTGTTTCACCATAGCTTCCAGATTACTAGTTTGCCCCCCATATTGATTCGGTGGGGCATTGCCATAAGTGTTATGGGCGTAGGATGGAGGAACATGCAGATTAGATGCCATGTTACTATTGTGTAAAACATTGGTAGGAAAAATATTATGGAGGAGTTTTGAAGTTGGATTGTGTTGTATTGTAGATTGTTGAAAGTTTGTATTTGGCTTTGTTTTAGATTTTTGTCTATTTAAAGCATTTTGCTCAATAGTTTGGAGGAAGGAAGTAGTGAAGGGAATTTTCTTTTGTGCGGGAGTGATTTTAGGTTGAGTAAAAAGTTGCTTAGGAGGTTGGGTGACCCGTTGTTTGGTCATGGCTTGGGCTATAGTGACCATATTCGCATTAGATGGTCCACCCTTATCACTTTCTTGATCAATGAAAGACAAGGGATTAGTTTGCATATCAAGCGCCCGTTCTAAGGCCGCTTGAGCATCACTAATTTCCCCTTTATCAATACGGACCGCCACATTAAGGACGTCGATATGTTGATTAAGAAATTTTTGAAAATGTTCTGCGTTGTCAAAAGTGATGCCTCCATTTGGAGCTATTCTAGGGGACGAAGATTCTTTAACACTTCCTTCTTGTTCCTTATCTTCACCTAAGTCTTCATCTGATTGACCTAGAGTTTCACCTTCCGGATTTGTATCTCCAAGAAGGACATTTGGGTTTTCAGTTGTATTTTGTAGCCAATCTTCTCCTTCTCCTAAAATTTCTTTACCATTCCTAAGTTTAGTCATGGTGCTAAGTTTTGATTTCAGCAAATATATATATATATATATATATATAATATATATATATATATATATATGCAACAAATTAAAAGGTATATATTTATATATACCTAATGCAATATTGTAAATGAAATGTTTAAGTTTTTTACTATGTTTTTTGATTTTTTTTTTTTTTAGTTTTTCTTTGAAACAATATAATAAAGACAGCAAATGAAACAATAAATGCACACAATAATAATAAGGCTGAAAGTAGATGAACTAATCTTCTATGAATAACTTATGAATATCATTAATAGGTTCAAGTTGTTCAGGGGTCATGAAATGTTCTTCTTCAAATTGAAAGTTTTCTTTTAAGAATTTGATGAAAAGGGCTATGGTGATATTGTCTGTCTCAGATGCTGGTTGATAAAAGTAAAGCTCATGGCAATACTCTCGATATAGCACAGCTCGTGGAACTCTATTCCATCTTTCCCTATCTGTGAGAACAACTTCTTGGTCCTCTACAAGGCCTAGGAATCGGTGTACAATGTCTGCATTCTCGAGGTATTCCTCGAAGCTGAACAACTCTGAAGATACTAAAGCTCTCCTATAGGCTAACCACCTATGGCAAGCTCTCCTCAAGTTCATGATAGAACACTAATTGATGAGGATCCAGGATTCTATCCAAGACTAGCCTCTTAATCTGCTTTAAGTTGTGTGGACCTAGATGAAATGATACTAAGTCTCCTGATAAGCTCGTCCCACAAGGATTGATTTCTACTTGTTTCAGGGATACTAAGGACATAATTAACTTCTATGGCTGCTAATTGATTTACTACGTTTATAGTAACTGCTAACCTCTTTTAGGAGCTACCATCTAAACATGATTTTGAACCTTAAATGTTTTAAAATGCATCTAAGTTTTAGTTGTTCTAATTTTTTTTTTTTGTTTGTTTTTGCTTTTGTTTTCAAAAGGTTATGATGCATTCACGTCGGGTTCACCAAAATGTATCGCTCCAAATTTTTCGCATCCCTACCTTCAGGCTATTGGATCCGCGCCCGAAGGAGGATGGGAAAAGGATGATGCGGTACCTCCGACGAGAGGACTTTGCGAAGGTCCCGCCTCTCAAGGGAGGTGCATTTTGGTGATTTTTCGATGGATGGTGGGTTCACCAGAAAACATTTAGCGGCAGTTTCCACGCCTAGGTTTTGGGAATGAGTTTTAGATGAGTTCGTTTTATTTTTAAACATTCATCCTAGGTTTGGCCGAATGATTCTAACTTAAACTACATGAAAATGCAATTTAAATGAATACAGCAAACATAAAAGAAAGCAAAAATAGAGAATTTGCAGGAGGCCAATGAAGATTACCTGATCCGGAAGTCTGATGAAGTTTCTGATTACTTGTAGCAGTCTGGATCGTCTGCAATTCAACAGAATCGCCTTCAATTTGATAAAATCGTCTAAACTGACAGGATCGTCTGCAATCTGACGAATTCGTCAGACGAATTCATCAGAGACCTGCAAAACAGCAAACAGATGCGAAATACAAGAAATTCTATTTTGTAAACAGGGGCAAACTATATGAAAAAGTAATATGAGTATTGAACAATATACAAGAACAAAAGTAAATGCAAATCACTGTGTTTAGATAGCATAATATGATCTTAATATGCAAACTAGACAAAATGGGTGAACTCCGGATGCAATATAGTATAAAAACTGAATAGACAATCTAATTTATAGCATAAAATGACAGAGAAAAGAGAAAGAAGAGCAAACTCCGGCACTGATTGCCTCGATGTGTGCTACAGTCAAAATCGTCTCGCATCGACACGAGATCGTCCCGAATTTGACGAGATCGCCTCCGATCTTGACAGGTTCGTCGATCACGATAGGTGCTGGCTCCAGCTGAAAACCAGTGGTGTACCTGCAATAAAATTAATATAGGACTAGTGCAAGAGCAAATTTGAAGTGTTTTAGCGCATAGGGAGTTGATTTACATAAAAATTCAGCCAGGGGTTGGGGAGGGAAAAGTCTTAGAGTTAAATAGGCATAGGATAGTTGTTGGGAGGTTGGAGATCATCCCAATTTGGGAGATCTCCAATGGGGGAAGGGTCCCAACGACGCAGACACGCTTCTGCCCGGATTGGAGACCCGTTGGAACGGATTCCAACTATGCAAATTCAGTTTTACGACAAAATCGTCTGGACGTTCTAGTCCAGACGAAATCGTCAAATCTGGGGCGATATCGTCTGATCGGAGACGATATCGTCAAACGGTCAAAACAACTGCTAAAAATGGCACGAAAAAGGAGGAAACGGGTTTCTCGACGGTTAACGGGCGGTTTGGGAGGTTAAATTTGAATTTAAATTTATTTACTAAGGTGAATGTAATTATTCCAATTTTACTGCACCAATTTTAGGGTGCTACAATAGACATTAGAACTTGACCAACAACATTACAGTTCCTAAGGATCCAATATGTGCAATAAATTTCAATAAAAACCACTCACAGCTGAATTCGCCCTTTGTCCTATGAATCCAGCACACCAATTCGTCCCCCAGCCTGCGAGTTGAATTTAGAGGCCTTGGATCACTCTAATTTTGCTAGGTAAGCATCCTTTCATATTTTTATGATGTTTACCATAATTTTTATGTATTTTAGTAAAATTTTATTTCCTGATTTCATCATCTTGCATCAATATGGGGCCTGACCAAGGCAAGCCCCTAAACCAACTAACCCCCTTTTTCAGGTCATACAATAGGTGGAAAAGGAGTAAAATCAGCATTAACAACACCAGTGGTGGCCCCCATGCACTAAAGCCCACCTACATCAAGGAATATCAAGAGAAGCTATCAGGCCATTTGATGTTTATATGAAAGGATTCAACATGATCCTCTTTGTAACCTATGGATTCCAATCATATGAATAAAGAATAATGTTATGAGCATTTACATGTGTTATGTACTTATGTTTGATCAAATAGCATCTTTTGTATGTTTCAATTATAACATGAGTACCAAGATATACTTATGGAGTCACATGAAGGGTAATAGGCATACACTTTGCTAAATATTTAACAAAAAATATCCTTATTATAGGGTTATAGTGGCTTGTCATATTCAAAGTTGACCATAAGTTTACAATGGCCTCTAATTTTTATTACCATTTAGAGAATCCTAATCATAGAATTAATATGTCATTCCTATAGGCCAATGCAAATAGTACAAAGAGATAAGTCCTACCAAATCTCATGGGACTTTCAATTTTGCAAAATTTTGTTGCTAAAATTATAAGGAAATCTAACCATGTTTGATAGTTTTTGCATTGGTCAAAAGTCCAAAGGAAACTTGTCGAGCCCAAAATTTGACTAAGGTAAATAATTATGGATACTCCATATTCCAAATCAAGAGTGACTAAGGATATTCAATACCAATGTTATCATAAGTCCTTAGAAAACCCAACCAATCAAGAATCTCAAGTTGAAAGTAAAAGTGGTTGGAAGCAATAGTGTATGGAAGGTATTAGTGGGTGGAAGTTTTTAAATTATGATGTCAATAAAGCATCCCAAAGGTCCCAAATAGGTCTCTAAGGCCTTGGTGATGAGCATAAACCTTCAATAGACAATGACAAGGATACAAGGCTCTCAAGTAGGTCTCTTTTGATTAGGATAGTGTATGTCAAAATACAAGACTACCCAGGTACTCCTCATCCATCTAAAGCAAAGTGGTTAGGTAGGAAAGTGATAACCAATATTCTAAAATCTATAATAGTGGAGGCCTCCTTGGTGATCATGAATGAAAGTATCTACAATATTGACATCTAGCATAACAATAAGGTATAGTGTAGAAACCCAATCACGCTAAAAACATAGGGTTTCCAAGATTATTATTGGCTAGACCAGCGCCCCGAACTAGGCCAATTAGGCTAGAAGAATGATAGTTGGCCAATATAAAGAAATAAAGTGACAACCAATTCTTTAAAGAATACCAATTTACCATAATACCTATATTGGAACAAGTTTTACCTATTCTTGTTAGGCCTATGATAGGATATTCTTATAATAATTAATATAGGCTAGTATAGTAAACTATAAGTATTGTGAACTATGTAATTTTGCTCTTTTGCCTTATGAATCAGCTATTGTTTGACCTCTACCAATGAAGTATTACAAAATTTTTACATGTATGTATGCTATGTAGTCTTTAGATATTTCTAAAAATGCTTTGTAAGTGGTCTATTTTGTTAAGAATGTGTTGTTTGGATTATCACTTTTGGCTATTGAAATGTCAGGGATGCATAACATTTAATCATTGCATATCCATTTATTTATGTAAAAATTGTGTTAGTGGTCTATTATGTTAGGCCTTAGATATTGTTTGGATTATCACTGTAGGCTATTGTAATGGTAGAATGCATGATATAAGATAAATTTATATTATATGATACTTTTCTTGGTAGATGGTCTATTAGGCCCTATATATAGATATGTTACACGATATTTTGCATGGGGTGTAGTAGAGTTTTTAGTTGAATGTCATCCAACTTTTAATCAATATTTCTCTCCTCTCTCTCTAACCCTCTATTTTTATATTTAGTCTTCTTTCATTTATTTATTTTAATTTCACAAAAATGAACCGACCTTCTCTAAAGGATGGCTCAAAAGCAATTTTAAGCCATCAATCTTGGTCATAATCTAGGGCATAAATCATACTACTAAGTAGATTGTAGATCAAAAGTTTTTTTATGCATAGTGGGATGAATCATTCAACATATGCCTCACATAACTAGAGGATTAATATTTTTGTGAATTTATTGACCTCACAATAAATTAAAATGTATTCACCTGGTGACTTTATTGTTTAATAACCTAATATTGGCAAATCCACTCAAAGAACGAGCTCTAAAATTACATGATAACTAGATCAAAGGATAGAAAGCTCAAAAACTATGTGTAGTATGTTAAACTACCTACTTATAAAGCTCATAATAGGTTATATAAGTCCCACTCTAAAATCTATGCTTCCTTTATTCAAAGTTTCATCCCTCTACAAGATTTTCCTAGAGAGCCTCGTGATAGTACCTACCCAAAAAACATAGTTGGATGAATTTACCTGGGCTGTAATAACAATGGGCCCATTGAATTGATAGATCTCCATGAAATCCCTCAATCAGCCCTTAAATCTTTACTAACCTATGATGGGTTTGAGAAAAATTTCTATGAGCACTATCAAGATGTGGCTAATATAGCCATTATTCACCAATATCCAACATGAAGATGTCATGGTGAGACTACTGGTCATATCCTTTAAAGGAAAAGTGTTGACCTAGTATAGATCCCTTGATGAAAACAACAATATTTTATGGGCTCAAATAGCCAAACCATTCATCTTGTAGTTCAATAAGATAGGAGACCCCTTTTCATTGCTCACACATTTTACCTCCATTTAGAGACATCTCTAAGAAAATATTATTGTTTTCAATATTAGATAAGTATGACATGTAAGTGGATCCCTCAAAGATCATACCTTCCCATCCTCGAGCTTATACCTATTATATATAAGCCTTTATGCTAAACCTATGTTTTCAAATTTGGCTAGCCAACGAGATGATATTCCCACATGTTTTCCAAGTTTTAATTACTATAGAAAATGCATTAATCTTAGTTGGTAAATTACCTCCTATGATCACCATGCCATATTTCCTAGATTTACCACAACTAGTAAAATAAACACTAGCTTTTACCACCTTAGTACCTCAAATTGCCCTTGTCCCAACACCTAAAGTTGTGTCTTTTCCACTAGCACCTTTTTTTCTTTTGTTGCCTACCCAAAAATCTAAAGAATTATCCATAGAAAACCAAGATCTAAGAGCACTGGTTAAAAATATTACCATTAGAATTTCTATGGTAGAGAGATATAATGCTAAAAATAGATATGAGAGCTATCAGCCAAGGATATTCCCCTATATCTCAAAATATCATGGGGCTTGTATTAGTAATGTGGATAGAAGAATGAATGCTACATATACTAAGTAAGATGAAGGGCCATCCAAGTCCTCTTCTTAAGAAACCTGTTGGTGCTTATCCTACAATGACCCCCATAATGTAGATATATGTATGCTTTATCAGCACCAAGCCCAACTAGCAACAACACAAAAGGAATAAAGGGTAAAGAAGGCATAGAAAGGAGTAGTGAAAAAATTTATGGACCCATACTAGGTCATGCTAGCCAAATATCCTATATAAGAAGAGTACATTCAATTCATAATAAGATCTGGAAGGAATCCCTCTATATGTAGAACCACAAAAAATATAGTCTCTCAAGATCCTTGCTTAGAAGGAGCAACCAAAAGAGTAGCCAAGGTTAGAGGTAGTAAAATCAAAGGTCAATTAAGAATATCCTAAGGAGTAAGTTATGAGGAAATTAAGGTATCCCTCTATGACCAAAATATAGACTAGAAGCCACTAAGCAATATTAAATGGAGTTTAAGGAACCTACCAAAAGGATACAAAGTTGTTGGAAGTGACCAAGTATAGCATTTTTAAGAGTTGAAGAAAAATCCTTCCTAGGCATCATGTATGATGCATTGCTAATCCTTAGATAGTTTGACTTGATTAAGGCCATATTAAAAGGTATCAATTCTAAGGGCTAGAAATTTTGGATTTGAACTTGGATCAAGACTAGTAAAGCCCTAGAATGGAAAAGAACCAACCACCACCCTTTTATATGTCATTGTGCATTAAAGTGTGGATAGTGCATAATTGCATGGTTGGCTCAAAAGAAACCTCTACTATCATTCCAAAGGTAATATGTGAGGAAATGAGAATTTATTATACCCACTAAATCCATGGAGCATTGTTATTAGATGGAATTTAGGTAGCAAATCCACCTCCCAGAAGAAGAAGTGAACATTGGATTTGCACAATTTTGTAGTTTTGTCAATTTTGATAGATGTACAATTTGTCAAAACATACATATGTGAGGTTTTTTCTAATTGTACAAATGAAAATTTATAAATGTACAATTGGGTGTAATTGTAAAAATTCATAAAAATGTAATTAGAAATTAAAGTGAAATTAGGTGGACTATGCATTTAAGATGAATTTGATAATAATCAAATTAGACTTAGGAACACCTTAATGCAAGTTGATTGTTATGGGGATGGTAGTTTTAAGTGGTAGTTGTCTCAAGAACCACTCTGGAATAGCCTGGGAAAGCATTATGAGGATACCCCATTCAATTTTGATGGTTGTTCATCTTAGTTCATGATAGTTCAGTATTATTCATGCATATTGATAAATACTTGTTATTGTTCGATGGTTCATGTTAGTACAAATATTGTTGTTCATTGTTGATAGTTCAGCCATAATAATGGAAGAAGCATTACAGTTGTGAGTTATTGTGAGTTCCTTTTTATATTTAAATGGTGATTTCTATTTATGCATTCTATGCAAGTATGGTCGGAGTAGTGTGGAATATGGACATTGTGGCAATGGAATAGTGTTAATTAATAACTCATAACCCTAGAGAATGTTGAGGAATTGATTCTGGATATTATTATTGTTGTATAAATATATCATTCTATAGTTGTACAATTTTTGGAAATGTTGGTATTGATAATAATTCATTGACATTGAATTAGGGTTTGCATGTTAGAGAAAAGTTAGCAATTGCAATAGGAAACATCCTAAAAACTTGTTTTGAAGGAATTTGTGGTAAAAATTGGCAAATCTACGAATAGAGGATTCAAAAAGCATTTTGTGAAACTGTACATCTTGAGTACCAAACCATACAATCAATAATTTACCTAATTTTGGAATGAAATTGCATGGTTAAAACTTGCCATTTATGGAAATTTGGTGTTTCGGGAAAATTGATTACAAAATTGATCGATTTAAGTTACAAAACCACTTCTAGTGAATTGACTAAGTGGAAAATCATACAAGTTGTAGTGTTGTATGATTTGTATTGTACAATTTGTATGATTTGGTGATCGTACAACTAGTTTTGAGTCTTTTGCAAATTGTACAAGGCAAATCATACAAGTTGTATGATTTGGGTAAAATTTGTTATAAAAAATTGGGAATCATCTCTAAATATTCTAAATCACCTTCCTTATTGGTAATATTTCACCCTTGTGCTACATGGAAATCTTTTCTAGATAATTGGAGTTATCAAGGACATAGTAAAGGTGCTCCACAAGGTGTTGGAGGTCACAATCATTCAAGAAATGGTGGTTGTTTATCTTCTAGCATATTTTGGTTTTTGTCTTTCAAGGGATATTTATCCATGGATTGTTCCCACATGATTATTCCCTATAGAGGAAGGAAGTTGAAAATATGCATTGAGAAACCATGCTCATTCCACATTGAAAAAATGGAAGAGGAGGATTTCAACCTGATTAATTATGATCCAAAATACATGTAGGAAGTTATTGAAGACCTACAAATGGAGCATGAATCCTCTCTCAAGTATTTCAATATAGTTATGGAAACTAGGCTAGGTACTTATTGTATTACTAGATCAACTGATCATTAGGTTTTTCCCATCTCAAGTCAATAAATCTAGAAAACATAATTGTGGTAGCTTTACTTTGATGGAGCTAAATGTAGTACTGGATTTGGAGCTGGAGTAGTCGTAATTTCTACTTCAGAAGGGGTAAAAAGGTTTTTGTATAGGTTGACTTAGAGTTGTACAAATAATTTCATTGAATATTAGGCTCTTTGCCTAAGCATGTTGAAAGCAAAAAAAATAGTAATTAAGATGCTCTATATTTTTATATTTCAAAATTATTATTTTATTATGTGATAGAGAAGTGCAACATCAAGCATCACTACCTCAAGGCTTACCAAAATAGAGTTTGCGACCTTCTAGAAATTTTTGATGTAATTCATATAAAAGCAATACCAAGAAGAGCAAATATGTTGGCTAAAACACTAGCCTCATGGAGGAAAATTACAACCCTAAAATAGAATAAATTAAAAGTGTTCAAACTACCTTTCAATCTATCGATCTAAATAGAGATAACTTATGGCAAGTTTTTTATAATTATGAACGAATTGTTGATTTTGTAACCCAAGAAGCCATATAGGTTGAGTAGCTAGAGAAACTACTAAACCACATTAATTAGGAATATTTGAGATAGTTAAAAAACAATCACATTCCTAAAGGGTTGATTGCCCTAGAAAGTCTCTTTGACAATAGTGACTATATGACTAGTTAAAAAATGAATTTTGATGTGCATGAATTCAAGGAGGTTGAAATTAAATATGATAAGAGCTTATAAGTTGGAGTACGATGCATATAAAAGGAGTTAAGTGAACCTATTACATTATGCAAAAAGTAGGGATATATAATAGCATGGAGGTATGATAACCTTAAGGTATACAATAGGGAAGTTATACAGCACACCATTGAATTTTTTCCCAAATGTGAAGCCATTTAGGTAGAAGTAGAGGCCATTTAATCCAAAAATCGAGTCCCTAATGAAATAGAAACTATTCAAACTTTTTAATGTAAGGACCATTTATCCAATCAAGCATTTTGATGGCTAAATTGGTCCAATTTCAAAAGAAAAATGGAGATATGGTTGTGCTTGGACTTTTGGAACCTAAATAAGGCCTCCCTAAAATACCACCATATGCTACCTCAAATTGACTAGATACTATAGAATATGGTTAGATCCAAGATATTTTATCTCCTTGATGGGTTCTCTCGATTTAATCAAGTTTGGGTAATGAAAATAAATATTATTGAGGTATCAATCTCAAAGTGATTATTTTTATGGACAAGAGTTGATCTATAATGCTAGAACATAGAGGGCTTTGCTAGGGTTTGATGAGGAAAAACTACTCTGCTAGGGTTTGATGAAGAAAAACTGCTCTGTGGGGATGGCAGCAGCTTTCGGAGGAGGTCTAAAAAATTGGAGGAATGTCGTGATGGCATCGGGTCCGGCACAGAGAGTGCATGCTCGTGATGTTTTTTCATCTGAAAATGACTGGAAGGAACAAGATTTTCCAGTGCATGTCGGGAACCGCTTGTTAAAGAACAATGGATGTTTGGAATGATGTGAAGCCAGGCTAGTTCTAGTGGTTCAACCAGACTCGGTGGCGGAAGATGTGGAGTATCTAACCAAACATGCCCTTATTGGCAAATTTTTGGGCATCCGAATTTCTCTCCCCTTTGTGGAGGCTTGGGTCAGGAAGACTTGGAATCTTGAAGGCGATGTGGAGGTGATGCTGAGTGCGAACAACTATTTTATGGTGGTTTTCTCTTGTATTGCAGATCGTAACAAAGCATTTGAAGGGGGTCCTTATTTCTATAACCAAGTGGGACTCTTTCTTAAACCCTGGCATGTGGGTTTCAACCCATCAGAGGAGTGGCCGTCATGGGTTCCAGTATGGGTGCGGCTTCCATGGCTCCCGTTGGAATTCTGGAGAACTGATATCTTGCATAAGATTGCCCTTCTTCTTGGGAAGTCGGTTGGACCGTCACAATAGACAATGGATAAAAATGTAATCTCTGTTGCTCGTATTTGTGTTGAAATTGACTTAAATAATCCTATTCTAGATTCTATTGAAATACAATTTGGATCAACTACATGGGTTCAAAAACTTGACTATGAAGCTCTTCCATTTCGTTGTCAGATTTGCCATGAATATGGCCACCTACAAAGAAAATGCCCTAAGTTTGTCCCACCTGTGGCTTCAAATCCTGGGCCCTCTCGGTCTGGACAAATTTTGGATAAAGGAAAAGCCCCGATAAAGGAAGGGGAATGGGATAAGGAAGGTTTTGTTTCGGTAAAATCCCAAAACAGAGGACGAAGGGCAAACAAAGACCTTAAGGATAGCTAGCCAGATGCTCTACTCAACCATTTTGAAATATTAGATGATCTTGATCAGTGCATGGAGATACCTGAAATGTCGCTACCTGATGCAAATATAACAAGGCCGAATCAGATGTCTCTTCTTGAGGGGGAACTTAAGGAATCAGATCTAGGGGGTTTAAATGAAGAACAAAGGGCTTTGGATCTGAGTATAGGGGACATGGTTGGGTCTAGCCCTATAAGGGAAACTATTTTGGAAAGTGGTACAGATTTAGTTATGCCCTCTCCTACTCAAGAACTGATGCAGTCATCCTTGGACTGCAAAACTCCTACGGTGTTGGGATTGCAGTAGAAAATAATTAAAAAAAGTTTTTGGATAAGAATATGAAGGTGGGTCGGAAGAAGGACCAGGATAAAATTAAGTTAATGGGGGAGACTTTGGTGGAGTCAGGCTTGGTGAGAACATTGGACTCCCATTTTTATAACCCCCAAAAATGATTATCCTCTCATGGAATGTAAGGGGGTTGAACAACATCCCCAGACAAAAAGTTGTTCGTGATTTGGTTCGTGTGCATTCTCCGGATGTGGTGTTTATTCAGGAGACTAAATTGGCTATTGATAGTATGTTCAATATTGCTCCCAAGTTGTGGAGAAGGGGGCAATGCCAGTGTATTGGTGCATGTGGATATCTTGGTGGCATCGCTTGTTTATGGGATCCAGTTAAGATATCCCCTCTTACTTGGATTTCTAGTGAGATGGTCTATTTCGATGGTCGGGCATGATAATGAATCTGGTGAAACCATCCTACTTACAAATGTGTATGCTCCTATTGATTACAATGGTAAAGTGAATTTGTGGGAGCACATTTGCTTTGTGAGAAGTTTGGTTCCCCTATACCCATGGATTTTGGTTGGAGACTTCAACTCTATCACTTGTCTGGAGGAGAAACGTGGTGGGGTGGACCGTCTCGAGCCTTTTTCTTCTGTCTTCAGTGCTCATATCCAGGCCCTAAACTTGGTTGACATCAAGCCAGATAATGGGATATTTACTTGGCACAATAGAAGGTGTGGGGAAGCTTCCATCTCAGAGAGACTAGATAGGTTTTTGATATCCAGTTATTGGATGGGTAATAATAGAAGTGCTAGTTCTATGATTATGGAGGGTAGGGGATCTGATCATTGGCCTATCAAACTCTCTGCTTTGGAGTTAGGGCTAAAAAATAATCCCTCCTTTAAGTTTCAACTTATGTGGCTTCGTGATCCTAAGCTTCATGATTTCATGCGAGGTTGGTGGACCATTGGCAAACCTCCTCATGGCACCGCTATGTATTCCTTTATGAAGCGACTACAATTTGTAAAACATAAATTGAAGAGATGGAATAGACTAAATTTTGGGAACCTTTCCTTGGCTAAGTTGGCAGCTCTTAGGAGGATGGAAGAAGCTTCAAGGAAGATTAGAGATCAAGGATTCACGAAGGAGCTTCTTGTTGAGGAATCTGAGGCTGCGAAAGACCTTGCTGAATGGGAACTAAGGGAAGAAATTTTTTGGAAACAAAAAGCTCGAGTAGATTGGCTTCAGGAAGGGGATAGGAACACAACCTTCTTTTATAACTCAGTTAAGGCTCATCGTAATGGTAACTTGATTACCTCTCTTGTGAATTCTCAGGGTGCCCTGCTCTCTTCTTTCAGGGATATTTTAGAAGAGACTAAGAGGTATTTTTCCTCTCTCTTCAAGGAGGACTCCCTATCAGATGATGAGAATGAAAAGCTTATTCTAAACTGTATTCCAATGATTGTTTCTAGAGATATGAATGAGCACTTGATGGGTCCAATTTCCCTTGAGGAGTTGGAAAATGTTGTATTCAAGATGAAAAAAGGAAAAGCCCCAGGCCCAGATGGATTCTCGATTGAGTTTTATCAGGAGTTTTGGGATTTAATCAAATTTGATCTTTTGGAGGTGGTCCATGAGTCCCAAAAGAACAAATAGATGCTAAGGGCCCTAAATGCTACCTTTGTGGTGCTTATACCCAAAAAAGAGGGAGCAAATTCCTTGGATATGTTCAGGCCTATTGCTCTCTGCAATGTTGTGTATAAGATCATCACAAAAATTATTGTTGAGAGGTTGAAGATATGGTTGAGCAAAATCATCTCCGAGGAGCAAGGAGGGTTTGTTGTTGGCCGACAAATCTTGGATGGGGTTGTTATTGCTACAGAAGCTATTCACTCGATGGAAACTTCTAAGGAGAAAACTATGTTCATTAAGTTGGACATGGCCAAAGCCTATGATCGGGTGAGATGGTCCTTTCTTCAGAAAGTTCTTGCTGCTTTTGGATTTGAGGAGGAATGGATTAGATGGGTGATGAGTTGTGTTTCTTCTTCCTCATTCTCTGTTCTTGTTAATAATGAGCCATCAGAGCTGTTTGAGGCCTCAAGGGGATTGAGGCAAGGAGATCCTTTATCTCCTTATTTGTTTATCATTATGGTGGAAGGGTTGGGAAGATTGCTCAAGTCTCAAGTCATGCAGGGTCTCATTCAGGGGTGGAAGTGGGATAGTAGTTTGCCACCTCTTTCCCACCTTCAATTTGTTGATGATACTACTTTGTTGGGAGTTGCCACTATCAGGGAAGCTAGCAATATTAGACAGTCTCTTGACATATATCTTGGTGCTTCTGGATAGTTGATTAATGAGGACAAGTCTTCTATTTTCTTCTTCAATACCCCTCCTCTTATTCAAGCCAGGATTGCTCGCATTCTAAGATTCCAGGTTGGGACTCCCCCTTCATTTATCTTGGTATTCCAATTTCATCTCATCCTCTACCTAGATCTTCTTGGCAGTCTATGCTTGATAAGTTTAGAAGGAAGGTGAATCACTGGACTTTCAGATGGCTATCCATTGTAGGTAGAGTGTTGCTTTTAAAATCTGTTGTTCAAGATTTACCCATTTATAGATGTTTTGTACAAATAGCTCCCTCTCACTTCATCAAGGACATGGATGCTTTGTCAAGATAGTTTTTATGGTCTGGAAAACTTGATCAATCTAAATGGAGTTTGGTTAGGTGGGATTCTATATGTAGGCCGGTGCAAGAGGGAGGCCTTGGGTTGCGACAGACAACTCTTTTTGGGCAGGCTTTGGCTGCAAAACTTTATTGGAGATGGTGTACCTCTCAAGATCATATTTGGGCTAAAATATTATCTTGTAAATACTTGAGAGGTATTTATGAGGCTGAGATCCCTAGAGTCAGCTTGGTTGGGAAAGGTTCAGTTATCTGGGACACTCTTAAAAGAGGAGCTAATTTAATCAAGCAGGGTTTGTTCTGGATTTGCAATCAGGGATCAAATGCTCTTTTTTGGGAGGATTCTTGGGATGGCCACCCTCCTATCTTGAATCAATATCCTAGGTTACGTTCCCTAAGCATTTTTTCTTGGAAGCAGGTTGGTCTCGTGTGGAGGACTTTAAAAAAATCTAGTCTTTTGGAAATATGGAGATGTACAGGTGGAAAGATCCACAAGAATGGCCCCAGGGGGGACTGGCCAAGGACAGAGAGGTGCTTGCTCTTATTCTTATGGGGAGGCCTTGTTCTTCATTGAGGGGTAAAGATATTCTGGCTTGGAACCCTGATCCTAAGGGAACCTACTCGGTAGCCTATGGTTATCAGGTTCTTGATAAGCAAAAGTATGGGAGTCTTCCTGTCACTTGGTGGAAAAAGGTGTGGAACAAATTTGCCTGGCCAAAATGTAACTTCTTTCTCTGGTTGGTAGCTCGTAATAAATGCCTCACTTGGGATAATGTGAGGAAGAGGGGATTTCAGGGTCCCTCTTTTTGTGTCCTTTGCAGTAAGAATGAGGATGACTCTTCTCATTTATTTTTCCAATGCTCCTTTGCCAGAGACATTTGGCACCATTGGTGGAGCGCTTGGAACCATCCATGTTTTCATGTGCTGTCCCTAGTGGAGTTTTGGAGTAGTCTAGGTAGACCTCCGGCCAAGGCCCCCTTCCTTCGGGTGGCTTGGAATTTGGGCCCTTCTTGCATCATCTAGAAAATTTGGCTCGAATAGAACCGATGCATATTTTAGGGTAGTTATTTGGTTGTTCAACAGATCTGGCAAAGGATCCTGTATATGGTTCAGGAAACCATCCATAGAAAATGTGATGTGGACCCTCTTTTGGATTCTAGGGAGGAGAAGGTACAACAAGCCCTTGGTCTCTTTGGGGATGGTGTGAACTCTTCTAGCCCTAGTAGGGTTCCTCAGCTCAGCAAGAAGGTTAGGAGAGATGGTAGGTGGAGGCCACCCCCTAGAGGAGTTTTAAAAATTAATATTGATGGATCGTCCAGGGGTAATCTTGGACATGCTGGCATTGGCGGTGTTGGGAGAGATTCTACTGGTGGTGTCAGTTTTTTCTTTTCCATTTATAAAGGTGTTCACTCCAACAATTTTATGGAAGCTCTTGCAATTCTTGAGGCCTTGCGGAGGGGGTTTTCTCTTGGTTGGCATAGGATTATCTGTGAGTCTGACTCTCAAATTGTGGTTAATATTTTAAATAGTAAAAGGGTGGAGGAAGTTAATTGGCAGTTGGCCTCTGTAGCCATTCAGATTCTCAGAATGAGTGAAGAGTTTGAATTTATATCCTTTGTGCACATTCCAAGGGAATGGAATGTGGTTGTTGATTACCTGCCAAAAGGGCTTCGAGCTTTGGATCCTTGGAGTATCGATAATTGGGAGAGTCTCCCATCTGGGGACTCTCAACGCCTGTGGGAGTTGATCCACAAGGATGTACAGACTTAATGTGGTTTGTTCTTGTTGTCTTTTTTGGGTGTCATTCTAGTCTAGTGGTTTTAGCCTGTTTGGCTGTTTATTTGAGTCTTGGTTGGAAGCTCAGTTGTACTCTGTAATCCAGACTTTTTATCAATAAATTTTTACCCCTTTATTTAAAAAAAAAAGTGATTATTTTTATTAAAATGTAAGTTTAAATAGGTATCCAAGATGCCAAGCTAAATAGTGTAACAATCTCCCAAATATTAATTAACATTCCAACTTGGAAGATGTAAACCCTAACAAGTAGCTAATCTCAAGTTAAATAATAGCTATCTAGAACTAAATGCTAACCTAGCTATCTAGAATATAAACTTAGCTATCTAGAAGCCCACATGAGCAATAGAAGCTCATGTTTACATTTATTTAATATGGAAATATAAACCTAGGAATTAATTAATAAACTAATCCTAAGAACTAACAAGATGCCCTCATCATACCTCCTCACTTAAGAAGCATTGGACTCCAATGCTTTTACAATAGAAGTAAGAGTGTGAATCACTAAACTTTGAATACATATCCCATGGATAAGATGAGGTGGAAGCTGAGAAGCCACATAATGGTTAGTTTGAACAAGTTCAAACATGCATTGATATGTTGATGCTAAAATATAATATTTAGTCATAACTCTCTCACCAATAAATGAAGAAAATCAATGAGGATCAATGGCCCACTATGGAGTCTGTGGATTCTACTACACAACTAAAAGCTATGAAGGCATTAAAAAAAATGCCACTCAAAAGTAGAAGGAATAGTAGGAGTAGAATGAGGTATAGATGAAGGAAGAATCACCTTTGTGTGGGGAGGTGTTGTGAAAGGAAGTGTGTCCTGAGGCCTACAAAATATTAGTGCAATATTTTGTGGTCGATGTAAGCAAAGAAAAAGTGTGGATTGTAGAAGGCTATGAATAAGAAATGTCTTATTTATATGATGCATTGTATATGTTTGGTTATACACATCATATTGAGACCCTTTATCATATTGATAGGGTTGGCCAGGAATGACACCACAATAATCCACCAAAGTCATATCCCAAGTGACTCAATCTTGAAAGTGAGGATCCAAAGCAAAGGATACAGTGCAAATTTCTATGACATAGGATGCAAAACTAGTATCCTTCCATCCAAGTGAATATGTAGGAGGGTGTAGTTCTATAGGCAGTTTGAGTTGATCAACTATATATTTCATAATCAAATTGGTTTGTGATCTATTATCAATAATACAATTTATAGAAAAGTTATGTGTGAGGTGGGATTTCATGAAAAACAAACTATCATGACCACCTTTATGATGCATGAGGGTAACATTGTTCAATTTACCCTTTAATTCTTCATATTCTCTATCTTCACCTACAACCTCAAGGGGACCATTTTGTGGTTCCTCCTGTTGAGATTTTATAATGAGGTTTTTCACCTTCTTGAAATATTTAGATTCCCTATGACCTCTTATTTTACAATTATGAAAGAATTTCTTACCATTATAATAAGGAAGAGAAGGAGAAGAAGAAGAGGAAGAAGGAGGAGAATAAGAATGAATCTTTGCCTTAGCTAATTTTTGTTTATTTAGAGGTCAAGAAGCTCTCTTGAACTAAGTCAAAAGCATCTCCTCAACAAACTATGCATTATTAAATGATTCATATAGGAAGTATATTTTAACTCTCGATATAAAATTTTAAGGAGCCCACTCACGAATTTGATGATAAGGGCTTCTATTGGACCCTTCACATAAAGTAAAATTCTCAATATATTAAATTGAAAGATATAATATTGAACATGCATATTATAGGTTTATTTTAACCTATACCATTTGACCATTAAGTCATGTTGATAATATTAAGGGTAAAATGTATCCTTCAAGACTTGAACCAAACCATCCAAAGTGGTGATGGGATATTGACCCTCTTTTATTTTTGTAATTACAAGTTTTGCTAACCTTTTTAACTTGAGCTTTGTAAATGGTGCTTTATATTTATCTTCAACCTCTTTATAAGAGAACCAAGTCTCCATATCCATGATCCAACTACCTAGGACATCCAGATCTTGAGATCCATCAAAGGTTTTTATTTGGGATTGAATTGGCATCAAATTTTACTTGATATTATGACTGTCTATATTCTAATTTTCTATCTAGGCTTACACTCGATAGTCACAACTCAACACTCAACATTGGATGGACCAAAGATAACTTCAACCCAACCTCCAGAGTAGGTTGGTTCCTTGTCAACTTAGTAAGGTGTTGACACAATTAAATCTCAATAAGGGTTTGAATAATAGGGTTAGAAAAGGTTTAGGGTTAGATAAATTATGCAAAATAGTGGTCGGATAGGCTAACAACATAGGCATCTACAACATAAAACCTTAACAAACTATTTCTAGTGTCCCATCACTCAAGATTAACAACACCCAAAACCATAAAATATTCATACATTAAAGCATAAAATAGAGATATGTTGTAGGAAGCAATTCCAATATCCAATATACTGATAATCCAATTTAGCAGAATAGACCAATATTCAAATTTTGTAGAAATAAACTTCCTAACAACACAGATCTAACTATGAACAGATTTCAACTACTTTCACAACTAGTAATCCAATAAACTAGAATGAACTAATCACTACAACATTGATAGAAATGCAATTCATAGCTTCAAACCTCTTGCATGAAAGATAGCAAAGATAACACGTTCTTGAGTCAAAAATTAGAGTAATGCTCCTTCCATTAGTTTGCAAAGAATATTTATAGTAGGGCAAGCAAACACACTAGAGCCAACCCTAAAAAATGAGGGTTCAACCTCTATTTATAGTTTACAAAATGAAATAATTGAAGGAGACATTACAAAGATTACAATTTTACAACTCAACAGAGAGCTTTGTTGGCATTATCTCATTTGCTAGTGGAGTCTAGGAAATATTCGAAGCAATCCACCATGGCAGCTCGACTCTGTAACCTATTGGTCCAATAATGGTAGTTGGAGTTCAAGTCATTAGAAACTACATCTGATCTATTCAGCATTCTTTAAAACTTCACTCCACCATAAATCTACAACTGCTCTAGTTATTGGTTCTTGAAAAACCCTCGAATGCTTTGCCTTCCTGCTTAAAAACCAAATGATCTCTGATCTAGAAAGAATCCACCTTTATATGCTTTGAATACTATCAGCAAAATCTCAACCATCGATGTTCTCGGTGAACGATGATGATTAAATCTTAGAAATGCTCTATAAGATAGCAAGAAGAAACAAATCATCATTCCACACTTTTTAAATGTTGACATCATCTTTAATGGCTTCTACAAGCATAATTGGATTCCAAAGAGAAATGCACTAGGTCATGAGTAGAATCAAGTTTATCTTCAATCTGCTACTTAGCCTTCAAAATATTTTCCTTTCTTTTAGCCATGGCATAAAACAAGAGTTGCAATCCACACAAAATTAATGTTGATGTTAGCTTTGACTCAGTTGAAATGCAGAATCACCAATTTGCTCTTAAAGTAGTGTAAATAGCCTTTGTCACCATTCCACTTCAAAATACTCTTGGAAATTAGTGGAATGTGTCTTCTTAGTACTTAGTCGTTGGAGCACACAGAACAAAAAAGAAACACGATTCCACACTTTTCATCGCGCTGACATCATCAAGGCTCAAAAGTTTTACAGATTGGGAACTTCGCCAAAGTCCACTCCAAAATATAATAAGCCTTGAGTAGAATATAAAATTTTCTCAAAAAATACTAAGTGAGTGGAATCAAACTTCTTACATGGATCCGCTCCAAAATACTCTATGTCCTCAACGAAATAGATATTTTCCATGCCTTAGAATAATTTTTCAAAGTTTTCTAAGGATGTGGCCATTTTGGGCCTACATTCTAGCGCCTCTCGGGTGGATTTGCTCGTAAATCCATTGAACTCAGAGTCTTATCCATTGGGCATCAGGAGTCAAAAATTCTTATCTTCAAAAAATATGCTTCAAAGAATAATTTCCATATGATCACTACCCTCTAAAAACCTTGTGAATTCACCTAGAGGATAATGGTTCATATCGAGATCATCTTGGAAACACAAATATCTCTACCACTCCTTCAAAGCTGCACCAATGCTTAACCAAAAAACACAACTATGCTCTCTTTTAAAGTCTCTTCAAAAAATGGCATGAATGCCTTCACAAAATTCTCATTTTCTACCTTCTAGCTTCATGCTTTTATTATTGCCTTCTAACAATGTCAGAGTAAAAATAAATAAAAAAAAATACAAAACTTTTGCATGACTACAAAAATGTACAAAAAAAATATTCTACTCTTGTGTCCCTTTAGGGTCCATAGTAGCTCTATCTGGTTCTTCCTCCTCTTGTTGAGCCTCTTCTTCAATATTATCTTCTTGCTCTTGCTCGCTTCCTCCTTAGGTGAAATTTACTTTTTATTTTCCTCTTCAGCATCTTTTCCAAACAATTGCACCATCAGCTTTAGGGTTTGTAGGGCCTATTTCCAAACTACTTCAGAGGGTTTGGAAGTTTCTTTGAGTTGCTTTTGAATGTACTCTAGCTCACCAGTATCTTCATATTTTGCTACACTTCCTTTGTTTACCAAGTCCTCCATCAAATCTCTGAGTCTGGTGAAATCAATAATCATTTGTGAAACTTGCTCTTGGTCAATTGGCTCTTCCAGAGCATCAATCTCATACTCATCTTGAAGGCTCTCAGTAACACTCTTCTTAATCTCTTTGATTGACAATAGAGAGTTATCCTCCATACATATCCCACTGAAGCCATTTTGCATCATCTCCTTATTTATATCTACTACATCCTGGATCACATTCTCAACCTTATCAAACAATAGCCAAGCCTTTTGCAATATTTTGTGCTTCTTCACTATAACTATGGTGGCTAGTCTGGCAACGTTCCATTCTTTGTTGGGAATAGGCTTAGCAGTCTCATTGAGCCTGCTATCTGCCAACTTATAAATTTTCTCAGCTGGAATAACCATAGGTTATAGTTCTTCAGTGCAGCTATCCAGGTCTTCCTAAATATTTTGGAGCAGGCGGCTAGCATCATCCATGTAATCAATAATAGGCTACAAATCTGAGCATTTCTCCAAAACCTTAGACCATAATTATTTCCTTACTTTCTTCAACCCTTCTTTAGAGAAACCTAAAGACTTAGCCTTTTCAATCTAAAGTTGATGCTTCAAGCTCTATATTTCCTTGGCTTGTTCCTCATTCTTCTTCTTCTGCTCCTCTACCTACTCCTTGAGCTTATTGGCCTCTTGAAACTTGTCCTACTAGTTATTTGCTTCTTTTTAAGGGCCTTCTCCACTTGCTTTTGATTATCGATGGTCTTCTAAAGCTTTTCTATTTTTCTCTCCAACTTGTCCACCTTTTCTTTGTATATATTAGTTTTTACATAAAAAGTGTCCAAGTGAGCTTTTGCCATGACCAATTCATCTTCTGCAAGTAGTTGTTCGATATCCTCTGTATGTTCCTCTAAACGATAGTCTTGAGGAGTCATATCAGTTTTAGGCTTACTCACAAGAGGAATAATGGATCTAGATGTTCTTTGCCTTGAAACAAGATCAACAAACATAGTACTTCTCTTGGTGGCTATCCTCTTCGAAGGTTTGGATAGCTTTTCTACCCAGAAATCTTGAATCTTTCGTGTAGTTTCCTTCTCCTTTTGAAAAATTGATAGTGTAGGATAACTCACGGGAGAAGGAGAGGATATAATATGAGAAAGGGTAGACTCAATAGCTTATTGGGAAGGGGTGGTAGTGACTACAATTGAGTTTGTAAACACTGCTATTGTTACAACTGGGAGAGTCATGGGAATTGAAGTAAAACTAGAAGAAAGGTGGGCTGATGTGGATGAAATAGCTTGGACTTCTGATGATGGGGGTGATAGAGATGGCAAATATGAAATTATAGGAGATGAATAAGGGGGAATTTCAGGTGATATATGAGGTGAAGAATTTATTTTCTTCTAAGTGTTTACTGGTGAAGGATGAGGTGAATTGTGAGGGAGAGAGGACACTTTTGTTACAATTTCTTCTTGAGAAAGGGTAGGAACTTCCTTTGGGGAAAAATGAGGAGAAAGAGAAGAGGAAATAGAGACCATACCTTCACCTACTGATTTAGGGAGCTCTTGAGTTGTTTCTTTAGCTTACTACTATGTTTGTTCTATCGATTCTTCTGCAACTAAAATAGGGATTTCCTTAGCAGTTTTATCTTTGTCCAAATTTTGTTTCCTACTGATCTATTTCTGAATTTCTTTAGGTCCCCTTTTAGATTTCCTTTTAAATACTTGTAACTCTACTACATTTTAATTTTATATTTCTTCCCCAAAAATTCCTTCCTGTGATGGTTCCTCCTACAATGTTTCTTCAAAAATAGGATTTAATTCCACTGTTGTCGTAGTGGTGAAACTTACCGGTGTGAACACAAAGTTCTTATCCTTATCATTCCAGTCTATCTCTATATCTGGGGGCTATCCACCCAGGTCTAGGTTCTTGGGCCTACTTACTATCTGAATGACTGGTGTGCTAATAGCCCTCTCATAATAATAGTGCATCTTACTCATTAACTATGCCCCTTTTGGAAAATTCTCTATTTGTTTAGTTGAAGGCTGAAATGTCTTCAGAACTTCAGTAGTAGTTAATGGAGTACCATATCCTTCTTCTTGAACTTCTTCTTGTGAAGGTGGGGATGGGGAATCTAACCTTATTTGTGGCTTCTTATAAATTAGCACTATATTCTTTGGGTCTTTTTCTTTCCAAGTTGCGATATTCTTGTCATATCTATCAGAAAATTCATTGTCAATTACCAATCCAAACTTGGATTTCTCTTTACCAATTTCAACTCTCATCCTCCACCAATCTGCTATCTTGGCTTCATTCCATTTCTTTTTACTTTCAACATCTCCCATGGTAGACTCTTGCAATTGATTTTCTTCTTTCTTATCTATTTTATTCTCAAATTCTCTAATGGTAGTCTCCTGTAACTGATGTTTTTCATTATTGTCTGGATCAAAATCAACTACATGTTCATAGAAATATAACCATGGAGGAAGTTGTTGCATCTTGGAAATGTTCCACTCCAAAAGAGCATTTTCCTTATTATTTCTGCCCTATTCAAAATGAGGCCTAGGATTTTTCTCAAATTTGTAGGCCTTTTCTCCATTCAGGGCTATGTTTCTCTTGTAGAATATATCATCTGGGTCATATATCCATCTTTGGGGAATGTAGAACAGGCCCAACCTATCTAGATATTGATAAATTTGCTCACCTTACCTCTTATTGGTGATGGTTATATCATCAACACTATGGTAGGTCAACAAACATTTCCTTTTCCTCCCAGAACCATAGTTCATATTTATAAATTTTGCTTACCTCAAATATTCTAGGGTGAATAATATATCTGTAACAAAATGAGGCAGTAGAAAAGGCTTACCAGTGAAGCCATACAGTCTAATGATTGTGCCTTCTATAAGGAGGTACCAATATCCTTCCTCGACACCTTCTATTCTTAACAATTTCTTGGCCAATGGTGGTAGCCTAGGGCATTCCCCATACATTATCTTTAGTGTTGGCCCTAAAAATTCCAAGTTAAATTTATAAAAGGACTCAGTGCTCCTCATATGAGAAGTCCAATAGTAAATAGGAATGGGGTCTCCCTGGTCATTATTTTCCTTGACCAAAATCTAAGGCATCATTTGCCTCACAGTAGCAAAGAACATCCAAACCAAGCTTGAGAAATACCAAAAATAGGGTGCATCAAAACTCCTTTTCATTCTCACTAATTGCTCATGTATTCTTTGAGCAAGGAAAGCTAGCTAGTCAAAGTAGATAACCCTAACACCCTTCTTTTCTACATCTTCCTCATACATTCTCTCATTGGAAATGTAGTATGTAGTGGCTATTTGCCAATCTATCACAATTTGGTCTGAATCCAAACCCTCCATACAAGCTAACATGGAATAGAGCTCTGGGTGGACAAACTGCTCAATGGAAATTAGGGTTTTGGGCAATCCTTTCTTGGGTTTAATGTCTTTGAATTGATTATAGACCCATTTTCTGAAAGGCTCACCATCATGAGCTTGTTTATGCAAAGAGTAATACCTAACTTGGTCAGTCATTTTGAACTCTTTTGGCCTTATGGGTGGTTCTATTCCTAGGGTAAAAATCTTGTGATAGGCCTTTGTAGTGATACTAAATAGGGTTTTTTCACTAGCATTTTTTACTACTTTTACCCTTAGGTCATAAAATTTGACGATGTCCGATATTAGCTCTGGATAAGGATGAACTAAATTACAAATATAAAAATATAAAAAGGAGAGAAGGGCACATTTACCTTAGGGTGACAAAGCTACTCCTTTATTGTATCTATTGTTGATATTCCTTCTGAGCTTCATTATCTCTATGAGGACCAGCTCAGTGTTGGCCATGACTTTCACTTTGTCAATGTAAGGACCCACTTCCTATTTCATTGAGGTCTCAACTTCTTGAGTGTCTTCGGAGGCCATTTTCGCAAGCAATTTTCAAAATGTTTTATTTCGAATTTATAGATATGCTTGGCTATCATTCTGCTTTTTTCGCTTGATAAATTTTGCTCTTTATCAAATGAATGTCTTCTATGTTTCTAGAACTTTTAATTTCCCATGCATGCACACCCTCTACCATTAATGTAGCCACTACATGAAATTCTCATTGGAATGATTTTCAAATTAAACTCATTCCTTTCAATGGCTTGGAGATGTTATGCTGATTTTTGATTGGCCGAAATTCAAATATCTTCTATGCATTCACTTATCCTTTTATTTTAAATACTTTGAAGTGGCACGAGAATCAGTTTCCATTCAAAAATAGTCATGCACCCTGGTAGATTATAAAATTCATGATTCCACTTTATCTTAGTCTCTTTAAGCATAGAATGGAATTCATGTGGCATTCTGTTGGCACTTCAATTCACTTGAGTGCAGATTTGAACTCGTTCCTCATTCTACTTCTTTCTTAGTAAATTTTAGTGTGGAATGGAAACCTATTGCTTATTTTTGTGATACTTAGCTTATTTTGAAACTTTTCATTTCTTTTTATTCTCTTTATTTTTCATAAAATTTTTTATCAAAACAAAACTTGATATAAAATGCAAAAATAATATGATACAAAGTATGTACATATGTTACAATGAGCTATATTTCAATCAAAATAGAGTTTAAGGTGAAAACCATTGACTAGAATCGGTTGTATGTTTCCCTCAAGATCTTCAAGCTAGAAAACATTGGTCTCTTTAACTTCTACTATCTTGAAAGGGCCATCCTAGAAGGAGTCAAACTTTTGATGATGTCTTGGCTTAGCTCTTTCAACATTCCACCTAAGTACAAAATATCCAACCTAGAATTTCCTGAACCTTGCCTTCTTGTCAAACCATACCTTGATGTCAACTGAATGCTTTTGAAAATCATCATATGCCTAAGTTCTCTTCTCTTCTAGCTGTAGCAAGTGTGTCAACCTTGTTTCCATTGGATTTTGCTCAGATTTCTCTTATGTATTTATCAACTTGAGTGTTGGAATCTCCAAATGAATAGGTAACATTACCTCCTTTCCATACACTAAGGCATAAGGGGAGGTATTGATGGACTTATTAATAGTGATTTTGTCTACCCAAAGAGCTTGCTCTAGAAATAGGTGCCAACTTCTTTTATTACCCTCTAGTGATCTTCTCAAAATCCTTAATAGATTCTTATTAGTAGACTCTGCAAGTCCATTTCCTTGGGGGTAGTAATTTGAAGTATTCTTAATGGTGATGCCATACTTACTGGAAAACTCAATATATTTGGCTCCTATGAATGCTGGTCCATTATCACTCACCAAAGCTTCTAGAACACCAAACCTTGAGATCAAGCTTTCCATGAAATTTATCACCACTTCTTGGTCTAATTTATTTGTAGGAATAACTTCTACCCATATGGTGAGGTAGTATGTAGCAATCAGAATGTACTTGTGCTCCTTTGAGGAATGTGGATCAATAACCCCTATAAAGTCCAACCCCCATTGTTGAAAGGGTTCTTCCACTTGAATTGGCTTAAGGGGAAATGATGCATTCCTTGTTCTTCCCATATACCATTGGCATTTTTCATAGGCTCTAGTGACTTTGAAGGTATCAACAAATATGGTAGGCCAATAATAGCCTGCTCTGATAATTTTTAATGTTATAACTCTTCCTTAGGAGTGATCTCCTAATAGTCCTCCATGGAACTCCTCTATGACCTTTGGTTGTTGATCATATTTTAAGCACCTAAGGAGAACTCCATCAAGGTTCCTTTTGTACAGACCCTATGGTAATAAGACATACTTCAAAGACTATAGTCTATATCTTCTTATTTATGGTGCATTAATATCAGTAGGGCATACTCCAGTTTGAAAGTACTTAGTCACCTGATCTACCTAATCTAATTCATCCAATTGTGGTTCTCTAGTCTGATAATATTCTATTGACTAAAAAGATATTACCTCTATTGAAACTACTACTTCTGTCATACCTTGGCATAAGGATATGCCTCTTACCAGCTTGGTAGGATGGATTTACACATCATATTCCTGGATTTTAGTGATCCAACCAGCCCTCTTATCTCCCAGTTCTCCTTGTAAAATAAAGCTTCTTACATCCGGATGAACCACATAAACCAGGGTCTTGCTTTGAACCAAGTATTACCTAAATTTTTTCAATGACTTCATTACAAAAAATACTTGTTTCTCAATGAAATTATACTTAACATGATATTCATGAAGAGTCTAGATCCAAAATAATATGAGGTGCTCCTCTCCTTCATCATTCTTCTGGGTTAGCACCGATGCATAGCTTTCTTCGGCTCCATAAGCATAAAGAATGAAGTCTTTGCTAAAATCTGGATTGACTAGCACTGGAGTTGTAGCAATGGATTTCTTAATGATTTCAAAGGCTTTATTTCTTACCTCATTCCATTTTAAATCTACATTCTTCTTTAGCATTTTAGATATAGGCTTCACCTTTTGAGAAAAATCAAAGATGAATTTTCTCATAAAGTTTATCTAACCAAAGAAATACTACAAGGCTTTCTTATTCACAGATAGTGGAAGAGCAAGAATTGATTTGATTCTATATGGATCAATGGTCATACATTATTTTAAGACTACATGACCTATAAACTTCCCCTCATGAACTGCAAATAAATACTTCTTAGGATTAAGGGAGATGCCAAATTCTCTGCACTTGTAGAAGACTTGTTCTAGGTGTGCTAAGTGGTCTTGCTTATTATGAGAAAATATAGTCATATCATCTAAATAGATCATAATGACCTTGTTAATTAGTTCCCCAAAATCATATTCTATGGATCTCTAGAGAGTGGCTCTTGCATTATATAGCCCAAAATACATTCTATGATAGGTAAAAGTGACCCATTTTGTGGTGAATGTTGTTTTATAATGATATTCATTCTTCACCTAAATTTTGTTATATCCAAAGAAGCCATCTAATAATGAGAATATTTCTACCCCTACCACTACCTACAATATTTGATCAATCTGTGGGAGGAGGTAATGATACTTTAGTGATGCTTGGTTAAGGTTTCTAAAATCCACACACAATCGAATATCACCATTATTTTTCCTTATAGGTACCAATTTGGCTACCCAAGTTGAATGTTTAATTGGATAAATGATCTTAGCCTTAAGAAAATTCAAAATTTCTTCTCTCATTATGGCTTTGATCCTTGGATTTACAGGCCTTTGCTTCTACCTAAAATGCTTTGCATTAGGCTCTAGCTCAATGGTGTGTTGGATAACCTTCTTATCATTTACTTTAAGATCCTCATATGACCAAGCTACAATGTCTTGGTACTTTTGTAATAAAGCTTTTATATCCTCCTCTTCCTCTGGAGAACATCATATTCCAACCTTGAGCTTATTTTATTTTTCAACTTCAACTTCTTTATATATTTCCTCATTGAATTCCATGGATTCAATATTTTTCCTATCTTCATTATTAAATAGGCTCTCTAGAGTAACAAAACCTATAGGTATGTGATTGTTCTTAAGTTGAATGACATCCTGTTGATAAATTTCCTCTAGATTTTCCTCTTGAATAGTGGATAGATAGGCTTATCTCACTGGAAAATAAATAATTTGTTCATCACTTTCAAAGACCTGCCAAAAAATCTATTTATCTGGCATTGTAGGCCTGAAAATCATTTTTATCCCCTTGTATTTCTTAACTCCTATGTTCATAGAAGGGTAAAATTTAGATTCCCTTAATGCTAAAGAATATACCAAGGTATTCTTTTCTCTGGGAATAAAATTTATGTTTAGGGCATCAAAGGATTCCATAAAATCCCATACCCTATTTCTATATGCTTTTAGGTAATAGTGCTTACTACTACACCTTTCTATTACCTGATGAACAATAAACTTAGAGTCACCATATATGTTCAATATATTAATACCCATGCTTTCAGATTGCACTAGCCCAAGGTATAAAGCCTCATATTATACAATATGATTAATGCATGACCATGTTAACCTATATGCAAAACTCTTTGTCCCTTCTGATTAGAACTACAATATAACACCAGCACCAACACCATTTATACATCTAGCACCATCAAAGTGCATGGTCCATACTTTTTTTTCTCTTAGATATTGATTAGATATAGCAAGAACTTTCTTCTTTGATTCTATAGAAATATTGTATGTGCCCATTCTTGTCCCAAACTGGTTATAATCCTCCTTGAAAGGTAGTTCATATTCAATTTCTAGCTTCTCAAACTTATCCACAATTTCAAAATATTTCATAGGGGTGAGATTGCACATATCTTCAATTTTTTCAATGTGGTAAGACACAGAATTCTCAGGTGTTATTCTTATCCTATTTCCTTTGAAAGGAATTACCATGTTGGAATAGTCCATGTACATGCATCCACCCAACTTTGCAGTGAATTCTCTTGAAAGGCATAAGCCAAAATAAGGCTCTATATCCACCACCACTATTTCTTGTACTATAGTTACCTTAGGGGATCTATGTAGCCTCATTAAGACATCCTTTATTACTCCCACTGTCTTCATAGGTGTTCCATACAATTGCAATACTCTAGGGCAAGATCGAGTATACTCCATACCCATATCCTAATAAACTACTTTAGGCATAATTGTACTAGATGCCCTTGAGTCAATCATACAATTTTTGACTACCCAACCTTCCATCCTTAGAGATATATAAAAAGGAGGAGGTTTATCCTTTAAAAAAATAGGGGATATTTCTTTCTTTTCAAAGGGTATGCTGAGGATTGTGGTGGCATATTTTTCTTATGGATATTTGTTCAAGGATGCTTTTAGCAAGTCTATTTAGCTAGGACTTGTAGGCCCAAAATGGCTACATCCTTAGAAAATATTGAAATTTTATTCTAAGGCATGAAATCCATATTCCATTGAGGACATAGAGTATTTTGGAGTGGATCCGCGCAAGGGACCCAATTTCACTCGATACTTAGTCTTTTTTGAGCAAGGTTTCTATTCTACACAAGGCATAATGTATCTGGCAGTGGATTTTAGGCGAGACTCGATTTTGCAAAACTTTTGAAAAAAGATGATGTCAGCACAATAAAAAGTATGGAATGATGATTTTTTTATGCACTCCAGTGACTAAGTTCTGACAAGCTCGATTCCACTGAGTTTCAAGAGTATTCTAGAGAAGAATAGTGACATGAAGGTCTAAAGCATTGTTAAACTATGGAATGGTGACAAAGGCTATTTACACTACTTCCAGTGTGGATTGGTGATTATGTAGTCCAACTAAGTCGAATGATGATATCAACATATTTTTGTGTAGATTGTGATTTGAACATAGAGGAGAGAAAGAAGAAGTCTAAGTAGCGGATTGATGATAGATTCAATTTCACTCACAACCTAGTGTATTTCATGCTAGAACTTGATTTTTCTAGCTGAAGCCATTGAAGATGATGTCAATATTTATAAAGTACAGAATGACATTTTTTTATCCCTATTGCTTTACCATTTTTTTTTAGATTTAATCACCACCGTTTGCCAAAAGCATCAATGGTTGATATTCTTATAACATGGTTATAGTATTTAAAAGCATATTCTTGTTGGATCGAAGAACAATTAGTTTGAGGTTGGAAGGCAAAGCGTCTGAGGGTTTCCAAGAACAAAGAACCAAAAGTGGTTGTAGATCTGTGATGGAGTGAGTTTTTAAAGAATGATGAATGGATTATATGTAGTTTCCAATGTCCTAAACTCCAACTACCATAAATGAACAAGTAAGTTGTAGATATGAGCTTCCATGGCAGATTACTCATAGAATATTTCCCAGACTCCAACAACCAATAAGATAATACCATCAAATTTGTCTACTTAGTTGTCAAAATTTAATATTTGTAATGTCTTTTTCAAATTGTTTCATTTTTGTAAACTATAAATAGAAGTCGAACCCTCATTTCTAAGGGTCAGCTCTGGTGCATTTGCTTGCTATACTATAAATATTATTTGAAAATTAATGGAAGGAGCATTACTCTAGTTTTTGACTTGAGAATGTGTTATCATCACTATATTTCATGCAAGAGGTTTGAAGCTGTGAATTGCATTTTTGTCAATGCTCTAGCGGTTAGTTCATTCTAGTTTATTGGATTACTAGTTGTGAAAGTAATTAAAATCTATTCATAGTTAGATCTATGTTGACAGGGAGTTTATTTCTTCTAAATTTGATAATTTGTCAATTTTACTAAATTGGATTATCAGTATATTAGATATTAGAATTGCTTTCTGCAACATATCTCTATTTTATGCTTAAATGTATGAAGATTTTATGGTTTTGGGTGTTGCTAATTTTGAGTGATGGGACACTGGAAATAGTTTGTGGAATATTTTTGTTGTAGTTGCCTATGTTGTTAGCATATCTGGCCACTATTTTTCATAAAATCTCTAACCCTAAACCTTTTCTAAATATTTTCTTCAAACCCTAATTGAGATTTAAATGTGTCAAAACCCTACTAAGTTGACAAGGAACCAGCCTACACTAGAGGTTGGGCTGAATTAACATTTGGTCCATCCAATGTTGAGTGTTGAACTATGACTATCTGGCACATGCCTAGATAGAAAATTGGAAGATAGACAGTCACAGTGTCAAGTAAATCTTGATGTAAATCTTGAGGATTATGGTGGACTATTTTTCTTGTGGATATTTGTTCAAGGATGCTTTTAGCAAGTCTATTTATCCAGAAATGAAGAGATTATTGTATAGACTGGCTTTGGATGGTATCTTCTGAATTTCCTCTATAATATTGTATTCAGATGTGATAGAGGTCGGTTTATCAGGCCTTCTCTCTGGATAACCATATTTTCTCTTATAATTTTGAGTGGCATCGATTCTCTACCTTTTGGTAATGGAAGGGAATCTAAGCCTCTCTTGGGCTTCATATTTGGACCTCATTCTATCTCCCTCAGTTTCTTTCTCAACTCTTTTGGGAAAATTGACTGCTTTTTCTTGGCCCTTAGGAGCCATGTCTCTTTTTTTATTAGCCTGGGGGATAGATAATGTATTACTGCATTGGGTAGGTGGGTCCTTCTTATTATGAGAAGAGCCCTAAAATTGATTCATCTTCTATGGATCAACCTACAATATTCTCTTGCCTGACCTTGTCATGATAGCAATAGGTCCATCCTCATCAAGTTCCTTTTCAACCATGATATGGTTAGGTTGCCAAAGCATATTCACTCTCCCTTTTTTATTTCTTTCTGCTTGATCCATAGCTTGCTAAACATGGTTTTGGTACATATCACAATATTATGAATCATGAGGGTAATTACACACCAAACACTAGATATTTACCAGACTTGTCTTTGAAGAACACTCAGGCTATTCATATGCTACATTTACTCTAACCCTAGTAGTATTTCTAGGACCAGGTCTTTGATATTTATTTAAATAAGGAAATATCCTTTGTTGAGACCTCTCCATTTCTTTCTTATACATTGAATTCATTTTGTTTCTAATAGTTTTCAACGTATTATGGATATCAAGGAGGACAGAGGAATCTTGGGGAATCTGGGAAGGAAGTGGAGGGAAAGGAATTATAGTAGATGGTGCTTTTTTCTAAGGAATGGGAGTCATATATGGGAATGGGAATGACAAAGGAGGAGGTTCCATATAATATGAAGTAGAAGTTTGACTTAGAACATTAGTGGTTTTCAAATTTTAGGGCAACACAGCTTTTAGAGGTAATCTCCCAACATTAATAAGAATAATTTTTCCATGAACAACTTCATTATAAACCTATGGAAAAGTTTCCACCCCAAATTTTTGGGTTTGTAGGCCTAGCTCTGATCTAAGAGATCTAATATAATACATGTAAGCAAGACTTGCAACTGGTTTAGCTGTAGGGGTAATTATCTTCCAGGTCCTATTGAACATCAAATTAAAATCTAAAATAGTTTCTTGCTGATGTTTCTGCATAGATGTGAACTGATTAAGGAGGGAAAAAGGATCTACAACTTCATTAAATTACTCCATAGAAGGATCAACCAATTCTACCCATGAGGTGATGGTATTATCTTCAAGAGTATTATTGGGAACTGAATTGTGTTTAAGATTTACTCAACATTGTAGATATTTATATTCCTATTTAGGCATGCACCAGATAGTTTCATATCAACACTCAACATTGGTATACATCATAACAAAGTCCTTGATATAACCTCCAGAGTAGGTTGGTTCCTTGTCAACTTTAAACAATATGTTGACACTATTATACTCACTTAGGGTTTTGATATTAGGGTTAGAGAGAGAGGTTAGGGTTAGAAAAGTGGATAACAGTTGGATGGATAGGTTAAAAGCATTGATACCACAACAAACAACTCCAAAATTATATCAAAATACATTACTTAGATCAATATTATCACAAATCTTGAGCACCCTCACACATTTATAATAATAGTAGATAAATATTGAAGAGAACAATTCCAATACACTACTAATGATAATCCAAATAACAGAAATAATCACTATCTAGATTTTACATAAATATGCTCCTATCAATATAGAACCAATCCAAAGCATATTTCAATTGCTCTATTAGTCAATAAGCCTATCAAAACAACTATTAAAGTATTCATAGAAATGTAAATTTAATATTAGAACCTCTGATAACAGATGGTGAAGACACAAGCTTTGAGGTGAAAATCAATGTAATGCTCCTTTCATTAAATTCTAGAAAATTCATAGTGGTACAGGAAAACACACTAGAGTCGACCCCTTTTGAAAATGATGGTTTGAACTCTATTTATAGTTTATAAAATTAAAAACAATATGGAACATTACAAAGATTAGTTTTTCACAACTCATCAGAGAGTTCTTAGCTGGCATCATCTTACTGGTTCAATTCCTAGGAAATCTGCTACAAATAAACCACCATGGAAGTTGGAAACCTCTTCAACTTGCTAGTTGTTGGCTCGAACTAGAGTTCTATTATTGGAGACCTCATATGTATCATGGATATTTCTTGGAAACATCTTATCATCATTGATATGCAACCCTCTCTGGTCCTAGTCTTCTTAAAACCCTCGATGCTTCAGCTTCCTTCTCCAACAAATTGTTCTTTAGTCTCGGTGAGAAATATTTTATTTTATTTCATTCTTCTCAGCAATTCTCAGTCGTCGATCTCTTCCATTGTATGGCTACGATCTTGTTTGAAATAAGCTTTGATAAATTACAAGAAGAGATCATTATGCCATTCCACTTAAAAAATATATTTTATGATGTCATCCTCTTCGCTTCAGAAACCTCATGATGCCATTTCGTACAAAAATGCATTGTAGGCAAGGTGGGATGAAATCCGCCACTTATTTCTTATTCTTTAGCATTGACGCTAAAGTGAATCTGCATAAAAATTTGATGATGTCACATTTCTCTTAAAAATCTTGTGGATTCCATTTCGGAATCATACAAGAGCATTAGTCACGAATTCTAAATCCGGCTCTACCATAGTATAAAAAACCATGTTTCTATTCTACACTAGCCTTAGATAAACATTACTTGTCACCATTTCATTGTAGGTTTACATAAAATTGTCTTCGTACGAATCCGCACAATCTTACATCATCTTCCATATTATGTCGTAATTCTAGGCCAAAAAACTCTATGAGTCTCCTGAAAACAGTCTTCCAAAACTTAGCCACTTTGAAATATTTTACAATTACAAAGCAATCACCAATCTCCACAACTTTTATCCTTACATCACCTTTCTCCAAAGACTTGTAGATTCAAATCCTTTGTTGCTAATCTGGAGTCAAAAATAAGGGACACGATGCAGATTTTTTCCAAGTGTAAAATTTGACTAAGAGTGGGTAGACGTCTCTCCTTTGTCATGGATCCACTCTGAAATACATTGGAATACGTGCAAAATGGAGCTTTCATGCCTTAGTAAAATTTTAAAAAAATATTCTAAGCATATGTGGCCATTTTGGGTATAAATTTTGGTGCCTACCGGGTGGATTTGCTTGCAAAGTTATCGAACTCAAAGTCTTATCCATTGGGCCTTGGGATTCAAAAAAGAAACTTATTTGTAAAAATATGCTTTAAATAATAACTTCAATATAAACGCTACCCTTCAAAAGTTCAAAAATATGCTTTAGAGGGTAAAGGTTCATATGGAAATCATACCAAAAACATCATGGCTCATCCACTTAAATGAGACTAAACTAAAAACAAATGTAGACCTATTACCTTTATCTTCAAAAATCAAGTGTAACTCTACTCCTTTTATAAGGCCTTATTGAAAAATACCTTTACACATAGCCTGCTATTCTCTACCTCTATAGGCTTCATGCCTTTATTTCTCATTTTTGACAATTGTCAAAGCTAAAAAAAAATGCAAAACTCGTGCATATGTACAAAAATAAAAACAAGCTAAGTGTGAGCCCATTTCAGGCCTGTAACCACTCTATCTTGCTCTTATCCTTCATGGGTTTCTTCCTCATTCTCATATTCATCTTATTCTTCTTATTATTATGCTTCTTCTTTTGGAGAAGGTGGTTTCTGATTCCTTCCTCTAGAAGAATCACCAAACAACCGAATCATCAATTTTAGAGATTGTAAAGCCTGTTTCCAAGCTATTTCAGAGGGATTTGATGTCTCTTTGAGATTCTTGTAAACATATTGCAATACTCCAATGTTATCATAGTTAGCATCATTACCTATGTTTACTAGATCTTCCATGAGATATCTCAATCTAGTAAAATTAATAATTAATTGGACAACTTGCTCTTGGGGTAGTAACTCTATAAGAGAATTAATTCCATATTCATCTTGTAAACTTTCATCAATGCTTTTTTGGATCTCTTCCATGGATAGCAAGCTATGATCCTCCATTCATAGGCCTCTGAAGCCAACTTGAATCATTTCTTTATTTATATCAACAACCTCCCTAATCATACCCTCAATTTTATCAAACAACAACCAGGATCTCTGTAGTGCCCTATGTTTTTTAACCACTATCTTGGTGGAAACTCTGGTGAGATTCCATTCTTTATTAAAAATTTATTTAAAAAAGTCACTGAGTCTACTATCAACCAACCTATACATTTTTTCTACCAAAATAACCATGGGCTACAACACTCCAGTGATCTTATCTATATCTCTCTATACATTTGGGAGCAAGTGGCTAGCTTCATCAAGATAATCAATAATGAATCAAAGACCTGTAAATTTATCTTGGACTTCAAAGACCATTTATTTTCTAACCCTTTTCAGTCTAGATTTAGAAAATCTAGAGGCCTTAGCCTTTTCTATTTGAAGCTACTAATTTAAACTCTGAATTTCTTTCACTTGTTCTTCATTCAACTTCTTTTGCTCTCCTAGTTGATCCTTGAGTTTGTTGGCCTCTTGAAATTTCTCTTGCCACCCCTTGAACTCATTTTTTAGAGCCTTTTCAACTTCCTTTTGATTGCTCAAAGTCTTCTAAAGTTTTTCAACATTTTTATCCAATTTATTCACCTTCTCTCTAACTGTATCATTATTCACATAGAAAGTGTCTAAATGGGCTCTAACCATAATTAACTCATCTTCTTCAAGAATTTTATCAATATCTTATGTGACCTCCTCCACTTGATAATATTAAACAATCATTTTATTTTCAGGCTTATTTACAAGTGGAGTCATAGATCTAGATATTATTAGTCTGGCCACTAGGTCAACATACATAGCTCTCCTTATGACAACCATCCTACTAGAAGACTTAGAAAGATTTTCAGCCTAGAATTAATTTTCTCCTTGTATGGTTGCCTGCTCTTTTGGCAAAATAATAGAACTTGAAATACTAGCAGCCAGGGGAGATGGAGATACCAAAAATGATAGGGTAGACTGTATTGTTGAAAATGGGGGTGTGGGAGTGCTCACAACAATATCTATAATGAAAATGGACTCTGTGACTACTATTGTTGTTGCTATTGTTAAATTCATATAAACTGACACAAAAATATCCATTGGATGAAGGATGGTACTTGGGATGTCATGTCCCATTGATGGTTATGGTGGTAATAGTGAATATGGAATTGTGGAAAATGATGAAGTGGTAACCTTAGATGCTGGAAGTGGTATTTGGGGTGACTATGGGGGAACAAGAGTGACTATTTCTTTAGTAACAACCAAGGAAACATGGGATGGACTGTGAGAGGGAGAAGGTACCTTTGTAACATTTTCTTGACCAAAAATGGAGGGAGAATTCTTTTGGGATTCAGGAGTATGTAGAGGAGAAGAGGGTTTAGAAACCATACCTTTGCCTACATATGTAGGTTTTTCTTTATTTGTTTCTATTTCTTACTATTGCTCTTGGTGAATCAATTCTTCTGCAACAAAATCAACTACCTCTTCTGCAATCTCCTCTATATCCAATTTTTGTTTCTTTGAAATTTCTCTTTCCTCTCTTTCTAGAAATATTTTAGTCCTTCTATGAACCAATTGAAAGGCAGCCATATCACTCTCAGATTCCTCTTTTGATTCATTTTCTTGCATAGCTCCAAAAAGCAGAACTTGCTCAAAAATTGGATGCAATTGTACCGATGCTACAGGGGTAAAAGAGAGGGGGGTGAACTTGAAACTCTCATCCTTATTCTTCCATTAAATATCTATGTCTAGAGGCTTCAAAGGAGTCTCTTGCTCCTCTACTAGATCTTCTTGATCTACAGGTGGAGGGATATATTCAAAACTATATGGGGGCTTTTGAACTTTTTACACTATGTTCTTAACATCCTTTTACCTCTGGGTTCTGATATTTTCATTATATATTTTTGAAAACTCTTTATCAATCTTCATTCTATACTTGGACTTAGGTTTTCCAATATCAATCCTCATCCTCCACCAATATGATATCTTTGCTATATTCCACTACTCTTCTTCCTCAAATTCTTTAGCAACATCTTCCTTGGGCCGAGGGTCCTTTTTCTTTGTAGTTTTCCCTTCAATATCTCTGATGGTGGCTTTTGTAATCCGATGACTCTTCTTGTTATCAGGATTGAAATCAATAATTTGTTCATAGAAATCCAACCATGGAGGTAGTTGACCCATTTTTACAACATCCCACTCTAAAAGAGTGGTCTCATAATTATTTCTTCCTTTCTCGTAATGAGCCCTAGGGCTCTTTTTGAACTTGTAAGTCTTCTCTCCATTTAGGGTTACATTTCTTGTAGTGAAGATACTATCAGGGTCATAACTCCATATTTGGGGAATATAAAATAGACCTAACTTGTCAAGGTATTGGTCAATTGGGTGGCTTTTTCCCTTCTTAGTGATGGTAATATCCTCCATAGTGCGGTGTGTAAGCAAGGATTTTCTCTTTTTCCCAAAACCATAATTCAAATCAATATATTTTTCCTGCCTCAAATATTCTAAGGCAAAGAGCCTTTCTATAACAAAATATGGCAGGAGAAAAGGTTTAACCATGAAACCATATAGTCTGATAATTGTGCCCTTAGTCAAAAATACCAATCTCCTTCTTTAGCACCCTTTTCTCTCAGAATCTATTTAACCAAGGGTGGCAATCTAGGGCACTTTCCATACATAATTTTTAGGGTGGGTCCAAGAAATTCTAAATTGAATCTATAATAAGACTCACTACTTCTCAAATGATTTGTCTGATAATAAACTAGAAAGGATTACCCATCATTGGTTTTGTCCCTGACCAGAATCCAAGGCATTCTATCCTTAGTGGCAGCATAGAACATCCACATCAGACTTAAGTAATACTTGAAACCAGGAGCCTCAAAGCCCCTTTTCACACTTACTAACTGCTCATGTATCCTCTGCAATAAAAGTTGGCCAATAAAAATAAATCACCCTAATACCTTTTTCTACTACATATTTCTCATACATTATTTCGTTAAAAATACAATAGGCCATGATAATTTTTCAACCACATATCATTATGTCAGAGTCTAAACCCTCCATGCAGGCCAACATAGAAAATAGTACAGAGTTTGTAAATTTATCAATAGAGATCAGAAACTCAGGTAATTTCTTCCTAGGTTTCACATCAAGTTGTTTATAAACCCATATCTTAAATGATTCTCCATCATTGGATCATTTCTCCAAAGAGTAAAACTCATCCTATTTAGTTACCTTAAAAGCTTTTGGTATTACTTGTGGATCAATCCCTAGGGAAAAAATATTATGGCAAAGAGAGGCGGTGACATTGAAAAGGGTTTTTCCCTCAGAGGTTTTTACTGCCTTGGCTAGTGGGTCATAAAATTTAACTATTGTAGCTATTAAATTTGGGCAAGGATGAAAAAAATCATAGATGTAGAAAGAGAGATAAGAAAGGAAAGTGTATCTACCTTCCACAAATAGAGCAACTTTCTTCTTGTATCTATCATTCACACTCCTTCTGAGTCTCATTCTTTCTATAAGAACCATTTATGTACCTACCATAGCTTTTGCTCGGTCAATATAGGGCACTAATACATTTGTCTCCAGTGTTTTTAACTCCTATATGTCTTTTGAATCCATTGTGATAGCAATAATATTATGTTCCCTCTATAACTCACAACAAAAAACTTCAGAGTATCTTTTCACCCTTCACTGCTTTGTGAATGTAATTGACTAGAAAATCAACTTTGTGTGTCCTTTTGGTCCTTTAATTTCTTGGAGTGTGCATATATTTTGTCATTAATGTGGTTGTTATGTGATCTCCTATCGGTACACTTTCCAACCTCCACTCATTCCTTTTGGTGGCTCAACAGTGGTATTCTAAATTTTCATTGCCTAAACATTCAAATTGCATTGCCACCTCACTACGCCTCTTCGACTATTATTTGGTTTGAGTGAGAGTTCATTAGAATTTATTGTGGGGTATTCCTTGTATTTCCATGTGGCACGGTCATGAATTACTGCTTTGGCTTTGAAATTGGTGAATTAAAGGCATCTTAATTCACCAATGCTTAGAAAATTGTATGCTTGGGTCTTTACCTTGGTTTCGCTTTGTCGTGTTTTAGCTTTGAAAGGTCCCCATATTGGAGACACTTTCACTTCATTTGATTTCTGACTCATTTCATTGTGTGGGATAAAAACATTTACTCCAATTCATGAATATCCTTGAGTATTTTGATGCGGATTCAAGCGCTCGTCATTCCAAAATAATTTACATGCATTCGAGTGCAGAATGGAACATTGTTGGATACTTTGTCATCACTTAGTCATTTTTGCAAAAAAAATTCCTTTTCAAGAATTTTTAAATAATATTGATTACAATATGCAGAAAGAAGAGGAAATAATAATATAATGTATATACATATGTTACAGTGAGCTCATTTTACACATAGTAAAACTTGATATGAAAACCATTTACTGGAATTGGTTGTATGTTTCCCTATGGATCTTCTAGATAAAACACATTGGACTCCTTGTCTTCTACTATTTTGAAAGGACCATCCAAAAAATAATTAAACTTTTCATGCTATCCTAGCTTTTCTCTATCAATATTCCACCTAAGAACCAAGTCTCCAACCTAGAATTTTCTAAATCTGACCTTCTTATCAAACCATGCTTTGATCCCCGAGGAATGCTTTTGAAAATTGTCATAGGCCTGAGCTCTATTCTCTTCCAATTGTAGCAAGTGGTTCAACCTATTTTTTACCAGATAATCCTCTAAATTTTCCTCTATATTGACAAGCTTAAGTACTAGGATATCCAAATGAATGGGTAACACTGCCTCCTTTCCATATACTAGTGCATAAGGAGAGGTCTTGATGGAATTTTTTATAGTAATCTTGTCTGCCCACAGAGCTTGGTCCAGAAACATGTGCTAACTTCTTTTATTTTCTTCAAGTGATTTCCTCAAAATCCTTAATAGGTTTTTATTGGTAGATTATACAAGTCCATTATCCTATGGATAATAATTTGAAGTATTCTTAATAGTAATGCCATATCTTCTGAAAAACTCAATATATTTGGCTCATATGAAAGTTGGGCCATTATCACTTACCAAAGCTTTTGGAACCCCAAACCTTGAAATTAAATTTTCCATGAAATTGATCACAACATCTTGATCTAATTTCTTGGTAGGAATAGCCTCTACAAATATGGTGAGATAATATGTGGTAGTTAAGATAAACTTATGCTCTGCTAAGAAATTAGGGTTGATAACCACTGTGAAATATAGCCCCCATTGTTGAAAAGGCTCTTCAACTTGTATGGGTTTGAGGGGGATGAAGCATTTCTTGTCCTTCCAACATACCTATGGCATTTGTCACAGCTTCTAGTGATCTTAAAAGCATCAGTAAATACATTGGGGCAATAATAGCCTGCTAGTATGATTTTCAAAGTTGTAGCCCTGCCTGAGCTATGTACAGTAGTTGGTCCTCTGTGGAACTCTTCCATGACCTTCTTTTGTTGGCCATATTTTAATAACTTTAGAATAACTTCATACAAATTTATTTTATACAAGCCCTCTGATATTAATGCATATTTTAAAGCATGAAACTTATATCTCCTCCTTTGGTAAGCTTTTAGATTTGGGGGGCATACTCCAGTTTGGAAATACTTGATCATTTGGTCAACACAATTAGAATCTATTGTTTGTGCTTATTCCATCTGATATTCATCCTCTATTTGGAAAATTATCCTCTCCGCTGATGCTGCAACCTCTGTTAGACCTTGGCATAGGGCCCTACCCTTCACCAACTTGGTGGGATGTATTTCTACATCATATCTTGAATTTTGGTAATCCAACCTGCCCTTTTATCTCCTAGTCCACCTTGAAGGATAAAAATTTTTACATACAAATGAACTACATATACTAGGGTCTTACTCTATACCAAGTACTGCCAGAACTTCTTCAGTGTCTTCATCACAACAAATACTTGTCTTCAATGAAGTTATATTTGACCTCATAATCATGAAGCGTTTGGCTCCAAAAGAACATAGGATGTTCTTTGTAACATAGTGGTGGAGTATTCCCAGTGGGGAGGTGTTTTCCAGAGGCAAGAATGATTCCTAGACCAAGCTTATCTCAATGACCAAATCAAACAGTCTTCTAGTCACCCAAACTACCCTTGTACGAACTATCAATTCCTTGTATGAACCCAAATTACATACATTATATGATCTCATATCATACAGTGACCAATATGGTATGATATTGCACTGATAAAAACTAAAATATTCTATTTTGAGGCTATCGTACATAGTTTTGTAATCGTTCAAGCCGATTCACCAAAACTGCCAAATCGGGTAAATTCTTGTCAATCACTTGTTTTACCAAATTGGGTAAAAACTGTTTGTACGATGTAAGATATACGATATGTACAAAATATAGGTACAAAAAGGTGTTAATTTTTATGCTCTTCTACTCAAATTTCTCTCTGAGATGTTTTGTAAAGGTTTAAAATCCTAAAAAAGACAATCTCTTTCACTAACAAAGCATTCAAAGCAGGCTAAGGAGAGATTCCATACAAGCAATGCCATCCAAGAATCATACAGTCTGCTTCAACATGTCTTCACCAATTTTATTAATATCCTAAATCATTCCCCATGATTCACCAGTGATCATCTTCTCCACAAAGCTGCAACAAAGCTAAAACTAACATATAACAGTAAGGTAGAAACTCAATTACACAATGTTAATGCACAATGCATTATCTATTCACAACAAGATCGTACACTATCATCCAAAACATATGTTATTCTCATTAATGGTTGTAAATTCAGTTAAAATGTGGAAAAATCTCTCAAGGTAATTGCAATAACTTAGAATTATGTCTATCTCTCTATTCTAGCAACTAATAACCAGTAAACTAGTAGCCAAGCCTACAAATTCAAAAATGGGGCCTTATATAATGTTTTCTAGGCCATTCCAAAGTAGTTCCTAAGACAATATATTATTCACAACTGCCCATCTACAACTGAATATATTATTTTGGTATTTTCCTAAGTTTACACCTTAGTTTAGCAAATCCATGCAATATTTCATCCCAAAATTACATTTCCTTTGCATCTAAGTGAATTTCGATGCGCCCTATACAATTTTCTACTGCTCTATATGGTTTGCCAATCCATTTTTATGATCTTACCTTCCACTATATGATTTTCTCCAACTGTACAATTTTACAAAACTTGAGCAATAATTCCCAAAACTATAAAAATCTAGCAAATCACTTTTTCTTCTTTTGGGAGGTGGATTTGCTGCCTACATCTGCCCTCCCCTTTACTTTAGTCAGTGTCCTCGATGAATCATTATGCTTCTTCTATTGAGCTTCCAAATTAGCTACTTCAGCCTCCAATTCCTTTACTTGTGTCTTGTGCATTTCTCGTTCATTTCTCAGCTTGGCTACGTAGCTCCCCATTTCGATGGCTTTGGCTCCGTGAAGGTTAGCCTTCTCCTCAGTGGATTTCATGAAGTCCATAATTTGTCTTTCTAGGTTAGAGGTACTCTTTGTCAACTTCTTCTTCTAGTGAGCTTCTACTTGAGCATCCACTTGGAGTTACTCATTCTTCTCATCAATGGTCTCCAAGTGGTGTTTAATATCATCTTCTAGAGCTCGAACCTAGTCTTCTTTAATCCTTACTTGAGCTTGCTTCTCCATGACCATGTTTTTTAGCTTCTTTCTATCCCTTGTTAGATCTTCTATCTGCTTGGCCTGTGTAACCATTTTCTCACTCTTTTCAGCCAACTGAGTTGTCATCTACTCATCCTTCACTTTGAGTTGTGCCTCCAACTCTTTAATATTGTATTCTACCATTTGGAAAATCTACCACTTTTCCTATTCAACCATGGTAACTCTGGCTTCAGATTCTGTTCTGAGGCTGGATAGATCATCCTCCATGTTTCTTTATTTTCTCCTCCACCATAGTTCTACTTTTTTGTAGTTCCTCTTCCATTTCAGCCATTTCATTTTGAGTGGTTGTAGTCTCTTCCACCTATGTCTCCTTAAGCCGATGGATTTCTTCCAATCCCATGCTCAACCACTCTATTGGGGTAGGTTGGATACTTACTTGATCCAAATATATCATCGGGTCCATCTTGTAATTTGTGACCATCCTTTCTGGAAAGTCTTCTCTTCCTAACATTGTTGTTACCTCTTCCCTGGGTAACCTCCATGGATGTTGTGCATGAATATCTGCTATCTTATATATGCGCTCTGCACTACTCACCCATTTTTTTATCCTCTCCAACTCAAGAGATACTTGTTGCTCCCACAACTTTAGTTTTCCCACATGGCCAATGCAAAATTCCATTATGGCACTATTCATAACATGGCCTAATTGAGCAAAGAAGTGTTCCACCTTATCCTCTATTACACTTGCTTCCTCCTCCATTATGATTCTCTAAAACCATGATATTTCTAGAAGATAACTGGATTGCATTCCCCGTAATTCTTCCTCTGTAGGAGTTCTCAAGTCTTCTTCTTCCCTAAGGTGGCTAGAGATTCCTCCCATATCTCTATATGCTCTCTTGATATCTATATTTTCTTGAGGTGGGGATTGTTTCACTATTTTCTCCTCCCCATCATTGTCCATAATGTTTATGATCTCCTTTTGAGCAGCTCAACTTGTTCCTGAGCCTTTTCTACTTCAATTGAGCCCTCCTATGGATCCTCTGTATTTTCCTGAGCTACTTTATGTTTCGTGTCGTCCACTTGTTGTTCCTCCATCACTCTTTCTTTTGGAATCTATTGTGCATTCCCAACTATGACCTACTAAGTAACAAGTGCTTCTTTCTCTTGTGGCACTTCTGTATTCTTCAGGACCTCTTGCTTACTAGAGCCTCCTGTTACAATTTTGTAATGAATCTTCCTATTGGGATTTTCTACCGTGGTACTCCGTCCCACTCCTACTTCATCCTAGGTAGTGGCTACTCCATCATGCCCTACCTCAATTCATTTAAAAAAATTAGAGGCATCCATCTTATCAAAATGATCAAAGATATCTAGAGATTGCACTATATTCTCCGCCTTTGTCCAATATAACTCCTCCAGTTCTGTTGCTTTTGAGTCCAACTGTTTCTTCCTTTGTACTTTTATAACTAGTTTATTTGCAATTCTTTCTCACTGGCCTCTCATACTTATTTGTACTAGACTACTCTCCCTTTCTTGATTGAGAGGCTGCTCCTACTACCTTTGTGCAGGTACTTGTTCTAGTTCTAACTCCAACCATTTAGAACACTTTCTTCGATGATGTACATCGGTATCCTCCTTTGGAGAAGTATATCCCTGAGCTTCACTCCTATGTCGCTTACTCCTCGTACATGGTTTCTCCAGAGTACTCTTTGCTATGGGTATAGCCTTTACCCATATCAATATTATTGGTTGGTCTGGCCTAATTTCTCTAGGTGGCATCAACCCTAGGAATTGCATTCCCACTTCTATGACTGCATTCAATAGAAATCATATTGCCTGAAAGGTCATCCTAAATTTCTTCAATCTTTTTGTCAAGGCCTCATGCATTCTTATCTCTAGTAAGGTACCCCAATCATACATAATCCCCTAGGTAATACCTTCAACATGTTGTGCCATCCACATTGGCATCTCAGTTGCCCTTATATCACCTGACAATCGAGCCATGAATGTGTTCATCACACATGCCCAATTATCATTTCACAACTGGATTTGCTTTATTCTGCGTATTCCTGCACCATAAATCTTTGTGTCTATCATCGATTTGATAGTGGTCATGGTGGTAACCAGGTGGTGTGATTGTATTTGGTCTACCAATTTCTTGAATATCTCCATACCTTCCATCGAAAACCCAAAATTTCTTTGAAATGTCATCATCGAAACCTCCACCTTCACTAACCTCTTGTCCACATTGATGTAGGTTGTCCTTGTTGCTGCATTATATGCCTGAACTATCTGTAAAAGATAGTTCTGGAATAATTTCTTATGAAATGGTGGAATCTATGCAACGACTGCCACTTGTGCATTTTAAAATGTCTTCCTCCATGGATGAGACATGTTCTTCTCATCACTCCATCATTTCTTGCATGCTTCTGCTCCATGCTATACAAACAATATGTTTGATAGTTCCACCTATAATTCCTCTTGTTCACTGCTCAGGTGTTGTTACCACTCTGGTACATGTACCTCACTCCTCAATTCCCTCCATGAGGTAGCTGCTTGGGCCATCATTTCCTCTCGGTGCCTCAATGGTGTTCTATCCAGGTGTGCTCACCAATGGCTCTATTTCCTCCATGGCCTATACCCTCCTCTCCTCTACGGATGATTACCACACCTTTTGTAGGACTAAAACTAACGCTTGGAGTGCTACCGTGAGTATGCCTCTCTCTTATGTAGCATACCTAGTGATCTCTCCATCCTATTTGTTGCAATCCACCTCAATTGGCATCCAAATTCTTCTGTTGAGATCATTCCTCCAAGATCTCGTCGATTAACTCAACCGTATCCTTCGTAATTAGAAATGTACCAAAAATCATACAAAATCCTATAAAAGCATATAATGTACCGATTGGGTCTATAATTTTAGAGTGTTGATGAATAATTCTCGCCCATGTAGTCCTATGTTATCAAATGTATGCTTTTTCTCTTCAATCTCTTGAAAAATTCAAGTTCTTCTTGGTGATTGAAAAAGTATGGTCACTTTACTATCCTTTTAAAGCAAGTTTTCAAAAACCCTAAAACCTAACTAAAAACCCTAACTGTCAAAAGAATCAAAAAGTGCCAATTTGCATGCTTTTTCCATATCCAATGCTAGATGACTGCCAACTTAGCAGTTGGTTTTAATTTTTTGTCTTTTTCCCCCTTATTTTCCTCCAACCACTACTTTTTGGCATGTTGCATTAATTAGTTAGTTGGCAAATAATACACTGTACGATCCAAATCATATAGTATGACTTTATGTACGATTTGCATGTCATTATTTGCCTTGTATCATTCTCCTTTGTATGATTTCCATCTTGTACTTTTCATTGTACCATTTCATGACTAAGAGAAAATTTTGCTTTATTTTTCTCTGGAGAGGCTGTCGTTTTTGGTTTTAAACCTCGCCTTTCCTAATTGCATTCGAGGGATTTTCACAACTAAGGCACAATTTGTTTTTCATTTTTTTTTTTCATTCATTCATTTTTTTTCATTCTAGTCTAATTATACTTACCTCTTGGGTAATCGCATAGTGACATTCACCTGTATGACCCCATCCCAATCTTGACCTTGAGGTTTGACCATAACATTTCGATTAGTGGTATCCTATTGTACCTCTGCTTGGCTGGTCTCTACCTGTGATGTTGGTGCCCATTCATTTCCCCTCCTACAATGTGTATAGTTCGAAATTGTACATCAGCAAGTTGGATTCTCGTCTTCTAGTAGGCCTTCTTCTTTCCATGTAAGTGATTGATCCTATGGTGGTGGTGTCCTCACCATTTTGCTATTATTTGAGTGACTTCTTTGCCTATCTCTACGGATCATTTTTGACTCCAAACTTGGTGATCAGGTTCATTGTTGGCCTAGGTTTCCCCCATCTGTGAAGTGTACTCTTCCTCTACCAGTAAGGTTTTGACCACATGGGTATCTCCCCCTTCCATTCCTGATAGGCATGAAACCTCCCCATACTATTAATGACTCTTCTATTACTCGGGGTAATTGCCAATTACCCCCTTCTCATTGGGGTCCCTTTCGATTTAGGGGTGGTCATCCCCCTCTGCATCTTTGTAATGTGTTTTGTAACATGCCTCTTAGTCTGGGTATATATTGTGGGTTCCTTACCCAATTCATACATGCTAGCGGGTTATATCCTAGCCATCTAGGAGTAGGGGATCAGAATATTCCTCGTCCTCTACCTCCTATAATTGTAACATCACCAAGGTTTTCATAATTTTTTGGTCATCTACCTCTTCCTCTTCCTTGAAGTCTTATAGGTCCTTGTCCAATTCTTCCTCTTATTCCTCGGTCATTAGGAGTAATATCTACCAATTCAATATTAGCCAGTGGACTCCAGTTTGGTAACAACTATCACAAGGTTCTAACTCTTCTATCAACACTTACCAAGTGATACCTCCATCTTCTTTCCTCAAAGGATCTCTAGGGGGATGAAGATGGCAATACTTCCCTATAATTGTCAGAAAATTCTATCTCAAAACTAGATTCATTTTGACCTTCTTCTCTTTGTTATGCCCAGTAGTGTGGCAAATTCATCACTCTCCAATCATTGAACTTCCATCCTTTGTCTTCTCAGCTACTGGTGAGCTATTACATATGCATGTGTATCATTCTTAGATCTGTCCTCCTAAACTCTCTCGACCTGCCTTGGTATCAATACTCTAATTGGAATACTTCGATCCCTCTAAGGATTATGAGGATTCACAGGTTCATCATCATATATACTATGTTCTCTTACAAACCGTGAAATTTCTTCATAAATAGAATCTGTCATACCTACTACATTATGGTGCACTTTAGGTGATGTGGTGGTCTCCTCTATATCTTACCAAATTACTTCTATGCCCTCATTTATCGTAGGTTGCTTTCTTGGTGAGAGTGGTGAACTTGTACTTATACCTTCATTTCCTCCACCATTTCTTGGAGTTAAGTCTTCAACCTCCTTAGGTTCACTTCCAATATCTTGTAATCTGATTGCCCTCTATTCATACAATATTTGTATGGTACCATCCAATTCTTGGATTACTTATGCTATCAATCTTGCATTGTGACCTCGTAGTGTTTGATACTATTTTGCAATTTTTGAGTTTACGTTATCATCCTCTGCTGCAATAGCCCTATCTGAGCTAACGGGGAAAGTTTCACTCATTCTGTGTCTATCCTTTCTTCCCTAACATCCTCCATAATTTCCATCTCAAATGTATCCACTCTATCCTCGTTGTACACTATTAGCCTTACCCTTCTTCGTTCTTTTGACTGGTGAGGTAGTTCCCTATGTTCTATATGTGGGTACTTCCTATTTGAATCCCTTGGTAATAGTGCTCTCTCTTGATAGCCTTCTGTTGCTAGAGGGATACACTCTTCTCCCTCTCTTATGGTTCCATCCGCCCATATGATATGTACTTGCACCCTTCTTATTTCATCAAGTCCAGGTGCCAACTCTTGTTGTTCAATTATTGGTTGCATCTCCTCCCATTCGAAAAATAGCCTTGCAAGTCCCATATTCGGATCCTCTTGCGGTGGACCTAGCTCATGATGAGCCTCATCTTGAGCGTCTACTCGTCTTCTCCATTCAATCTCTTCTAAAGAAATGAATAAACACTGTACTTTGTAAGGCTTCAACTTTGAGCCATTTACAGTGTTGGGAACCTCTACCCCATTTAGGTTTTGTAGCTTGACCGCTCCATTATCCAATACTTATATAACTTTATAAGGTCCAAGCCATAACATCTTCACTTTACCTGGCTTGATATCCCTCTTTCTATTAAATTTGAGAACCAAGTCCCCTGGACTAAGTTCCAACTTCCTCAAATGCTTGTCATGCCACACCTTTTTTCTTTTTATGCTATCTCAATCGCCCACTATACCATGACTCTTCTTTCATCTAGTTTGGTTAGTGTTATCAGTCATTCATCCAAACTTTCTTGATCTCCCAAGCAATGCTCTACTACAACTCTCAAGATTGGTATCAAGAACTTGATTGGCACCACCGCTTCTTGACCATACATCAATTGAAAAGGAGTATGTTCTGTTGTTGATTTGTAAGTTGTTCTATATATACACAAAATGCATGGTAACATTTTCTCCCAGTCTACTCCTTTTATCCCACAGGTTTTATATAGAGTTGATACTAAGACTTTATTAGTTACTTCTGACTACCCATTTGCTCCCGGGTAGTACAAACTAGACAATGAGTGTAAAATCTTAAACTCTATCGTCAATGTCTTGATAATATCATTAATGAAGTGTCCTCCCCGATCACTCATTATACGTAGCAGAATACCGAATCTTATGATTACCTGCTCATACAAAAATTATGTTGTAATTTTAGTAGAATTATCAGGTAATGCTCTTGCTTCTACCCATTTTGTGAGGTATTCCATTGCCACTATGATATATATACATTTCTGTATTTCAGATGTCTTCAATGGTCCCACAAAGTTTAAGCCCCAAAATTCAAACAATTCTTGTGGCTGTGATGGGTGTAAGGGCATAAAGTCCCTCTTGATCAATTTACCTACTCTCTGGAAAGTATCACAAGCTTTCACGTATTCTTTTGCATCATTGTACAATGTGGGCCACCATATACCTACTAATAGTATTTTTTGCATAGTCACATCTGGTCCCATGTGTCCCCCTACTAAGCCTGCATGAGCTTCTTTCAATGTCACCTTAAATTCTTCCTCCATTATACATCTCTGTAAGATACCATCACTTCCTATCTTGTATAGCAATCCTGCTACTATCTGAAAAGGTGCTGACTTCATAATTATTCTCTTATTTTTTTTTTGCCATCATATTTTGTGGCAAATTCCCTGTGGATAGGTACTGGTCAACCAACTTGTACCATAATGGCACAACATTGATGGCAAACAATTGTGCATCCAAAAATTCATTAGGAACTCCTGTTCCTGTTGGCTCTTCTGATCATATTCGAGACAAATGATATGCAATCACATGCTTCTTGCTAGGTCTCACCACAACTCAGAATACAAACTCTTGGAGTGTAACGAGCCATCGACTAACTCGTCCTTGTATTACAAAAATTCTTGATGATCGATGTAGAATGCAAAGAGGTTTTCCAGTAGGTAATGCCTAAACTTTTGGACTGCATATACCATCCCCAAGGCTTCCCTTTTTGTTGTAATATAATTTCTTTTCGACCTTGATAAAATGTGACTAGCAAAGAAAATTGGTTGATCCAAATTAAATTGTCCTTCTTCTGCCAATGTACATCCAATTGCAAAGTTTGAGGGATCAATGTGGACATGGAATTCCTTATCCCAACTAGAAAACACTCTAAAATTGTGCTGCTTACCAACTTAGCCTATAACTCCTCAAAAGCTCCTTGGTTCTCCTCTATCCACCTAAAAGGAATATTCTTTTTCATCAAAGAATCTAATGGATAGGATACATGTGTATAATTTTTGATAAATCTTCGGTAATATCCTATTGACCCAAGGAAGGTTTTGAGTGAACTCACATCAAAGGGTTCTTCCATGTATAATATTACCCAAATTTTATTTGGATCTATCTTCAATCCTTCACTGCACACAATGTGTCCTAACAATTTTCCATATGGTACCATCAGGAAACACTTTGTTGGGTTTAATGATATTTGTGCATTCCTGCACCTGCTCATATATTCACTAAGAGATGGAAGATGCTCCTTGATCTTCCCATAAATGGACCAATCATCCAAAAATGCCTTGAAATTCCCCATTGCCAATTGGTCGAAAATATACAGTATGATTCGTTGAAATGTAGTTGGAGCATTATAGAGCCCAAATGGCATTCGATTATACGTGTAAATGCCATTATCCACAATAAATGTGGTCTTCATATTATCCTCCTCAGTGATGTTGATATGATTGTATCCTAAGAATCCATCCAGAAATGAATAGATCTCATGTCCTGCAACTTCTTCCAAGATATAATCTTTGAATGGAATAGGAAAGGGATCCTTTATAGTTACTTTGTTTAGACTCCTAAAGTCTATGCATATCCTTATCTTATCGAATTCCTTATTCAAGGTGATTACTATAGGTGAAAACCATTCACTGTTTGTCACCTTGAATATAATTCCTACTTCCAACATCTTTTCTATCTCCGTATTTACCAATACCACGTACTTTGGATTCATTCTATATGTCCTCCTCCTGACAGGTTGAGCATCAGACATTAGTGTAATCTTATGGACACATAATTCAGGTGGGATTTATTTCAAATCCTTATATGTCCATGCGAAGACATCCTTGTACTCCATGAAAGCAGTAGAAAAATGGCGTACCGATATGATGCAAACAAAAATAGATATAGATGCTAAGTCCTACGAATGCGATGAGCAATGCATGAAGGAAATGACGCAGAAACGAGATGTGAGCAAACAAAGCGGGGCCTCCTTTATTGATATTGCTTTTAATATGATTACAATACGTCCCCCCTCTAGGGCTCAGAATATTTGATACAATTTGTTACATTAATGGATGCCCGAAAGAAGCCGCGCTTCCAAGATCGAACGGTACGCTTTTTTCTGTCCCCCACTCGAAGTGGGCGGGCTAAAAGTTGCCACCGCTTGTGTCCGTGTGTTCGTCATTCCTTGCTGCCCCTCTAGTATTCCTAGCGGTGAGATCCTGCACATAGAAAGACAACAAATCATTAATAGCATATGCGTATCTAGAAAAACATGCAATCCCCAAGGCCTCCAGCGGGCGCTTGTGGGATATCAGTGATAATATTGATAAGTAGATTATAAAATGATATGGAAATGTAAAGGACAACGTCTAGAATTGGTATCACCTGATTTTGCATCGAAGCGACGTCGAACGGCCCCGTTATGCTCGTTTGCCCATCGGGGGCCTCTCCAAAGTGAGTGCTCCAATGTCCCACCTATGCTTATCCAAATCACCTAAAACTCATGGGTTAGGCATTATATGTAATTCTAAGACTACCCAGATGCTCAGAATTTGCATATCCTACCCAGATTCTCCTATATGTGACAGGGGCGCCCTACGAGCTAGTTAATACATAAAATAATAAAATGATCGTCAAATCATGTCAGAATGAGTTCAAAATTTAATAGAGGCATTAGGATATCATCTGGGACATATTGCAAAAGGAACAATAAGGAAATCATGCACATATTTCTAATCACTCTGGGGTGGGACGTTGGGGACTGTCGCAAAACTTGCAAAAAGTGACCTTGCAAATGTCCTACCTAGAGGCCTCCAAAACTCCTGCAAACTTGTGGTTAGACTAAAAACAACATTTTGAGATGACCCAGAAGGTCAGATTTGGCATATTCTACCCAGGTTATCTTGTATCCGAAGGCGCTCCCTGTAGGTTAGTAGACGCATAAAATGACAGAAACCAGGTCAAATCATGTCAAAAAGCAATGAAATTTGGACAACAACATAAGTACATTAGATATAAAAGAATGCAAAAAGAACAGTAACAAAACCATGCACATATTTCTAATCACTCCGGGGTGGGGCGATTAGGACTGCAGTAGTTTGGGGGGCGCTCGGGGGTGGGACGCCCACCGTTTGGGGCCTAGTTTTGACACCAATCCAAGTGGGATGGGTCCAAAAATTCCTAGGGGGTTGTGTCGATGAGTTTGGGGTGGGATTGTGGCCGATTGCTTGGGTTTTTGGATCTAGATTGCGTTCCTAGTGTTCACCCGATAACCTCTCTTCCATAAGAGAGAGATTAGGGATGTAGGAAGCACAAAGAGGAGTGGGGGTATAGTTTGGCAGCACTTCGTTGCTCCAAATGCTCTAGCTCTCCTTCTATTTTGGGGTGAGGAGGCTCACATTTTTATAGACCTAAGGGTCTCCTTTGAATGTGCATGCGAGGGCGCCACTTGGCTCATTATGCCTTTTTGGGGGAGAGAAGATTCCTCCCTGATTAGGGCCTCCTTGATTGAGGCCTCCATGATCATGGTAGGCTTGATTGAAGCCTCTCTAGATTTGAAACCTTCCCTCACAATCCCATGCCTTGAAGGCGGAGTTAGGTGGTGGATTTGGGCTACCATTTGTCAAGGTTTGACTTTTTTCCAGTCAAACTTGCTAATCGTCCCACCCTGGAGCGATTGCTGCTAATCGTCCCGGGGTGGGACGAATAGGATTCTAATCGTCCCAGGGTGGGACGAATAGGGAGCAAAGTGCTTAAAAGGTGCAAAACTGACCTCTGACCTTCCAAAACTGATTTGGGAGTGGTTAGGACCACTGTTTAACCTCTGGAGGCTGCCCTAGGGGGTATGTATGCCAATTCGGATAGTGCTTGTAGTCACATAATCGGATTGGTGTTGTTTTGGTGTCTACAGATGCCCCTTTTTGGGATGCGCTGTGTGTGGCACAGTGCTGAGCAAAAATAGATGACCAAAGCACTTAATGATTAGGGTTTCTCAGTAACCTAACCAAATTTTGATGCCCCAAGTATGGAAAGGGCACGCATTCTTGAATCCTTGCTTCTGACGAGCTAAGGAGCTTAACTCAAGTGTAACCTTTTTCAGTGAGGTGTACTTGATCTTGGACATTGTTCAGACATGAATAGGCAAAGGGCACAACCTTTTGTTCGAGGAACCTTTTCTTCATGCTTCCAGAATGCCAAGTGTTTGTTTAGCCTGTGATTATTGCTTGTTTGCTACCCCAAGCAGGAGCGTGATTGTCTTTGTCAATGATTCTTTGAATGCATGCCATTTCCTTGATTGGGTGTGTATTTGTTGATTGGTGACTAAGTGTGACTACCCCCTCAAGCGACGAATCGATGAGGGAATGACCAAAAATGAGAAAAGCGACGAGTCGCTTGACCCAAGATGACGTTTGTAAGGGTGCCTTCAGTTGTTTTCGTTGAACGCTTATTGCAGTTTTCCAACCATCGGACCTATTTTTGGTGGGTTTTGACCCCTTTTTTTTTTACGCCTATTGGGGTAGAAATTATCGAAAATCCTCCTTCCCGTGGAGTGGTCCGGCTATGCTAGCCTTCTTAGGGAGTAGGATAGTGAGTATTTGTGACCCCGACGGTGGTTTTTCATGCCATGAATGTCAGGTGCAAAGGCACCTTTGTTCGGTAGATTTATTGCTATTTTTGGTGTATTTTTTGGATGCAGTTTTTGTTGCTTTATTTCTTGCTCTATAATCATCCCAGGGTGGGATGAATACCAATTTTGTAATCGTCCCAGGGTGGGACGAGCACTAACTAGAGTGTTCGTAGTGTTCACCCGAACACTATGAACCTTCTTATTGTAGCCTGGAGGGCATTTTGACTTGATATATATACATGACTCTTTTTGGTTTGATTATATACTTGTCATGGTTTATTGTTCTTTATGCACATTTATTTATGTTGATGTATGCATATGCTATTATGACTATGGATGATTTTAACTATATGATATAGATGTATGCATATGGAATGGATGGAATGATTTGTTTGGTGTACAAGTGGTGGCACCATAGACTGTACAGGATTTATTGGCTTTCTGTACTATGTGATTGCTTTATGGAATAACTTTGCATTTGTAATTTTTGTTTTGTATTTTTTGATGGTGATGTAAGTAATGAAATGTACAACAATTGTTTTAGAATGTAGTTAAGGTTTTTCTGAGACTCAGATGCTTTAACTAACTAGTCAAGACTGTACATTATCTTACAAGACTTTCGAACAAGGTACGAATCAGACTTGAGTTTGACCAAGTTATTTCACATCCCTGTGTGTGCGATTGAGTTCGTTTATGTGGTATTCGTAAGGATACCGTCAGTGCCAGGTAGGCTGTCCACCAAACTTGTACTGAGGATCACCTAATTAGCTCCACTAACTCCTTTGTTGTATTTAGTAGGATTAATCTACGATGCAATCTAGGATACCATAAGCTAGCTCATCCACATGCAAACATTGATCTGTACATATGCTCAACAGCTAATGCGACAGATATATCATCATGCGGGAGGTTTGCCACCAGTGACCAGCAGGCTATCCACCAAACCGGGACTGAGGATCACCTCATGACCTTTTGAATGCTGAGAATTCTAGGGATTCAATAGTTACTCCCTCTCTTTTAATGGGATATTTGCTCAATAGTAGTGATGATAATCACTATTTATTTTGTTTGAGCTTGGGATTTTGATCAGTGATTAGAATCACTGTGTTCTTGTGCTTTTTGATTTGTGCACTTTTGAGATTGATGTTTGGAGTTTGAATTCTTTGTAGTGGTGAAAACCACTATTTATTTTGGGGAATTGAAGGAAGTTTTCTTGTCCTTTTGCCAATTCTCAGCATTCTTGGGGTCATTCGCATAGGGGGATGAGCGAGATAACGTTTTCACTGTATGGTATCCTGGACCACTTTGCAGGTTTCATCTTTCGTTCACACAACTTGGGAATTTTTATGTGTTTTAAGCTTGTGTTGGGATGCTATGTAACAAGGCGTGATCCAAGTAAAACTCTACCTTGTAAAAATCGGTCTGACTTTGTACAACATTTGACTAGAAATCTAAAGACAACTGAATGACAAAAACCCTAAAGACATTAGAAGACAACTGACTATGATATGGCAAAAATGTGAATGGCGTTATTCTTGATGGATCATTTACAAAATGGATAAATGTGGAAAATGATGGAATTGCCGAGTAATTACAGTCTATGGTGCGTTTGACATGTATGACCAGCAAATATGCAATGTATGTATGCGATGCCTAATGCAACTTTTTTTTTTTTTGTTTTGATTTTTAAGATTATGCATGAAAGTGAGATGCAATTTTTTTGTTATTTTTGATTATCTGTTGTTTTTGAATATTCGTTATGGACGGTTTAACCCGAATGGGTGTGGACCAAGTGATTCTTATGGATCCTTGGAGGTTTTGACCAAAGGGATTATAGATACCTTTGGGGCGTTTTGGGTGACCAAGCGGTGGCGAGAATCCTTGGAGCTTTTGGTTTGACCAAAGGGATTATAGATACCTTTGGGGCATTTTTGGTTGACCAAGCGATTGTGGGAACCCTTGGAGCTTTTGGTTTGACCAAAGGGATTATAGATACCTTTGGGGTGTTTTGGTTGACAAGTTTGACTTGTGGATTTTACCTGAGCTTTGGTTTGACCAAAGGGATTATAGATACCTTTGGGGTTTTGGTTGACCAAGCGATTGTGGGAACCCTTGGAGCTTTTGGTTTGACCAAAGGGATTATAGATACCTTTGGGGCGTTTTGGGTTGACCAAGCGATTGCGAGAACCCTTGGGGCTTTTGGTTTGACCAAAGGGATTATAGATACCTTTGGGCATTTTTGGTTGACCAAGCGATTGCGGGAACCCTTGGAGCTTTTGGTTTGACCAAAGGGATTATTGATACCTTTGGGGTTTTTTGGTTGACCAAGCGATTGGAGAACCCTTGGAGCTTTTGGTTTGACCAAAGGGATTATGGATACCTTTGGGGGTTTTGGTTGACCAAGCGATTGTGAGAACCCTTGGAGCTTTTGGTTTGACCAAAGAGATTATAGATACCTTTGGGGTGTTTTGGTTGACCAAGCGATTGTGGGAACCCTTGGAGCTTTTGGTTTGACCAAAGGGATTATTGATACCTTTGGGGGATTTTGGGTTGACCAAGATTTGAAAAGGTTATATTTGGATTTTGGTGACAAGGTGGGAGAACCCTTGGAGCTTTTGGTTTGACCAAAGGGATTATAGATACCTTTGGGGTGTTTTGGTTGACCAAGCGATTGTGGGAACCCTTGGAGCTTTTGGTTTGACCAAAGGGATTATAGATACCTTTGGGGTTTTGGTTGACCAAGCGATTGGAGAACCCTTGGAGCTTTTGGTTTGACCAAAGGGATTATAGATACCTTTGGGGCATTTTGGGTTGACCAAGCGATGGCGAGAACCCTTGGAGCTTTTGGTTTGACCAAAGGGATTATAGATACCTTTGGGGTATTTTGGTTGACCAAGCGATTGTGAGAACCCTTGGAGCTTTTGGTTTGACCAAAGGGATTATAGATACCTTTGGGGTGTTTTTGGTTGACCAAGCGATTGTGGGAACCCTTGGAGCTTTTGGTTTGACCAAAGGGATTATAGATACCTTTGGGGGTTTTGGTTGACCAAGCGATTGTGGGAACCCTTGGAGCTTTTGGTTTGACCAAAGGGATTATGGATACCTTTGGGGCATTTTGGGTGACCAAGCGGTGGCGAGAACCCTTGGGGATTTTGGTTTGACCAAAGGGATTATAGATACCTTTGGGGTATTTTGGGTGACCAAGCATTGTGAGAACCCTTGGAGCTTTTGGTTTGACCAAAGGGATTATAGATACCTTTGGGGTGTTTTTGGTTGACCAAGCGATTGTGGGAACCCTTGGAGCTTTTGGTTTGACCAAAGGGATTATGGGTACCTTTGGAGCTTTTGGTTTGACCAAAGGGATTATGGGTACCTTTGGGGTGTTTGGTTTGACCAAAGGGATTATAGATACCTTTGGGGCATTTTGGGTGACCAAGCGATTGCAGGAACCCTTGGAGCTTTTGGTTTGACCAAAGGGATTATAGATACCTTTGGGGTATTTTGGTTGACCAAGCGATTGTGGGAACCCTTGGAGCTTTTGGTTTGACCAAAGGGATTATGGATACCTTTGGGGCGTTTTGGGTGACCAAGCGGTGGTGAGAACCCTTGGGGCTTTTGGAGTGGGCCATGGCTCTCTAAATGTTGAATGGCCTCAAATGACTGATGTTCAAGGGTTCTAGTTCCTTGATTCCTTCAAGAGAGGTGAGTCGGTATGTTCCAGGTCCTATTTTACTATCGATTACATAAGGACCTAACCAATTTGCCATGAACTTGTCCCTTAAATGGGGTGGCAAGTTAGAATTTTGTTGGTTCTCTTTTAAGACCAGGTCACCGACCTGAAAGTCCCTCAGGTGAACTTTCATGTTGTATGCTTTCTTAAGTCGCTCTTGATAGATACGTAAATGCTCGAGAGCATTGATGCGTCGTTCATCGAGTAACGTAAGCTGGTCTAACCGGGCCTACCATGCAGTGTCATCATCGATGAACTCTTGCATTGATATGCGTAGGGAGGGTATTTCCAACTCGAGAGGCATGACCCGGAGCCATACACTAGCACCTGAAAATTGGAGTTGTCCAGTGGGCGTCCGAATGCTAGTGCGATAAGCCCATAGGGCAAGTGGTATTTGGATGTGCCAATCCTTATGACTATCTATGACCATATTTTTAAGGATGGCAACTAGCATTTTGTTTGACGCCTCTGCTTGCCCATTTGCCTGTGGATAATAAGGTGTCAAAAAACTATGCTAAATTTTGTACTTTGTTGTCAAAGCACGCACATCTTTGTTCTTAAATGATGTCCCATTATCCGAGATGATCTTGGATGGAATACCAAAATGACATATGATGTTATGTAAAATGAACTCCGCAATGCGGGGCCCAATCGTAGAGGTAAGCGGAATTGCTTCCACCCACTTAGTGAAGTACTCTATGGCCATTATGATAAACGTGTGATGACTTGACGATGTAGGGGAGATCTTTTCGATGAGATCTAAGCCCCACTACAAAAATGGCCAAGCCGATTGGATCGGCTGCAAGGCTTGAGAAGGTACGTGTGTCAAGTTAGCATGGTGTTGACACTTCATGCACTTCCACACATATGCGCAACAATCTCGCTCTAAATATGGCCAATAATAGCCCATGCAAAGAATGCGCTTTGCGATGGCCATACCGCTGAAGTGGCCACCGCATGTACCATCGTGCGCTTGGGTGATCGCCCAAGTGGACTCCTACTGGTCCAAGCAATGGAGGAGGATTCCTTCGTAGCTTCGACGGTATAAAATGTCTCCTAGCAAGACATGTTTTGCCACTTTCTGTTTGAATGATCTTTTCATGGCGTGCGACAATCCAAGTGGGAGGCTACCTAACTTGAGATAGTCTCTTATGGGTGTGTACCAATCTTGCTGATCAGAAACCTCGATGGTATGAATGATCGATCCCTCTTGAAGTTCATCCCTAGCAAAAGCTGAGCGGGAAAGAACTTGTAAAAATAGCGTTGTGTTGCTATTAAGAGGGGTTGGAGAGAACAAAGACCCCCAGTTGGCATGATTCAGACTATCATGGATTCGAGAGAACCTATCCTGAGATGGTTCAATCTGGATCAGGTGGATTCCTGGCGTTATGTCAAAGCTTGCACGCTCCATCATGGATTGCGATAACATTTTGACTTGAATGGTTGTCATCTCACCAGAAATGTCTTGCGGGATTAGTGACCCCAAGGAGGCCATAGTGTCCACAAAATGATTCGATGATCGAGGGAGTGCCTCGATGTCGTACCATTCAAGATTTGCCAGGAATTTATCCACAAGGGCTTTGTAGGCCTGCAGAACTAGGCATTTGCATTGGAATACCCCTTTCACTTGGTTGACAATTAACAGTGAATCACCAAAGATATTCAAGCATTTGATGTTCATGGTGATGGTTGTCTGAAGACCTATGAGCAAGGCTTCAGTATTCAACATTGTTATTGGTGCACGAGAAATCAAGTTTAAATGATAAAGGCATTGGAGCCCCTTGCGGTGTGAAAAACATGATTCCCATGCCACCCCCTTGCTCACATTTAGAACCATCAAAAAATAAGGTTATGTCGGCTTGTGACTCAGGCTCATCAAAATCTGGCGATTCTGAGACATGGAAGACCCCATCATCGGGCAGCTCTATGGTCAGAGGCTGATCATCTTCGAGAGGAGCCTCTGCTAGTTGATCGGTGATGACTTGACCTTTGATGGACTTTTGTCCAATGAATTCGATGTCAAACTCCATCAACAACATGATCCATTTTACCGTGCGACTACTGTGATAAGTACGACTCATCATGTACCGCAATGGATTCTCCTTAGACACAACATACGTCGTATTGCTCAGCATGTAATGGCATAGCTTTTTGGTGGCAAATACCACCGCCAAGCATAGCTTCTCAACGTATGCATAGTTAAGTTCATAACTGACCAGGGTGCGGCTAAGATAATAATTAGCCTGTTCTTTATGTAATTCATTTTTTTGGGCTAGCATGGCACCCAGTGCCACCTCAGTAGCTGAGATGTATAAATAGAATGACACTCCTGGTCTAGGTGGTGCCAATACTGGCGATAAAGCCAAGTATTGTTTGATGTCATCGAAGGCTGACTGGCACTCGTCATCCCAATGAAATGCTACCCCCTTGTGTAATAATTTATTCATGGGTCGGCACTTGTCAGATAACTGCGCTATGAAGCGCTTGATCGACGCGACCTTACCCTGCAAGCTTCTGAGCTACCTGATGGTGGTTGGGGGAAGCATTTCAAGGATTGCCTTGACTTTATTTGGATCTACCTCGATGCCTCATTTTGAGACTATGAAACCCAAGAGTTTTCTAGATGTGATGCCAAATACGCACTTCTTGGGGTTTAGCCTAACCTTGTGTTCGATGAGGTGATCAAGGATCTTGCGTAAGTCATCGAGATGATTTTGGCACAAAAGAGATTTGGCCAACAAATCATCCATATAATCTTCCAAAGTTTTATGCATGTGATCATGGAAGATGTATGTCATAGCGCGTTGGTAAGTGGCGCCAACATTTTTAAGGCCAAAGGGCATGACCTTATAACAAAATGTCCCCCAAGGCATCATGAACGCCATTTTTAGTTGATCATCGGGATTGATATGAATCTGGTTGTATCCCGAGAAACCATCCATGAGGGAAAGCATTTCATGGCCTGCTGTAGCATCTACCAATGCGTCGATGCTAGGCAAGGGGAAATCATCCTTGGGACTCGCTTTGTTTAAATCTCAAAAATCGATGCATATGTGAATCCTCCCGTCAAGATTTTTGATGGGTACCATGTTGGACAGCCATGGTGGGTAATCTACGCAGATGACAAACTATGCATCCAATAACTTTTGTAGCTCATATTTGACCATTAAGGCCACTGTTGGGTGCATCTTACGTAGCTTTTGCTTGACTCGCCTTGACTGTCGGATCAAGTGTTAGATTATGCGTGACTAGCTATGGGTCTAGCCCCGACATGTCTTTGTAGGACCATGCAAAAACCTCCTTCTTCTCTTTGAGAAGGGCAATGTAATCGGCTTGCTCTTCGAGGGATAAACTTACCCCCAACTTGATGATTTATGGATTCATTGGATCAGAACCGATGTCTACGTCAATCATCTCTTCGACTGACATGTGGGATCCATCCTCCAACTGGTGTGGAGTTGGGATCAGGTGGATATCATTTGCTAAATTTAGATCTACATTGGGAATGTCGGGTTCCTCTTTAGCATGGAAGATATCCTGAGTCTATCTTGGGGTGAAATGAAACATCTCACCGCAAGGCCAGTACTCTGATGGGGATGGTGGTGAGTCAGCATGATCCCAGTCTATGGCATCTAGGTCTAGATACAATGGTCATGTTGGATCGGCTGGATTGCAGATGGGGGTGGTTAAATCAATGGAGATCATGTTGATGGAATGAATTTGGTCTCCATTGCCATGTGGGTGTTGATTCAGACATCCTTGGTGATCCTTGTACCCTGGATCTGGCTCTGTGGGTACTGGCACAAAAGGATCGGCCCTATGTGTGGATAGAAGGATAGGGTCTGCCCTTGGCACTGATGGCCCTATAGGGTCTCTAGGTGGGAGGTGCTCCTTGTATGCCCGAAGTGGTGGATGAAGCACTTGGTTTAACTGTACTTGGTTTAAATGCCACCTATGCCTTGGTCCCATATTTAGATGTTCAAACATATCATCGATGTCTATGGGGTATTCTTGTTGCCTCATATGGTTGAGATATGCCATCTCAGTCTCATCCTCATAGTCGCTATCGAAGATCCATAGGCCTTCATTGGCTTCGACAACTATGTGCCCCTCTGGCTGGTATAGCCTCCCACTAGGCATTTCTTGATCACTATCCTCACTCTCTATGAAAACTAAAAATCTGGCATGCAGGTAGTCGATGTTGAAGAAGATATTTGGATCTTCTTCCTCCGGTGGATCACTTGGCCTTATGGCCGGCATGGGAGGCTCATTTTGTTTGAGCAAGTTGATTTGGTCCCTTCTGGGTTGTTTCGCTCTCTACGGGAGGGCTGGATTCTCTGGAGGTAGCAATTGCCCGATCGGAACATTAAAGGGGAACATTGCCATGAAGTTCTCCTGATAGTCGTCAATGGGTGTCACCTGCGAGTGATTGCTATCGGACTCAAAAGGGTCCCAAGGTGCTACCTCATAATCTGACTCATCTTCAGAAGACCCCCCTTGATCTTGTTCATATCCCTCTTGGAGGTTACTTCTTGAACTTTCCCCTTCCTCGATCAAAGGGGAGGGGTTGTTGAGGTCAACAAGGTTTGTTGTTAACAATGGGAGATAATCCCCCAATGTGTATGTTGTGTTGGGATTGGCATATGGATCTTGTGCCAACCCATCCCTGTTGCCTAGACCTAGGCCTTGCATGGTTTCTACCAAGATGTCGAGGGGCAAAGGGTGGTTGAACCCTACTCCTAATTTATCATATTGCATCTGGTATCTCGGTTGACAAAGAATGTGCATTCCTTGTTCGTATCTCGCCCAATCCATATCCATGCCAATTACATTGGTCTAGGTATTTCAAGGTGAAGTTCGGGTTGGATAGATAGTCAACATTCTCAGCAAATGGCTCTTCATCCTCTTCCTCTTGTAGGTAGGGTTCAATGCCGTTCTCGAGGCCCCCATATACAAAATTGGTCTGATTTGGTGGGTAGCCTAAAGGGACGATAGTGCCGATGGGGAGGCGAGGTCTCCCCATGTCTTGCATGGATTCGAGCATGGGTGTTGCCACAATGTTCCACACTAGGTACTCCCCAGGGCCCGTATTGGCCATCTCAATGGTAATCATCGATGGTTGAGGGGGAGGGAATGGGAGTTCTCCCTGAGTCCACTCCATGTTGGGTGAACCAGGTGTCTCGACTTCCATTCGGTTGGGCACCTCTTCGGTAGAGATGGTTGAGACTAATGGTGGTACCTCCTCTAGGGGCTTCTTCCCATTGTCCTTCGGTGTGGCCACCATAGGTGGCATCATTGGTGAAGGAACAGATGATGAAGATGGGCTAGGTTGGTGAGTTGAGGGACTCAACAACGAGGATGTAGGCAAAATCGGACCCTATGTGGATGGATTCAATTGAAAGTCCAAATGTGTCGATGGGAGGGTCGATTGTGGCATCAGCTACACCGCATTGCAAAACTTAAAGGGCTCTAAGTCCACTGGGACTACATGTACTTGCCCTTCGTATGTGTATTTGAGGCATTGATGGGCTATCGAAGGGACACACTTCATGTCCCTGATCCAAGGCCGACCTAGCAAGATATTGTAGGCCATCTCACCCTCAAGGATGTGACACAATGTAGGAATGGTCTTTTGTCCTACTTGGATGGGCAGGACAATTGTGCCAACCGTCGAGCATAACGCGTCGTTGAATGCTCGAAGAGTGTAAGTGGATGCCACAATGTGGGATGCTGGTAGCTTAAGGTGTTTTAATGCCACTGTCATGATTATGTTGTTGGACGAGCCAGTGTCCAACAACACCCTCTTGAATGGAATCCCGTTGACCCATGCAATGACGTGCAGGGGTGGATCCACCATATCACCAGTCACCAGTTTTAGTTCATCTTCCCTGAAGGTTATGACTGGTTCTGTGCATTGTCTCACATGTCCCACGAAATTGTTGAAAGAATTGGCTTCGTGGGGTTGTAGCTCAATGGCTTTGAGTATCTCCATCAGAGCCTCCCGATGGGGCGGTGATTGTTGGATGAGCTCATAAATGGAGAGCCTAGCCGACGTGGTCCTTAAAATTTGAGTAAGTTTAGTCCGAATCATGGCCACTGGTCTAGGCGGGGGAGGTTGCGTAGGGTGTTGTGGAGGTTGTGACGTTGATGGAACATCTCCTGTAGCTACAGTGGGTGCAGCCGTGTTTGGGTATCTTTTGTTCCGTGTCACGATGCTTATCATCCCTACGTATCCTTGCATGGGGCAGTTTTGTGTTACCTCGTTCACTTGTAAAGTCTTTGCCTATGCATCATGGGCAGGCAGGGGGTCTTTGAAGACCTCCATCTATTGGTTGCTCAGCGCTACGGGACTATCTACCATGAGCGTTTTGTTGTCTATCAAGTCCTGCACTAAGTGTTTGAATTTCCAACAAGTGGAGATTTCGTGTCCTTTCTGTCGGTGAAATCTACAATATAAGTCTTCCCTATAGCCCTTGGGTTTTGGCATGTTGGGGTCTATGGGTCGACTTTTCGGCAAGTTTATCAGGTTTTCCATGAACAAGCGGTCAAACAAGGAGTCTCTAGACTCCGTGAATTGTGTGAATTGTCGCCTAGGGTGACGCTGCTGATTTTGCTCTTGTTTATGATTTTCCTTTTCATAGTTATCAAGAGGAACTACCTGATAATTAGCCTTTGGGGGCTATGTCATTTGTGCAGGCTTTGGTATAGTTATGGCAACCTGATTGACCATGATGGGTTTCGGTTGCGTGGGCCCAGTTTTAGCATTTTTGGGCCACTCTTTCTTGCATGGCTTGGCAATCTCGCCGTCTTGTATTTTGATCTCCTCAATTATCCTGGCTTGCACCAGGGCTTCTTCGAGGGTGGCATATTGCTGCAGCTGCAATAGCATGGAGATCGACCTTAAGCAACTCTTTGAAAACATTTGAGTCATGTCGGCCATGGGAGGGAGGTAAGGTAGCTTTGAAAGCAATGTCCTCCACCGATTCCCATAAGCAGCCATGGTCTCATCATCATACTGCTTAAGGCCAGCTAGGTCACTTAAGGATGCCTTCTTCTTGGTGTTGAAGGCAAAACATTCAAGGAACGCATCCACTAGCTGGTCTAGATTATTGATGCTATGCTTCGACAACTGGGTAAACCAATCCGAGGTAGGGCCTACGAACGTGGTTATAAACGTTCTCAGAAGCAATGCATCATTGTCCTGAATGCCAAAGCATTGACTCAGGAACCTTGTTACGTGCTCTTGGGCATCCTCATCCCCTCTAAAAATTGCCAATTGAGGCACTTTGAAGTGGTCGGGGTATGGGGGTGCCGAAACTGAAGGATGCACAGGGTGACTACGGAGTTGGCGTAAGGTGGGCTTTTGGGGCCCCGAAGTCTTAGTCTCCATAGACTCTAAGCACTCTAGCAGTGCTTTGTATGCATCAGAGGATTTGATTTCCTCTTCTTTGGTTTGTTCCCATTGTGAATTACGAGGAACTTGAGGCCTATGGAGGGGTAGCCGGATAGCGCCCCCCTGCCTTGGTAGGGCATTTCAGCCCGCTCTTCTTCTCACTCAAATTCCTCATAGGCCTCTTGAGGAGTTTCTGGGCATGACCTATAAACATGGATGGGTGCCCGAGGAAGGCGCCCATCATTGGTTCTAGGAGTGGCCTCCCGCTCAGGTCTAGGAGGTCTTGGAGGCAATGCTTGATAAGGTCATGGAGACCTGTCTCGTACTAAGGGGTTGTGCCTCTCATAAATTTATGTCCTATGCATGCGAGGGGTTGGAATCCTCTCATGCATAGTGTTCTAGAACAACTCATCTATCTGGCATTGAATGCACTCTTTGTTAAGATGATATAGTTGTTCTAACTATTGCTGATCTTGCCTAAGCTGCATGATTTGTGCTTGGCGGGCGGCATGTTTGGCAAATGCCAAGTCGATTTGTTCCATCGTCCTAGGTCTAGGAGGCCTAGATGCCTCCCCTACATATCTATCTCGGTCATGGTGATCCGAGATCTCTATGGGTCACTTTCCTCTATCGAGGTTAGCAGCATTCACCCGAGGCTCTGGCCTCAATAGGTGATCTTGATAATCAACAGGTGCGGAGGTGCATTGCCCCTACACGGTGTATTGCTCTTGAGGAATATACTGGTTTTCCTCATGCTCCCTTTCGTACATGTGAAAGGGATGGGCGGAGTTGGCTCGCCCTATCTGAAGAGCCTTGCACTCTAGATTTGGCCTATTAGTTCTAACAGTAATGAGGGGTGGAGGAGGAATGATATAATCATGTGGGCCCTCCTTATGAACCCTATGCTGCTCTAGCACTTCATCGCATAGTGGCCACTCATAATGAGTGTCTAAGGGGGCCTTCCCATGTGTGTACTCCTCCTGAGAGGGTCTGTGTTGAATGGGAGTGCCCCTCAAAGGGGTGCCTCTATAGTCCTATTCTGTAGTGGTATAGTGTGGACTATGTTGTGGGTCAGGCTGCCAAGGTGGTATAACCAAGTCCTTGGGGCTATAACGGAGGTGACTTGTGCCTCCTTGCATACTTTCCATAGCTTCTACCCGTGATTGGGCTTGGCTACGGGTATACACCATGGTGGTGGTTTTTCTAAAAAGATATGTATATTTTTATCTCCTTTACAATTTTTATGCTATACCAAACAAAAGGGGACCACACAAACAAAGAAATGATTATCTTGTTTACAGATTAAATGTGTGTCCTAGATCTGGTTCAGTGTGTTTGATTTTTGTTATGTAAATCTTGTAAAGAAAACTTTGTTATACATGCATAATGAGGGCTCTTGTATCTCCAAAATGGTCGCCCCTTCAATATACCATTGCCAGGCCGTTATACCGAACCTCTCAATATACCCGCCCTTACGTGAGGGAAACTATTGGTACGCGAGAGCAGTAATAAGTAAGTGGAACATAGGCGGTACGAAAGGGGGATCACTCTATTTTTGACACCTACCTTAGAAGACTTATCCTCATGCATGGGGAATCACCCCCGCTACACTTGGTCAGCTTTCATCAGGATTTACGTCTAGCAACAGTCGCGATCAGGGTATATGTATGCAAAATCCAAGCCAAGGTGGTGATGAAACCCACCGTTGGTCTTGATCAAGTGTTGGGGTATTAAGACCAACTCCTTGATGTTAATTTTATTAGGTGGTGTGTGTGGTTCCTTTTAATTGTGTAAAGAAAGAAAACATACAACAAAAGATGATTTTCACTAATGCAATGCTTTAAAGTACGTTTTATCTTTCAGAGACAATTAGTAGCAAAAAGGAAATCACAAAACCTAACTAGAACTGAAACCTATAATGAGGACTTGCCATTTGTGCAAGTATCATGCAAGCAAACCAGAGAAAAATGCATTCCTAATCAAGTTCCTTCCATTTAATTTACTCTATGTTTTTATTTTTATTTTTTCTTTATTGCAAGAAAGGAAAACAAACTACTTAACCTTTCTATGCAAGTGTCTAAAAATAAAGCAAAGAAAACAGAAAATTGCAGAAACAGAAAGTAGAAAAACACAGAGGATGTTCAGAAGGCCTACCTCTTCTCTGTCTAAACCAGATGCCTCTGAGTTTCTGCTCAGAAAATGCATAGAGCTCTAATCATCCTGGGGTGGGATGAATAGCAGGTCTGCATTCATCATAGGGTGGGATGAATACGTATTCATCCCGGGGTGGCACGAGTAGCAATCCAGTGCTCGAATGAGTAACACCTGCAAAGAAAAACCACAAAATTTGGATCAAAAACTTGATCCTAATAGTAGGGGATAGGGTCCCACCATGATCACCATTGAAAGCAGTAGAAAAATGGCGTACCGATATGATGCAAACAAAAATAGATATAGATGCTAAGTCCTACGAATGCGATGAGCAATGCATGAAGGAAATGACGCAGAAACGAGATGTGAGCAAACAAAGCGGGGCCTCCTTTATTGATATTGCTTTTAATATGATTACAATACATCCCCCTCTAGGGCTCAGAACATTTGATACAATTTGTTACATTAATGGATGCCCAAAAGAAGCCACGCTTCCAAGATCGGACGGTACGCTTCCAGCGTCTTCCGCGTGCCCACACTCAAAGTGGGCGGGCTAAAAGTTGTCACCACTTGTGTCCATGTGTTCATCATTCCTTTCTACCCCTCTAGTATTCTTGGTGGTGAGATCCTACGCATAGAAAGACAACAAATCGTTAATAGCATATGCGTATCTAGAAAAACATGCAATCCCCAAGGCCTCCAATGGCGCTTAGAAGATATCAGTGATAAGATTGATAAATAGATTACAGAATGATATGGAAATGTAAAGGACAATTTCTAGAATTGGTATCACCTAATTTTGCATCGAAGCGGCGTCGGACGACCCCGTTATGCTCGTTTGCCCATCGGGGGCCTCTCCAAAGTGAGCGCTCCAATGTCCCACCTATGCTTATCCAAATCACCTAAAACTCATGGGTTAGGAATTATATGTAATTATAAGACTACCCAGATTCTCAGAATTTGCATATCCTACCCAGATTCTCTTGTATGTGACAGGGGCGCCCTACGAGCTAGTTAATACATAAAATAATAAAATGATCATCAAATCATGTCAGAATGAGTTCAAAATTTAATAGAGGCATTAGGATATCATCTGGGACATATTGCAAAAGTAATATTAAGGAAATCATGCACATATTTCTAATCACTCTAGGGTGGGACGTTGGGGACTGTCGCAAAACTTGCAAAAAGTGACCTTGCAAATGTCCTACCTAGAGGCCTCCAAAACTCCTGCAAACTTGTGGTTAGACTAAAAATAGCATTTTGAGATGACCCAAAAGGTCATATTTTGTATATTCTACCCAGGTTATCTTGTATCTGAAGGCACTCCCTATAGGTTAGTAGACGCATAAAATGATAGAAACCAGGTCAAATCATGTCAAAAAGCAATGAAATTTGGACAATAGCATAAGTACATTAGATATAAAAGAATGCAAAAATAATAGTAACAAAACCATGCATAGATTTCTAATCACTCTGGGGTGGGGCGATTAGGACTACAATAGTTTGGGGGGCACCCGGGGTGGGACGCCCATCGTTTAGGGCCTAGTTTTGACACCAATCCAAGTGGGATGGGTCCAAAACTTCCTAGGGGGTTGTGTCGATGAGTTTGGGGTGGGATTGTGGCTGATTTCTTGGGTTTTTGGATCTGGATTGCGTTCCTAGTGTTCACCCGATAACCTCTCTTCCAGAAGAGAGAGATTAGGGATGTAGGAAGCACAAAGAGGAATGGGGGTATAGTTTGGCAGCACTTCATTGCTCCAAATGCTCCAGCTCTCTTCTATTTTGGGGTGAGGAGGCTCACCTTTTTATAGACCTAAGGGTCTCCTTTGAATGCGCATGCGAGGGCGCCACTTGGCTCATTATGCCTTTTTGGGGGAGAGAAGATTCCTCCCTAATTAGGGCCTCCTTGATTGAGGCCTCCATGATCAGGGCAGGCTTGATTGAAGCCTCTCTGATTTGAAACCTTCCCTCGCAATCCCATGCCTTGAAGGCAGAGTTAGGTGGCAGATTTGGGCTGCCATTTGTCAAGGTTTGACTTTTTTCCAGTCAAACCTGCTAATCGTCCCACCCTGGAGCGATTGCTGCTAATCATCCCGGGGTGGGACGAATAGGATTCTAATCATCCCAGGGTGGGATGAATAGGGAGAAAAGTGCTTAAAAGGTGCAAAACTTGTTAGTCTCACAATGACACTGAGAGGGGGGTGAATCAGTGTGGCTCTTTAAAACTTAAAAACTTCAACTCTTAAAGCCAAAACAATGAAAGCTTAAAACCACATAAAGCAAATATAACAAGAGAGCATCACACAACACAAGATGTACCGAGGTTCACCAGTTTTGGCTACTCCTCAAAAATTGACTGTTTGGACTCCCATCCAAATCCAGCCTTTGCAAAATACCAATTTTACAATCAATTTACCAGCACCCACTGGAAGGAGCACCAACCCCTAATTTATCTACACCAATAGAAAGGAGCACCAACCCTAATTTATCTGCACCAAGAAAGGAGCACCAACCTAATTTATAAAAAAAAGGAGCACCAACCCCTAATTTATCTGCACCAATAAAAAGGAGCACCAACCCCTAATTTATCTGCACCAACAGAAAGGAGCACCAACCCCTAATTCCAAGCACCAACTTGGACTTCAATTTTGAAACTATAAGATTGACATAAAAATGCCTTCGCTTGTACAAGACCCTGATGGTCTATTGCTAACCCAACCTCTCTCGCTATTCACCAAAACACCACACACTCTTACGGCTCTGCTTACTGCACTTTTAATGCCCTCTTACAGCCCTCTTTTTCTTCTTACTACATTCTTATGGCTCTCACGGCTCTACTTAACGCTCTCTTATGACACTCTTCCAACCCTCTTTTTGTAGCACTTTCACTCTTTTAGCAACACTTTAATTCTCTACGTAGACCTCCTTTTATAACAAAGTTCTGACTCTATTTTTAACTTCCATATTTTTGCATGCAACTTATTAATAGAAACTTCTATATGTAACTCCTTTATCACACAGTATTCTCTCATGCATCCTATTAATAGTTATGGCTCTTTGTTTGGTCTTCGATGGATGACTTTTAGTTTAACCGTCGCTCGATGCTTTCACTCCGTAACTGGCCCTGTAATCGTCGTTCGACTTTAGTTCACTGTTCTTATTTTAGCTGCATGATTTTTCTCTGTAACTGCACATGTAACTGTTGTACTGACTTTGATTAACTCTTCTTATTTTAGCTGCATGATTTTCTTCTACAACTGCACCTGTAACTACGTATAACTTTAGTTAACTATCACATATCTTATTTCGGTTGGGTTCTCTTCTTAGCTCATGCCAAAGTGACCTGTCATGAAATCGTGACACTTCTGCCTCTTTGTCCTCTTCTCGACTTGTACCCATGAAAACACAACATGTCATGATATCGTGACACTTTCGCCTCCTTGCTACTTTACTTGGCTTGTACCCACGAAAACACATGTCACGATATCGCGACACTTTCGCCTCCTTGCTACTTTACTTGGTTTGAACCCATGAAAACACAACATGTCACGATATCGTGACACTTTCGCCTCCTTGCTACTTTACTTGGTTTGAACCCATGAAAAAACATGTCGTGATATCGTGACACTTTCGCCTCCTTACTCTTCCTCTTTACTTTTGTCGTGATATCGTGACACTTCTGCCTTCTTACTTTCTCTCTCCTCCTTTAGTCGTGAAAATGTGACATGTCGCGATATCATGACACTTTTTCTCCTTTGCTCTTTCTCTTGCCTTTGGGTCATGAAAACCGACATGTCGCGATATCGCGACACTTTTTCTCCTTTGCTCTTTCTCTTGCCTTCGGGTCAAAAACCGACATGTCGCGATATCGTGACACTTTTTCTCCTTTGCTCTTTCTCTTGCCTTCGGGTCGTGAAAACCTGACATGTCGTGATATCGTGACACTTTTTCTTTTGGACTCTCTCTCTTGCAATATGTCATGAAATCATGACACTTTTTCTTTCGTACAATCTCTCTTGCAATATGTCATGAAATCGTGACACTTTTTCTTTCGGACTCTCTCTCTGCAATATGTCATGAAATCGTGACACTTTTTCTTCCGTACTCTCTCTTGCAATATGTCATGAAATCATGACACTTTTCTACTTGCACTTTCTCTCTCAATATGTCATGAAATCGTGACACTTTTCTTCTTGCACTTTCTCTCTCGAATATGTCATGAAATCGTGACAGTTTTTCCTGCTTGCGCTTTCTCTTCGAACATGTCATGAAATCATGATAGTTTTTCTTGCTTGCGCTTTCTCTCCGAACATGTCATGAAATCATGACAGTTTTCTTGCTTGCGCTTTCTCTCCGAACATGTCATGAAATCATGACAGTTTTGCTTGCTTGCTTTCTCTCTGAACATGTCACGAAATCGCGATAGTTTTTCTTTCTTCTCAACATGTCACGATATCGTGACAGTTTTTCTTTCTTCTCAACATGTCACGATATCACGACAGTTTTTCTTTCTTCTCAACATGTCACGATATCGCGACAGTTTTTCTTTCTTGCTCAACATGTCGCGATATCGCGACAGTTTTCTTCCTTGTGATTTTCTTTTGATTTTTAGCATATGGGCCACTTCGATCTTTTGGAAAATCACTGTACATACTCTGAAGAACCTCTTAACTCCTATCCACTGCATCAACCGATCTGTCTGACTGTGTTGACAACAATGACAATACTGTTCTTGCACCTTGCTCAACAATCTCCCCCTTTGGAATTGTTGGCAACACACATGCAATTTCCTGTAATTCTTCTCCCCCTTTGACAATAATACCAAAGGGCTGCTGCAGACTCCCCCTGAGTCCATGCACAACATTCTCAGGCACAAATTATTACAGTTAGCAAAAATTACAAACATGAGCAAAAAGATAATCAAATATATAAATGCTCCCCCTGAGAATGTGATCTCGATAGCTAGTCAATTCTTGGGAAACGTGACCACTCCACAATCTGTTGTTGGAATAAAAATCCAACTTAACCTCACTTTTTGCAACTTTCTCCTATGTACAACACGTTGTCACTGCAATATATTCTGCCTCTACTATGGATAAGTAGATTGACTCTTGTTTCTTATTGTTCCACATGACCAACTTGTCTCCAAGATAGAATGCACCTCCACTGGTACTATTTCTATCATAAAGTCTTCTTGGATAAGAACTCTAATCTCCGCTCATCATATTAGAATTCTTGTTGTACCTTACTTTTACTTATTTAGTATATTATGATCAACACTCAAATTTCAGCTACGCAAAAGTTACTCCCAAATAAAAAGTGATCGACTCTCCAGGACCTCGTAATTTCTTCACCTTTTGACTGCCATCTCCTTCGTGACTGACGACTTTGCCTCGCATCAGTTGTGCAGCTCAATGTCTCTGGTTTCTAATGGCTGTCATGAATGTTTTCATCGTCCTTGTAGGTATTGATAGTGGACCGTTACATCTAGCGTTGGAACCTCAATCTACGCATAGTCATCAACACTCGGTATTCTGCTTCTTGCTAGGGCATATGTCAGGGCTACTCAATGTCTTTGCCTTGCATGTGCCAATTTGCACTCTTGACCAACTGGGTGCTAGTGCCACTGTTTGCTTTGACTCTGGCATCTCTTTGACAACTGCTACTTCTTTAGAGAAAATTAATGCTCTCTTATACCAAATGATGTGTTGTATTTTTGGTTAAGAAATGCATGCCTTCCCACTCACAACATGGATTCTATTTTATCTATAGATTGGGAATGTTACAGGCTTCAAAACCAGCACCTGCCAGCTTATGCTTCCATGACACGTCGACCTATGCTGCATGTTCTATCTCAGATAATGCCTATCAGTTGCTGCATCAAAAACCTAGTTGTTCACCATGTTGTTCTGTTGAAGCACATCAGTTTGATACTATCTCCACAAACATCTACATGAACTGAAACACATTTTGACAACTATACGACAACTCCCCGACTACTTTCCTTTCATCCTCGGATAACCACACAAATACATAGGAGCATTAAAATAAAACTTTAACATTGCTCCCCCCGAGGATGTGCTACCTGGATCTGCTTAGTGCAATAGAGGAGTAATCTCCTTCAGTCCAAGGAGACACGATTTCCTCTCTTCTTTCTTTCTCCAATATTTCTTGAACTTAGGTTGAAGGTTTTCAACTACATCCCTATTTTGAACCTTTTCGTGAACTTGAACATTTCTCTTGGGTGGTTGTCTCTTGTACATCCTTGATGGATGATTATTTTCCTTTCTTTGATGCACATGATTTCTTCCCTGTCTGTGTTGCACTCTTTGCGTCTGATGAAATCTACTGTCTTGCCTTAGATTAGATACAAAAGTTCTTGGACAAGACCTTGCTATGTGCCCATGACCATTACATTTAAAACATTGCACATGGTGTTCAACCGGAATAACAGATGTATTTCTACCCGCATAACTCTTTGATCTATTATTCAATCCACAATAAATTGCCTTGTGACCATAATGGTTGCATCTAAAACAATAGCCATTAAAAGCATTATTATGAATAAAGTGAGAGTGATAGAACCTCTTTTGTTGTGGTTGCTTTGTTGTAGATCTCCTTTGAGATTTTCTTCCTTTTGAGGATTCAGCTTCAAGCTTTTCTTGCTTTGATCCTTCAGTAGTGGATTTCTTCTTCTCTATAGATTTAGAAGATGAAGGTTGTCCAGCTTCATATCCAAGACCAAGCTTACACATGGGGCTTCTTTGTTGCCTTATCATTTTATCTAGCAACTCTGTGCTCTTCTCAAATTTGAGATTTGTATTGGCCTCTTCTAGTTGTTTCCTCAATAAAACAATCTCCTCTTCTTGTTTGCAGCAAACAATCTCTTTCTCATTGATCTGTGACTTCAAGGCTTCTTCTATTTTCTTGGCTTTATGAATTTGTAAGAAGAGATCTTCAATATTATCCTCATATTCTTCCAACTTCTTGGACAGTCTTTTGTTCTTTTTCCTTTCTATACCCAACTCTTCAAGTGCAGCGATCAACTCACCTTCTAGATCTACTTCAACCTCAAGGTTTTCATCACATACTTGAATTCACTTCTTCAACCTTTTCTATTTTTACTTCTTCAAATGCCATGAAAAGAGCTTCACCTGTTTCCTCTTCAGAATCCTCACCTGCAGCTGTCTTCTGATGAGCCGACATTCTTGGAGATGAAACTTTTCTTCTTGAAGTTGCCTTTTCTGAAATTTGTTTTCTTCTTCCAGTCACTTCTTTCTTGGTGCGATCCTTCATCACTTTTGTTCTTCTCATTAAGTGGACATTTAGTCGCAAAATGCCCAATGCCTCCACAATTGAAACATTTAAGCGGTAGCTTTCCTCTGTATTTTCCTTTTCCCCTTATTAGTTTTCGAACAAAGTTTGCTTCCATTTCATCTGATGTCTCTTCTTCCTCGGATTCTTGTTTTGCTTTTATATTTTTATGTGCTTTAAAAGCAGCTTCTCTGTCTGTGGGTTTAGTTTTTCCTATTCTCATCTCATATGCAGTCAAAGAACCATGCATCTCATCCATACTAAAAGTATTTAGATCTTTAGCTTCTTCTATTGCTGAAACTTTAGAATCAAATCTTTGGGGAAGAGATCTTAGTACCTTTTTCATGATGACAACATCTTCCATTTCCTCGTCGAGTCCTCTAATCGCATTAATGATTCCATTAACTCTCAGCATGTATGCCTCTATGTTCTCATCGTCATTCATCTTTAATGCTTCGAACTGAGCTCGATGCGTTTGTAACTTGGCCTCCTTGATCTTGTCGTCTCCTTCATGAATGCTCCTTAGTTTGTCCCACATGTCTTTTGCCATTTTACAACTCATAATATTTATCAGTTCGCTGTCCACTAAACCGCACATGATAGCATTCTTTGCTTTAGAGTTATTCTCAAATAGTTTCTTATCGACAACATCGGTTGGAGGAGTGGTGGGTATTGTGTATCCACTATCTACTGAATCCCAAATGTCGTATCCCAAAGCACAAAGATATGTCTACATCCTGAGTTTCCAAAATGTGTAATTAGTTTCATCCAACAATGGTGCTTTGTTTGATGAGAAGCCTTCACCACCTGCCATTGCGTACTAATCCAAGATCACCCTAGCTGATTTAGCTTTGTTCAGGAACTTGGCTCTAATACCAATTGTTAGTCTCACAATGACACTGAGAGGGGGGTGAATCAGTGTGGCTCTTTAAAACTTAAAAACTTCAACTCTTAAAGCCAAAACAATGAAAACTTAAAACCACATAAAGCAAATATAACAAGAGAGCATCACACAACACAAGATGTACCGAGGTTCACCAGTTTTGGCTACTCCTCAAAAATTGACTGTTTGGACTCCCATCCAAATCCAGCCTTTGCAAAATATCAATTTTACAATCAATTTACTAGCACCCACTGGAAGGAGCACCAACCCCTGATTTATCTACACCAATAGAAAGGAGCACTAATTTATTCAAAGAAAGGAGCACCAACCCTAATTTATCTGCACCAATAGAAAGGAGCACCAACCCCTAATTTATCTGCACCAATAAAAAGGAGCACCAACCCCTAATTTATCTGCACCAATAGAAAGGAGCACCAACCCCTAATTTATCTACACCAACAGAAAGGAGCACCAACCCCTAATTCCAAGCACCAACTTGGACTACAATTTTGAAACTATAAGATTGACATAAAAATGCCTTCACTTATACAAGACCCTGACTGGTCTATTGCTAACCCAACCTCTCTCGCTATTCACCAAAACACCACACACTCTTAAGGCTCTGCTTACTACACTTTTACGGCCCTCTTATAGCCCTCTTGCTATGCTTCTTACTGCATTCTTATGGCTCTCACGGCTCTACTTAACGCTCTCTTACGACACTCTTCCAACCCTCCTTTTTGTAGCACTTTCACTCTTTTCAGCAACACTTTAATTCTCTACGTAGACCTCCTTTTATAACAAAGTTCTGACTCTATTTTTAACTTCCATATTTTTGCATGCAACTTATTAATAGAAACTTCTATATGTAACTCCTTTATCACATAGTATTCTCTCATGCATCCTATTAATAGTTATGGCTCTTTGTTTGGTCTTCGACTGATGACTTTCAGTTTAACCACCGCTCGATGCTTTCACTCCATAACTGTCGTTCTGACTTTAGTTCACTATTCTTATTTTAGCTGCATGATTTTTCTCTATAACTGCACCTGTAACTAGTATTGACTTCGATTAACTCTTCTTATTTTAGTTGCATGATTTTCTTCTACAACTGCACCTGTAATTGTATAACTTCAGTTAACTATCACATATCTTATTTTGGTTGGGTTCTCTTCTTAGCTCATGCCAAAGTGACCTATCATGAAATCATGACACTTCTACCTCTTTGTCCTCTTCTCGGACTTGTACCCGTGAAAACACATGTCGCGATATCGTGACACTTTTGCCTCCTTGCTACTTTTCTTGGCTTGTACCCGTGAAAACACAACATGTCACGATATCGTGACACTTTCACCTCCTTGCTACTTTACTTGGTTTGAACCTGTGAAAACACAACATGTCGCGATATCGCGACACTTTCACCTCCTTGCTACTTTACTTGGTTTGAACCCAAAACACATGTCACGATATCGTGACACTTTCGCCTCCTTACTCTTCCTCTTTACTTTTGTCGTGATATCGTGACACTTCTGCCTTCTTACTTTCTCTCTCCTCCTTTAGTCATGAAAATGCGACATGTCGCGATATCGTGACACTTTTTCTCCTTTGCTCTTTCTCTTGCCTTCGGGTCACAAAACGTGACATGTCACGATATCGTGACACTTTTTCTCCTTGCTCTCTCTCTTGCCTTCGGGTCGTGAAAACCTGACATGTCATGATATCGTGACACTTTTCTCCTTGCTCTCTCTCTTGCCTTGGTCATGTCACGATATCGTGACACTTTTTCTCTTGCTCTTTCTTTGCTTAAACATATGTCATGATATCATGACACTTTTTCTTTGGACTCTCTCTTCTACAATATGTCATGAAATCGTGACACTTTTTTTTCGTACAATCTCTCTTGCAATATGTCACGAAATCGTGACACTTTTTCTTTTGGACTCTCTCTCTTGCAATATGTCATGAAATCGTGACACTTTTTCTTCCGTACAATCTCTCTTGCAATATGTCATGAAATCGTGACACTTTTCTTCTTGCCTTTCTCTCCCAACATGTCATGAAATCGTGATAGTTTTTCTTGCTTGCGCTTTCTCTCCGAACATGTCATGAAATCGTGATAGTTTTCTTGCTTGCGCTTTCTCTCCGAACATGTCATGAAATCATGATAGTTTTCTTGCTTGCACTTTCTCTTCGAACATGTCACGAAATCGTGATAGTTTTGCTTGCTTGCGCTTTCTCTCCGAACATGTCACGAAATCATGATAGTTTTGCTTGCTTGCGCTTTCTCTCCGAACATGTCACGAAATCGTGACAGTTTTTCTTTCTTCTCAACATGTCACGATATCACGACAGTTTTTCTTTCTTCTCAACATGTCGCGATATCGCGATAGTTTTTCTTTCTTCTCAACATGTCGCGATATCGCGACAGTTTTTCTTTCTTGCTCAACATGTCGCGATATCGCGACAGTTTTCTTCCTTGTGATTTTCTTTTGATTTTTAGCATATGGGCCACTTCGATCTTTTGGAGAATCACTGTACATACTCTGAAGAACCTCTTAACTCCTGTCCACTGCATCAACCGATCTGTCTGATTGTGTTGACAACAATGACAATATTGTTCCTGCACCTTGCTCAACAAAACTGACCTCTGACCTTCCAAAACTGATTTGGGAGTGGTTAGGACCATTGTTTAACCTTTGGAGGCTGCCCTAGGGGGTATGTATGCCAATTATGTCAGTGCTTGTAGTCACATAATCGGATTGGTGCTATTTTTGTGTCTACACTCCAATAATATCTTGAAGGTTTTTGCCTCCAATATAGGATTCCAATCATCACCACAATTGACCATCCTAGGTTCCTCCTCCATTCCTAGATTGACGTCCACTATCTTGGGTCCTTCATACTTGATATTTTCAGCTCACTCGTAGCTTTCATTACATTCTCAGGGTGTGTCAGCCTTGTATCATTCTTTGCATATCCTACTTTATACTCCATAAAGCCTTTTGGAAACATCCACTTCTCTTTTTTTTCCTTCTTAGTTTCTTTACTAACTTTGGGTTCGTCTTGTTTTTCCTTGATCTCCTCTGAATCAATACAGAGGTAGTTGAGTTGAAACATATCGTAATCCTCCATTTTCTAATGGATAGGTCTGCTATTAGATCAAGCTTCATCCTTGCTACATTCATCTATGTACAACATTCCCTCTCCATTAGGTTCATGTCCTTCATACCTTGATGAGTTTTTGGATTCATCAGTAGTAGCTACATCCTCACTAACTCTCTGATTAGCTAAACTGATCATGTATTTATGCTATCCCTTATTTAAGGTGATCTAATGCTTTCCCCAATTGTGATTAACTTTAGCTACTTGTAGCCATCCTCTCCCTAAGAGAGCATCGTATGCAAGTTTCTACATTGTAATCACAATAAAGTCCAAGACAAACTCTTGCTCAGCTATCATTACTTGTTGTGTAGTCAAAACTTCTTTGATGTTAATATCATTCTGGTTAGCCCCATACAGTCGTAAGCTCAGTTTCCATAGGGATGGAGCACCTATTTCTAGCCAAGTTATTTTTGGTAACACATTAACACTAGATCCTCCGTCCATGATCACTTGCATCAATTTGTGCCCCAAAATATCCATATGCATTAATGCAGGCTTCTTTCCCACATCAATCATGAGTATAGTAGGATCCATAAATTGGTCTTTCCATCATTCCTCTTCAATTTGTTGGATCTCTACTTCCATCACCTTCTATGGTTGCATTTCCTCCATAATTGCTTTTTGCAATTCTGGGATAGCTTCTAGTAAGTCAGATACTTTAAGTTCCACAGTGGTATCCAACACTTGTACTTCCAGATTCTGCACAACCATCTCCTATTCTGATGGGCTTCATAATTCCTTTCGAGTTCTCGACTCTCCTTGCTTATTTTTCTTAGTTTCTTCTTGCACTATTTTCTTTGTTGCTTGCCAGCATTGCTTTTCTTTTGCTGGCTCTGTATACTTATCCTTTTTAGCCTGATTCCTCTTCACGACTAAAACTTCCTGAGTTTCCTCTTTAACTTGAGGAACTTTGATGTCCAAATAGCTCACATTCTATGGGTTACTCGAACTCACCTACTTTGGACAATTCTCCTCCTTGTGGTTCCCCAGACCACACCATATACACATGTGTGTAGTGCTCATTTGTGGTGCTCCTTGCATTGGAGGTGCAGGACAAGGACAATTCTTTGCAAAATACCCCCACTCTTGGCAATTGTGACATTGTATGATCAGTATACCTTTCGAGTCATACTGTAAGAAAATTTTTCCTCCTTCTTAATTACCTTGATTCTATCTGCCACCTCTTCTGCTATTTTTGTAACCGCCACTCGTTTCTTGTTGGTCGCTCCCTTGGGCCTATGGTTTTTCTTCCTGCTCCTAGATTGATAGTACTTGTGATGGATTCTTGCATTGTAGGGATAGAGCATTACTTCATGACCCATCACATTACAAATATAGTAATAGTCATTCTTCGGACACTTCATATTTTTATGTCCCTCACTCTTGCATTATGTGCACCATAGTTCCTTCCTATCTGGTTTGATCTTCTATTCTTTAACCATCTTATCAAACTCCTTGCGGAATGATGCTATCGTCCTCTGGATAGTGTCTTCTTCCTCACTATCCAAATATTTCAACTTGGGATGAGACAAGATTCCTGTGTATATCTATTTTGATTCACTCTCAAAGGTATTTGCATGTTTCAATGCTTCCTCATATGTGTCAGATGGTACTCCCTTCATATTTTTATTATACTTTGGTAGTAACCCATCTACAAACCACTGTTTTATCAATACATCTACCAATGGAATTTGCATATTGTTGACTAACTATTTTAGTTGATAGTTGAAGGATTTTACATCCTTGTCTGCTTTCTATTTTGTTACACAAATCTCGGTGACTATGTCTTCATCATATTTTAAAGGTTGAAATTCCTCAATGAACTTCTCCTTTATCTGATTCCAAGTCTGAAAATCAATGTTATTTTCTCTCTTTAGGTACTCGTCTATTGCTAATCCTCTCAATTTGGCAAGAAAGAGGACTACCCAATCCTCCAGACTATCTACACAATTTGCTCTCCAAATGGTTATGCAAGTTCCTATGTGTTGTTTGGGGTCTTCATTACCCTCACCTAAAAATGGTAGACATCTTTGTTTGGCTACTTTGTTAGCCATTTTGGGAGAGTCATCACTCTCACTTGAGGTATCCCATAGAATCTCTGTCAGATTCCTCCTTGGGGGTGTCTTACTCCCATTTTCATCAAAATTGTCAATTCGAGGTATCTTGTTTTGTACCTCCACTCGATGACCAAATTCTTGTATGTCCTCACTCTGCAACCTTCTTCGCTAGTTTTATGGAGATGATATTGGTCTATCCTCCTGAATTCCCATATCCTATTGCCCTAGTTCTTTACTCCCATCCTCTACACCCTCTCACAACCTTACTGCTACATCCTCAGGTCTTACCATCTGCACTCCATCATCATGCACTTTCTCTTTGTCACCCGTCTCCTCTACGTTTATTGGTTATTCCTCCTCGTCTTCTGTCTCAATAAACAATGTCTCAAAGTCTCCATATTTGGATGTCCAAAATTGCTCTATCTATGGTTCATGTGTACTCTAATCTGAGTTACTCGTCTTTCCTCTTTGAGAAATACTTGTGCTCCTTCTTATTGGAATGTTGTCTTGTGGTTCCCTTCTCCCATGCCTTTGTGTACTGGTGTCCATCATAAAAAAATAAAATCACCTCCAATATTTAGTCAAATTCAACTCGTTTTAACAAGAATTCCAGATTCGATAACGCAACGGTGCCAAATGTAACACAATGGTGGATTATTATCGATGGGGAGGTGTTTTCCAGAGGTAAGAATTATTACTAGACCAATCTTATCTCAATGACCAAATCGGATAGTCTTCTAGTCACCCAAACTACCCTTGTACGAACTATGAATTCCTTGTATGGACACAAATTACATACACTGTACGATCTCAGATCGTTCAAGCCGATTCACCAAAACTGCCAAATCGAGTAAATTCTTGTCAATCGTCTATTTTATCAAATCGGGTAACAACTATTTGTACAATTTGTATGATGTATGATGTATGATATGTACAAAATACAGGTACAAAAAGGTGTTAATTTTTATGCTCTTCTACTCCAATTTCTCTTTGGGATGTTTTGTAAAGGTTTAACAACCTAAACAAGACAATCTCTTTCACCAACAAAGCATTCAAACCAAGCTGAGGAGAGATTCCATACAAGCAATGCCATCCAGGAATTGTACAGTATGCTTCAGCATGTCTTCACAAACATCACTAAGCTCCTAAATCATTTCCCATGATTCACCAGTGATCATATGTTCCATAAAGCTGCAACAAAGCTAAAACTAACATATAATAGTAATGTAGAAACTCCATTACACAATGGTAATCCACAATGCATTATCCATTCACAACAAGATCTTACACTGTCATCCACAATGTCTGTTATTCTCCTTAATGGCTGTAAATTTAGTTACAATATGGAAAACACTCTCAAGGTAATTGCAATAACTCAAAATTATGTCTATCTCTTTATTCTAGCAACTAATAACCAGTAAACTAGTAGCCATGCCTACAAATTCATGGGGCCTTATATAACATTGTCCAGGCCATTCCAAAGTGGTTCTTGATATAATCCATTATTCACAACTGCCCATATACAACTAAATACATTATTTTAGCATTTTCCTAAGTTTACACCTTACTTTAGCAAATCCATGCGATATTTCATCCCAAAATTACATTTCCTTTGCATTTGAGTGAATTTCGATGCGCCCTGTATGATTTGCTACTGCTTTGTATGGTTTTTCAATCTAGTTGTATGATCTTGCCTTCCACTGTAAAATTTTCTCCAAATGTATGACTTTACAAAACTTGAGCAAATCATTCCCAAAACTGTCAAAATGTAGCAAATCACTTTTTCTTCTTCTAGGAGGTGGATTTGCTACCTACATTATTCACCTTGCTCATCTTTTTGAGTAAGCATTGAGGCATAAATTTCTTCAGCTCCATATGCATAAAGGATAAAAATTTTATTGAAATTTGGATTTACCAGTACTAGGGCTATCACAATATATTGCTTGATAATTTGAAAATCCTATTTTCTGACTTTAGTTCATTTCAAATCAACATTTTTCTTGAGTAGCTCAGATATAGGCCTTACTTTCTGAGCAAAATCAAAAATGAATTTCCTGACAAAATTGATCTGGCCCAGAAAAGACTACAAATTCTTCTTGTTTGTAGGCAAAGGGAGAGCAAGAATGTATCTGATTCTATCTGTATCTATGGACATACCTTCTTTTGATACCACATGACCTAGTAGATTTCCTTCATGGACCACAAATAATGACTTCCTAGGGTTGAGTGAGATACCAAATTCTTGGTATTTTTGAAAAACTTGCTCCAGGTGTGATAGGTGGTATTTTTTATCATGGGAAAACACAGTCATATCATCTAAGTAAATCAGAATGACTTTTTGATTAGTGCACCAAAAGCATAATCCATGGCTCTCTAAAAATTGGCTCCTGCATTGGATAGCCCAAAAGGCATTCTTTGGTAAGCAAATGTGCCCCATTTTGTGGTGAATGCGGTTTTATACTAATCTTCATCTTTTACCCAAATCTGATTGTATCCAGAGTAACCATCCAGTAATGAAAACCTCTCTATCCTTACCACTATCTATAAGATCTGATCAATCTATGGGAGGGGATAGTGATCTTTGAGGGATGCTTGGTTAAGATTTCTAAAATCTACACACAAGCATATGTCACCATTATTTTTCCTTACGGGTACCAAATTAGCTACCCAGGTAGAATTTTTTATTGGGTATATGATCTTAGACTTTAATAACTTCAATAGCTTCTCTCTCATGATGGCCTCAATCCTTGGGTTCACAAGCCTTTGCTTCTATCTAAAAGGCTTTGCATCAGGCTCCAGATCAATAGTATGTTGAATCACCTTTTTATCATACATATTAAGGTCTTCATATGACCAAGCTAAAATATCTTGGTATTTCAAGCATAAGGCTTTGACATATTCATATTTCTTTGGTGAACATTTAATTCCAACATTGACCTTATTTTCAAAACCGACTTCCACTTCTTTATAGATTATTTCACTGACTTTCATGGCTTTGATATTTTTTATGTCTTCATTGTCAAATAGGATCTCTAGAGTGACCAGTCCTCTAGGGATGTGATTGTTCCTTAGTTGAATAACATCTTTCTGATCAATTTCTTCTTAATATTCTTCTTGGAAAGTGGAAAGACATGCTTATCTCACCAGAAAGTTAATTATTTGTTCATCATTTTCAAAAACTTGCCAAAATATTTGCTTTTCTGGTACTATAGGTTTGAAAATAATTTTTATTCCCTTGTTTTTCTTGATTCCATAGTTTACAGAAGGGTTGAAGTTAGCTCCCTTTGTTGCTAATGAATCTTCCTGAGTATTCTTTTCTTTGGGAATAAAATTTAAATTTAGGGTATCAAAAGATTCCATCATATCCCATATCCTTTTCCTGTAAGCTTTTAGGTAATGATACTTACTGCTACACATGTTTCTTACTTTATGGACTATTAACTCTGAATCACCATATATGTTCAAAATATTTATGCCCATGCTTTTTTCTTGTATCAATCCAAGACACAGAGCCTCATATTCTGTAGCATTATTAGTACATGACCATGTCAATCTATAGGTAAAGTTCCTTATCCCTTCTGATTGGGACTATAAAACTACACTCACTCCTGCACCATTTATGCATTTACCACCATCAAAGTGCATGATCCATGTCTCTTTTTCTCTCAAATATTTATTGGATATAGTAGGGATCTTCTTCTCTGATTCAGTTGATATGCTATTGTAGACACCTAAAACATGTCATGTTTAGGGAGACTACTCACATAGGTATACTAATAGGTCATGTGACTAAACCTTGGGATCTTCCAAGTGTCAAAAGTGGTTTTGGATACTCATATGGGATATTTTTAGCCCATTCAAGCCTGGCCACTATAGACCAGAGTGACCAGAATCCATTCATTGTATCTCAAAGTGGCCAAACCTTAGCTACTGCAGACGATAGCAAATAGGCCTTTAATGCATTTTTCCACCTATACAACCTAATATTGGGTGGAAGTGGTAGTCTGCATGCAATAAGGATGAGTGGAGACAAATTTGCATTCCTCCTCACAACCAGTATACATGGAAGACTCTAGTATTTATTTAGACTTTAGTTAAACATAGAAAAACAAAGAGCTTCTCATGCTAACACCTAGTACACATGAGGGATTCAGTACTAGGGTTGAACATTGACCTAGGGATTCAAAAAATTTATAAGTAGAAAACCTAAAAGCACTAAAAATTACTTTATTGGACATTCTTAGACCTCATTAGACCTTATTTCATCAATCAGAGAGAGGGAGAGCATCATACATCAAAACTTTGAATAGGTTGGATCATTGAGGAGAGCTTCTAGAGACTTGGAGAGCTTCCCTTGGAGATCGATTCTTGTAGCAGAGCCTTGTCGGATTGGAGGGAAAATTTGAACACATAAGGTAATAATTTTAACATTAGTAGAAGACTTGAGCCCATAGCCTTTGGATCAATGGAGAGAGAGATTTCACCTTAGTGGTCATTATCCTGGATAGTGGCCCGTAACCTAGTCTAGGGTTTTAGGTGTTAGTTTCTTTTATTATGCTTTATATTTCATTTTATTAGCATAATATTTATTTTAGTTATTTTATTTACATAGTACTAGTTTCATTATATTTATTGAGCTTATTTATTGCTAACAGCATCATCCAAAGAGGCAATCTCGGACATCTAAGCATGTGTTGTTATTTCATTGATTTTAAGGCTACAGGTTCAATCGAGCAAATCCGCAACATGTGAGTGCAATAGGATACCTATAGCAATCAAAACTAGAGAAGGAGGTATGTGAGCCCCCATAAATATTCATGTGTTTCACTGGAAAGCCTTATAAAGTGCACCCCCTGTGCGAGGGGATATTTTATACACTTGCTACCCTCTTTGTGTGTAAAATCATGTATCAAACAAAGGGTATCCCTTGGAGGGATCCATATGTAACTGGATTATGAGAATATCAATACAAAGAGCATTCATTCATTTATTTCTACATATTCTATTTATATCTACTTTGTGCCCTTCATTTATTGCATGTTTAACATTAAATAATTCAATCGAATCGCAAGTAGAGTAGTTGGTGGATGGCGCGTCGCTTCCCCAAGATCACTACATATAGCGATCACGGTGGGAATCCTACCTATTTATTTAGCTTATTTGCATTTTCTACCTATTTACTAACTCAGGTTTTGTGTGCAGTTTTAGCCACTTTAATCTACAGCAACCACCAGTCATCCGCTCTGGTCTACAGCAACCAAAAGTTAGCCACTCTGTTCTACAACGACTAGAAATTAGTCACTCTAATCAACAACGACCAGAGCTGGAGTGTAGCATAGGTCAAAATACTGACTCTCTAAGATGGATTAAAGGTTGATACAACTTTTTTGACATTTTATAGTTCTCTATCTATTTTTGTTCCATTAAAATCAGTGATAATTAAGAAAGGTATCAATTTGGAAAACTAAAAGAATGAAAGAGAAATAACTTGTGTCTTGCACATCTTAGGTTTATTTTTAGATTTTGCACTGGGAATTTTTAGGAACAATGACTTCTGTCTATAAATTTCACCCTAGAATCCAACATGCTAGACGTTGTGTTATTGGTTTTCTTGCTTTGAGGCTTTTCTAAAGTCCATACTTGCACCTAATACAGTGCATTCATTAATCTCATAGTAGTTGTGCACCTTTATTAAATTGAAACATATTTTGTAGAAGGCATATAGGGAAAGTTCATTGCTGCTATATGATTCATTTTTATTCATGCAAAACTTAAAATGAACCACACACACACACATATTTTAAACATTAGGGAGTTGGATTTCATCACCAACCCTCAATTTAGTTCGGTGATGTTGGCATTCATATCCTTCCATCGGTTTACCCCCTAGAGCTTCCTATAAATGGATTGAGGAACTTACTTATAGTGACACTAAGGTACTTGTGTTCAAACTGTCTCCCACTATTGGAATAATCATTGGTTTAGAGTGGAAGAGCTAGGCGAACCACCCACTAGAATTTAAGTGGTGTATCCTAGTATCTTTTGAGAAATATATTTAGCATGAGTGTTCTTGATTGTCACTATGGATGAGTCTCCTTATTCTAAATACAAAGCAAAAAAAAAAAACAAGAAAACAACCAATCATCAAAATACAACAAACAGTTTAGGGCACACTTAAATTTGTAATCAAAATAAAAATTTTCTTGATATTGTTTGGTCATATTTAAGTGCAACACAAAAGTTAAATTTTCAAAAACAATGGTCAAAACAAGAAGTAGACATCCTCGGTATGACACCGAGGAAGAATCTGAAACAACACATACCCTTAGATGAAGTCATAGTAATATTGATAGACCTACTCAGAAGACCATGAGACACAGTTTTGTGAGTCTAAGGGGTGATAACTCAACCCTTGGGGTATCTCCTCAAGAAACCCCAAATAGGGAACCAAATCAAGGAACTACATCACATCAACACAAAGAGGCCTCACGACCATCATAATCAAGGAGACATGAGGAAAACTCAAGGGCTTCCTCTAAACACACAAAAACTTCTCATAGACATGAGTAAGCCTCAATAGCTTCCTCTTCACATAGACATAAGGAGGGTTATATAACCTATTATTCACACAAGGATTATGAGGTTTCCCCATATCCATCCTCATGGAGGGTAGAGAGGGCCACAAAATCATCGTCACCAAAGGGACACACAAGAGTCCCAACATCCCAACATTCACATGAGACACTTAGAAAAAATCAGTCCACTAAGGGGTAGGAAATTAGAGAGACATCTAGTCATAAACATCAAACAGAAGATATCCTTCACACAAGAGGAAGTATTCCCATAGACTATGACCTCATTGAAGTAAATGACACCCCACAGGATCAGCCATGGAAAACAAGACAATTGTACGAGTTGGATCGATTGCACCCAAGTCCACCTCCCAAGGCTAGGATTAGACTTAAACTTATCTCCTAAATGCCACCAAGGCTAGGATTATACTTAAGCTTGTCTCCTAATTACCACCAAGGCTAGGATTAGACTTAAGCTTGTCTCCTAATTTCTTCCCAAGGCTAGGATTAGACATAAGCTTATATCCTAATTACCACCAAGGCTAGGATTAGGCTTAATATTATCTCCTAATAGCCACCAAGGCTAGGATTTTACTTAATATTATCTCCTAATTATTGCCAAGGCTAGGATTTTGACTTAAGCTTACCAAAATCAAGTTCTTCAACTCATCGAAGGTAATGATTCAATGATGTATGCTCTTTCCATGATTGGGGTATCTAAAATTGACTAGATCATCAAACATAGTGATTCAAAATAAGATTAAATGGAATTGTTATCATCTTGATTCCCTAAGAAGGCCATTATGGCCAAACTGCTCTACAGGATAGGGATATACAATTACTATTAATAGCTGAGATCATGTCTATAAGGGGACCTACCCATCATCAAAGCGACCCTCTAAAAATGATCCAAATCAATCATATTGGTCAAGCGAGTCATCACTTCATTCATTATCCTTCCCTCATCGACTCGTTGCCTGAGGGGGTAGTTAAAAATTTCAAACTATCATAATCAAAATAAAAAAAGGATCAATCGATCATTCAAAATTTTGTTCGTCATACGAATCATTACCAAAAACTATCATAAGCTTACGATTTTCTAGGGAAAAAAGCAAACATGACAGTTAAGTTTGTAGCTCTCCTCCTTTTGGATCTATAGTAGCACTAAAGTCTATAGTAGCACTAAAGCTACCTGATTATTTGATGAATGAGTGCAAATTTTTGCAAATTTAAGCCTTCCATTTTATTGAAAGCAATAGTTCTAGGATACATGCCCTTTCTCATGATTGGGGCATCCAATTTTGATCAGATCAATGATCATCACACACCCTACAATGTGGCCCTAGGTGGTCTATTTTTGCTTTGTGCTATGTTTTCCCATAATGCATCCCAAAAAGGGGCATATGTAGACACCTAAAAGACATCATTTTTAGGAGACTACTCATATGGGTACATCCACAAACCATATGACTGATCTTGGACCTTTCCAAGAGCTAGCAATGGTCCTAACAAATCAAAAGGGGTAGTTCTAGCCCATTTAGGCTTGGCCACTATAAACCAAAGTAGCTACCAATATTAGCTACTAAAGCTCAGAGTGGTCACGTATAGTCAATGTTGTCGATAGCAGCTAGAACTGAAACACATATTGTCATGAGGGATTACCCAAATCACGGGTAGTTATGGCAGTTTACATGGACTATGAAGGTATTTTGGTGTAGAAATCCTAGATTCCTCTTGAATGTCCCTCTAGGACATTCATTTGGCATCCATATCTGGATCTTGGCTTCTCCAAGAAGCCAAGATCTAGATCTAGATCTAAAACTAGGAAGGATACATATGCAGACTTCCAGGATGAAAAAAGATATTGTGTGTAGCAAATCCCTGTAGAAACTGAGATTCAATCTACTCCCTTTTGAGGAGCATTAGAGCACCATCTAGCTGAGCCACATCCATGTATCAACATTCATATCCATCGTTCTCCACTACCAATAAGTGTAGGAAACACACCCAAAAACCCTTGAACATCAATTCAAGTGAAGAGATTGATGGTCATAGACCATAAAATCTGAGGTAAACCTTTTGAGTCATGGTCACTATCTTTGATAGTGGACCACAGTCATAGTTGCTCTAAGCAGTAGCGGATAGGGTCATAATAGTTGTTTTCTTTGTTCTTAGCATTAGATCCTTAATTTTCTTTGTTCTATTAGATAGTTGTAGCATAGATCTGGTTCTTTCATAATATTTATATCAATATTTTTGAGATTCATGTGCATATATGGCTTAGATTTACTGTATTTTAGTTCTTATTATGCTTGCTTATTTGGTTTATTGTATTTTCTAAGATATAACCTCGTATGGAGAGGCTACCCATGCTACTTATTATGCTCTATTGTTTCCATGCACACAGATGTTCACAATATCATTTTAAGGTATCCAGAGCATGAGATACCTCCAAAATGAAATTAGGAGAAGGAGGCATCTATAAGCCCTTGAACATTTTGGTGTGCGATATTGGGAGGCCTACAGAAATGTAGCGTCCCCTTGCAAGGGATATATTCACCGTTATTCCACTTGTAATTTGTTGTATCAAAATGAGTATCCCTCAGAGTGACATACATGTAATCGAGATCTGGAAAAATCAATATAAGAATATTTCTTTTCTTATGATTTTCAAGTTATATGTGCTTGTGTGCTTCCTTATTTTCATTTGATATAATAACATTGCAAGTAGCGTAAGTGTGGTGTGCGCTTCTTGGGGTCGCACAAAGAGCAACTATTACATCTAAAAAAAAATTATTGTTATTATTTTATAACTTAGGGATCACTTTAATTTTTATTCTAACTTTTCTATTATTATTTAGTGTCATATTTATCAATCTATTGCATTCACTTGCTTAAATTGTCAAAAAAATATAATTATCTTTTTCTATTTTTTATGGCTTAAATTTATTTTTTTTCACCACAATAAACTGCTAGATTTATTTATTCTGGATATTTTATTTATTTTTTTTAGATTTTTAGATTCCATGTTTTGTAATTTAATGGTTGATATCACCATACACATATAGCACAACTATACTAATGATACCAATTACAAGCGACACTTCTAACTATGTCCGTTTTGCTTAAATATTTGACTTATTTTCAATCTAGATCAATATTTTTACTATTTGTATTTATTTTACATAATTATATTTACAAATTCTATATTATTATCATGAATAATAGTATCTGATATCCACATCAACAAGCATGTGAGAGAAGTAAAATATCTCCCCCTTTCCCAAACCCCATCAACTTTACTTATCTCTTATATGCAAGGGGTTTTGAGTGAGGTATACCCCTAAACACTTGATACTTATCTAGTTTAATGTAGTAAGAACACAATATTATGTATCAAATTAAAATAAGAGTCAATTAGGTAGGTTTCAATTTTTAGAATAAATGACATGCATCAAAATCTAAGCGTAATTTGTTCTTTATCTGACTTAGTCTACTAAAATTCTATCTATTTTATCTTTAGTGTAGTTATTTATATCCTTATAACATTTAGGGTAGTTGTATTAGGTTTTCTATTCAAATCATAAAATAGAGCCAAAGCTTCTAAAAATGTTATAGTGCATATGCTTACATTGTTTGGTTCTAGCACTTCTATTAGAAAGACGTTTTACCATTAATATAGTTTAGATTTAATTAATCATTATAAATAAATTTCTATTTTTCTTGAGTATCACTCTTAAGTCTAGATCATTGTCTAATTAGTGAAAGTAGATAGATATGCATTTTTTCATAAGTGAAGGATAGAGTCACTTAGTGCTATAATTCTTCTAATCGTGCTAATTGCTTTGTGATTATGTTAGGAGATAACCTTTCACATTTTAACATATATTTTATCTTTTTAAATCCTATCTCATCATATAAATAGAAAAGTATTTAAAATTATTATATGTATTTTCAAGAGTAAAATTTGTGTTTGAATGTCTTAGTTGAGATAACTAATAGATGTATTTCATATAAAATTAATGAAGGATCTAATTAGTGTCCAAACAAAAACAATACCTAGTAACTTATCCTTACATCGCGATCTACTTTTGATATGTAAACCCCTACAAGTAGAAATGGTATCCAAATAAATTAGTCAAACTACCTACCACTGGTCATTCATATTTTTGGTGAACCTAATATGAACACCACTTAGTTCCATTGAATTGTTTAGGAACCTCATCCACAGTTAGAAACTATAAAGTATTTTCAAAGGATACTAAGAAGTAATTTATTTTGTGTGTAAATTAGATCATGTAATAAGAATTCAAGAGGCAACAAAATTCTAACTCTATTTATGATTATTTTATTCTTTGAGTAACTACACATACAAATATTTTATATATATTGATCTTAAGTAACTAGCCACTTATATATGATCTTATGCATACTTATGCTAGTTGGGAGTGTACAATGGTGAGTTATAAGTGATAAAGAGGTATATTTAATTTATGGATATGCTTTCATATATTATTTTTCTTCCATGTACCTATTTTTCTCTCATATACTATTTTTGTCATCTTTATCAATGGGTATATAGAGAGGCTTCTTATATAAATAGGTATTGAGAAATATTACAAGCATCAATATATATGGAGGAAGAGTTGTAAGAAATTTTTTCAATTATTACTTCTAAAAAAATCTCTTAGATTTAACTAAAGTTAAATAAGTGGATTAATAAAATTAATAAGATACATGCTCTAAGATATTCAAGCCAAAGAAATCTATAACTTCAACTTTTGTTAAGTATACCTCCAAAGCTGGAATTAGAAAATAGATACTTAAAAAGAAGAGTGGATCAACAATGAGCCTAATAATCTAATATTTATTTTGTAATTAGTGATAAAATGCAAGAACATTATCTTAATTATTTAAAATTGACCTTCAGTGTAGGTGAAGATGAGATTTCTCAATCAAGTCCATCTATCCCTACATGTGATCAAGTGGGTAGGTAAACTTTTGGATCAATTGAAAGCATGTCCTAGTTCATCCAAAATTATTGATAATTGACTAAAATAGTTTTGAACGAATATGAATTAACTCTCAAATCATCTCAAGGATTTGATTCACTTATGAATCAACTCCAAATCCTTACTTTAGAACATAATGTTTCTAAATTACAAGAACAACCTAATGTTATATAAATGTAATCTTATCTAGTTTTAATGTGTCCATTTATAATATTAATACCATAATTTATATCATAACTATAACTATTTCTAATAGTACTAGCCAAGCTTCTATAAGGGTTACAATCACGTCCTAGGTCTCTATGTCAATTATAGAGAACCCTTTTCAAATTAGAACTAATTGTATTCGTTCAACATATTAGAATGTAGGATAAATGTTTGAACATCCAAATTTGAATGTAATATTCAATTCAAATTTAAATTTTATCTCTAATTTAAATCTAATTCCAAATCAATATCTAATATTTAATCCAAATATTAATGCAATCATCAATCCCAATCCAAATCCAAGTTTAAATCCTAACCTAAATATTTTTTTTTTAATCCTTTAATATCATTGTTTCAAACTACTATAGGTCAAAGTAGTCACTTGATTACCCGGTGTTGTAGGTGAGTTGGAGAGGAGAGGGCAATCCTCCAAGGGAGGTCCCAGGTTTGAATCTCCACACTACCAAAAAGCTGAATTGGGTATCCAAAATCCAATTGATAATGTTGATGCAGGCAGGGCTGGGTGCGACTTTCGGGTGATTTTGATGGTATAGAACCCCCTGTTCATGGTCTCTCGGACCAAGGCAGCCCCGCAAGGGGTTTTTCGCTAAAAAAAAAGAAATAAAAGTAGCCACTTGATTTTAGAAATTCTAGGAATATCCAATCCACTTATTGATAAGTTTGTACCAGCTTTGACTCCTTTTTTCTAGTCCTTAAAATTCAATCATTATCATATCAATAATAAATTAAATTTTCATGAACAATAAAAATTAATGATAAATGACCTAATTAAAATTATAAAAAAATTGATAAGGAAGCTCTAACATACACTTTGGATTAGATCTGATGGTGAAAATGGAAGCAATAACAACAAATACGATTGAAGATAATGGCTCTAGAGGAAACAATCATGGCACTAGTAACACCTCTAACAATGACACAAGCACTGGTGGGCTAGAAATAGTTGTGGAACTATCTACCAATATGTAAAGTTTGGAAGGAATCTCCATGGTGGTCCATAAGTAAAAATATGATTATGGGTCCACTACTCTTCTCACTAGTGGATCACTCTATCGTTGGATGATAACTAATATAGCTACCTTAGGATCTTCTAGCTATGGCATAGTGGTAGGACCTGACACATCAACATATCAAGAATCCCTTTCAAACCAAGGGAAAAATGTTTCATCACGAAATGGAGTTGTTCCTTCAACAATAGGAGATGCGATGGGTGGATCAGGAGAGGTTTCTCCTAGGTCCTTTGTAGATATGGTCAAATTCAACCCAAATACTAGTCAATCAAAAATTACTAGGGTTGATATATATCCTTCTGATGGTAACCTTGAGATCCCTTGTGAAATCATGTCATCCATGGTCACCCATAACTCCAACTCATTGGTGGAAAAATTCCTAGGTTCTCAGCAAGATATAGAATCTATTCATAAATGGACCCACTCCTCTTGGTGGCCCTTAGGATCCATGGATCTAGTCACACTCCCTAGAGGCTTCTTTCTGATTCGGTTAAACAACCCTATTGATTCTCATAAGATCCTTATAGGAGGATCGTGGTTCTTCAATCAAAGAGGATTATTCCTACAAAAATGGGGTGTGGATTTTGACCCATCTACTCAGAACATCAACTCTGCTCCAATTTGGGTTCGTCTCCCAGGACTACCAGTTTAGTTTTGGAATGAAGATATTCTCTAGGGTATTGCAAGGAACATTGGAGAGCTCATCACTTTTGATCCTCCCACTCGAATGAGATTTCACATGATCCAGGACTATATGTGCATCAATGCAAATTTGTATTTGGTCCTCCCATATTCGATCAATCTTATCTCAAAAGTTTGTACATTCTCCTACGTTATTTCATACTAAAATAAACCTAATTTTTTTTATTTTTGTTTTAAGCAAGGAAATCTTCATTCCCAATGCCCTAAGGTCCTGAAACTACCTTCTAATGAAGGTTATCATATTTCTAAATCTACTCCTCACCACTCCTCTATTTCTATTGTGTTCTCCCCCTTCTCATCCCTAGTTTGAGACATGTCCTTCCCCTAGTCCAGTTGGCCAATCTCAGGCTAAAATTTTTGATGCTCCTTATTTATCAACTTCCATTTTTTCTCCTCCTCGTAGTCCATCCATTCCTGTGTCCAACCATTTTCCCCCTATTTTCATCGATGATGCCACCATGGACATCATTAATCCCACCTTTATCCATCTCCATAGCCCTCCTCCTTCCTCTAAGAGTCTCCCTAGCTCCCCTAGTGGCCTCCATGTCTCCACCAATCCTTTCTCCCCAAGCCCTCCCTCTAATAAAACCCAAAGGAAGCTATACATTGATGTGGGTTCCAATAAAAAATAAGGTCATCCCTTTACTCAAGATATAAAAATAGAGAAGCTTTGGATGAGATTGTGAATGGCACACAACTCACCCTCAGGGGTAAAGCTTCAGAAACACCAGTTGAAAATAGATCCAAACTTCCCCTTCCTCTTGGGAGAGGGAAGAGAACATCTTCAAGAGTTTCTAAATGAATATCCTCTCATGGAATGTGAGAGGCCTCAATGGTTGAAACAAGCAACACTTGGTTAAGTCCATGAGGAGAGACTTAAGACCCACCATATTTTTGCTGCAAGAAACTAAGCTGGATTCTCAGAGTGCCACTTGCATCTCAAAATTTATTTGGAAATATTTTGAATATTTTTTTAGTTTGGCCAACGAAGCTTCATATGGATTGTTATGTATGTGGGATCCTACAAAAGTTGAAGGGACCCTACTGTCTATAGTAGAAAATTACATGAATGTTATGTTTTTCAACAAAGAGGATGGTTACCGTTGGATCCTTTCAAACATCTATGCTCCCAATTCTCCATCCAGGAGGAACCTCTTATGGAATTCTCTCAGCCAACTCAAGGAAGTTTTCTCTTCAAAGGCCTAGATGCTGGAAGGGGATTTCAACTCCCCTCTGTTCCCCACTAACAAAAAATGGGGATCCCAAATCATAGGTAATTCGTATGAGCACTTTGCAGTGTTTGTGGATGATAATGAACTTATGGATATTAAACTTAGGGGGCCAATATTCACTTGGAGTAACCTAGGAAAGGGGACCAACTCATTCAGATTTGCCTTGATCACTTTCTCATCTCAACCAATGCTATCCCTAAGTTTGGTGATGCTATCCTACGATCATTGCCCAAGATTGGATCTGACCATAATCCCCTACTTCTGGATAACTCCTCCTAGGTTTCTCCCTTCAAGTCACCCTTTAGATTTGAATCTATGTGGCTTCAAGATCCAAACCTTAAATATCTATTTTTTTTGTGGTGATGTCATAATTTTTCTAGATCTCCAGTATCCTAGGTAAGCAAAAAGCTTTGGTATGTTAAAATCAGGATGAAATATTGGAATAGAGAAGTATTCAAAAAAACATTCCATAAAAAGCACCAGATCTAGTCTCAACTCACTAGCATAGAGCTCTCAATGCAATAGGGCAATCCTAACCCCACCCTTCAGGACACATAAAAGACCCTTATGACCAAATTCCACAACATCCTCAGAAGTGAAGAAGCATTCTAGAAATAAAAATCTTGGGTCACCTGGCTTAAATAAGGAGATTCTAATACAAAATTATTTCATGCCACCACCATAAGACATAGAGGGTGCAACAAAATCAAGGAGCTCATCCAACAGAATGGGGAAGTAATAACTAATATCTTTGGAATCAGAGAAGAAGCCACCAATTTCTTTGAAGAATTGCTTGACCCTAGTCTTGGGTGTGATCACCAAACATCTGAGGCCATCCTCTAGAATATCCCAAGGTTGGTCACATCAGATCATAATCAAATTTTGCTCAAACCGATCTCAGTTAAAGAAGTCCATGCTACTATTTTTTCCATGCAAGGAAAGAAATCCCTAGGCCTTGATGGATTTCCCCCATATTCTTCCATCGGTTCTGGGACATTGTGGGTTAGCATGTAGTTTCTGCCATCTAGCATATGCAAAGGTTCAAGGAGATTCTTGAATATGTCAACTCCTTCCTGGCCCTCATTCCTAAAGTCAACAAGGCTTGTACCCTTATCAATTTTTTCCCCATCAACATTTGTAATGTCCTCTATAAAATCCTCACTAAAGCCCTAGCCAATAGACTCAAACCCATTCTCCCCCACATAATTACTCCTAACCAAGTCAACTTTGTCCAAGGGAGACTCATCATGAACATCATTATCACCATCCATGAAATTATTCATTCTGTGTCTAAAAGTGGTAAGGCTGGTTTTATTCTAAAACTTGACATGAACAAGGATTTTGATAGATTTTCCTAGAGTTTCCTATTATCTATCCTATCCAAGTTTGGGTTCCATCATGCTTGGATAGCTCTCATCAAGGAATGTCTAACTACTACCAATTTCTTTGTTTTGGTCAATGACTACCATGTAGGCTATTTCAAGAGCTTCAAAGGCTTAAGATAGGGTGACCCCCTCTCTCTATTCCTTTTTATCATTATTGTTGAAGCCTTAGGTAGAACCCTTAACTTTACATGTTCCAAAGGAGATATTTCTAGTTTCAAGCTTACGTCTTTCCTCTAGACCATCTCTCACCAACAGTTCATTGATTACACCATCTTGGCCACCATGGCCTTTGTCCCCCAAGTCTATTTTATCAAGTCAATCCTACTATACTTTGAGGCTACTGCTGGTCAAAAAGTGAATTTCTATAAAATCAAGATTTACTTCATCAACACCCCTACTATATGCCAAGCCTACATTGTTGATATCCTTAAGTGTACCATTTTTGATCTCCTTGCCACCTATTTAGGTTTTCCTCTCTTTGAAGACCCTTCCAAAAATTATCTTTGTAGTTCTATCATTGATCACATTTAAAAAATATTGGCTAGATAGAAAAGAAGCCTTCTCAACTAGGAAGGCAAGGCCACCGTCGTGAAATCCACCCTCCAAAGCATCCTGGTTTTTTCCTCTCAATATTTCGAATCCTGGTTGAAGTCTGTAATAAAATTGAGCAACTCCAAATTATTTTTCTATGGTATTGGTTAGATATGAAACAACGTATTCACTTGGTTTCTTGGGACCAGGTTTGCTCACAAAAGGAACATGGCAGCATTGGGTTTCAAAAGGTCCATACTATGAATCTAGCTCTTATAACCAAACAAGGATGGTTAATTCCTACCAATGAGAACTCTTTATGGGTCTCCATCATGAAAGCTAAATATATTTTGTACAATACCAATTTCTTGGAGGATCCTTCTTCCATCTATGGTTCGACAACATGGAAACGCATCCTAAAAACTAAGGATATTCTCAAGAAGGGTTTATGTTGGAGATTAGGCAATGATGGAAATATCAGATTTTGGGAGGATCTCTAGTTTTGTGATTGCCCTCTACAAACTCATGTAGACCTCATCTACCTGAAACTAGTCACTGACTCTCTATTTGATCTTAAGGTATGTAATTTCTTTCACCCTAGTCATCAATCCTAGAAATTGGTCACTGTTGTTGGTCTATCTAGTGAGCAGAGCCATGTTGCCTCCATCCTATCTAATATATTGCACCTTTGTGTCATTCCTAGTTCTCCCTCTAAGGATTCGATCCTTTGGGCCCCCACTTCTAAAGGCCTTCTCATTATCAATTCTGCCTACATCCTCTCTAAGAACCCTTTCCCTCCTTGGTTTCCTTCCAAGCTCATATGGAAGAAACATCTCACCCCAAAGTAAGTTTATTCTTCTAGATTGCTATTCAGGAAAAGATCCTTACCATTCCAAACCTCCATCACCATGGATTTTCTTCATCCAATTATTGTTACTTGTATCTCCAGGATTGTGAGTCTACCCATAATATCTTCTTGTCTTGCCTCTTCTCCCATTCCATCTTGTTGTACTTGTTCTACTCTGTTGGTGTAGCTTGGGTCCCACCCACCCTCCTCAATGATCTGTGTGTTCAGTGGCCCAATCCTTTCAAGGGTTTTCACCTCAAAAAATTTTGGTCCTCCTATCTTCCTCACTTTCTTTTGAATATTTGGTGCAAACACAGTTCCCACACTTTTAATGATTCAAAACATGATGTCTAGTACATGCTAGATGGAATTCTTCATACTTTTGCTAAGAATTTTTCCATTACTCATGATGATGGTAACTCTTAACCTAGTACTAAATATTTATTAATTTATTCTCTCAAGATTTCTAGCTGCAAATTCTACATGTAGTCATAAAAGTCTGATTGGTTACTGGTCAAGTGGTCTCCCCTCCTATAGGTTTCCTCAAACTAAATTTTTATGGAGCTACCAAAGGAAATCCTGGGCCTACTGGAGCTAGAGGAATTATCAGAGATAACATAGATAATATCATCTTAGCTTATGATGAGAATCTAGAACACCAGTCTAGTCACTTCACGAAATCTAGGGCAATTCATCAAGGCATTGTTCTCCTCCACAAAATGCAAGTTTCCAATGTGATGGTGAAAGGTGACTCCAAAAACATCATCCAATTTTTTCTCTTAGGAACCCAATCCATTTCTTATAATATTTCAAACATGATATCTAAAATCAAGTGTCTCATGCAACCTTTCATGAGTGTAACCTTCAATCATGTTTACTGTGAAGGCAATCATGTTACCAATATCCTAGTGAATATGGGGATTTTTGAACAAAGTCTCACTATCTAAAAAAATTATTTCCCTCCATCTCTACTTGACATCAATGCTATTGATGTTTATGAGCAACAATACTAATGGGGTTTGGTGTTGGAGCATCATGGACTCCATGTGGAATAATGCACAACTTTTTATATTACCAGTCACACCAAGGGAAGCCATGATTCTAGGAGCACTCACATGAAAATTAGCCATATCATCGATGTGGCATTACAGACCAGTGGAGTTTACATATTTCATAAGGTGAACCTTCACATGGTGGAAAAATATCAAGTTTGAGGTGATAGAATCCCTGATGGAAACCACACATCATGACATATCACCAGTCAATGTCCCATAATTACAAATGCTGGTGGGACCACTTGGCATATCCACTACTAGGTGATGATGAGGTGGCTTTGGTACTCTGGTTTTTCTTATCATTATAATGATGCTTTATCTAATTGATCATAGGTGAAAACCTCCATGGTGTTTTAGTCCTCATTCACCCTCTTCATTGGTGGTGCTCTTCTCAAACTCCCCACTCTCTTTGATCCTTGTGCCAAGAGTTTCGGTAATCACCACCCGTTACCTTGAGTGACTATGTGTCTAGCCCTCAAAACTACCAGTGGAGTCCTCTTTCAAAGGTGTTGATAACTAATGCTCCCAAATCCATCGATCCATCGAGCAAATTTTTTTCTCTGCCTAGTGCTTTCTATTTTTTGGTCCTACTTTCTTATTGAGTCTTCATGTCTAGCATCAATCCATTCATACTATTTTCCTCCACTATATTTTCAATCATGTTTCATATTTTTTTGGAGTGTGGAAAGCATATTTTGTGCCATCACTCATGGAATTGGGCTGGGGTAGGATCCCCTATCTTTTTAATCACTATTTTTTGGTACCTTGGGGTGTTATCTCCCCTCCAAAGTGTTCTTTCTCTAGTACTTTCCCCTGCCACTCCCTCCCTCTGTCTTAGCCCTATTTTGTTTGCTAAAGTCAAACATGCTACCCTCAACTTAACTACCTTGGTCAAGGATATTTTTTGCAACCATGGACTGCTCAATTTTTTCCAATATTTTCAAGGCCATGACCCTGATCTATCCCTAGAGTTTGTATGTATGTGGGATGGAGGGTATTTTTTCACCTATAGCCTAAGTTTTACTATAACAATGGATCTCCTTGCAAAAATCATGGGGATACCGAATGAGAGGAGAAATCATTAATCGAGAGAAGCACTCACTCTAGGGTGAGTTGGCCCTCTTTCAGGATCATGGTGAATCCTTAGGTATGGACAAATGTGGTGTCTTACGAGATACCCTTCTAAATCCCTAGGATGTGGTAATGGTGACTATCCTTTAATATTTTACTTTGGGTAGTTTTGATGCAGTGTTACGATGTTTCCACCTTGCTTTCCTCAACCATTTACGAGGAAAGAAGATAATTAACATATCAAAGTATCTCTTATTGTCTATTAAGATATTGGTCCTCAAAATTAAGAGAGGAGTCTCTTCTCTTCCTTTGCACCAAGGATTGTACCTACTGATGTACCACTACATTATGGAGCACCAAAATTGGAGGGTTGTGGGAGCGGTGCTTTTGGGACCTATGAATGACACTAGAGCAGCTAGAGAAGACACTTTCACATCCTTAAGAACTAATCAGACACCATATTTCAACACCAAGATGGATGGTACCTCAAGTACCCATCGTTCCACCAGAGTCAAATATAGTAGTGGTAAGCACAATGCCCCAATTATGGTTGAAAATGATGCTTCTGACGAGACTCTATATTTTTAGGTTAAGTAGGAGACTATCCCTAAGAAGATCCATCCTCTTGATGGGACCTCCACAAAACTGCCTCTTCTTTTAACCTCTAGGGTGTCTTGCTTGCCCTATTTGTCTGAAAGAGGCCATCTCTAGGACCTCCATGATGTCATGAAGGCCCTAGGGCAGGCGGCCAAGATGACTTCCTCCCTACTTTCTCAGGCAGAGACCCTCCTGGATGAGTACAAGGATCAATTTGAGATCCTGTAGGAGTTTAAAATCCTAGTGGAGGCTAATGGACGTGATGTAGTCAAACAAACACATAGTTAGAATATGTAGTTTTATGGTGGATTGTTTTCCTCGATTTCTCTTATGTGGGATTTTATTTTTTGGCTTCTTTTGTTGATGCCCCTGTATGGAAATTTGAGAGTGTTTTTTGCCCCTTTGTGGGACCTCAATCCCTCCTCTATGGCCCTGCAAGGGCTTATTTTTGCTTCAGGAGGTCTACGTTTTTGTTTCTCTTTTTTTTTTTTGTTTCTATTGCATGGGTTCCTGATATGTTTTGTTTCTATCCCTTGTGTGGGCCCTCCACTCCTCAGTGGACTTGAGAAGGCTTCATTTTTGTTTCATTAGGTTTACATTTTTTTGGATGTTTTTTTTAATTTGACTCATCTATTGTAAAATTTTATGGGACCCTTCCAAAAACCCTATATCAATACAAAAAAAATAAACCCACTTTTCACAACCTATTATCTATTTAAAACAAACTTCTCATCCTCAGCTATAAAACTTTGAATAAATCTATCAAGTTTATCCACAAAATCCTAATCATATCACTAAAATCTATGCTTTTACCACCCAAATAGAGTCCTTATGACAACAAATGGCTATAATACAAAGACCCTCATCTAGTCAAAGATACTCATATCAAGACCTTTCCAATTATTGATTAAAAAATTTTATAACCAAAAGACATTGAAACTCCAAATTTTTAATTAAATAAATGAAAGGAAGAATTTATCAATCTTATTAGTTTATTCCATACAACCTATAGTGGTATAAGATATGATGATAAATTAATCCAAATATAATTTTAAAATATTAAGTGAATCATCCTTAGAGTGGTACTATAAATTACCAAGTCATTCCTTAGAGGATACATTTATCAAACAATTTTTAGTATACATTGAATATAAGATTACAATTAATTATTTGTACAAAACTAAAATAAAGAAAATTGGAAAGCATTTTCAAATTCCTTGGAATAAAGAGAGCCTTAGTTTCAAGGTTACAAATATACCCTCACAAAAGATATTCTAGATATATTTATTTTAAACCTACATGTTTAATTATATTTCTACTTAAAAATATTTAGTGTTTCTTCTTTTGAGATGCTATATATAGGGCTAAGATAATATAATTTTTTCTTATCAAGTGAAGGAATATTGTTAGATTTTGAGGATATTAAAGAAAATGCAACCACAAGATGTAAAATAATCAAGGTACGATAACTATATGACAATGAAACTATAATATGCAGGAAAATAATGAGATAAACTTCTACAATAACTCAATAATATACCATTAATAAAATCTCACAAGAAGAGTACAATGAAATATAATGGAGGACATGAACACTCCAAAAATTTTAATGAAGAATTACATTGTACCTACTCACTACTATCTACCATGACACCATTCCTCTCACACTATTCACTCTCATGTCCTGTACTCTCATGTTCTCAAGTCCTATATATAGGAAGATATGTTTCTTGACCTCTACTCTACCCATGACTCTTCATCTACCTATCATATGACTCATGTACATGTGGAATACATGCACATTTACATCTTTACACACTTGTGTATTTACTCAAACCTTAAACTAAGATAAACTCATAATCTAGGAATGTACCCAAGGTGGTACATTGGCATGTACCAAATAATGTAATATACTCTAACACTCCTCTATATTATAATATTTGGGTATTTAAGACTTTAGTCTTCAATATGGATCTTCATATTTTAAAAATTCTTCATCTTGATCAAGTCCTTCTTCTGCTTCAGTCTTTATGTTGTCTCTTCTTGTCTTCTTCATTCCACTATTTTTTGTTGTTTCAAAGTGTTTGGTCAAATATTTGTTATTAAAGTCCTCCAAGTAACCTTGATGAACTAGATATCTTATAGTCTTGCATGTTGTAAGTGAATCAAAATTGCTCCATTTTATTTCCTTTTATTTTATGAATGACATGTTTCCTTGGTCTTCAAAAATTTTAAGCTTGAATTCATTGTTAGTGGAAGCTTCTGAAATAAAAACTTGGAAGAGACAATTTAATCTGAAATATTAGTCTTTCTTAATTTTTTTTTATAGTACTTGTTTTATAGTTACAAATGAAATATGAATGATATTTTCCTCCACAATATTTTCATGGATGGAAACTCTAGCAATTTTTCTTCTCATGACCAACTTTGTTGCAATAAGTGCATGGTAGAGATATTCCAATTCCTTTGTCACTATTTTTAGGAGAATCATGTCTGTCCATTTACTTGATGAAATATTTAAACCATCTATGTATGATTGAAGTTATTTCATATTTACTTATTTTATAGATTTATATGATATCCTTTTGAATAATATTCTTTTCTACCTTTTGAATATGATTCTCAACATCTTCGTTTGTATAGTTATCATTGATAGATAGTTTTACCAAACTGATGATTTATGAATTATCAGAAGTCTCTCTAAACCATATTGGTTCTTATATTTTAATTGTAATTTCCTTAGTATTTGAACCATTTTGACTTCTTGAGACATGTATATTTAATAATCCTTTCCATAGTTCCTCTTAAGTAATATTTTTTTATTACAAGAGAATAATTATTGGTAGAATTTTTGTAATTCAAAGTTTTTTGAAGTTTTCTACCTTATGACTCCCTAGTTTTAAGTATATGCTCAACCTTGCTAAGAACTTTTCAATTTTACAAGTTTTGTAAAATGCCTCTTGTCTTGCGAGTGTTGAATGTATTATGAATCTTGATAGTATGCTTAGCTTTCCTAGTTTGAGTTGAATTCCTTTTGTCTCCCTAATATTCAACTTCACCTTATTCCCTTATTTTTCCCTAATAATTAGTAAGTAGAAAGCTAAATATAAATGATGATGCACTATCAAGTTTTAATAAGGTTATTTTACTTCAAGACCTTTTAGTTGGATTAATATATCATAAACTAGTGTAAGAGACTAATGTAAAATGCAATTTCTAATTTTTAAGAAATTAATGGTTTTGCTTCTATAACCTTTAATTTTTAATGGTTCAATTTTCTATATTCCAAGAAACTAAAGTTTTATGTAGTATTCCTTATATCTCCATAATTTAGAAATTTAGAAAATTATAATATTTTCAAACTATTATTTTATTTTTCCAATGTTGAAAGCTTTATATCTCCTACTTAATTATTTGCAAATATTTTAATGTTGCAATTTGTAATATATTTTAAGATATACCCCCTTTTCTTTAATTGCCTTCTAACTCTCTAAGGTTGGTATAAACTTCAACCTTATATTAAGAACCTTACACTCCTTTGGTTTTAATTGCTTTCTATTCTAAGGTTATAAATTCTCCAATGCAATATAAGTTTAACCTTAGATATATAAAATGCATTATACCTCCTTTCGTACTTTTTTTTTTAATAGTGAAAAATCCTTGTGGGGCCACCTTGGTATGAGAGACCATGAACAAGGGGTTCTACACCATCAAAGTCACCCGGGAGTCACACCCGACCCTTCCCGCACCAACATTATCAATTGGATTTTGGATACCCAATTCAGCTTTTTGGTAGGGTGGACATCCTTTTGTACTTTAATGAAATTAAATATCGATGTAAATATACCTTTTAAATTTTGGGTGCTGATTGGCTTTAATATTGACTTCATTGTGTAAGCTTGGGATGCTAGAATTTCTTTGTCTTCACATTATGACAATGAGCAATAAATTATCTCCTTTGAATGGTGCTCCCCTATGATAGTATTTTGCTCCTTTAAAGCACTTTGATCGCTTTTGCACACAATTCTTTCTAGATATATGCTTCCATGGTATACACACTCTTACCTATGGTAGCTCTTAGTATGCTTCTCCTATCTTGAAATAAGTGCCAAGTGGAACTAGATGTTTCTCAAGACCTTGTATCTTCTCCTTGGATGGCGTAGCACTATTATTGACCCACATGGTGTAGGGATGAGAATAGTTCTTGGATGTTGGCTATTGTTTTTAGCATTGAAGATGCTCTTTCATGAGCATTGAAACGATGATGAGGATGTTACTCTTTTTTAGTGTCCTTTGAATTCCTTTGCAAGTGTTAGAATATGAAGATGCTTCTTTCACATTTTTACCAAGTGGAACAATATGCCTTTCTCTGTTAGGACAAGTGGAAGTGCCCCTTTATATGCACTCAAGCTCCTAAACATATCTTATAATCTTAGTGCTCTTTCACTCCTTTTGTAATTTATATCAAGATTTTCTAATGTGCATCAAAATCCTTATTTCTCAACGTACAATCAATATTCCACTAAGATAGTGGCTCATCCTTGATGGTGGTGGATCTTGCTATGGTATTTTGTAGTTTATTTCAGTGAATATGACTCATCCAAGCTCTTTCCTACGCATGATTGGGTAATACTTGATGGTAATAATCTTCTTGCACTTCAATTTTGGTTGCTTATGATATGTAAAACTTATGTTCTTCTTCTTCTCTATTGCACTTCTTACAATGACACTATCTTATGTAGAATATTTGAACATTACAATTTCATTCCTTATGCACTATACAGGTACTGAGTCTAGTGGCTTTGGAAATATTTTGGGTGTCTTTAGACACCTCAAATTAATGGATATTGAGGCCACGAATGGCTCTATATATTTTCAATGAAGATTCTAGTTTAAACTTTGTAGACAACCTTTTAACCTTGTTGGTTTGGATCATTGTAAAATTTAGTATGTTTATTCTTGTAGTATCTCTAGATACTCTAGCTTTTTCCCTTATTTTGTATGTAGAATATGGTGCAATGATGTGGATAAATTTGTCTTGAATTGCACCAAAAAGTTGAGACAAATAAGCTTTCTTGCTTATTTGATATACCAGCTACCTTCTCCAATATTTGGAGGTTATATTATTCTTTTGGTAGATTCTCCTTGCCACAAAATGTTGTAGGTTTTCTACACTAAATAGTGTCTTTTGATACTTATATTTTACGTATTTTAGTGCACTTAAACTTTCTGCTTTGATAAATCCTTAATGAACTTTAAAAACCTTTAAGGATAATGAGTATAACACACTACTAATAACTCCTTATAACTCCTTTAAATTAACTTGAAATATGCACTATAATCTATGTAACTCTCACTTAAGAGTAATGTCTTCTTGATTCCAATGAATAATATAAAGTTTATATTATTAATTCTCTTGTAGAAAGTTGATATTATTCATTCTCTTGAAATATATCTAACTCATTTTTTTGTGTAGGTTATAACCCTTGTAAGAAACTATCTTCTGGACTCCCTTGAAGACTTAATGTGCAACCTTCTCCTTGAAACTTTTAAAATTTGATATGGTGCTTAATGAAACTTAATAATGAACCAAGTAACTAATGTTCAAGTAATAAAATTTTGCACCAAATTTTCTTACCTTAATGACTATTGTAAATGATGTAGTTCTTGGTGATTAGATTCACCAAATTGCTGCCTTGTACTAGATGAAATCGTAGCTCTTCCTTTCTATCTAAAAAAAACTATTTAACTCACCAAATTTTTAGCTCTAAAAACCCTCTAACTTGTTGCTCAAAAATATAGTTTTGTGGTTTTGATTATCCTTCAGGATGCTCTCTTGATATCTAAAACTTAGTAGCTAGTAATGTTGCCCTTATTGCTACCCTTTTATAGTCAATTTATCCTTCAAAGTGTTGTCCTTGAATATCATAATTTTTGTACGGAACTCCTCCAAATCACAACTAATATTTTCCTTCAAGAAACATTCACTTTTGTGCTATAAAACCAACAATATCCATTCTCTTAAATAGCCTTCAATGGCAATCCCTAAATATCTTAGATTTGGTGACTTTTCTAACTCCATTCTCCTTCAACCTCCTTGTAAAATTCTAACTTCAATATTAGCAAATCTAGTGGCCTTATTCTCAATATTTTTATTGTAGTGAGCTCTTCAGTGTTCTCCTCTATTGGCAAACTTCTTGTTAAATCCTTCTTGCTTTTGGGCTTGTTATTAGATGGTGACAATTGTTCCAAAAAATCATTTTTTAGGAACTTGTCCTTGCTGATAAATTTCTCCAATGAGTTCTGAACTCTTCTCCAATGGCATTCTTTGAATCTCCTTCAATGGCCTTCCTAGACTTCTCCTTGTTTCTACTTTAGACCTCTTTTCTTAGGCCTTTAATTTCATAGCTTCTCTAGTATTCTCAATGATACCTTTTCTTCAATCTTAAACTATGGAAGTTTTACAATGAGATATCCCTTTTGGATCTCTAAAATATACTACCTCTAAAATCTAGAACATGACCATTTCTAGTCCTTCTCTATCTTCAATCTTCCAAAATTGGAAGTTCTTCAATGTGACCTCTTGTGGATCTCTTCAACTTCTTGAGTTGTTTCCTCTATAATCTGCAATCTTCAATCTTCAATGGATATATCCAACCTCTAATATTCTCCTTGAATTTTTTTTTTCTTCAATCTACAATAAGGCTCCTCTAGATTTTTTTTCTCTTCTACAATCTACACGTCTACAACTATTGCAATGGGACTCTTCTTTTAGGCCTCCAAATCTTCAATATCCAATTTATTACTTTAGTTATTGGATTGATTCCAAAGAAGATATTCTTTCTAGCTCTTTATGGGAAGCTTCCCAACTGTCTTTGAATATCCTTTTCCTATAACAAATATTAGAATTTGCAATGGAAAAAACTTTAAAACTAGAGATAATGAATCTTCACTAGTTGATTTGTCAATCTAGTGGAACCAATGTTGAGTCCTAGTATACACAAGTTTTTTGTAACTCCATGGAAATATTCAGCCAAATGTATTTTTACAATAATTGAAAATAATATTTTTGATCTCCTCTCAATCTCTCTTGTGGCTCTCCCTATTTCCTATTGATCTACTGTGTGCTCTGATACCACTGTTAGCTTTTGAGGATGTATATTAAAGAAAATGCAACCACAAGATGTAAAATAAGTAAGCTATGATAACTATATGATAATGGCACTATAATATGCAAGAAAATAATGAGATAAACTTCTGCAATAACTCAATAATATGTCATTAGTAAAATCTCACAAAAATAGTACAATGCAATATAATGGACATGAAAACTCTAAAATTTTCAATAAAGAACTACATTGTACCTACTCACTACTATCTACCATGATACCATTCCTCTTACACTATTCACTCTCATGTCATGAACCCTCATGTTCTCAAGTCCTATATATAGGAAGATATGTTTCTTGGCCTTTACTCTACCCATGACTCTTCATCTACCTATCCTATGACTCATGTACATGTGGACTACATGCACATTTATATATTTGCACACTTGTGCATTTATTACTTGCTTGAATTATTTACTCAAACCTTAATTTAAGATAAACTCCTAATATTGGAAAATACCCAAGGTGGTACATTGGCATGTACCAAATAATGTAATATAATCTAACAAAGATAATGACAAAAATTGAAAGGGAAGAATATAAATATTCTATTTATAAAAGTGCTCAATACAGTAATACTAAGTATCAATATAAGAATAAACATGTTGTAGGTGATAGAGTTACTTACTCTAACAAAACTAATAATGTAAATGCTCCAAAATAGTTATAAAGGCTTATCTTTGGTAAATCGAATCATCAAAAACCACCTCATCCTAGAAGGAGGTTTACTATGATAAAATAATACCTAGATTTTTTGTTAGATTTATTTGTAAAATCAAATATTATGGAGTTGTCAATAATAAAACCCATAAACTGGGAAGGGAGAGATCTTCTTGGTTAAAACTTGATTATTATTATGCTTTCCATAGGGTCAATTGCCATTAAAAAATAAACATATGGGACTAAAAATGTGTTAGGACCCTCCTAACATACCCTAATACTTATGTTATTTATTAATTATATTTTAGGGTCACAACCCTTCACTCGTACAACTATTAGACTAGGTATTTAAATGCAATCCAAATATGATAATAAGACATCATCGAACAAATATATTAATTAATTCTATTGTGGGTTTTTTTACCTTACAATAAAAAAGCGATTCAATATAAAAATTATTCCTCCTTCCACACTATTTAGTTTCATACCATCTAGATCAGAGCTAGATCAAGGAGCAAATTCACCATTAAAATTTTTTCCCATCGCACATTTCAGCCAGTCCACATTCGTGAGGATGCAAATAGCATTCACGCTTCACAGATCCATGTCATAATCCTCACAAAAAATTAAACCTTCTCCTAAGGTATGAATTAAGTTGTCTTACACCCAAATTGCTCGACCTTTCGCCTGTTACCGCCCTGCCAGTCTGCCTTCCCACCTGCCGCCCTGCCAGTCAGCATTCCACCTGCCGCCCTGCCGATCGTCGTGTGCTCTCGACCCTGATGCCTCTACAAGATACCTGTTAAATAATAGAGAGCACCAAATTTAAAAATTTTATAGGGCATTTCCCACCAATTTTTTTTTTTTTTTGCTCACTTGTACCAAGTCATATTGATCATTACCTACACCAATCACAATGGCTGAAGGACGACAATCACTAGATTCCATTCATGAGAAACACGATAGGCTCGTTGAAGAAGTTCAACATGAAAGAGAGGAGAATACCCGTAACACAAGAGAACTCTTCAAGAAAATATTTGCAATGGATGTTAAACTTGATGCCATCAGTCAAAACCAGGCAACACCACATGCAAATTCAACCAACAACAGGTCATCAAACCGAGAAATGTTAGGAGGTCCACAAACTTCCATTCTACCATGGATGACCAAATTAGACTTCCCAAAATTTGAAGGAGGAGACCCTACAAACTGGATCTATCGAGCAGAGCAATATTTCTCACTAAATCAAATTCCAAAAATGCAAAAAGTGCATATCACCTCCTTCCACTTGGAAAATGACACCATCCAATGGTACCAATGGTTTGAGAAAACTAACGGCACTCCGACGTGGTCAACATTTACAAAAAATCTATTAGTGCTATTCGGACCTAGCAAGTTTCAAAGCTTTATAGGGGCCCTCACCAAATTATGCCAAACCACTTCGATAAGCGAATACCAAGCAGAATTTGAAAGGCTAGCTAATCAAACATCTGGATTAGATGCTGCCTTCTTTCAAGAATGTTTTTTCAATGGATTAAAAGAAGAAATTCAAATAGAGGTGCAAATGTATAACCCTACAAACATGTTAGAGACCATCAGCTTGGCAAAATTAGCGGAGGACAAAATCAAGGCACAAAATCGGTTCACAAAACCAACTTGGGGGAAACCATCAAACACTTATACCAACCCCAAACCAATGCAAAATGGATGAACCCAAAACTCCTACACAGCCCCCAAAATTAACCCCGCTCTACCAATTAAGTGTCTGAGTTTCGAGGAAATGAAGGAAAGACAAGCTAAGGGTCTTTTCTACCATTGCGATGAGAAATTTGACAAAAATCATAAATGTACCTCACAAAAATTATATATTCTAGATGCCACAGAGGAAGGGAATTCTACTGAAGAGGAACCTAAAATTGAAGTAGAGGTATTATCCAACACACTTGAAAGTGACGAAAAAAATGCACCAAAGGTTTCCTTAAACTCCCTTGCCAAATTTTTTGCCCCTCAAACAATGCGAGTTAAAGGGTATTTTAAGAAAAAAAACCTTACCGTGCTTCTAGATTCTGGTAGCACACATAATTTTATCGATCCAAATGTGGCTAAAAAAGCAAATTTTTTATATACCCTTGCAATAACTTCAAAGTGATGATTGGAAATGGCAAAAAAATTGCATGCAAAGGAAAATGCAAAAATATAAAACTAACTATGGGGGTTTATAACATGAAAGGTGACATGTACGTCCTACCCCTAGGTGGGTGCGACATTGTACTATGCGTACAATGGTTATAAACCTTGGGCGTATTCCAATGGGAATTTAATGAACTATGGATGAAATTCATAGCAAATAACCAAACCTATATTATCCAAGGCCTAAAATCAGGACCTTCCCAAATCGTCAGCTCGCATAGAATGGAGAAAATTATTCAAAAAGGAAACAAAGGAATGGTCGCCCAATTATTTTCAATTCAACCTAGTCACAAAGAAGACGAGACACCAGAGTTACAAAATATTTTAGACCACCATAAGGCGGTATTCAATGAACCAAAAGGACTACCTCCACAACGAAGTCATGATCACACTATTCCACTATTTCCAGGGCATCAACCTCCTAACATTATACCCTATCGTTATCCATACCTCCAAAATACCGAAATAGAGAAATTATTACAAGAGATTCTTAATGCAGGATTCATTAGACCTAGCAAAAGCCCTTACTCCTCTCCAATTATTTTAGTTAGAAAAAAGGATGGTTCATGGCGTTTATGTGTCAATTTTTGAGCGCTTAATAAAATTACCATCAAAGATAAATTTCCTATTCCGGTCATAGATGAGTTATTAGATGAACTCAACGGGGCAACTTATTTTTCCAAGTTAGACTTACGGTCAGGCTACCACCAAATACAAGTCAATGAAAAGGATATTCCTAAGACGACCTTTCACACTCACGAAGGGCACTATGAATTCTTGGTGATGCCATTTGGCCTAACCAACGCTCCTTCTACCTTTCAAATTCTAATGAATAAGGTATTTCACCCTTTTCTTCATAAATTTATATTAGTTTTATTTGATGACATTTTGATTTATAGCAAAACATGGGAATAAAGTTTGGACCATGTTAGACAAGTGTTCCAAATCTTGAAGGAAAATCAACTTTATGCAAAAATATCAAAGTGTTCCTTTGGAAAACAAGAAATTGAATACTTAGAGCATATTGTCTCAAAGGAAGGAGTTATGGTAGATCCTTCCAAAATCGAGGAGGTGAAAAATTGACCTATTCCAAAAACATTAAAATATCTACGTGGGTTTCTTGGACTAACGGGATATTATAGAAAATTTGTCCAAAATTATGGTAAAACCGTTGCTCCTCTAACAACATTACTTAATAAAAACACTTTCAAATGGTCGTCTAAAGTGGATGAGGCCTTTATCACCTTGAAAAATATAATGTGTACCACCCCTATTCTAGCTATGCACAACTTTTCTAAACCGTTCATCATTGAAAGTGACGCTTCAAGAATAGGAATGGGAGCCGTACTCATGCAGGATGAAAGACCTCTAGCTTTTATAAGCAAAGCATTTTCTCCTAAGAATTTAGCTCGCTCTACGTATGAAAAAGAGATGTTGGTGATTTTATATGCTATTCAACATTGGAGGCCTTACCTTATTGGCCAAAATTTCATTATACGCACTGACCATCATAGCTTGAAGTATTTTTTGGAACAAAGGACTAATAACCCGGAACAACAAAAATGGGTTACTAAACTTCTTGGCTATGATTATGAAATTACATATAAAAAGGGAAATGACAACATGGCAGCCGATGCACTTTCTAGAAAATTTGAAGATATGCCTCAAGTCCATGCTCTTTCCTCCCTTATTCCTAAATGGGTAGATGAGGTGCATGAAGAATGGATAAATGATCCTACTATCCATGCCTTAATTCAACAACTTCAACATAATCCTAGTAGAAAACCTCCATACACTTGGAAGGACAATATATTAAGATACAAAGGGAGGATGGTCCTCACCCCCAATTAAACTTATCATGAAAAACTTCTTCATGAGTTACATACCTCACCCACTGCAGGCCACTCAGGGTTCTTAAAAACCTATAAAAGAACCACTACCTCCTTCTATTGGGTAGGAATGAAAAATTACATCAAAAACTTTGTAAAAGAATGTGAAGTTTTCCAAAGACAAAAGTGGGAGACCCTCGCTATTCCAAGATTACTTCAACCTCTTCCTATACCCACCAAAACATGGGCAGATATTTCTACGGACTTTATTGAAGGATTACCAAAATCAGCAGGAAAAACAACCATTTTTGTAGTCGTTGATTGTTTATCTAAATATACCCATTTTTGTTTTATGGCTCATCCTTATACCGCTAGCACTATAGCCCACCTCTTCCTAGATAACATATTTAAATTACATGGTATGCCCTCCACAATTGTTAGTGACTGCGACCCAACTTTCACTAGCACCTTTTGGAAGGAATTGTTCAAATTACAAGGTACTCAACTTCGTATGAGCTCCGCTTACCATCCTCAAACCGATGGCCAAACAGAAGTTGTAAATAAATGCTTAGAAACATACCTTCGATGTTTTGTTTCCACTCAACCACTCCATTGGGTAAAATGGATTTCACTAGCGGAATGGTGGTATAACACTTCATACCATACGTCCATCAAAATGACTCCTTATGAAACACTATATGGTCAAACACCACCATCCCTCACTTCCTATATTCCAGGGACTACAAAAGTCCATGCGATGGAAATGAAACTTGCTAATAGAGATGACATACTATGGATCCTAAAAGAGAACCTACACATCGCCCAGCATCGCATGAAGCAGCAAGCCAATCAACATAGAAGCGAACATAGTTTCCACGAGGGTGATATGGTTTTCTTACGTCTCCAACCTTACCATCAATCCTCTCTTAAATAAAAAGGTTCTCAGAAGTTAGCACCCAAATTTTACGGGTCGTATAAAGTTCTCCAATGTATTGGGACCGTTGCTTACAAACTAGAGCTTCCTCCCTCTTCCAAACTTCACCCCGTATTTCATGTATCTTGCCTTAAGCTCGTAGTTGGAGCCCATATCATGACACAAACCACTCTCCTTGAACTCTCTGATGATGGAGTACTTCTAGTCAAGCCAGAAGCTATCTTGGATCGTCGCTCTCATCACCTTCGTACTCACGATATCATGGAAGTTTTAATCCATTGGAAAGGTCTACCTTTAGAAGACGCAATGTGGGAAAATTTTCAAGATATCTAGCAACAATTTCCAAATTTCTATCTTTGAGGACAAAGCTCCTTTAAGGGGGGTGGCATGTTAGGACCCTCCTAACATACCCTAATACTTATATTATTTATTAATTATATTTTAGGGTCACAACCCTTCACTCTTAAAACTAAAATACTAGGTATTTAAATGCAATCCAAATATGATAATAAGGCATCATCAAACAAATATATTAATTAAGTCTATTGTGGGATTTTCTACCTTATGAAAGCACGAGATTCTGGAAGATTGAAAAGAAAACTAATGCGATGTATTCAAAACCCAAATTTAACGCTTAAGGTCCTATAAAGTGAAATGCATGAAATGAAAGAAAAGAGACGAACTTAAATGAGATAAAAAGAAGTACAAAAAGCACAACCCTTTTTATTTATACTCTTCCAATTCGGTTACAAAGACGTCTCCTCCATTTTAAGGGGTAGGAGCGTTAACATAGTTTCAATTACAATCATGGATTTAGTGTTCCTCCTTCCACGTGCCCACATGTGAAATGGGCGAGCCAAAGTGTTGTCGTCGCTGGTATCGGTGAATATTTAATCCTTGCTGCTCCTCATGCGTTCAAAGAAACAAAAAATCTTCAGTAGCACCTGTGTATAATAATGAAACTCGCAAATCTAAAAGAGTACTATTAATTAATGTAAAAGATGAATATAACGATGATTAAAATGAATCCAAATAGACTAAAAATTTGATAGAAGCATAATCATGTAACTAGCAAAATACTACAAAAGAAACAATCACCAAATTTGATACAGATTCGTATTCATCCCTGGGTCGGATGAGTAAACCTGCAATAGTTTGGTACTCATTTCGGGGTGAGACGAGAAAACCTGCAACAGTTTGGTACTCGTTTCGGGGTGAGATGAGAAAACCACCTGCGGGTTGAAACTTTGTTTCGACACCAATCCACTTGGGATGAGTCCGAAACCTGTTGTGATGTGTTGTCGGAAAATTGGTAGGCTATTGTGGTAAAAAAAATTGGGTTTTTGGTTCTTGATTTGTGCCTTCAAAAGTCACCCAATAACCTCCCTTTCGATTAAGAGATTATGGATGTAAAAGCAGAAATCGTAAGTCAGTAAACTGGTAGCACTTCGTCGCTCAAAATGCTCCTTCTCTATATATGTTTGGGTGAGGAAAACTCACCATTTTATAGACCCAAGTGGTCTCTTTGAATTAGCATGCAAAAGTGCTACTTAGCATGAATGCTTTTTCAAGGAAGAGAAGACTTCTCCCTGATCAAGGGCTCCATAACTGCTTTTGTAACTGTTGTTGCATGCCCAAAAGAACTCACTCGCACTCCCATGCAATGAAGGGAGAGTTAAGTAGCTAATTTGAGTTGTCATGAAAAATCCCACTCTCACTCCCATGCAATGAAGGGATAGTCAAGTGGCATATCTGAGTTGTCCTAAAATGCTCACTCTCATTCCCATGCAGTGAATGGAGAGTCAATTTGCAGATATGAGTTGTCAAAAGAACTCACTCATACTCCTATGCCAAGAAGGGAGAGCTAAGTGGAAGTTCTGAGTTGTCATGTGCCGAATTTTGACTTTTTGTAGGTCAAACCCGACATTCATCCCACCCAGGAATGAGCACTAGTAATCGTCCTTGGGTGGAACAAGTACCAGTCTGCACTTATCCCTGGGTGGAGTGAATAAGTAGCAGAGTGCCTAAAAGGTGCCAATTTGATCTTTGACTTTTAAACTACTGTGTGAGTGGTTAGAACCACTATTTGAACCTTTGGGGCTGCCCTGGGGGTTGTGTGTGTTAATGCAATTAGTGTTTGCAGTCACATAATCGGATTGTTGCTGTTTTGGTGTCTACACCTTACAATCAAAAAGTGATTCAATATAAAAATGATTCCTCCTTCTGCACTATTTAGTTTCATACCAAAATGTGATCCATGATCTCATAAATAATATCTATATTATTAATAATAATGAATCTAGTTCTTCACCTCCTTGATCCAACCAATATTTGGGCATATTCCAAAATCCTTTACCTAATAGCAATAACAAAAATAAAAAATATTTATCCAAGAATATTTATTATAACAATATTTCAAGGTCTGAGGTGTAGACCAATTGGTTTTACCAAACCCCATAAGGGGATGGAGGTCCAAGGTTCAAATATTGGGCCTCATCAAACTGAATGCTTATCCCTTTCCTGGTGCTTTCAGTGGCATAAAATATTTAAAATGATTGTGGCATGGTGGTTATAGGGGTGGACTACACAAAGATTTGTGTGACATATTTCAGGGCAGAAAATGCAGAATATTAGGGCAGCCATAAAAAGCCAAACAACCTATCTGGATTCATGGCGGCTACCGATTCCACCATGTAATTTCAAAAAAATTATTCCCCTCACAATCAGTGAGTGATTAGTCATATAAACCAATATTAATTTGTAAATCATACTCCTCATTATGTTTGTGCTATAACTCAATGATAAAAAAAAAAATGCCCAAGTTGATCAACCTTCATCTAGTTAATCAATTAGACCTCATCTTATAATACAAAAATAATCTAAAACTAAAACCAAATGTTCTTATTACTTAATAATATACCTTAAAATTATCCTAGGTAAAATTTTGATATTAGATTTTCTAAAAACTATCCCAACCTATTGTGATAATATGTAGGGTTTAAAGTTAAAGTTGCAAGATTACTATAGTGGTAAGCACTTTGTCCTCTCTTCAAGAGGTCCAAGTTTCAAACCCCACTTAGTATGAGGGGACCATGATCCCTCATAAAAACCTATATAAACTCATTAAAAATAATCAAGTGGTATTATCTCAACTAAGTTTCCTCAACATTTAAGAAGAAGACCAAGGTTCAAATCTTGCCAAGTGATACATGGATAATATCCAAGCTTTGATGTAATACCACTATGTGGTGATGATGTAATATGGGTGGGATCCATTTCAATCCCATACAACCAATTGAAAAAAAAATACTTAGGGTTTAAAGTAAATGGATAGTCCCTCAGAATATTAAACTAAAATAATGTACCTCTATTACTATGTTGATAGATGTAGGTCATACAACTATATATTTTTACAAGAATGCCATTCCTAAATCTCTTTAATAGGGATTATCCCCTATATATCATAGCACAAACTAAAAATAAATTTATTAAAATTATTTTAGTTGATAATTTCTCTACACTAAATGTTTATAGATTAAAATTCATCGTTCATTTTGTATTAATTGAGAAAGACCTTAAAAATTTTGATCTTACCATTAGGATATTTGACAATGGATAATGTGAGGCAAGTGATATGAGTCTTATCCTCTAAGTAGGTAAAACCCTTAATACTCTATTCTATGCAATGCCATGTGACCTATCCTATAATATTATTTTAGGATGGATTTGAATCTATGAGATGCAAGAAATTCCATCCACCATAAATCAATTCCTTAAATATAAATATAAAGTATAAACTTACAATACATCTATTGATTACAAACCCTTTAATAATTGCAAAGTAATTGAAATCCAAATGCAAAAACCTAATATTTTCCCTTATTTAGTAAATGTTAAGTTGATAATATTTAATTCTAATAAATATGCCTCTAGTGGTCCTAAAACCACTTTTCATATAAGGGATTCAAGTAACTGTTTAACTAAATATCAGATAATATAAGCATTAGACTTCAAATTTATAATAATCATAATTTAACTATGATGAATCAATGATATTTGAATGTGAAGGCTTCGGCCAGCTACAATGAACGTGAAGGCTATGACAAGCAAAATAATCAACATGGGAAGCATGCGGTGAGTTGCAACAAATGTAGAGGCTACGACAAGCACAAAAATAGACATGGGCAACATGCGGTGAGCTATAACAAATGCAAAGGCTACAACAAGAACAACAATGAATATGGTTAACATGCGATGAGCTGCGGTGAATGTAGAAGCTACGACAAGCACAACAATGGATATGGGTAGGAAGGCTCATGCAGAGATGCAAAGGTAGGTTAGGGTGAAGTTCATGGGAAACCAAAGGATTATAAGAAGCACCAATAGCCATAATACAGGTTGGATGAACTGTCCATCATGTGTAAACCCTAGGTTTTCAATCAAAAGAAATATCTCTAAAGGATCTTTGGGTTCTCGGGTGGATGAAAATCTACCCTCTATCAATATTTTAGAGGATGAATTTGGGTTGGATCTAATTTATTATGAAGCTCAAACAATTATCTACAAACTCAAGGGTAAAATACTAGGCTTGGAGGAGCTCAAAAGATACATTAAATTTTGGTGGAGTACAAAATTCCAAGTAACTCTCCTACCCAAAAATTTCTTTTCTGTTTCCTTTTCTAATTTAGCAGATAGATATGAGGTAATGGATTATAGATATAATTGGTTTTTTGGACAAAGGGGTGTCTATATAAGACCTTAGACTCCTAGTTTCAACCCCTTTATAAATGAAGTTAATGGCTCCCCAGTCTGGGTGAATCTTTATGATCTCCCTATGGATTTTTAGGGAGAGAATATATACACCAAAATTGATAATGCCATTGGTGCATTCCATTATATAGATGCCCAAACAAAGGAAAAATTATCCAGTAAAATTAATATGAGTAAAAGCAATATTGGCTATTTGGATGGATGTTTAAATTCTTGAACCTCAATCCATTACTATTTCCTTGAGCAAAGGGGAATGAATCCAAAATATTGAATATGAAAACTTCTCCCTAAGATGTTATGGTTTTCAGCAATATGACCATATGAAGAAGATATTATTGTACATATGATCATGCTTTGATTCCTCCATGGTGGAGAAGGACTTGCATGTGAATGATTCAAAAAAAATAAATGTCTTAGTTTAAAACAAATAAGCTCATCTTCTAGAGGCACAAATTGTCCAGTAATAATTAGGAAATCAATAGAAGACTCAACTCCAAAAGGAGAATTTGAAGTAGATAATTGATGAAAGCTGAACAATTACTAAAGACCATTCATATGGTTACATGGAAAATATTAGCACTTTAGATGGAATTCTTGAAGCTAATCATGAAACAATCGATGATGGTCAGTTTTCTAAACATGAAGATCCTAACAAATGTATTACAACTAGATATTACCTCAGGAGCTTGAAGTGCAAAAATGAATTCTTAGATCTTGCCACTCTACACGAGGAATAACCTATGATAGAGAAGAAAAATAGTCAAAATTGATGACTGAAAGAAACTAGAAATCCAAATTTGGTAAAGTGAACTATGATAGTGTGATGTTTTGGAAATATTACTCTACTAAAATGCAATGCATAGATAGTAGATGTGAATTTTTGGTATTCACATAGAAAATTTAAAATATCCAAAAAATAAAAATCGAGAATTTAGACATTTTATGTAACATGATGTAAGTTTCTAGCTATAGCATCTCAATTGAGATGATAAGTGTATCTATTTGTAAAATCTTAAGATATAAAGAAGAGAGTTGTAATTTTTCAAGGTTGGGGGACCCGTGTACAACCCCTTATTATCCAACAAAAAAAAATGAATCAATGATATTCTAACTACAAATATTTAGAATAACTATTAATTGTAATTCTCTTAAAGTAAACTAGTCGGTCTCACATGTTCTCCAAGGAAATTTATCCATTTAGTCTTGCTTCTAGTAATAAATTAAAAATGGTGAAAATAATAAATTGTTATTTTATTTGTGTGAGGATTGGTAATGATGAAATATCACTAGTAGTAATCAATATCTCACTAAAAACCAATATGATTTGTATTATTTATATAATACTTATCCCATTTCAAAATAAATAATTGTCAACATAGGTTTCCCGGGTAAGTGGTTAGGCCTTTATGAACAAGGTACTAAATAACCTATCTAATCAAAAGCCTATCCAAGGTGGCTTGTAATAGGGTTTAACTAAAGCAATACTAACACATACCTTGACTGAATTTCTAATAAGGAAGATGGATTTGATTAACCTAATAATTATGATTAAGCCTCTTTAAATAACATTGTTTCTTTATATGGTCTTTATTTCAATGATGAAGAATTTAAAATTTAGATTATATTAAATTGAGAAAATATTATAGTAGTTTTACTCATTATCATGATGTCCTTGTATATCCTAAACTCATCATTGATGAGTTAACTTGTGTTTGGTAATGATATGATGACATTACCTTCTCAACCAATACCTAAGAAGTTTAGAATTATTCAACTCAATATTAATTTTATTTTAACGGTATTCTTCCTCAAACAACCAATATAGATTTGTCTCAATATTCTATTAATAATCATCAAATCATAGACTTAGATGAATTCATATAGCAAGTATAGGTGTTTTTTGACTCCTCAGTTCAAGGATTAATTTTATAATTTGATATAGGAAACCATAGGTGTTAATATAGGGACCTTATAGAAAACTCAAATTCTTAACCTAAGAAAAGTTCTAACCTTAGAAGACTAAGACCAATATACCAAGCTACTAGTCAAATTTGAAGACATTTTTACTAAGTCATTTGCTAACATGCCTAGAATAGATATGTTTTTAGTTTTTAACCACTTAGTATATACTCCTCATGCCAAATTGGTTAAATTTAAGTTGTAAAAAAAAATCTAAAGATTATTTCAAAAGCTTCTCTATATTGGCTTCATAAAAGGTTAATTATTCTGGTTGGATTTCTTACAAAATTATAGTCACCAAAAATATTGGAAGAATAATAACGTGCCTACACTTGTAGTACATTAATAAAGTATGTCCCAAATATAACTTGTATATACCTAATATCAATGAAGAACACAAGCTTATACTGAGAGGGGGGTGGTGAACAGTATAAGACCACTTTTTACTTTTTCTTTCCCAATCAATATTATGCAATGTATCAATAGCAATATCAATAATAGTAATCAAAGCAATGCACAAATCACCACACACAATAGAGACACCAATTTAACGTGGTTCACCCAATGTGGGCTACTCCACGGAGAAAATATTTCACTAAAATTTTCTCAACAAATATCTTGGGAAACCTTTCCCTATTACAATGTTTATGGACCTCTATCCAAAGGAGACACCAATCCCCTAATCAAGTTCATGGATCTCTATCCACAGGAGACACCAATCCCCTCTGCTCTGGCTGGTGATCTTCTAGAAGAACTATTACCTCCACTACACTGGCTAATGGATCTCTATCCATTGAAGACTCCTATCCTCACTCAGAAGACCTATCCTCACTACTCTGGCTAATGGACCTCTATCCACTAGAGACTATCATCCTCTATACTCTGTCACCTCCAAAGCTTGCTCTCAGATCTATCTCAAATCTGTACTAAACATGGTCCTTCTGTCTAGCACAAATCTGCTCAATCTCTGTATCTGGTCTGGCATAAACCTATCCTCAAATATGCACCAAACTCTATCCTCAAATTTGCACTAAACACAATCCTTCGATCTAGCACAAATCTATCCTCAATCTCTATCCTCAAATCTACACTAAACATAGTCCTTCGATCTAGCACAAATCTATCCTCAAGCCTTAACACAAATCTTGACTCAATCACAAATCAACTCTGCTATATCTGCCCCAAACCTTAATCCAAGGTTTGAACAAATCAATCAACTCTACTCTCAAGTCTTCTCAAAGACTTGTCTCAAATATGCCTTGTAAGCTTCCACAAAATCTCACACTAATCTGCCCACAAGTCCTCTCTAGAACTTGTCCAATCTACTCAACAAGTCTTCACCAAGACTTACCTCAAATATTCTCAACAAGTCCTTACTAGAACTTGTCCAATCTGCTCAACAAGTCTTCACCAAGACTTACTTCAAATCTGTTCAACAAGTCCTCACTAGAACTTGTCCAATCTACTCAACAAGTCTTCACCAAGACTTACCTCAAATCTACTCAACAAGTCCTCACTAGAACTTTTCCAATCTCATAGAAACATATAGAGAATTGTTAGAGACTCAATATGCTTCACATTCACAATAATGCTCAATCACTTTCAATCTCTCTTTTTACCATAAAAACATATAGATAATTGTTAGAGACTCAATATGTTTCACACTCACAAACACTCAATCACTTCCAACCTCTTTCTCAAATCAATTCAGAATATAGAACAATTTGTTTCATATAATTTAGAACTATCACTTCAACACTTCCACTTGACTAGGCTCAATCAACTCCACTCAATCAATTACTCAATGAAATACTTCCTTGCTTATAAACCCTAGTCCAAGTATATGAATCACTCACTCAATTATTTCCAACAATGCTTATCAAACAATCTCACATAACAATGATACTCATGATCTTGCACACACTCTAGTTCAAGATAGTTCTCAACTTCACATAACAATGATACTCATGTTCTTTCATAAACCCTAGTTCAATAATATGAATGCTTACTCAATATTTCCAACAATGCTTATCAAACAAGGTTTCTAGAATCAACTTTCATTCAAAAAACCTAAAAATCAAACTCAACAATGCTTATCAAACAACCCTTTTCACTCCAACTTAGCATTCACAACATCCAACAATCACTCACAAGGAAGATGTGCCCATACCTTTTGTTTGATGAAGAGATGACCTCAAAACCTGTCTTAAACACAATTTTCTTCTTTGCCAATTTCAAAGGTTAGATGACAAAATATCACACTAACACTCTCTCAAAAATATTTCTCAATTACTAAAATAATCAAACTCAAATACACCTTATTACTCCTTCTTTGAAATTAGCAATCATCAAAACATACAAAAATAATAATTACTCAATTACACCTTATAATCTCCAATATTTAATTAACAACCTCCAAAAATCAAACCCTCAAAAATAATACTGCCTACCCTTTTATCTCCCTCAAATACTCAATAACCAAATTTAAAAAAAAACTTTATAAACCTCCAAAAATATTTATTTTTCATCCAACCTTAGCAAATCTGAAATATTTCATGCAACCTTGGCAAACATTAGCGCATACCTTTTATCTCAAGCAAAAGGCCTCGACGGGTTTCGAACGCGAGACCACTCCCAGTCGAGCGCCTTATCGAGGTGCTAGCCCACCATGTGGGCTACGAGCCTCCACATGAAGGGGAAGGCTCAAGCCTTTCCTTTGTCCTTTTCCAATCGGTGTGGCACAAAACAAAACACACTCTTCTCCCTTGCAAAACCAACTCGATGGGTTTCAAACCCTGCTCTCCTCACCTACCGAACTTCTTAGCACCACCCACTATCGCCAACTGCGCTACCAGTGCCTTTGGCACTCAACTCGGTGCTCCCTTTGTCTTGTCTCTTCTCACTGCCCAATGTCAATTTTAGCACATGCGAAATCCTCTAGACTTTGGCGCTCGAACTCTTAGCTATCATGGGCAATCAATCGCATGGATAGGTTAAATAAAAATTTAACCCCCTTTTTATACACTTTGGCACATGTGCTTCCAATGTCGGTGAAGATATCAAATTTTTAAATTTGATTTAAAATATATCCTTTAACTTTGGCACCAAAAGGATTATTTAAATTTAAATTTTAACCTTAGTTAAAATATTTAAATTTAAATAATTTAAACCTTATCCTTTCAAATCTGCCACCTGGGTTTTTTAGAGAACTTGGAGAATGATCACTTCATGGTCTTCAATTTTCTTCAAATCAACCTTTAACTAGAATATTATAATAAAATATTATAATATTTTTCCTTTGGCCTTGATACAATCTTCCTCTTGCACTGCTTACTAAAATTGCTTCCTCTTGCACTGCTCACTAAAACTGACTCTTGACATCAATGACAACTCAACTACTCAAAATGTCCAACAATATCCCCCTTTGTCATTGATGGCAACCCAATTACCTTTTACCATTTCCTTAACCTTTTTCTATTCTGCTCCCCCTAGGAAACTGCTCCCCCTGACTCAATGCTCTCCCCTTAAATCAAATCTCTCCCCCTTTGACATCAATGGCAAAGGGTCACCTTTGGGGCTCGGGGCTAAGAATGAAACTCTTAGCTTAGCCCCTCCCCCACCTCCTCTTGAGGTGGTTAATTCTGGGGTGGGAGTATTTCTACTCCCAACAAGCACTGATATTTACCTTTGTCAACTTTCCTCCTTATCTGATCCTTCTAATTCCTCTGACCATTTCTGTTCTTGCTTGTCTCTGGAATTTTTTCTCTACACCACTTTGTTGTATGTCCATAATTATTGCACTTATAACACTTAATATTGTTATTCCTTGGAGGTGCAAATATCTTGGGATTTCTCCTGGTGAAGCCATATCCATTCCTATCATGAACCCTACAATTTATTGCCTTGTGACCAAACTGATTACAAGAGTAGCAATACCCTTGAAAAAGCTACCTATTGTTGAACCTTCCATATTCCTATTTTCCATGTGTCCTGCATTGTGAAGCTTTGTGCCCAAACCTATGGCATGAGAAGCATCATCCATTGAAACTACCTTGCCTTGACCTCATTGGTCTTTTAGTTTCTTTTACCCTGTGTTGGTTCCTATTCCATCTGTTCCTTATCTGTGCATTGTTCCTTTCCTTGTTGAACTTTCTATTGTCCAACTCATCCTCTGAAGTCTCACTCTCTCTTACACTCTTCTTAAGTTTCTTCTTTAGAACTTGAGGTTGACTCCTTGCCTTGTTTCTTTTGTACCTATTCAAAACCAAGACCTGTCTTGCTTGATGTAGGTTTCTATGTCTTGATAATCTTATCTAAATTCTTTGAGCTTCTTCCAAACCTGTGTAACCTATCCTTAGATTCTTTTACTTCCTTCCTTAGTGAAGCTACTTCATGCTCTAACCTTTCACATTCTAAGACCTTTGCTTCTAACTTATCTTTGAACTTTCTTGTCTTAGCCATTGACTTATTTAGATCCTCTATAAGCTTTCCCTTCTCTTCATCACATTCTTGAACTTGAAGCTTAAGTTGGGAGTTTTGCTTTCTTACCTTCTTTAATGCATCAAGGGCATGAATAAGTTCACCTTCAAGATCAACTCCTCCTATTTTTTATTCTTCCTCTATTTGTTTACCTTTGAAAACATCTTCATTATTTTCTGACTTGTCTTCTATAGGATCACCTCCTTCTTCTTCTAGTGCCATTAGAATATTCTCTTCTGGTCCTTCAAGTGTATCTTCATATTCATCATCACTGAAACTGAAACCACTCTTTGTACAACTATCTTCAAGATGACCAAAGTTACCACATCTAAAACACTTGAGGATTATTGGTGACCTTTTCCTAACCATTTCCTTTTCTTTTTTAGAAATAGAACTTCATCTTTATCATTATCTGAGGAACTATTATCACTATCACTTGAGTACTTACTTGCCTTGTCTGCATAGTAACTCTTCTTCTATCTTTGAAAGAACTTCTTTCCTTGTTTGCCTTGTCCATCCTTGCCTTTCTTTTGGTACCTATATTTTTTTGATTCCCTATTCTTATGATCCTATTTTTCTTCATCATTGCTATTTCTAGCTTCTTGAAAATCAATTGCATAGTGACCATACTTTCCATAATTGAAACATCTAATAGATTTCACATCTTTAAATCTTCTTGGATCCTTGTTCCTTCTACCATAATTTTCTTCTTCATCATTGGATGACTCATTGCTTGAATCTGACTTCTTACCCTTTGTCTTCTTAGTAGCTTTGAAGGCTGCTTCTTTTTAGATATTAGGTTCCTCTTTTGTTCTCATCTCAAAATCTGTAAGAATGCCAAGTAACTCATCCCTTGTCAAAATATCACCATATTTTGATTCCTCTATAGCTGAAATATTTTCACTAAACCTTTTTGGGAGAGATCTTAAGATCTTATCACAAACATCAGATTCTTGAACCTCAAGTCCAAGTCCTTGCATGGAGTTAACAACCTCATCTACATGAAGTAGATAAGCACTAATGTTTTCCTCATCCTTCATTCTTAGTTCTTCAAATTTTCCTTTGATATTTTACAACTTTACCTTTTTGACCTTTTTATCTCCTTCATATATGCTTTGCAACTTATCCCAAATTTCTTTTGTTGATTTGTAATGCATAACCTTAACAAATTTTGTTCTATGCAAACCTCTCAAAATTGCATTCATTGCTCTTGAATTGTAATGATGTAGAAGCTTACCATATTTATCTATAGGTGGAGTAGCTGGTGGTGTATATCCATTTTCAACTGCTTCCCATATTTCATTGCCAAGTGCCATCAGGTGAATCTTCATTCTCATACTCCAAAATACATAATCACTTCCATCAAACACTGGTGCTGAATTATCTGAGGGTCCACTCTTAGAATCCATTGTGTTCTTGTAAGATTTTCCTTCAAGCTGTTAAACTCTTTCGAAGGAACCCGCTCTGATACCAATTGAAGAACACAAGCTTATACTGAGAGGGGGGGTGAACAATATAAGACCACTTTTTACTTTTTCTTTCCCAATCAATATTATGCAATGTATCAATAGAAATATCAATAATAGTAATCAAAGTAATACACAAATCACCACACACAATAGAGACACCAATTTAACGTGGTTCACCCAATGTGGGCTACTCCATGGAGAAAATATTTCACTAAAATTTTCTCAACAAATATCTTGGGAAACCTTTCCCTATTACAATGTTTATGGACCTCTATCCAAAGGAGACACCAATACCCTAATCAAGTTCATGGATATCTATCCATAGGAGACACCAATATCCTTTTCTCTAGTTGGTGATCTTCTAGAAGAACTATTACCTCCACTACACTGGCTAATGGATCTCTATCCACTGAAGACTCCTATCCTCACTCAGAAGACCTATCCTCACTGCTCTGGCTAATGGACCTCTATCCACTAGAGACTATCATCCTCTATACTCTATCACCTCCAAAGATTACTCTCATATCTATCTCAAATATGTACTAAACATAGTCCTTCTATCTAGCATAAATCTACTCAATCTCTATCTCTGGTCTGGCACAAACCTATCCTCAAATCTACACTAAAATCTATCCTCAAATCTATACTAAATATAGTCCTTCGGTCTAGCACAAATCTATCCTCAATATCTATCCTCAAATCTACACTAAACATAATCCTTTGGTCTAGCACAAATCTATCCTCAAGCCTTAACACAAAGCTTGACTCAATCACAAATCAACTCTACTAGATCTACCCCAAACCTTAATCTAAGGTTTGAATAAATCAATCAAATCTGCTCTCAAGTCTTCTCAAAGACTTATCTCAAATATACCTTGTAAGCTTCCACAAAATCTCACACTAATCTGCCCACAAGTCCTCTCTAGAACTTGTCCAATATGCTTAACAAGTCTTCACCAAGACTTACCTCAAATATTCTCAACAAGTCCTTACTAGAACTTGTCCAATCTTCTCAACAAGTCTTCACCAAGACTTACCTCAAATCTTCTCAACAAGTCCTCACTAGAACTTGTCCAATCTACTCAACAAGTCTTCACCAAGACTTACTTCAATTCTCAACAAGTCCTCACTAGAACTTGTCCAATCTCATATAAACATATAGAGAATTGTTAGAGACTCAATATGCTTCACATTCACAACAATGCTCAATCACTTTCAATCTCTCTTTTTACCACAGAAACATATAGATAATTGTTAGAGACTCAATATGTTTCACACTCACAAACACTCAATCACTTCCAACCTCTTTCTCAAATCAATTCAGAATATAGAACAATTTGTTTCACAAAATTTAGAACTATCACTTCAACACTTCCACTTGACTAGGCTCAATCAACTCCACTCAATCAATTACTCAATGAAATACTTCCTTGCTTATAAACCCTAGTCCAAGTATATGAATCACTCACTCAATTATTTCCAATAATGCTTATCAAACAATCTCACATAACAATGATACTCATGATCTTGCACACACTCTAGTTCAAGATAGTTCTCAACTTCACATAACAATGATACTCATGTTCTTTCATAAACCCTAGTTCAAGAATATGAATGCTTACTCAATATTTCCAATAATGCTTATCAAACAAGGTTTCTAGAATCAACTTTCATTCCAGAAAAACCAAACTCAACAATGCTTATCAAACAACCCTTTTCACTCCAACTTAGCATTCACAACATCCAACAATCACTCACAAGGAAGATGTGCCCATACCTTTTGTTTGATGAAGAGATGACCTCAAAACCTGTCTTAAACACAATTTTCTTCTTTGCCAATTTCAAAGGTTAGATGACAAAATATCACACTAACACTCTCTCAAAAATATTTCTCAATTACTAAAATAATCAAACTCAAATACACCTTATTACTCCTTTGAAATTAGCAATCATCAAAACATACAAAAAATAATAATTACTCAATTACACCTTATAATATCCAATATTTAATTAACAACCTCCAAAAATCAAACCCTAAAAAATAATACTGCCTACCCTTTTATCTCCCTCAAATACTCAATAACCAAATTTAAAAAAAACTTTATAAACCTCCAAAAATATTTATTTTTCATCCAACCTTAGCAAATCTGAAATATTTCATGCAACCTTGGCAAACATTAGCACATACCTTTTATCTCAAGCAAAAGGCCTCGACGGGTTTTGAACGCGAGACCACTCCCAACCGAGCGCCTTATCGAGGTGCTAGCCCACCATGTGGGCTACGAGCCTCCACACGAAGGGGAAGGCTCAAGCCTTTCCTTTGTCCTTTTCCAATCAGCATAGTGCAAAATAAAATGCACTCTTCTCCCTTGCAAAACCAACTCGATGGGTTTCGAACCCTGCTCTCCTCACCTACCAAACTTCTTAGTACCACCCACTATCACCAACTATGCTACCAGCACCTTTGGCACTCAACTCGATGCTCCCTTTGTCTTGTCTCTTCTCACTACCCAATGTCGATTTTAGCACATGCGAAATCCTCTAGACTTTGGTGCTCGAACTCTTAGCTATCATGGGCAATCAATCGCATGGATAGGTTAAATAAAAATTTAACCCCCTTTTTATACACTTTGGCACATGCACTTCCAACGTCGGCGAAGATATCAAATTTTTAAATTCGATTTAAAATATATCCTTTAACTTTGGTGCCAAAAGGATTATTTAAATTTAAATTTTAACCTTAGTTAAAATATTTAAATTTAAATAATTTAAACCTTATCCTTTCAAATCTGCCACCTGGGTTTTTTAGAGAACTTGGAGAATGATCACTTCATGGTCTTCAATTTTCTTCAAATCAACCTTTAACTGGAATATTATAATACTTTTCCTTTGGCCTTGATACAATCTTCCTCTTGCACTGCTTACTGAAATTGCTTCCTCTTGCACTGCTCACTGAAACTGGCTCTTGACATCAATGACAACTCAACTACTCAAAATATCCAACAATCAATATGATTTTCCATTTTATGGAAGACTATGGAATACTATTACTAGTGGAAGGTTTTCTTGAATATAATAAAATAAAAATAGCTTTGAAAGACTAATAAAATATAACCTTAACTACTCTAGTGGGAATATTCTACTATCAAATGATGACTTTCAAACTCAAGAATACAAGGGAAACTTATAAAAAAGCCATGATATATATATCTTTCATTATCTTATGCACCAAATCATGGAGGAGATGATCTACTCGGTCATTCAAGAAGAGCATGTTTGATTTAAGATAATTTTTGTATGAGTTGAGGATATAAAAATCATATCTAAAACCCTAAAGATACATTTATCCACAAGGACATACACACATCAGGGTTATGCATAAGAACAAACTATCGTAAATTGGCTCTATTTAGGATTTTCAAGATTTTAAATTGGCTAATTTTGGATCCTTTCATTGGGGCCCATTCACCTAAAATTTATGGGGTGGAAGTTTTTTTGGGGTAAATTCGGCCGTCATTGATAATAATTAACCTATTTTTATTTTAATTGGCCAACCTCAAATTATAAATAATTTTGATTCTCGCCCAATTCACCTTCAAATTATAAGTGATTTTATTTTTCTCACCCAAATCACCTTATATACTACCTGTATATATACTATAGTGGGTACCGATAAACATACATCTAAATAAATCTAACTCAAAAATAGCTATGAAACAATAAAAAACATGATAAGGTTGTAGAGTGTCTGTCGATATAAGCCAATCAATTGTAGAGTGTCGATCGACGTAAGACGATCGACATAAGCCGATTGGTTGCAGAGCCATGTCTATCGGCATAAGCTAATTGGTTGCAGAGTTGTGTCTATTGGCATAATATGATCAGTTGCAGAGTCGTGTCTATCAACATAAGACGATCGGTTGCAAAGATATGTTGATCGGTTGCAGAGGTGTTGATCATTATTAGACTATCGATTGTAGGGACGTGTTGATCGATAGTAGTCGATTGATTATAGAGGTGTCGATTGGCATTCATATATCAGTTGCAAGGATATGTCAATCAATATTAGTCGATCAACTGCATTAATCTATTAGTTGCAAGGATATGTCAATCAATATTAGTCGATCAACTGCATTAGTCTATCAGTTGCAAGGATGTGTCAATCATCATAGCTACACCTAATCAGTATACCTACAACCGATCGTCATGGCTACAACCTATCATCATGCATGCCACTGGTCATCATGTCTGTAGCTAATCATCATATTTGTAGTCGATCATCATACCTAAAATTGATAATCATACCTACAACCGATCAGTATTCCTATAGTTGATCATCATACCTGTAGTTGATTGTCATACCTGTAATTGATCGGTATTCCTACAATCGATCGTCATTATTGCAATCGATAGTCATACCTACAATTGATCAACATTGTTGCAACCGATTGACATACCTGCAATTGATCATCATGCCTACAACCGATCGTCATGCATGCCATCGGTCATCATGTCTGTAGTTGATCATCATACCTACAGTCAATCGTCATGTATGTCTTAGACAAATCATCATAAAGCATAAAGGCTAAAATTCTTTCATGTTGACCTAAATATTATAAGTTTGTCATACATTTTTAGATTTTGAAAACCAATATTCATAGCCCCCAACATAGAAAAATTCACCATTATTTGAAATTTTTTTGAGATAAATTAATGCAATTCACCATAATTTGAAACTTTTTGGAGATAAATAAATGCAATTCGCCATGTATACTTCTACATAATTCATTGGAATTCCAAGACAATTTGCCTTCATTTTATAAATAGATTTCAGGGTCAATCCCTTACGCATAACCCTGAGACACATTAGCATGAGTGGATACCATTATCCTTTTATCATCAATCTAAGAAATTATTCCTACATCATCAATCAACCTGGCTACTTTGCATCCAAAAGGAGAAAAGAGTACTTATGTTTTCTCTTTACCCATAGTTTTGAGGTGGATATAGGTCATATTTTCATATTTGAGTGACTCTAGTGACAAGGATTTTGGTTTATTTGTACTTGAGAGGAGACATAGTGCTCAATTTATTCCTTATAAGAAAGTCATATAGGATAATAAGAATAATAAGTTCTTAATTTAAATAATCTAATCATATTTCATCAATCTCATTCCATTACTTAATCTCAATATCTAATTTATAGTCCCTTATTTATATCCATACCAATGGAAATGGGATTATGCTCGTTAGAATTAGTTGATATCTTCTTTTTGTTAGGAATATGAAGCGAATGGATTATCATCAATGTTTTATTTATCTACTATATACAACATATCATACAAATATCAATCCAATCAAGATATTTATTTTAAAGCTTTGGTTTGCATCCAATATGTGAAGATACAAGTATTATTTCATAGGAACAAATTACACTATGATAAAATATGAAAAAATCTTGATTAAAAACTCAATGCTATGTCTTAAGATAAATTCTAAGAAACAAAAATTTGGGTACATTATTTGTTTCTCATAATTCATCCCTAGGCATAACTTGTCTAGATCCTAGTCCATATTCAAAATTTTTACCCTATTATTGCTTGATCCAATCATAATGTTTGTAATAATTCAAGAGATGGAAAACTCTTATCCTTTATATGAATAATGGCTTCTTTAGTTTCCTAATTCTTTCATATTATTATTCACAATCAAGTGATGAAGTTTATGGTTTCATAGGTGTTGGTGATGATGAATGTTCATCATTTTCTATTTCTCTAGTTTCAAACCCATATTTAATCTATTAAATCTAATTATATGAATTATATATATATATATATATATATATATATATATATATATATATATATATATATATATATATATATAGTTGTATGTATTGGGGTACATAATACAAGATAGAAAAGAAGGGTGTAACCATTTTTACATTTGATGCCACATCCTAAGATTCATGTGGTAAAATGTTTAATGCATTCTTTGATCACTCCAATTTTACTTCAAACCTTATTTGATATTTTTAACTTATCATTTACTATCAAGTGATGAATACTATAATTTTATACATATTGATGATAGTGAACAATCATTATTTTTATTATCTTATCTTCACCTCTATATATAATCAACAAAATCTAATATTTTCATGTTGACATAAGAAATGTTAACATAAGAAAAGGATAACAAGTTAGCTATGATTTTTGAGACATACAATCAAAGCTAAAAATATTGGGCATTAAAATTTTATATTTGATTGTGTCAAGAAAATCAACTAGTATAATTCTTAAACTATTATTAAATAATATCAAAATTTTCCAAGGTTATATGCTTTTTATCTCATTTAAGCATTGACAAAAAATAAAATGATGAATGACGTGTGTCATTAAATTAGAATTTAAAAGTTGATTTATGTTGATGGTGCTAATGTTCCACGTTAAACTATTTTAATCTATTTTCAACCATTTATCATACTCGTATAATATTTTTGTCCAAATATTTATAACCAAATGAGTAATACATTACCATTTATGGCACATTTATATTCCTTCATGCCATACTTAAATTTTGTCTTGTTAAATCTATATTTTCTATATCAATATCATAGAAAGTCCTATTTGCAACATCCAAAGTCCTTCGTAGTAAACCTAAAGTCCCACTAGGAAAAACTATATTGAATATGCTTTGATTATACAAAATCCTATATGGAACATCCAAAGTCTATCATGGCATAACTAAAGTTTCTTAGGGCATATTTTTGTTGTACATGTCTATATCATAAAAATTTCTATATAGCACATCCAAAGTCCTTTATGGCATAGTTAAATTTCATCTAGGAACATCTATAATGTATATATTTATATCATAAATAATATCATGTGGCACAATAGAAGTGCTTAATATATCTATACAAGAAAAATCTAAAGATCCTTGAGGCATGACTAAAAATAATTTGTTAAACATGACTATATCAAAAAGATTTTAATCTTTAATCCTTAGAATATTTCATCCTTAGCTACAAGCATTTGATAACTATTCAAAGCATATCTATGATATCTTCAAACATAAACAAACATAAACAAAATGTGGATAAATTGGAAATATTATGAAAATATCATTTAAGAGTGACCTTATTGTCAATTTAACATAGTCATTCATAATAACAACACATGGTTAACATATTTATTTATAATATCAAATAAAAAACATAAAACTATCAACATGTTTCATTAATAAAATTAACACATCACATAGCTATGATATAATATTAAACTATTAAAGGTATGCATATCATATTATCTCCCAATCATATCTCCTATATCCCAGTTTCGTATTAGGGGAAGATCATCCTTTAACATTGTGTTTGTAAAAAGAGTACTAATAGTTAAATTTATAGATGGTGGAGAGTCTTGTCGTCCTATTTATGAGATAGGGGTGGATAAATGTTTTTAGTTCTTGGGTAGGACAATGGTGAGACATATTGGATGGTGGTTTTGGTTCCCTTTCTTTGTCCATTTGTCAGTTTTTTGCCATCTTCCTTTATGTTTTTGCTTGGTAAATTTTCCAAAATCTAAAAATAAGGATAAATTCATGATTAAGGGATATTTTTGCACATGTACCACAAAGAACACACTCTAAATATTAAACCCTATTTTGAACACTTCTTGGCATCATCAATTTTTAAGATGTGTGCATTAGGAGGGGGGTCACATTTTGAAAAGTCCCTTAATTGAAACTCTATCTTTATTTTGGGTTTAATAAAGAAAGAAAAAACATCAAGGATGGTCATCATCCTGCCCAAGGACCAAAAAAACTAATCCATCCATGTCCCATATATAGGAGGATATAACACTCCGTCACCTATTAAGTCAGCTATTAATATTATTTTTTTTATAAAAATAAGTACCTACTTGAGGTGGTGACAATGTGATGGACCTATGGAAGTGACATGTATGAGACTAGGTCATCAACCTGGTCCTTTTCCATAAATGAGCATGTGGAGGAGAAGGTAGTTAATAAATAGTATTGAATTCTATATAATAGGTGTTTTAAGAAAACTGATCTTAAAACCTCAAAAGTGAGATCCTCCTATAAATGAACCACATTATCCTAAATTCAATCCATTACATTGCATATGAGTAGACTTAGCATGATGCATATACTCTATATCATTTGATTTATCAAGTAGTAGTATTAAAGTCTTCCCAACTATTCTATTATTCATACTTGCCTAAGATATCACCTACCTAACCATATCATGCTTGACTATCAAGGAGGTGATAATCACTTGTAGGTTGGATACCTATTATGTAATTTGGTACCTCTCTTACCAAATATATCATTACATCATACTTTGATATCACTCAATAGTCAATGAAGCTATTATTGATTTTAGGTTGGTCACCTACTAGATCAATGTGTCCTTCTCTATAACAAAAGTATGTCGAGATGATTTTCTAGGACCTCTCTCCCTACTTACCACACTAGGATGTGCTACTATACTTCTTGCATCTTGATTCTTCTTTCAGGTATGCTATTGGTAAACCAATTTGGATGCTTATACTAACCTTCATCATCCCATCCTTGGTCATCCTCTATCATATCTATAGCATAATAACAATACGCTTATGAAGATAAAATCCCTAATATCATGATAACTATCGATTGGATAATCTTAAATAATCTACACTGGATTCTTAATCATAGGATCATCAAATTTATCCTTTAAATAAGGTTCAAGGTTTGAGGATGTTCTAAAATCTCTTCCTGCAATATTCTTAATACCAAACTCGACTTGAAGGGATGTTCTAAATAAGTCTAAACTATCGCATAATGTGCTCATAGTAAAAATATTTTTTCCCTACATGTGTTGACAAACCTTCTCCTATGACTCACCTATTCTATCTAATATCCATTTTCATCCTAGTAAATGTGGCATCTATAAATATGATAAATTATATATTGGCATCTTAAATCATTAATATTCCTCCTCATCCATATCAAGCTACCTAAATGAGCGAATATATATCTTACCTTAAATCTATGGACCCATCTATATGCTTGAAGAGCTTCTACACTATCTATATCTCTAGATTATATAACTGGTTAAACATTTGTTATGTTTTCCCACACCCTTACCTAAAATATTATATAACATATACTTACCTATCTACTCTTATAATAAACCTAATGTATTTCATAATAAATATTGGATAGAATGGATGTCCCATAAGGAAAAATGGTTTGGTGATCAATCATCTCTAACATTATCTCTCCTATAGCCTACGGGAATATCTTCTTGCCAGTATTAGGAAAAATTAAACCTAAAACTATAAATATGATCAATACCTCATATTCACCCAATTTTCCTCCTTTGAAAGTGATCTTATATCTTTTTTTGGTATTAGGTAGAGGTGGTTATAAGTTCCACAAACCTTTGACATAGTCAAAATGGGCTAGTTCTAGCTCCAAGCCCGTATAATCAAAATACAAAATGGATCTTCCTAAGACCCACATTAAGCCATACTTAGAGTTTGCAGTCCTATACTTGTCACTGGACTATTCAAGATAAAACAAAAACTAGAAAATACCTATCACTTACTAAACATAACACTAGGTTGCTTTACCGTACACTTGTCACTTCCTAGGTCCCAATAAATGGGTTGCCTTTTGTCCCTCTACCTAATTCCATCTACTAGATTACTCATCATCAACCACTATGATCTCCTTCTACTCTAGTAGGTTTGATCTTAGATATTCTTTAGAAGCCAACACTAGTAAATCTTGAGGGAAGTTATCCTTCCAAATTTGCATCTCCCTAATAAAAACTTCAATATTTGCCATTAGATCCACCACCTGGTTCCCTTCTCTAAAGATGTGTTGGATTTAGACACTAACCAAATGGGATTTATGAATCTTTGCTTCTAGTATAAGCTTTAAGATGGTCTAGTTGGGGTTTTTATCCTCCTTAATTACCTTGATTATATTAAGTGAGTCCCCTTAAAATATTACTTCCTTATAACCCTCTAGTCTGGAAATTCTCATTGCCTACAACCAGGCTCAGGATTCTACAAAATGATTTGTTTGAGTTCCCAAAGGCTCCGCAAAAGCAAGGACCACTTATCCTTCCTCATTTATCAGAAATCCTCTTGCTCCTGTAGCCCTAGGATTTCCTTTGGTTGCCCTATAAAAATTGAACTTAACCTAATTTTGTGTGGGGGGTATCCACTTGACACCATCCTATGGGTTGGTTGTAATGACTGGGTCTGGAGGTTCCTCTCCCCAGTTCCACAAAATCCTCCTTTCCCTAGGAGACAGGGTCTCATTTTTGAAGTAAAAGGTTTTCCAGTTTTATTTAAAAGCTCTAATTATTTTATTACCACATAACCTAGGATATTTCTTCCATTCTTTAAATACTCTCATATTTCTCTCATTCCATATCCCCCATAAAAAATGGGGTAAGCTGAGCTTTCAGAGCCAAGTTAAAAGTTTCACCCAGAAGGGGGAATCCCACTGTATGCAGAAGTTAGACATGCTATTTGGGTGGACCCAATCTACATGAAATTTGGATAGAATCATTTGGAATATTGCACAAGAAAATTCACAAGTTAGAAATATGTGATTTATAGATTCTATCACTTTCTCATATAGAATACATTGATTGATGAATTGGAAACCTCTCCTCTGGAGATTACCTGTTGTTAGAATATTATTTTGAATTTCCAGCCAAAATAATAAAGCTATTTTAGGGGTTAAATTATTTAACCAAATAATATAAGTTGGAGTCCAACCATTAAATCCTAAGTGGATTAGTTTATAGATAGTTTTTACTGAATAGATCCCACTTGTAGTTTTGCCCCAAATCATCTTGTCTCTTCCTCATCCTAGAATGATTGGGAACACCCTTAAAGAATAATTGAGTCTGGTCAAGGCCACATTCTCTTGCTCTAAAGGATTTTGAAATGTGATTTTCTTCTAAGAGGAATTTTCTTGTGCTACAGCAAGAAATCCCCTACTTTTCCTCCCATTTCCTATGAAATTTTGTGTTGGAGGACCCGAAGGTCTAAGTTATCTTGCGGAGGGGCTTCTTCCAACCATGGATCTTGCCAAAATTCCACTTGTCTTCCATTAAAAATTCTTCATATGATGCCTTTCCTAACTACCTCACGTCATTCAAGCAAACAATTTTGGAAATAGGATCCTCTAGGGAGATTATCAGCTTTCAGGAAGTCCTGATTATTTTTTATATATTTTGCCTTAAGAAGTTTTACCCATCCTAATTGATCATTATTGACAAATATCCAAACCTATTTTCCAATCAGAGCTTGGTTCATTTTTTTTATTCTCTTCAACCCTAGGCCCCCTTGATCTTTGCTTGCACACACCTAATTCCATACTACCAATGAAATTCTCTTTATCTCCTCCAAACCTGACCACAAGAAATTGCGTTGAATTTTCTCCAGTGTAGCTCAGACCTTTGTAGGTATTCTAAATAGAGACATGTAGTATATTGGAATGCTCTGTAAAATAGTTTGAACTAGTAAGGATTTCCCTATATAGTTGAGAAGGTTGCCCTTCCACCCTGCTAACATTTTGGAGATCATATCAATGACTAAGTTCCACAATGTAGCCTTCATTCTTCCTTCAAACATAGACATGCCTAGATAAGTCACTGGTAAAATCTCATTTCCACATCCAAAGATGTTAGCTATTCTTTCCTCCCTCCCACCAGGCGTGTTAAAGAAATAGATGCTACTCTTATTATAGTTTATGTATTGTCCTTCTTCCATTTCATACTTGGTTATAATTCTCTTCAGCTTCCTAGCCTGAGGCACCGAGGCTTTGGACACAATGATTGTATCATCCATGAACTGTTAGTGAGACACTGGCTATGTTGTTGAGGCTGGTTTGAAACCTCCGAATCAACCTTCTACCACAACTTAAATGTTCCTACCAAATGATTACACTAAAATAATAAACAAGTATGGATACAAAGGATCTCCTTGTCGCAACCCCATTTCACTCTTAAAGTAACCATAGGGTGACCCATTCACCATGATAGAAAATATTATGGTAGAGATACAACTAAAAATCAACTTAATCCACTAGGGATAGAAACCAAACTTACCCAAAATATTGGTGAGGAAATGCCATGAGACCCAGTCGTAGGCTTTATTCATGTCTAGCTTTAGTAACATACATGTTTTCTTACTAGCCACCATTGAATGAATAACCTCGTGAATTATGTTGATACCATCCAGTATTTTCTACTATTTCACAAAAATTCCTTGGTTCATATCAATGATGAATGGCAGGATAACCTTTAGCCTATTTGCAATTGTTTTCATGAGAATCTTCATTAGAGTGTTACATAAATTGATAGGGTAGAAATTGGAAAATTCCATTGCTCCCACTAGTTTAGGGATGAGGACTAAAAATGTAGCATTAAATCCTTCTAGGATTTCCATGTCCTTTTGAGCCTCAATTATAGCTTCCACTACATCATCACATAGGATATCCCAAAACTTCTGAAAGAAAGTAGTGGGGAAGCCATCCCGTCTTGGGGAGTTGTTACCATCCATGTCAAAAACTACCTCCCTAATTTCCTCATATATAAAAGGGCTGAGTAATAATCCATTAAGATTATCAATGATAAGGGGTGGAATGGCCACCAAAAGAGAGTCCTCTTCTTCAATAGTAGGATTTACATCTTCTAGAAATGATTTAAAGAACTCGGTCGCTTCCCTCCTTATGTCTTCCATATCTTTGGTGTTAGACCCATCGACCATCTTGATCTCCTTAATTTTTTTAGTACTCTTGTGTCGAAGAGTAGAGACATGGAAGAAATTTGAATTTCTATCACCCTCCTTCAACAAATGCAGTCTAGATTTTTTCCTCCAGAAGGTTTCTTCAAATCCCAGCACTGTGTTGTATTCGGCTAACAGCTCCCTCTCCTGGTTTCTTAGATCTTCTATAAGCTGATCTAACTTTAGCTTCTCCTGTAGTTCATTGATTTTATATTTTATTTCTGAATTTTTTGCAAAAATATTGCCAAAGAAAGTTTTGTTCCACTCTCTAATGTTAGCCTTTACATTCCTTAGTTTACACGCTACTTGGGCCAGTTTCGAACCATTATAATTTTTGTCCCACCATTGGGCAACCAAATCCTTGAGATCCTAGTGTTGGAGCCACATAAGTTCAAATCAAAAGGGTCTGATGTATTTTTCTTAGAGTCCTCTCTAGTTTCCCATAGAATTGGGTTGTGGTAAGACCCGATTCTTGGTAGTGTTATTAATGAAGAGTCCCCAAACCTCTTCAAGAATTCCTGAGAAAGAAGAAAGCTATATAATTTTATCTGAATTTGATTTTCCTTCAATATTTTGTTAGACCATGTATAAGAGAATATACGTAGGTCCACATTCATCAACTCATGTTGATCAACAAAATCTCTAAACTCGTAGATATCAACAGTTATTCTTTGAGATCCCCCAAATTTATCTATAGGATTAAGGTAGTAATTGAAATCCCCCACCATAATCCAAGGGTAGTTGGGGACCATATCCCTCAGTTTAGCTAGTTGACCCCAAAGAACCCTTATCAGTTCTTGTCTAACTAGAGTATATACATTCGTTAACATCCACTCTTCCTACGTGGTTTTATCCAAAAATAGGAGACAAATAAACCAACTAGACATCAGAATCACTCTACTATCAATCACATTATTGTTACACATAACCAACAACCCTCCTATTATTTCAGTAGCCTCTTGGGCTACTACTTTAGCTTCTCACAAAGTCCTATTCTTAAAAAGGATCACTCTACTCTCCTCCATTTTAGTTTCTTGTAGTAATATCATATCTGGTTTGTGTTCTTGTCTATGAGCATACAAAGTTCTCATTTTTGTAGGATTTCTCCCGTGTATATTCCATGATAGAATCTTCATTTATGGGATTTGGATCCCTGAGCCTTCACCACAAAGTGTAATACTTCTTGAGAGCCATCAGCAACTCCTCGCTCTACTTATTTCTGCCTTAAGGTAACATTGCTATGTTTCCCTCTTCCTATCAAATCATATCCCCATACATTCACTTTAGGTGGGGGTTCCTTGGGTTTCACTTAGCTTTTGGTAACCATATTATATGGGTCAGTCTTGGCATTTGGGGTAATAACCTGGATCTCCAAGTTAACTATTCTTTCTAATAGTGGATATGATTTTGTGCTCGTAGCCTCTTGATTAGTAAGTTCTTTTTTCCCTACTTTGGGGGTACACTGATCTTGGTGGTTCAACTCTACCTCCTGAGTATCTTTGCCTGTCTTATCAATTTCCTGCTCCTTCCTCTAATTTTTCTCCTCTAAATCCTTTCCTTGGGTCTCCTCTACCTTACATTCCACTTCTTGGCTATCTATCTAATCTCCATTAAAATGATATAATTCATCAAAATTGTTCTCCACTGGGGTGTTGATCTCCTTGGAATTTCTTCCCATAAATTCCTCTACAATATAGGGGACCACTTCCATCAAGCTTTCATAGGTCTCCCGTATTACCCAATCAAACTTACTTACTCAAGGGCATTGATCTATGTGGTTTTTTCCTTTGTGATTTGGTTATGGGGCCTGTTGCATCACCTTTGGAGTAGGTTGTACTTGAGGGTTCCCACTAGAGGGACCAGTTACCCTGTGAGAGGATTCCAGGGCATAGGTATTTCTTTGAGGAGGGTTATAACATTTTATCTTTCTAACATTAGGTCGAACAGGGTCTCTGATATTCAAATTTTGAGCCCCACATCATTGAGGCCCATGTTGGGTAGGAAAAGAGACTTGTAGGGGAGGGATATTATTTTGGGTTCGTGGAATAGTATTTTGGGGTGGGGACTAGTTCTTGGAAAGGCAATGGATACCCTGGTGCCCTACCTTCCTACAAACACTACACTTAATAGATATATTTTCATATTCAAAGGCCTGAGTATGAAGGCCATATATAGATAATAGTATAATATATTTAGTGATTTCTTTACTCAGGTTTGCCAATACACACATGCGAGCAAAAAGAAGTCTTATTCTTCTCAAGGTTTCAGGATCAATAGCTACTAGTTCCCCAATATCTATAGCTATCTCAGCCAATATTTTATCATTCCAGCAAAGCAGAGGTGATCCCAACATCTTAACCCAAATAGGAGACAAATCCAACACCTGGTTCTAGGGGTTGAAATCGAGGGTCCAACGCTTCAAATAGAAGCCCATTTTCCAAAAAAACTAAGGACCTCCTTGAATAATACTTTCCATGTCCTGGTCACATTGAAATGTCACAAAAAGGAAACTCTTTGATAAAGCCTTAATCATCATACCGACCCTTGGCTACCATTTTTGGATGACCCATCTCCCTATGACTTCCAAGTCCGACTAAACCCCCATAAATTTTGCCACCAAAGATGTTCTGCCCTCCATAGCCACATGCTGAGCTAGGGTATTTGGTATGTCCAACCTACTATTGATAGGTTTTAGATTAAAACAAGATTCAAATTTTTTTTGCTTACCACGAAGAGCATTAAGATAATATGATCTCAAATTTTTTGGTTTCTCTTTGTCTCCTTCCTGGGTCTTCCCTTGATCCTGACATACAAAGTCATGGTCCCCATCAAAGATATCTTTGACTGCATCTGCCCAACACCCTAGTTCTGGTTCCAATGGAATTTCCTTATCCAAATCCTTCGCCTAGGGCCCTGCTATCTCACCAGAGCCCCCACCTATCGTGCCTATTGTTCTACCATCTGAATCCCCGCACCTAGAGTTTTTTTCCCCTAGACCTCCTGCTCCTCCTCCTTGCTACTCTATCCCTATTAGAATTTATTGCATCATAACTTTATTTAAAAGTGATCTTATATTAATGTCAAAATGAATAATGTTTTTGGGATCCCTAGCCAATCTCCTAAAGCATAGGTTTCTTGACCAACCTTATCCTCATTGAGTCATATTTGATATCTATTGATAGTATCTTCCACACATCTTCCAATATTATAATCATCTCCCAAATAAATATTTGAAAGTTTTTCATCTCCAAATACCCTCTCCCTACAAGGTCCATTAATAAATCCTTATCAAACTCTACTTTAGGCATCATAGCCACATGGAAAATATCAAAAATTCTCAAAAATATGATCCTCCATCCTCATCAATGGAAATATAGATGCAATAGTATGTAACCACCACTCTTGTATCTTTATAGTTTGTAATATCATCTACAAATAATAAATTAAAAATTCCTAAAATCAACATCAATATTTTAGATATTATAAAATTTTAAAGACAAAACAACACATTCGCTAAAAAATACTTTCATCCCAAATTCATATCTTATCAATCAACTTATAGATCTTGACTAATTTGTAAAAGTACTAGTGCTTGTAATTTTTAGTAATGCTATTGAATGCAATAGCACTATCACTTGAATAAAAGTGTTATGCAATACTATTATAAAAAATAGCACTACATATTAGTTCTATATGCAAATAAAATCATGAAATAATTTTCAATATCTAAAATTCATCTTAAAAGTCAAAATTATTTTCAATTTTAATATTCTAACCCATGTGTTATAAACTCCTCCAAGTGTCAATAAATGAATCAAGTTGTTATATTATAAGGCATGAACATATTGAGCCATTGAAAATCATGCTAAAATCAATAAGGCAACGCTTATAATGTATTTTTCATTATAGAGAAAATAAATTGTTTTACCCCATGTTTTTATCCCTGTTTTTGCATTTTATAATTCTTCAATATTTTCATGTTCTTAAATGGATGGTCCAATTTTCTTATGCCATCATGTTCCTTTCCTCAAAAAATTTAAGGGTCACACATAAGTAAAGTAGCATTCAATATAATAATTAATTAGTCATCTACATCATATGTTAAAATTTCATAAGAAAAAAATATAGTCAAACAAATTCAAGAATCCAAAAATCAAGTAACCAATCAACTTTATCTTTCTCAATAGGTGTTAAGGCATTTATTATGATAATTATGTATGCATTTATTAGTTTATAAACATATAAAAATGATCAAATTCAAACATCCAAATTTGGTTTGATCAAATTTTAATGTAATACAACCAATTCTAAGCAATCCATACATCAAATCAAATGTCAAATCAAGAACTTAAATTAGATTGATAATATTGAGTTTCATCATCCTCCATCAAAAGTGTTACATATTAGCTAAAATTGCTACCGTGCTATTGAGACGTGTCCAACACTATTGTTTGAGTTTTAAAATCCTCTTAATTAGTGCCACATAAATTTGTAAGTATGTCAGCTAATGCTTTTTTTGTATTAATGTTGTTGACTTATAGTGTATAAATGCTATTAACCAAAAAGGAAGGAAAATAAAATTTAAGAAGTCAATTGACATTGACTACCTAACTCTCAATTTTCCAACTCCTTTCTCAATGGGCACCTATATGTGGAATCAAACTAAATTTTGAAAACCTTATCAACCTCCACCAAGCTAACTATTAATCTAATCAACCTACCAGTCTTTTACAAAAATGTAATCCATATAAAGATGAAACATTCTAATTTTAGAAAATTATTCACCTTAGATCCTTGACTACTCTATAAAATTAGGTTTATATATCTTGAATAAAAATATAATTTCTCGCTAGCAAAGTTATAATACAATTCAAAGATAATTTTTATTATCAAAATTCTATCTAATTGCTACTAGGATTTAGGATGAAATATGAGTTTTGATGCATATACTCCTTGGATGAGATTTTTGTTTTGATCAGTTAAATTTAAAGTGGGTTTTTATCAAGGGACCCAAAACTTGATTACAACAAGTCAAAAGATAAAATAAAAAAGGCCACAGGAAGGCCATAGGAAAGGATAATAGAAAACCCATAGGAAAACAAAAGGAGTGCTAATCAGGACATCCTTAAAGGATATGCTAAAGGATAGCCTTATAGGATAGGCTAAATGATAGCCTTACAGGACATAATTTGTTTTTTAACTAAAATAGGGCTATCCTACCCAAATCATCCAAACAACACGTGCAAAAATGATGGAGAAGAGGAAAATGGCCATCCCACCCAAACAAAATGTGCAAGAGGATTTGAAATAGGGAAAACCTACCCAGATTGACTTTTAAATAGGGCCAACCCGCCCACCACATTTTGAAAGTACTAAAAGTAGGAAATTTAAACAAAAATGTCCTACCTAAAAGGATGGAAAAAATAAATAGGGCCATCTTGCCCACAACTAAATTTAAAAATTAAAAATTGAAAAAAGTGGGACAAAGGCCATCCCACCTGAAGAGGTCCAAAAATGAAGCTGCAAACCAAAACTAGAAACTAGAAACCAACAGGAGAACACCAAAAACCCAAAGCTGATTTACAAAAACCACCCTGAATAGTAGGATGGAGTAGAGGATCCACCATAAGAGGAATATCCCACCCAAGGAAAGGTGAGAAACACACAAGGAAGCCAGTAAACCACCATAACAACATCTTGCACAGGCCTGGTAAGTGGAACAACAAGCTAAGGATCTCAATAGACCATGAGATCCTCTTGCAATGAAAAATAGTAGCAACCAGGAGAAGAGGTGGGCCCCTACTAGAAAACCATAGAAAACTTATCTCCAAAAGTAAACCTGCATCAAACGCCATCCCAAAAGCACCACAAGAGACCAAGAGAGGGACCCAGGGGTATCCCAAAAATGAAGGTAGAGGAAGTACATCCTTGAAGCAGTTGAGGAAATGCAATACAAGTGAATAAGTGACCTCCCACCCAAAGGATATCATCTGCAACAAAAACCAACCAAGAAAAGGATCCAAGAAGCACCATAAAACTAGGAGCTGAGTTGCACCATGAAGGAAATCTATAGAAAATTGGGACAACCAAAAGATTGAAATGGAAAGATCCTTGAAACATAAAAGTAAACATTAGGATGGACCCAAGGATGTCCCAAAGGGCATAAGGGAAAAGGATTCCATAAAATGTAAAAAAGGAATTGGGATGAACCTAGGTATGCCCCAGAAAACCCCAAGGACATCCCAGTTCGTAGGCACCAGAAAGAAACCCCACCTGAAGACATTGAAAATGGAAGACAAGAGAAAAGGTGATCTCCCAACCTAAGGAGATCATCTGCAACACCTACCAGCCAAGGAGGAAGGACCAAGGATCTGGTACAGAGCCAAGGATGGGCTGTAGAGAAGTGGATAAGGACTTCCCAGGCCTTGCAACATCCCTTTGGATGAGATTTTTTAAACCTTATTTTTTGCTATTTTATTTTAATCTTATTGCATATTATTTTATCAATTTTGAATCTCATATCTTTATATTTTATCATTATTTCATTTATTTTGAACTAATCCTTTTTTCTTTGAGCATGAATCTTCATGCATGTTTTATTTGAATATATTTTTAAATCTTGAAAATGTTTTACAATAGTTACTAGTCTTTTATACAAGTTTTTATATTTGAATCTTTGGTTGTAGTTGTAAGTGTTAATAGCCTACTCTATGAATATACTTTTGAATGTGTAACAATAAATATATTAGCACAAGAGATGCTAGCATTTATATCTATAAATTTTGGTTTTTTCTCTTAGAAATTATTTCGTATTCTAAAGATTTTATTTTGTTATGCACAAATATTTATGCATGTTATTTTGAACATTTTTTGTTGCATGTTCTCTTTTCTATGGGATTAAATTGATTTTTTTGTTTATATTTTGGGATTTAAGCCTTTGGTTGCAATAATAATAGTTAAAATAATTGGTCTATGACTATATTTGTAAGCATAGGAACAAATTTGTTAGCATAGGCATAGACCAACTCTTTTATATATAATTTTTTATTATTTCTATTAAATCACTTTCTATTTTTTTCATTTAGTTATATGGAATTGAAACAAGTGTCACTTATATTATATCATGACCACATAGTACTAATACAACAAATTGATAATTATACATGTATCACTTGGAAATATTTGAACGTGGATCTCCTCCTTGAAAGTTAATAAATGTAGCCAGTTGAGCTAATACCATTTTATAAATCACTTTCTATTTTAATAACTAACTATTTTGTTATTTTTTAGTGTTAGATTTATAAATTTATTTTCATTCACCTATTCAAGATATCAAACAAAAAAATATTATAATATTTTTCTATTTTCTAAAAGAAAATAATTTATCATAGTATAAATTTGGTAGTTATCTATTCTACATCATTTGTTTAAATTTAATTATTTAGATTTTTAGATTTTAATTTTTTAGTTTTACAATCAATAGTGTCACATGCTTACATTGTTTTTTAAGCTAACAATAACACTGGTTACAAGCAACATTTTTGACTATGTCTATTTTGCTTAAATAATCAACTAAATTTTTTTATTTATATTAGTCTTTTGTTTGTTTATATTTCTTTTGGATAGGTATTCTAATAGTTTTTGTAGTATCCTAATCAACAACAACCTCAATAATGGTGATATAGAACATCTATATCAACAACCATGTATGAGAAGTATAATATCTTACCCTTTCCCAATAACCATTGGATTTTCTTATCTATTATAAACAAGGGGTTTGATCAAGGCATAACCCTAAATACCTAACTTCTATATTTTTTATTTTTTATAGGAATACATCATTATGAATTGAGTTGGAAGAATGGTAAACGAGATAGGTTTTGAATGCTATAACTAATGACAAGCATTAAAATCAAGGTGTAATATATTCATTATCTTAATTTATTTTAATTCTATATATTTTATCTTTACCATAGTTATTTACATCCTTATAACTTTTAAAGTTATAATATTAGTCTTTTTAGTAGTGTAGAACTGAACAAGTTCTTCTTCTAGTGTTATGTATTTTTATGCTTCTATAAAAAATATAGGTTGTGTCATTAATATACTTTATATTTTTTTATCATACAAAAATTAGGGTTATGATTTCTTCAATGACACTCTAAAGTATAAATCATTGTATTATTAGTGAAAGTAAATAGATTTGCATTCTATCAAATGTTAGGGTTAACACTATTGTTAGTGCTATAAAGCTTTTGGCAACATGGAGTATACTGTGCAATTCTATTAGGAGATAAATTTTACCATTTGAACCTATATTTTATCTTTAGAAATCCTAAATATTCATATAATTAAAAAAATATTAAAATTGATTATTTATATTTTCGAGAATTATTCTAGTTTTTGATTGCTTTAGTTGAGAAAACTAAAAGATACTTTTCCTACAAAATTAGCAAAGGAACTAATTATTCTTAAAATAAAAAAGGAAAATAGTCCCTTCTTTACTTTCCCCATCTAATTTTAATTATGGACTTTTGCAAACAAAAGTGGCATCCTAGTAGATTTATCACACTACCTATGGTTGGCCCTCCATTGTGAGTGTCATCAAGAATGTATCTCAAGTTTGGATAAGTAATAGTTAGTTGCCTATTGGATTCTCCACTTTTCTAACATAATTTCTTCAAGCTTCTTTCATGTAATCCAAATTTACTAGTATCCAATGAATACACAGTATCTTAGTGACTATATGGGATGAGCTATGGACCAAAATCCACCCAAAACTTGGATCATCATTCTTGCTTTCCTTATCAATATATACCTCAACCCTTCCATGTTAAATCAATAAATTTTCATGAGCCATCATTTTTCCATGTGGCTTATTTTTTATTTATTTTATAGCTCATTTATAGTAGGAGAACATGGAGTCTTCCTTATGTTAGGGACACAAAAAGTCCTTGTTCCTATGGTGCAATGACCCCCATAATCCGATTCTCATCAGGTGTGTGTTATACATGTCACTTACTTAGGGCACCAGTATTGGGAAGTTTGGGTAGCGTGGGATGTGATTTCTTCAAAATTAATTCAAGGATTTACCAAGGTTAGCTCCTTATTTGAGTTTAATATTTGACTCTCTTCTTTCTATTCTAGACTATCCTATTGGGTTCTTGCCAAGAAAAGGGAAAAGATAGAAAAATAATAAATAACTAAAATGATATGATAGAAAGATAACCCTATGCCCTAATTATGGGGACCGGAATATCACACCTTCTTAAATTTCATGCCTTTCATTAAAATCTTCTAAAAATTATACACACATCAAAATAAAACAGCCCATAGGCTTTACAATGACCAAGCTCGGCTTCGGTCTCTCTAACTGTGCCATTTCTCCCTATTCTCCGGTCCACCACCCTCAATAAAACATTAAAACAAGTTTTTATCGAGGTCTCGACCCTCTAGCAATTAATGCCCCCTCGCCTAACAAAATTTCAAATTCGATTTTTCCCCCTCGGCCGAGTTTTCAAATTTGTCTGCCATAAATGGGCAACTGCCCGATCCGCCATGAAGCTTGCATTAATGGCCTCCCTTGACCTGCAATCGCCATTTTGTTCTGACTGTTCTTTTGTACCGCTGTCTCAACCATAAAGTCCATCGCCTGTAATTGTTGTTCTACCAGAAATAATAATAAAAAGAAACATATGCGTGGTCGACATCTTTCTCTTCAAATTACGTGGCCCTCATCTTTGACTTAATACCTGTATGCTTCCACGTGTCAATTTCAACCTTACCCCCAACTGGTTGCGCTAATTTTAACACACGTGGTAGCAACATGTCAAATTCAGCCTTGCCTGGCCGTCCACATGCAAACTTTGGTCTGTCTTCTTATTGGCCGCGATATCGCGACAGGTCATGAAATCACGACATGTCGCGATATCGTGACCAAAAGTGCCTTCACCCTGCCGAGCCCATTGGGGTCACGATTTCATGACCCCCCACCCTTGCCTGCACCTTGTTGACACCTTTATCCTTGTCTTTCACCTTGCTTTGGAAACACTGCCACGTGGCAACTTATAACTGGTCACGAAATCGTGACCTCGGGGTTGCGATTTTGTGACATGTCACAAAATTGTGACATGTTGCAATTTCGCAACCCCCCACCCTTGCCTGCGCCTTGCTAACACCTTTATCCTTGTCTTCCACATTGCTTTGGAAACACTTCCATGTGGCAACTTATAACTAGTCGCGATATCACGACAGGTCGCGATATCGCTACCTGTCACGATATCGCGATAGGACTCTCCCCTACGCCTTGCTTTGAAATATTATTGTGATATCGCGACGTCGCGATATCGTGACGTTGTGATATCATGACAAAACTTGCCCTTACCTTTTTTGTAGCTTTTGAGGTCGCGATTTCGTGACCCCCTTCCCCCTTGCTTTACAGAAACTTCCCCCTTGGGAAAAACTAAAGAAAAGTACTTAGAAATAAAATTTGTAACAAAAAGTTTTGGAAGATGCAAGATTGCTCTACTATTACCGGATGCTCCTGCATCAGAAACCTTGGGTAAAAAGGAGAAGTGACCTTCACTTCTATGTTGTTCGGTCCGCGTCCTCTGTAACACCTCCAAACAGTCATCTGCATTTGCAACCTGCTCAAATTCTATCTCCTGGAAAAAAAAAATTTTGCCCTCTACCAGAAAAATCCTGGCATTGCTGCACACCTTCTCATCCACTATCTGTAATGGCTTCAACTTGTGCCGCACTCCATATTTCATCAAGGAGTACGTATTTGCACGACCATCATGCACTGCACTCCGATCAAACTGCCATGGCATTCCCAACAGCAAATGGCAATCATCCATGGGGAAAACATCACATAGGACTTCATCCTGGTATCTCCCAATCTGGAATGTGACTAGACACTATTCACGGACCCATGCTTTGTGGTCCTTCCGCAACCATGCAATTCGGTATGGATGCAGGTGTCTCCTTCTCTCCAATTGTAGTTTAGCAACCATCTCCTCGGAGACTAAGTTATCTGTACTTCCATTGTCTATAATAACATTACAGACTTTGCCTACACTTTTGCACCATGTGTGAAACAGGCTTCTCCTCTGCTCAGGTTTGTCTTCATCAATCAGCATGGTCCTCCTCACGATCATTGCTTCTCCTCTCTCAGCTTCTTCAGAATGTTCTGATTCAGCATCTTCCGCTGCCACAATAGCTCTGGCAGGACCCACTTGTTTCTTGTTCACTCTCTCGGGGTGCTGGGGACACTCATATGCCCGATGTCCCTCTTCTCCACAGTGGAAACAGGTTCCCCGAAACACTCCTCTTCCATACCCATGTCCAGATCTACCTCTTCCTCTTGGGTAGCCATTGTTCTGAACTTGGGGTTTGGGTTCCTCATCTTCTTTCTGATCCCGGCTACTACTAACCTCATCTTTCTTCTCCTCTTTTCTTCCATCGGTCTTTCCTCCGTGTCCTTTTCCTCTTTGGTTGCTCTCAAACTTTCTGTTCAGTTTTTCTTCAACCTTCAGAGCAAACTGGTAAGCATCTTCAATGGTGCTCACCAGAACTAAGCTCAATTCTTCCTGAATACTGGGTCTTAACCCATTAATATAACAGGCCACTTTTTCTTTACTTTCTTCTAAATGGCCGGTTCTGATGGAGATTTTATAAAATTCCTCCATATATTCCTGGATAGTTTTATTCATTTGTCTTAAACCCTGCATTTTTCTTAGCAGATCCAACTCGTAATCTGTTGAAATAAACTGTCTCTTTAATTTTTCTACCATCCGTTCCCATCTTGTTATCCGTTCTTTTCCTCTTCTATTCTGTTCCAGCTGTACCCCCTTCCACCATATGCTGGCATGACCTTTTAATTTAGTTTTAGCAAATCTGACCCTCTCGGGATCTTCAACTTCATCATACTCGAAGTATTCTTCCAGGTCATTTATCCAGTCAATCAATTCCTCCGGATCCAGGTTCCCAGAATACGTGGAAATTTCCATCTTCGGCCTTTTCCCAATCTGGGATATGGCCTTGTACAGTCTGGCTTGTGCTGGATCTATAGCTTATTCTTCTTCTTCTTCAAACTGATTTTCTTCCTCATCTACTTCATCTTCACTATCTGCATCTCTTCTTGGTTCATGTCCTCTGCGCAGTTCTTCTTGCAGGGCCTGAACTTGCCACTGCAAAGCTTGGAAATCTGCTACTGCCATGCCTCTCCCACCAATGGGGTTTCTTCTTGGAGGCATCTTCTCACTTTCTCATGAGCCTTCCCACAGATCCTGGTGTGACTGCCTCATGTCCGGCGATCTGTCACACACTCAGGAACTTTTGGCTCTGATACCACTGATGGGGACCGAAAGATCACACCTTCTTAAATTTCATGCCTTTCATTAAAATCTTCTAAAAATTATACACACATAAAAATAAAACAGCCTGCAGGCTTTACAATGACCAAGCTTGGCTTCGGTCTCTCTAACTGTGCCACTTCTCCCCGTTTTCTGGTCCACCACCCTCAATAAAACATTAAAACGAGTTTTTATCGAGGTCTCGACCCTCTAGCAATTAATTCCCCCCCACCTAACAAAATTTCAAATTCAATATTTCCCCCTTGGCCGAGTTTTCAAATTTGTCTGCCATAAATGGGCAACTGCCCGATACGCCATGAAGCTTGCATTAATGGCCTCCCTTGACCTGCAACCGCCATTTTGTTCTGATTATTCTTTTGTACCGTTGTCTCAACCATAAAGTCCATCGCCTATAATTGTCATTCTACCAAAAATAATAATAAAAAGAAACATATGCGTGGTCGACATCTTTCTCTTCAAATTACGTGGCCCTCATATTTGACTTAATACCTGTATGCTTTCGCATGTCAATTTCAACCTTACCCCCAACTGGTTGTGCTACTTTTAACACATGTGGCAGCCACGTGTCAAATTCAGCCTTGCCTGGCCATCCACGTGCAAACTTCGGTCTATCTTCTTATTGGCCGCGATATCGCGACAGGTCGTGAAATCGCGACATGCCGCGATATCGCGACCAAAAGTGCCTTCACCCTGTCGAGCCAATTGGGGTCACGATTTCATGACATGTCATGAAATCGTGACATGTCATGATTTCATGACCCCCCACCCTTGCCTGCACCTTGCTGATGCCTTTATCCTTGCCTTTCGCCTTGCTTTGGAAACACTACCATGTGGCAACTTATAACTCATCGCGATATCCTGACCTGGGGGTCACGATTTTGTGACATGTCATGAAATCGTGACATGTCACGATTTTGCAACCCCCCACCTTTGCCTGTGCCTTGCTGACGCCTTTATCCTTGTCTTTTGCCTTGCTTTGGAAACACTGCCACGTGGCAACTTATAACTGGTCATGATATCGCGATAGGTCATGATATCGCTACCTGTCATGATATCGCGACAGGACTCTCCCCTACGCCTTGCTCTGAAATATTGTCGCGATATCGTGACGTCGTGATATCACGACGTCGCAATATCGTGATGAAACTTGCCCTTACCTTACCTTTTTTGCAGCTTTTGAGGTCGCGATTTCACGACCCCCTTCCCCCTTGCTTTACATAAACTTCCCCCTTGGGAAAAATTGAAGAAAAGTACTTAAAAATAAAATTTGTAACAAAAAGTTTTGGAAGATCCAAGATTGCTCTACTGTCGTCGGATGCTCCTGCATCACCTAACTAGACTAAGTAGCCTATGATAAGGGTGATAATGCACCAAATATTATAATATCCTTCCTAATGATTAATGGGATGAATGAATATAGGAATCATAACAAGACAACTACATTGACCATAGTCACCATTTGACATTATTGCAAACTAAAGGATCTTCCATGAAGACCAAGAAAAGTAATGGTCACAACCCTCCATGGAGAGATATATACATATGAATATTAGGACAACGATTTTAAAATTTTCAAATCCTTGTATTCATATTAAAAGCACATTACAATCATATAAAATAAAAAGAGGATTGACAACCTATACATTATGACCTAAGGCTCGTGTTAATATTTACATATAGAAAGAAGGAATTGAGAAGAAGAATACTAATTAGGACAAAGACTAGGCACACGAAACTAGCACTATCTTCCTTTGTCTAATTATATAGAAAGAGTAGATATTTATAGATATAATGAGGAGATTTTCCTTCTTCAAAACTCAAAATTCTTGCTTAAAAAAAATATTGCCTAGGGTACCTCTATATTGATGGTGCATAATATTGAGGTTGTTGGATTTGGAGCCGTTTGAGGTGATATCTCACTATCCATGCTAGAGATCTTCTATAAAATATTTTAGCCATTAATGTTGTTAGGTCTATAGCCACTCCTCTAGAGGTCTCATATTGGTGCTTTAAGTGTTGCACTTTTATTTAGAAGGGGGACCATACATCTCGAAAGACCAAATACCTTGGCACAATCTATGGGGTCTAGAGTAGGCTTGATCAAAATTTAGATGTCAGTTCTTCCTTTGTCCTTTTTCTAAAACCTTATTTTTTTGATTTTGGTCTGATTGGTGTGTCTTGCTACTATCTTTTTATCTATCCCTTCTCATGTCCTGATTATCACCACTAGCATGCAATTACCAGGTGCTTAAGTTAGGCACATGTGTCCAAGTTATTGTTTGTATCAGTTACATGCATCACCACTTTGGATTTTATTGAGACCCTAATTTTATCTCCTTGTTATCATCCTTGACCAAAAAAAAAATTGATCACTGATCTTGTGCACTTGTCTTTACTTTCTTCCAGATATTAGGTAGCTTATTTTTTATAGGATTCTCTTTTTGAAAATATTACCAAGTCACTTACTCCTCTTGAGTGTAGTGAGAATATACTACATATTGTTTCATAACTATCTCAATAAAAGTGGTTTGATGTGTGTCTCAATAACCTAATTCATTGGAAATTGAGAGTCACTTGTTGAGATTCACTATACTACTCACACTGTCTAATGTCCTTTCCCTTTACCTTCCTCCAATCCTAAATATCAAAATTACATATTGTACTTACATTTCCCCTTATAAACACACCTAAACTTCCACTATCTTCAAAATATTAATCATTTATATATCCACACTTTAGTTAATTTCACTAAACCTTTATTTAATTAATCCCCACTAGTACAAGTTTAAGGATTTTTATTTTGTAGTTTTTAAATGTGATAATAATGCATGTCTTAAAATCAATATCCAACATAGCTTCATGCAAGGCATGCTATAACAATTTGTATTCCAATAGATACAAGAAAACAAGTTGATAAATATTCACTTTTATATATATCATATAGTCCAAATGTGAATATGGAAAAATATATAATCAATATCTAATATATGATGAAGTATTATAAAACATTGTTCACATTACATATTTTAAAATGAATATATAAAATAAGTTTTGGGGTGGCATGATGTTCATCATGTAATCCCTCCCATAATAGATTTATTATTTGCGAAGAAAATAACTACGATCATCAAGAGTACATTTCCATATTTATTGGTCTAATTAAATTAATGACATTCATACTTGGGTACCAAATAGATTTTATCAAACCATGCGATCAAATTTTGATTCCCTTAAAAGGACTTATAGCAGAGATTCTTAACGATATTCTTAACTCTATTAAATTTTATGTGTGTCAAAATAGAAACAATGACCTTAAATTATGATTGTTGTATAAAAAGGCATAATGGGGGATATCCTCAAAAAAACATGCACCTTCCTATTTCAAATATCAAATGTGTAATCCACACTTTCAAAATCCATTACTTCTCAAAAATGTCCCATGCATCCTATGATTGATCTCTTTCAAAAGTGCACTAGTCTTCCATAATTATTTCTGGAGACCATTCTCTTATTTATAAAATCCATTGATCACCCTTCCAACTACACATGGAGTTTATTCCATTAATTATGAAAAGTATATGCTTCCTTATTATATAATGATAATATCCTACCTAGTATTAATTATTGTGTGACTAGAATATACTACAAATGAATAATGGTTTTTATTTTGTGACTTATATTATTTTAGTAAATAAGGAGATAATAAAATTTATTACTCATGCAAAGACAATTATTTTTGAGATATTATATGTACTAGTAATATTTTACTATGGCAATGTGACACACTACCTAAAATGATATATGTAATGTTGTTGGAATATAATTTTATAGCAAGGCTGATTACAAAAAATTATACTATGTTAATTGGATGTTTTCTTCTCATATGGTGATGGGTTCCAACTAATTCATCTATCAGTGTCCATTTAAGATCATTCATTCATACTGCCTCTTTTTACACATTGTTTTTTTATTTTCTAGTTTTTTGACCCTTCCCAACTAATTCACATTACTCAGGTATGAAATCTTACCAAGGGTTTCTTTATTTTCTAGTTTTTTGACCCTGCCCATGTGAAGGCTATTTATCAACATATTCCATGGTGTATACAAAGATATTTGCTAGTTCTCTCACCATGGACCCATATTTTTGCTATGTCTAAGGATAAATTGAACAAAATTTTAGTCTAGGTTGAGTTCCCTAGTCTTTCCATTTATTTGTCGTATGGGTTGCACCAAATCACAAGTGTGTTAGGGCATGTTGTTATGCTTGAGCTTGAAAACTTTTTCAATTCCCATATGAATAGATGAGTCTGTGTTGAGGTAGATTTGTCTAAGGATCTTAAGGATTCCATCAACATATAAGTGGAGCAAACCCTCTTCTCATAGAGGATTTTCTACATAATCCTCTTGAACACTTATTTTTGATGCCAAGCATCTAACCATAAGGTGAAATATTGCTTACTTGTGTTGCACAATAAACTAAAGCTAATTCCTACACCCTCTACTATGACAACCCCTCAACCCAATGAGGAATGTTGGATCACTGTAGAAATCTATAGAAATTAGCATGTTAGTGTTTCTTAATTATTTATCTCTATAACACTTTCTAAGGTAATGGTTATGATGAACTCATAACCTTAGAGAAGGTGATAGAACCACCAATGGAACAACCGATTGGTGGTCCTTCAATAGTGGAGGTGGGGAACAGAAAGTTCCTCCCACCTCGTTATAAGCATACCATGAGATCAAGTAGCATGATACCTAAAATGGAAATGAAACTAGTATCTTCTCCAAAATCTCCTCATGTTAGTGCACAATACTCTCGTAGCCCTTAGAGGGTTATGGAGGTGGATGATTTTATAGAAATGACTTCACATTTAGTTAGGAATATTCAATGGTGATCTTTATGGTTCTAATATTTTAAAGCATTAGATTTTCTTCATAGTGAGGATATATCACTAGAATCCTTACATCATTGAATTTAATCTCCTAAGATGTATGGGGCCTCATCTACTCCACGTGTAAATACATGATGCACTTAATTTCTCAAAGGTCTTTTTTATATTGATTTCTTGTATATTTAGGAGATTAAAATCATAGGTTTTTGTAACCAGTTGTATGTTGGGTCATCTGGTTTAAAATTTATTTTCTGCATAGTGAGCATGAACAGGGACATAATGGCATTACCAAATTAACCTACCTTTGCGAGTGGCCTCACTTGGGGGTGGATGGTTTTCACCCCAACTATCATGCATTATAGATGATATTTTCTATTAGCAATCATGCATTCATGATATTTAATGTTTATACATCCAATAATGTTGTGGATCATGCCCAACTACGAAGTTGGTTAGCTAAGTCACTCCTTGCTACCACTTTGATGGTTTGTGATGATTTCAACATGATTGAGGTTACTATAGGTAAATGCAGTGCATACTTTATGCATTGGTCCACAATAAAATAGGTGGCATGGTTTCACATGCATAATAAATTGGGGTTTTATGACCCCAATATTGGCCATTATCAGGACAACAATCTTTGGTACACATGGTCCAATTTGTGTGCTAGGACAAACCACATTATTAGAAGATTGGACACAACTTTATTATTAGTGCAACCAATTTTTACTTTTTCCAACTATTTTTTCTCTTGTTATTCCAACTCCCCAAGGTAGTCTTCTCAAACTACTTACTCATTAATTTTTGCATTGAATGGGTGGGAGGTGGAAAATCCATGCACGGTAGTTAGTTTTATTTTAACACATCACTACTTAGTCTTCAACCTTAAATTTCTCACATTTAGTATATTTATAATCTAGGACCACACCCATAAATGTGTAATGGCTAGATTACATGGTAGAATGATGTAGTGGACCACACCATTCATTTTATTCACATCTATGGGTACTAGCTAGTTTTCTTCCATAGGTAGGTAGACAAGGCCATTGCCTTGGAATTCTAGTAAGCCACATTGGCATTGAAAGCATAGCCCCTATCCTCCATACTATAAATTTATGTGGCTAAGCTTCTCCAACAATAAAAAATTATCACACGAGGTGTTCAACTCAAAATCATACTCCATTGGATAAAGGTTGTAGATAGAGTTTCCAAATAATTATTCCAAGCCCTTGGAGGAAAAATCCCAACTCAAAAAATTAAGTGCATTTGATATGGGTAAAATAGTCTTACTAATATTCCAAACATTATGAGTGCTTTTTTCTACCACAATCAAAAGGTATTTCATTCCCAAGAACCTCCCCAACTTGAGAGTAATCCATTTAGCAGTGTGTCAAAGTGGTTCCTCATCATATTTCATTTTCCTAGAAATCCATCTATGATAGCCTTCTAACATAGGATGAGTTGATATTTATTGTCTTATCCATATCCAATGATAAGGACCTTGGTTATTATGGGTTCACCTATAAGTTTTAAAAAATATTTCAGGTTATAGTAGGATCAAATTTACATCAAGTTTACTTAGAGGCTCTCTATAAGGGCTCCCTAGGCCCTCTGATCAACAAGGGTAATATCAAAATCATCCCCAAAATAGGATATCATTAGAAAATTTTCAATTGTTGGACCATTAACTTAGTTAATATCTCCTATAAAATTATAGCCAAATCTCTAGCAATCAAGGTCAAAATCTACTTTCATTGATTTCTCATCCTAAATAGACTAGGTTTATCAAGAGCAAGTATATTTTGGACAACATCATTGATGTATAAGAAGGCATGGGATGGGCTCAATGAAAGGTTCTTTTATTTAAGATCAACTTTGCTAAGTCATATGATCATATTGAATGACCTTTCATCTTGGCTATGCTTCAAACCTTAGGGTTTGGAAACCCTTTTCTTTGATACTTTAAAATACTTTTTGCAAATGCCTTTGCTTATCTAACAATTAATGAGTTTCAATATTTACTTTTTGGTCTTTTTAGATCCATTTGGAAAGGGTGTTCTCTTGCTCTAGCTCTCTATGATTTGGTTGCTAAGGGCCTTGGATACCTTTTATTTGATGCTATTCCTTAGGGTAAAGTGAAAGGAATTTCTGTTCTTGAATCCTCTCAACAACTTGTTAATAGTCACTTTGTAAATGAATTCTTCCTAACAGTTTTTGTAGAAGAAAGTACCATCGGTAATCCACTTAGTGCCTTGACACATTCTATGAAACTTATGGATCTAGTATCTAATTGAATAAAACCTAGTGTTAGAGACAATCCTTTTTTTCCAAGCTGGACTAGTTATGTCACTTTTAGTGGAAATGGATTTAGCATGGGAAAATGCTTTGTTTTCTAGGCATTCCCTTTTTTTTTTAGTCTTCTTATTCTATTTTGTGGAATTTTTTTCTTGACAGAGTGGAGAGTAAGCTTAAAAAATGGCTTTCTAAGCCTCTATCACTTGATGGCATGTTTTAGGTCTATTCAAAATTCTTATTTTCCACTCATGTGTACTATTCTTCTTGCTAGGCTCAGTCTAAGGAATCATACAAGAATCTAGAAAATCCACTACAATATTTTTTATAGGCCTTAAAAATAGAAAATGTTTTTGCCTGGTTTCTTGGAAAATTTATTTTATTCCAAGGGCCTTTAGGGGTTTGGCCTTCTTGGTACCCAAAGATAAGGACTATTTATTTATGCTAAATGGATCATTTGAGCTTGCAAGGCAATGAATCTTGGAAGGTGTTGCTTTAATACTATATCTCCTTAAGTTCCCCTTATGTATGAAAAGCATGATAAGGCCTTGGTTTTACCTCTCTTTTGGTTATGAAGGTTCCTATTCATATCCAAGGTATTTTTATAGCTAAAATCATTTAGAGGGCTTGGGAATCCCTTAAACCTTAGCTCCCCTAGGTTGGTAGCAGCTTACGATCTGGTTTATCAATGAACAACCTCTCCTTGTAGTGGTCTCTAGTCATCACTCATCAAGACCATCCTTTAGCAATGTTTTTTTGGGTGAAGGCTATCCATTATTTCCATAAGAGAGTAAAATTCATCTTTGAGAGTTCCACCAAAAATTGACTCTCTTGGACTAAAGACAAAACCTAGTTAATCCTTTAGGAAAAAAATAGGGATACCTTTCAAACAATCCAAGAAACAACCCCATTTGAAATGATTCATAAGATTAGAGTTTGCACCTTGCATCCATGGTGGAAAGACTAGAATTGGTATCTAGATACACCTTTTAGAAATTACAAACCTAAAAATGGGTATCACTGGACTTCCCCTCATCTACCCATGGTTCCTTTACTCAATGCTCATTGGCATCTTCAACCCTCTCCAAAGGATTAGAAAAAAACTTTTCACTCTTTAGGACCCAACTCTAGAACCCAAATTAACACACTTATCTTGGTGCCTACTTTACCAAGGTCTATTGATTGGTGACCAGTTAGTTCATTTGGGAGTTTGAAACCCAAAATGCCCATTTTGTCAATGACATGACACTATGAAGTACTTATTCTAGTTCTATCCTAGAGCCCAAGCAATTTGGTTCTAGATTCATGATTTTTTTACATCCATTCATCCCTAATGTTTCTCATGGCATATGGATCTTCTTGGGGACATGATGGGCATGCATGCTAGCAATGAAAAACTTTAGCAGTTTTTAAGATTAAATATTTTTTAAGCATTTGGAATACTTGCAACAATGCTATTTTCTCTAGCTAGAATGTATCTACAAATTTTTTAGCTTAAGCTAAATCCATAATTTGTTCTAATATTATGGTTTAGATTCAAGTATATGATAATAAGGTGGCACTTGAAGTGGAACACTTATAGATCTTGCTAGATCATTAGGCCAATACCCTTAATTTTATGGCTAGGATCCATCCTCTAGGATTTAGCAAAGAGAAATCCTCCTATATTGAGTGTTGATGGGGCCATAGCTCTCATTCTCATTGAGCTCATAGCTTGTATTTTTGCAGATAACCTAGAAGCCTACCACAATAATGAAATTATCCTATTTTCCTTTGATGTTGGTCTATTACCCCATGTTCTTCCTCTTAGATGTTTGTTAGGGGGTGGGATACTACTACTTAGGGCATAGGTTGTAGTACCTCTAGTCAGGAGTAGGGCTAGGGTTCCAAGGGTTAACCTATTTCCATTAGTTAGGCACCCTCTAAAGATAATTTGGTGCCAATATCTACTACTCTCTTTGTATGGGACCATATTTTTGAATATCCTGAACCTCTGCCTAGGTGGGGTAATATTGAAGATAAATATCCTTCCCATTTTGGTGGTGATTAAACTACTTAATGTTTTTTCCTTCATACGAATGGTCTTTTGTTACTGATAAGCTTTGTATTGTTGTAATATCTAGAGCCCTCTCTTCTTTTTACTCTGGATGGATTCTTAGTTTAAATTTTTGAGGTGCACATTTTCTTTCCACCCACCTTTTTTTTATGAATAAAGTATTATTTATTATTTAAGTAATAATTAGTTTGATTTTTACTTAATAAAATTAAATACAATCAGTCAAGTTGAATTACTTATAGCCAAAAAAAATATTGTAAAGCCGATCCTCCATTCAAAAATTAATAATTATACTCACTTGGTAATTCATGTCATCATTAGTTCTGTGGAAATATTGTTTGTTGAGGCTTCTGCTATTTTATCCATTAATAGACACAACTCCTCAGCCATTGGATTATTTTGATCCATTAGACAAGACTATCCATTGGTGTCATCCCTTTATGTCCTCATTGTTGAAGGATTTGGCTATTTATTAGCTCACCATGCCGCTCAGGGGTGTATTTGAGGAATTTCTCTCCCTAAAGGTCAGACCCTGTTGATCAATAATTCCACCAAAAAGGGCTTTAATGATAACTAAAGTAACGTGGTTTTTTATGATGATAAAAAACCATCTTAGTAGATCCTAAGATGGCGGTTAAAAATCATCCTCTTAGGATAATCATCCTCTTAGGGGTGATTATAAACCACACTCTTAGGTCACCATAAGACAAAGGTTTTAAACTATTGTCTTATGGTGACCTAAGAGGGTGATTATTAACCTCCCTCATAGTTCTAAGAGGGTGGTTTAAAACTTCTCTCTTAGGGTCTCAACAAAAAAAAATTATAGAGACCATGAGAAAATCCCAGGTTGCATTTCAGTTGAGCATTTTGGTAGTGCATGACGGAGGTAGAGCTAGCTAGGGCTTTGAGTAGCATTTTAGTTGAGCATTTTGTAGCACACGATGTAGATAGATCTAGCTAGGGATTTGAGTAGAATTTTGGTTGAGTATTTCACAATGCGTAATGGAGGTAAAGCTAGGGATTTGAGCGGTATTTCGATCGAGGATTTTTCAGTGCATGATGGAGGTAGAGCTAGGGCTTTGAGAAGAATTTTAGTTGAGCATTTTGTAGTGTGTGACATAGGTAGATCTAGGGTTTTGAGCAACATTTTGTAGCACGTAACAAAGGTAGAGCTAGATTTTTGAGTAGCATTTTCATAGTGTGCAATATCAAAGATAAATATCCTCCCCCTTTTGGTGATGACCTAACCACTCAATATTTTTTTCTTGGTGTGAATGGTCTTTTGCTACTGATAAGTTTTGGATTGTTGTTGTAATCATTAGATCCCTCTATTATTTTTACTCTAGATGGCTTCTTATTTTAACTTTTTGAGGTTTACATTTTCTTGCCACCCACATTTTTTAATGAATAATGTATTATTTATTCTTAAAGTAATAAAAGACACTTTTCCACAAAAAAGGTTTCACAATAGTGTTCATCAATTTTATTGTAATTAGTTTGATATTCACTTAATTAAAATAAATACAATCAGTCAAGTTGAATTATTTATAGCCAAAACAAATATTGTAAATTCTATCCTCCATTTAAAAATAATTAATCATACTCACTTTGTAATTCATGTCATAATTAGATTTGTGGAAATGTTGTTTGTTGAGGCTTCTATTGGTATCACTACTCTAGGCTGGAATGGCTCACTGGAGCCACCATCCTACCCTATTATGGCCAAAAAATCCCATTGCTCTACCCTATGATGGCCTCAGAATAGACTCACAAAACTAAATATGTAGCAACTTCATCGAATGTAGGCTTCACCTGTGAGTATCTCTGCACTTGATTTACTATTTTCATAGAAAAATATAGAATTGAAAGTTTAAATTTATAAATTTAGAGAGATTATTAGATTTCAATAATTCTTCCTATGACCATTCCTGGGTCCAACGACCTTTGTTTTTGACTTTATTACACAAATATGGCCTCTTTTTTGTTGTCTATTTGGGTTTGCATGCTTGCTACCTATCTAAAGGCTAACATCATTTAGGGTTTACAATTTCAAAATTTCTAAAACTGAAATGTTCTTATTTAGAAATTTAGAAATTTGAAACGTATTTTATGCATTAGAAAAATATCATTGATTGCTCTATGTTGTATTTTATTTTGCATAAAATAAAAATAACCCACACACACCATGTCTCATACTAAACATCAACGAGTTGGAATTCACATCCAACCACTGATCAACACTAACAATGGTGGCCTTCATCACCATCTTGTTAGCTTGCTTTTTTATGCTATCATTGATTCCATTAATAATTTAGGTCAACCTCTTTTTAAGTTGTCACCCATTGATTCCATCCTTGATTCTTCACCTAAACATGGAGGATAAGAAAACCACCCTAGGCAAGTTGATGAGACATCCATGAATTATCCAAATGGCAATACAACTTCCCATGAGTTTGTGGGAGTAGTCATTGTTATGACAACAAACCGAGTTTCTCTAGATCAATCCACACAACTGGTAGTGCCATTAAATATTGTTTCTATGTCAAAATTACTACCACCAAAGAAACTAGTTACACCTAGTTCATTTCACATAACATCTTCACAAGAACAAGAACAAGTGTATCCTTTACACCAAAATCAGGGTACTCTAGAATTGGAAGATAAGCACTCCAAAATAGAATAAGATCTAGAATTAAGTCAAAATCAAGAGCATATAGACACATCTACTATACACGATCATCAGGAGGCATCCACATCTCTTTAGATAATGAAGACATCTAATTTCCATCTACCTAAGGATCTACTGGAACCCACACCTAATTTACTTCCATCATTCAACAATTGCATGCAAATTCATCGACAAATATGCAATCATCATCCCCATTAGTCTTAAAAAAAATTCTAGATCATCTAGCCAAATTTGAGACACAAATGGGTCATCAAAATAATTTTTTGTAGTAAATAATGCATTTTATCATAAAAATGGAACTCCAACAACAAATCACACCCATAACTAAACTATCTTAGTTACAAATGCAAAATGGATCCTTGCAAAATTAGAGGTAAAATCAACAACATCCACCTCACATTTATACACATTTTTCCAAACCCTTGGCATCGATATTCACTCAATTATGCGAGGTGAAGACCATTACTTTATCTGAGGGTCACCCCTTAGATCCAAATCATTCAAAACCCAAAGGATATAAATAGGACTTATATTGTCTATATCATAGAAAAAATAATCATAATATACAAGTATGCTATGCTTTCAAAATTGTAATGCAAGACATGATTGATAAGAATCAAATTCCAACAGATAATCCTCTTACTATTGAGGATCAACAAGAGGTCATAGGGGATGAATCATTACCTACACTAGAAAACCAAGCAGAGCAACCTAAGTGGGTGACTAAGATACATACAGTCCAACCACATCATCAAATAGGTTGACTATGTTCACCTCATTTAAAATGCCAACTACGTACCTGGACTCTGCTATCTAAGCCCTTGTTGACCATTTTACAAAATTTGTAAGAATCTAAGGCCATCATCTTACTAGACATATGCCCATTAGATCCAAATAGGAATAAATCTAAGGGTTATAAGGAAGATCACTTCTACCTTTATCATCAAATAGAAGGCCATGATATTAACAATTGTTATGGATTCAAAAACATGGTTCAAGACCTTATTGAGAAGGAGGGTTCACCCATAAATGGTTTACCCATTTTACATTAGCCTACCACAATTCAGGTCATGTCATCCCATCTACAACCCCAAGGTCAACCGTAGCCTTTTAATCCTAACAAGATACTTTTCCAGTACGCCAGATTTTCTATGACTGCTTTAGCCTTATTTCAAAAATTGTACAAGGTACATGCAATAACATTACCAAAAATCAAACTGAGTAAACCTAAACCTGGGTCTCACAAAAATAAATTTTACTATCCCTATCATCGCCAAAATGGGTATGACATTCACAATTGCTATTCGTTCAATAATGTAGTTGAGGATATGATAGAACAAAATGAGCTCTACATATATGGTTTGCTCATTTATCCTCATCAAGACATTGGTATTGCATAAGATTCTATGCCACAATAGGGGTGTTGGTTTCTACCACTCCTCCTAGTTAAGATAATCATAGCGCATCAAACACAATGCACGCTAGGGGTCTTCAAGCTATCACACCTTCCCCACCATCCACATCATAATCGATGAAGCAAATTAGGGATTCTAAAAGTAGCGCACCTTTCCCACCTCCATTGATCATCACACATACTTGGGGTGCCTAAGGTATCACACCTTCCCCTTTAAAATCATACAACAATAAAAAATTAAAAAAATAACAAAAATTATCAAAAACACCAAACAAACTAGAAAACATAAAAATACAAAAAAAAATCAGAACATTAAAATACAAAAAATTTTACATTATGTTATCATGCATTTCATTGTATACACTCATTAGTTGCATCGCATTAGTTATACTCATACATTTCACTTACATTAGAATAGGTCGTGTTTATATTCTTCTAAATGATACCATGTTTGTATGTTAATCATGAATGCACATATCATTATCATTCATATTATCCTTGTGAGTAATTATGTTTTTCAAACAACTTATGAGTTGCTATAGGGTGTATACTAGGGTTTTTTGATCATTCATCCATCCCTAGTTATCTCTTTAGATTTTGTAGAAAGCTATATTGGATTTTATAAGGTAAGGTCTTGCTTTGATAGGACCTTGCATATCTCAAAATCCTAACACAATTTTAAACATTAACAATCTGAGTCTGAAAAAGAAAAAATGACACTACAAAGTGGTCCTTATCACCTTAAGTGAAAGATTTTTCCTGATCATATTATTATGTACATGGTCTAGGATACTGAGAATTGACAAAAGGACAAGCTCCCCTTCTACCTAAACAATCTCTTACTCTTATACAAAATGAGCAATTTCCTAAAATAATACAAAATAAACAGTGATTTTCATCACTAAGAAAATCCCTTGCTTAAAAAATAAATAAATAAAAGTGGTCTTCACCACTAAGCATGAGCAAGTAGACCAAAAAATTAAAATATAATAAGGTGTTAACGAGCTTAAATTCATAATATCTTCAGTATTTGAAAGACATGGGGTGATCTACATTATAGCAATGGGTTGAATAAAACCCACATGGCAATGGAGTAGCCTTACATGTGGAAATAAGTCTATAACATTAGAGATCTTCTTTTGTACAGACCAATTTCAACTTATGGTTGAGCTAACTTTTGGTGGCTTGTATTGCCTAGTATTCTAGTCTAACTATGTCCAAACTCAAAATTAGGATGACCATAGGTTGATCCTCATTACAGTAATAGGTTGCATGAAACCTGCTTAGCAATGAGGTAGTATTATGCCTCATCTAATATATGCACTTCACACACATAGGGATAATGAATATTTGGTTCTTCTTAATAGGCTTGTATCTTTCAAGAATCTTGTGTAGTAATTATACAACTTTTGATCAATCAACTAGGGTGTTTGAGTCTCACAGAAAACCTCAAAAATTCCTTCATAACAATAAATAATCCCATCAACATGCACAATTTTCCTTATAAACTTTTGTTTATTAAGGTTTTTTCATAAAATACGATAGATACCAGATGGATATCAACAATGATATTTAGATGGCCACTAACTATTTTATGCATACCTTTTAGTTTACAAAATCTTATAGGGAAAGCCCCTACATTTCACATAATTCATCTCACATATGCATGTATAAATTTTTAATACTTATGATAAGAGTTAATATTTTTATTCATGATTTTTATACATTCTTTGGTGTCTGCCATTAGTCTTTCAAACACAAATTAGATTCATTTATTATATATTAAATGATTAAAGCATACATGTACATTTGCATTAGGTCATCCACATCAAATTAATGCATTACATACAAATTACATCTGCCATATAATCTAACATAAATTAAATGCATAATCAATTAAACAAATCTAAAAACATGCATTTAACTTTAGATATTGCATCCATATACACATATAATATTGCATTCATACATATAAATAATAGAATCTAATCATACATCCATCATCTAATTATTACATGTCATTAGTACATCGTATGTATAAAATAATACATCATCATATAAGCATTACATCCATCAATGCATACATAACATAAAATCAAAGCACACCATGAACATATGATGAGTCACAAGATAAAATCTCATATATATGTGAAATATCATAAGTACATAATGATACAAAATGCACATAGGCTACAATAGAGTAGGTCCTTAGACATCACACTATCAAAATATAGATCTTACATAGATAAGTCAGGCTGGTCCTGCATCGCTACTCTCACCTCCACCCTCAGCCCTACTTTGATGAGGCTGAGAACCACTAGCCTCTAACCTCTGTAGGAGATATTGGAATGTAGGCACTTGTTGCCTCACTAACAACTACCTTGACTCAATCTATAAACTTTGATGTGATGCCCCTGATGAAGATCATGTTAGTAATATACCCCCACATCACTCTACCTCATCCTCTAAGCTTCTAATGTATGCACAATCATATTACTAATGAGTAGAATATTGAGCCATCTATACCTATAAATTTGCCACATCACCTATGGCCTATCCACTTATTACTATTTACCCTTATGCTACAATTAAGGCATCCACCTAAGCTTGTAGAGCATCTCACTTTGTTGTTCTGGCATCTCACTCAGCTATTCAGGCTACCATCTATGTCCAGAGAGCATCCCACTCTACTATGACCCTATCCCTCTTAGTATAATATAGGAAGTCTTCATCTGGGCTATAGTCAATTGGATCTTAAGGAGATTTCTCTTCTTAGAGTATCCCCTTCATTGCTATTTTCCATTGCTTAGCTAGCTCTATACTATAGCAAGAGTTATCTCCTACTCACTAATTGCCCTTGTGTAGTCTATAACTATGCTTACAACTAAACCACCTCATCTCTCACCCTGCTTCTTAGTTTAGGGCTCCTCTGTTGATCCTATAACCTGGACCCACTCTCCCTTAGTCCTACAATGAACTTGTCACTGTAGCACCCTAAAATTGGCGCAGTAAAATTATAAAATTTACATTCACCTTAGTAAATAATTTTAAAATCAAATTTAACCTCCCAAATCGCCCGTTAACCGTCGAAAAATCCGTTTCCCCCTTTTCCATGCCATTTTTAGAGGTTGTTTTGACCGTTTGACGATATCGTCGCCGATCAGACGATATCGCCCCAGATTTGACGATTTCGTCTGGACTAGGACGTCCAGACGATCTTGTCGCAAAACTGAATGTGCATAGTTGGAATCTATTCCAACGGGTCTCCAATCTAGGCAGAAGCGTGTCTGCGCCGTTGGGACCCTCCCCCGTTGGAGATCTCCCAAATTGGGATGATCTCCAACCTCCTAACTACTCCCCCTAAGCCTATTTAATCTCTAAGATTTTCCCTCCCCAACCCCTGGCTGAAATTATCTGCAAAGTGATTCCCTCTGCGTCAAAACATCCTAATCTTGCTTTTGCACTAGTCCCATAGCAATTTTGTTGTAGGTACATCACTGATTTTCAGCCGGAGCCAGCATCCATCGTCGTCGACGAACCTGTTCAGATCGGAGGTGATCCCGTCAAATGCGAGACGATTTCATACTGATGCGAGACGATCTCGACTGCAGTCCACATCGAGGCAATCAGTGCTGGAGTTTGCTTTTCTCAACCTTTTCTTTGTCATTTTATGCTGCAAATTAGATCATTTACTCAGTGTTTATATTATTTTGCATTTGGAGTTCACCCATTTAGCTTAGATTGCACATTAAGTTCATGATTTGTTGTTAAAATACAGAAATTGGCTAGGATTGCTATTTTAAACTATTGCTCAGTATTCATTTTATTATTTGGTGTAATTTTCCTCTGTTAGCACAATAGAATTTCTTGTATTTTGCATCTATTTTTTGTTTTGCAGGTCTCTGACGAATTTGTCTGATGAATTCGTCAGATCTCAGATGATTCTGTCAAATCTCAAATGATTCTGTCAATCTCAGACGATTCTGTCAGATCTCAGACGATTCTGTCAATCTCAGACGATTCTGTCAGTCTCAGATGATCTCGTCAGATTGCAGGTGATTCTATAGAATTCCAGACGATCCAGACTGCTTCAAACGTCAGAATCTTCTTCAGACATCCGGATCAGGTATTCCCCATTTTCCTCTTGTAAATTCTCTGTTTTCTGCTTTTTTTAATCTGTTTGTTGTATTCATGAAAGTTGCATTTTCATGTAGTTTAATTTAGATTCATTCGGCCAAACCTAGGATATGAATGCTTAAGATTAAAACGAACTCATCTAAACACATTCCAAAACCTAGGCGTGGAAATTGCCGCTAAATGTTTCCTGGTGAACCCACCATCCGTCAAAAAATCACCAAAATACACCTCCCTTGAGAGGCGGGACCTTCGCAAAGTCCTCTCAGTCCAAGGTACCGCACCATCCTTTTCCCATCCTCCTTCCGGGCGTGGATCCTATAGCCTGAAGGTAGGGATGCGAAAAATTTGGAGCGATACATTTTGGTGAACCCGACGTGAATGCATCATAACCTTTTGAAAACAAAAACAAAAAAACAAAAAATATATATATATACAAGAAAAACAAAAACAAAATCATCATTTCAAGTTTGTATGTTTTATATTCAATCCTAAATAGTAGATGCTAAATATTACTTTTAGAAGTACTAAAGAAACCATGAGTTTTTACTCAAATCAATATGAGCCCATCAGTAATGTTGGAAGAATTCAGCCAAATACATTTGTTGATTATGACCAACCTCATCCCTATTCAACACCACCTCCATCACACTTCTCTCATTTTTCATCCTTACCCCAACAAAACAATCCCTTTGCCAATCCTCTTCATAATGATATTATCTATTCTCCCATATATCCATATTATGTCTATCAATCCACATATAATCCTCCACCACCTTTTCAATACTCTTCTTTCAATACAACACATCCATTTCAACAAGAAAATACTTATTCTTCCAATTCTACCATGCACTCACCTCCTACATCACAATCTTCCTGTCATCATTCTACCCATAATAAAGAAAGTAGAGGTGAGAAACCATTAGGTCCTTTTATGACGAAATTCCTAAAGCATTTATCAAAAACTTCTCAAAAACCTTCATCACGTAAATTTACTAAGCTCAATCAACCAATGGATATAATTCTCAAGTATTTACTTGATACAAATAGGATTGAACTGCCTTCCATAAGACAACCTGATACCACAACAGATTGGTTTAAACCTGAGCTACATTGTGAATATCATAGAGTAGATGGACATATGACACAAAATTGTAAAGATTTAAGATGTGCAATTCAAGATTTGATTGATAAGGGTCTTTTTAATATAAAGGAATTACAATCTACAACTAATTATAAATCTTTAGTAAACAATCAAACTCCTACACAACAAATACCAATAATCAATCAAGACATGGGGATCTCCCAAGAACCCTTATTCAATTATCAACAACAAGAAACCAATCAAATATTGCATGTTAATGTGTCCCATCATGATGATATTATTAATATTGTAACAAAAACTACAAATGAGCAACCTCAAGTTCAATCAACTCAATCTGATATTCAAGATATGGATTCCTCATTTGACCAACCTTCAAAACTATCTTTGGCTCTAGAGAATGATCCAAAATGGAATGTAAGCATAGAAAGCTCATATTTAGAATCAAAATCTCAATCTGAAATCCACTTTGATAACCAACAACAAGTGATTAATCCTCAAGCAAAGATATCCCTTTTAGAAGTATTACAAATTGCTCATAAGAAAATTTTGTTCAAAATACCTAGCCAACAATTTGTTCCTCATCATATTTTCTCTAAGAACATAATTAATGGTATAAACCCTCTTGAGGTTAACCATATTTCATTCTATGATGAGGATATTCCTTCCTCTACTCCACAAGAAGACTCCTATCTTTACATTATCGGATCTAGTAAAGAAACACTTGTTAGAACTATCATGGTAGATAATGACTCTTCTCTTAATTTATGCACTTATCAATTATTTCAAAAACACAAATTAAAGGAAGAAGATAGTAATGAATCAAATGTTATTATAAAATCTTTTAACAATGAAATTCAAGAACCTCAAGGTACTATAATTATTCCCCTTAATAGTGGATCCAAGATCTTGGATATTTTATTCTATGTAGGATATTGTCCTTCACCTTACAACCTATTTCTCCAGAGTCCTTGGATTCATACGATGAGGGTTTTCCCTTCCACTCTTCACCAATGTTTGAAGTTTGAACTTACAAATAAAATTGTTACCATACATGGTGACCCAAAACCATTTGAAGAATATTTAACGATTGAAACATCAAGTTCTATATATTATTTATTATCACAATTCTCTTCTATCCATCACTTTTTTTTATCCATATATGATCATCTTTGTTTACCAAATAACATCCATGCATATCTTTCACATATACTTTCTCTATCTTATCAATATTTGGATATAGTGATAAGAATGAAGAACTTTCTTATCCTTCTTACATTTTATTTTGTAACATGATCAATTTTACACATATAAAAGTCAAATATTTTTCTACATTATTCTACATTATAACAAAGCTTTTGTTATCACTACCTTTTATTTATCATCTTTTGTCCTTACCTTCACCTCAACCAAATTATCCTTCAAAACCTCCTTTGATTTTGAAGCAACCTTAGACATGTTATACTCAAATAACCTTGTATAGTGTATATAGATCATCTTGTATATACCACCAATTTCAATTCATAAATTAAAATCAAAATACAAAAAAAAAAAAATCAAAATCCTCAAAATATTCAAAAAAATACTAATGCAACTAAGGACCTTAAAGGTAAATTTGAGCCCAACTGGCTTGGACCATACATTATTACTGCAAAATTTGAATCAGGAGCATATAAATTATCTACCTTAGATGGTAAAGAACTTAAAGAACCCATGAATATTTTGCATCTTAAACGTTACTATGCATAAACTTGGTCATTTCATCCATGTATATATTTGTTCAAAATTACTATCTTATATTTCTTTCAATTTATAAAAAATTCAAAAACACCAAAAACATTCATAAATCTCCAAAAATCTTCAAAAACTATCTATTGCATTTGTTTAAGGCAGTTGTTAAATTTTTTGCTCAAAAATATAAAAACAACAATATTCTTGACTCTTTCGAAACCAAAACAATATACAGAAGAAAGAGAGAGTCAACATTCTCAAAAACTTTCTCACAAATCATTTATATATATTTTTCTTACAATTATTGCAGATTATATGTTTCAACTTATTTTGGATAAATTAGCATTTATTTTGAATCCCTCACTTGCACACTCACAACAATAAATATCTTGATTTTATCTCGGCATGATTACTAATCTCTCTTATATCAAAGTTCACAAAATTCAAATTAAATAAAGTTTGAGCATAGAGAATTGATCTTGTTATTTACTTAAACCAAGCACATCTTTCCACAATAAAATGATTATATTTGTAATTTCCATGTTTTGCTACATAGTAGGACTGATTTCTTGAGTGAAAAGTTTCCCCTGCTATCCTATCATGCACATGGTCTAGAATCTTTGAGAATTGGCAAAAGGACAAGCTCACCCCTACCCAGAATAAAAATCCCTTGCTCTACAGCTAATCCGAGCAAGTATCCCTAGCAAAGAAAAAGAGAAGAAAAATTCAAGAAAGAAGAGAAAAGAAAAATGTTATTTCAGCAATGTTCCAAGTATTATCAAGCAAAAGAAATACAAAAAGAAAAATAAGCAAAGTTCAAAAGAAGGCAAGAAAGCAATAAAATCCCTTTCCCTACCCTTTGAAAAGAAAAGAAGGGTTGATGAGCTTGAATCCCTGGAATTCTCAATTATTCGAAAACTGTGAGGTAAGCCCCATAACAGGTGGTTTGTGCCCAACCTGCTTGGCCTTGGGTAACTCCTAGCGTGGCGATATGTCTGTCACATTAGCGACCTTCTTTTGTACAGACCTATGTCTTCTTATGGATTAGCTAGCTCTTGATAATCCGATCTACATAGTAGTCTAATATGGTTATATGCATCTACATCATGGTTAATGAACACTTATTTGGTTTCTTCAAATCACTTGTATCATAGTATCTTGCTCACAACTGGGTAAATGAACAATGCAATTGCACACACATTTGTATTTGAGAGATTTTGTCTATCATTATGATAAATCAAGATCGGAAATGAATGCACATATGCACATGGGATTCCTTATAAATCTAACTTTTGTCTTCAAAATACTTTGAAATATTATTTTTGCAACTTGTTTGGAATAAATCAAGTACAATTATTTTTCACAAAGACAACTATACAAATAGAAAAATCAAAAATTTCTTTCAAATTACACAAATCAAATCCTATATATCTGGTTGACTTTCGCGACGATGGTATAGTTTCAAAACCAAAATTGGAATTTTATGCCTAGCGCAAGTCCTCATTTTCATCTTTTCTGTTCATCAAAAATCAACCATGCAATAAAACTATTTTTTTGGATTTTCGCGATGATGGTATAAGTCTATACCTACATATTCTATGCCTAGCGCAAACCATTGTAACAATTTTTATTCCCCATTTTATCAAAAATCATAAAAACCATATGACTTCATTTTACACAAATTATGCTTTTCAAAAGCAAACCCATTTTTTCACTATTTTTATGTCATTATGTCAACCTTCAACTTTGCAATGATGGTATAATTCCTAAGGAATTATTCACAAATTTTATCACACTTAGGAATTTATGCCTAGCAAAAATCATTTTAAAATATTTCATGCATAATATTTTTCATGAAAATCTGAAAACAAACCATCATCATCATCATCATCATTTGCACTATTGCACCAAAGTCTTAAGACAGTCTCTTAAGCACTCTTTTACTTTTCACAATATTTCTATACTGGGATTAGCTTGACGACCGAGTGAGCGGCGACTCCATGAAATGGTCTATAATAGCGACAATGTCCTTTGAAATTATTGTTAAAAGTCCCCTTTTATTTTTATCAAATTATTGCATCACAAACAAACACTTTGTTACATCAGATTATTTCATTTACAATGTTATAGCATGACATTCAAATCATATTTCCAACGACATAATTACATCCAATTATCAAATCAATCAATCAAACATAAAAGCATCATAAGCATCACAAAATACATAACACAATACAAGTCATATGATCAAAAATATATCATCTTATATATCTCAAAAAAATATATACATCATATCCACCATTTTTGCTTCAGAGCTCTAAAAACCAGAAAATGAACAGTAAAAATGAATTAGGGTTTTACCCTATTTTTCTTAATTTTATTCAACAATAATTTTTTGCTTTTTCGCGTTTTTACCTCAAACGTTTGATTTGGGTAAAAACACGGAGGGGGCACCATAGTAAGATGTCGTACGATTCGACCAAGAATCGTCGCCTAAAAATGGGAATAATTTTTTGCTTTCTCGTAGATCGAGAAGAACTCATCTTTAACGCATTTTCTTTGGAAAATTCGCTAAAGAGGGGGCAAAATGTAGCACCCTAAAATTGGCGCAGTCAAATTATAAAATTTACATTCACCTTAGTAAATAATTTTAAAATCAAATTTAACCTCCCAAACCGCTCGTTAACCGTCGAGAAATCCGTTTCCCCCTTTTCTACGCCATTTTTAGAGGTTGTTTTGACCGTTTGACGATATCGTCGCCGATCAGATGATATCGCCCCATATTTGACGATTTCATCTGGACTAGGACGTCCAGACGATCTTGTCGCAAAACTGAATGTGCATAGTTGGAATCTGTTCCAACGGGTCTCCAATACGGGCAGAAGCGTGTCTGCGTCGTTGGGACCCTCCCCCGTTGGAGATCTCCCAAATTGGGATGATCTCCAACCTCCTAACTACTCCCCCTAAGCCTATTTAATCTCTAAGATTTTCCCTCCCCAACCCCTGGCTGAAATTATCTGCAAAGTGATTCCCTCTACGTCAAAACATCCTAATCTTGCTTTTGCACTAGTCCCATAGCAATTTTGTTGCAGGTACATCACTGATTTTCAGCCGGAGCCAGCATCCATCGTCGTCGACGAACCTATTCAGATCGGAGGCGATCCCGTCAAATGCGAGACGATTTCGTATTGATGCGAGACGATCTCGACTGTAGTCCACATCGAGGCAATCAGTGCCTAGAGTTTGCTTTTCTCAACCTTTTCTTTGTCATTTTATGCTACAAATTAGATCATTTACTCAGTGTTTATATTATTTTGCATTTGGAGTTCACCCATTTAGCTTAGATTGCACATTAAGTTCATGATTTGTTGTTAAAATACAAAAATTGGCTAGGATTGCTATTTTAAACTATTGCTCAGTATTCATTTTATTATTTGGTGTAATTTGCCTCTGTTAGCACAGTAGAATTTCTTGTATTTTGCATCTGTTTTCTGTTTTGCAGGTCTTTGACGAATTTGTCTGACGAATTCGTCAGATCTCAGATGATTCTGTCAGATCTCAGATGATTCTGTCAATCTCAGATGATTCTGTCAGTCTCAGACGATCTTGTCAGATTGCAGGCGATTCTGTAGAATTCCAGACGATCCAGACAGCTTCAAACGTCAGAATCTTCTTCAGACATCCGGATCAGGTATTCCCCATTTTCCTCTTGTAAATTCTCTGTTTTTTGCTTTTTTTAATCTGTTTGTTGTATTCATGAAAGTTGCATTTTCATGTAGTTTAATTTAGATTCATTCGGCCAAACCTAGGATATGAATGCTTAAGATTAAAACGAACTCATCTAAACACATTCCAAAACCTAGGCGTGGAAACTGCCGCTAAATGTTTCTTGGTGAACCCACCATCCGTCGAAAAATCACCAAAATACACCTCCCTTGAGAGGCGGGACCTTCGCAAAGTCCTCTCAGTCCGAGGTACCGCACCATCCTTTTCCCATCCTCCTTCCGGGCGCGGATCCTATAGCCTGAAGGTAGGGATGCAAAAAATTTGGAGCGATATAGTCACTTATATCCATCTCCAACTTCCTCCACTATTACCTCTATAGGTCTACCCATCAGACCACCACCCTACCATAGTCGGGTAACCCACCAAGTGGCATACTCTATGTTAGTCCTTCAATGCACTAAGCCAAGCACTACTACTACTAGATCCTCCTCCTTTGTAAGTGCCTCTACTAAAGGTAAATCTAGATTTGTCTCATTGTTTTTATAGTGATAGAGGATTGGACTTTTGGGGATATCCTGATAGATGCCAAACTATAATCCAACTTGAGAGTAGTAGAAATAATCTCGCTCAGTCCCATGGTGCCCGATGAGCCATCTCCCTTACCTAACTTGAGATAAATATGTTGTCACCTTTATCTAATCAAGGAAATCAATGTAGGATCTCCACACTATGTAATCCTAATGCAGTCTCTCTAATGCCCCAACATAGTGCACCAATATCTCTACCTCTAGTTGTATCTAGACAATCTGCCAATCCCACGGATACCGTGCTATATAACCAATGCCTGTATCCCCTAGCTCAGCTCAAGGTATTGGTAGTCTAATACTCTAATCCATTTGGATGTGCTCCCATCCCCATACCTAGAGCAACATACTATAGCCTAATCCAATGTGCCTTTGATGTTGTATCTCATACAACTCATCATACAAGTGTGCCAATAGTGTGCTACCCTAGGCCATGATGATCGGCTATTGAATATCACACTCAAGAAGATCCTGCACCATCTCGAGGAGGTTCCAAGGGAACCTCACTCCTAAATAGTTTGGTAGTAAGACATTTAAAATGATATACATCGCCATTGTGTGGCACTAGGAGAATACATTGATTCTATACCATGCATTGACTAGGACCCCACCATGGTCCAACTGTGTCAAAGGCTCATCCACCCTTGCACCAAAGATCCTTTGTAGAACTCTCACTTGATACTTAAGGAGATTAGATATGATGGTATATCCCTCAATAGGGATATTAAATAGTTTGTATATGTCCTCTAACATAACAACCATCTCACCAGTTGGAATATGGAAGGTGTTGGTCCTATTGTCCTAATGATAATCCAGGGCTATCAAATATACCTGATCTGACATAACATTAGGGAGGCACACCACCTATTTGAGGTCGATCACCCAAACCACATCTAATCATCATTGCCTAGATCTTCCCATAAATTGATCAGCAGGGTGGGTTCCCTACCGTAGGCCATCAAAATTTGATACCGAATAAGCACACAAAAATCAATCAAAATTTTAAAAAATAAATAAATAAATCCAATCAAAATAAAAAAATAAAAAAAATGCAATTAAAAATTAAAAAATCAAATGAATTTTATAAAGTTGGTAGGTTGATCTAGGCCTCGATGGCTGCCAGGTGCAATTTTTTGACCTTGTGATTATAGGTCCAAAATGGCCACATCCTTAGAAAAAAATTGAAAATATTTTCTAAGGCATGGATATGTTCTAATCCATGCATGCTTCAATGTATTTTGTAGCGATAAAATACAATATGTTCTGTCACTAGTCAGTGCATTCAAAGTTATGTTTTGGTTACTTCTGAAGAGTAGCACACAACATATTTTGTAAGGAAAAGTGAGATATCTTATCCCACACAAGACTTAGTGTAATTTCCAATAGCACAACATAGGATGTTCTACGTTGCTGTCAAGCTTGGTCAAATATGACATCATCACTTTCGAAACAATGGTATAACATATTGTGTTCTATCCCACGCAAGGAAAATACTAAATTTAAGCATTATTCTATCCCACTGAGTTTCAAGTGTATTTTTGAGTGGATCAGAGCACATGTTCGACACCACGGTCAAAGTAGTCAACATCTATTAAATGAAGTTACAATACAGTGGGCTAGTGCAAGGTTTCATAAAGCATATTTTTACATTGCATTTTTAGTGGATTATAGCACATGTTTTACATCGTGCATCAATGATGATCAAAGCTCGATGGAATGAATTTTAATGAGTGACGAACACTTTTTTTTGTGCCATGGACACAAAAAATATTTAAATAAATTTAATAGCAAGGAAAATGGTCTAGCGAGATGTTCCATATCATATATATTGAAGTATATTTTTTGATATGCTCTAGCCCACAGTCAAAGTGGTCAATTTAATCCATAAGTTGTTCTAAATAGTGGACTACAACACATTCTACACTATGTGCTTACAAGCAATTTTTAAGTATTGATCTTAGCCATTCAAAAGTTGATCAATGGTTGGTTTATGCTGATGGTATCCCAGGCATATAAAAGAAGAGTCTTTGTTAGTATGAACCAATTGATTCAAATAATTCTAGAAGGTAAAGCATCCATTAGGCCAAGAATCAAGAACAAATTTGGTTGCAAATCTACAACTAGTTAAAATCTGCAAGAATGGTAAACAACTTAGATCTCGATTTCGATATTCTAGAGCCAAACCATCATGAAAGATCAACAAGCTGTAGAGCTGAGTTGTGAAGGAGTCCAAGAACACATAGTGCCTTCATGTCTCAAATATGAATGAAATGATGACACCTTAGCATCTACTGATCTGGCATTTATTTCTCCTTGTAATGATCCATTTTCTTCCTTCAATTAAAAACTATTAATAGTAGTCAAACCCTCAATTTTTAAGGTTGACTCTAAAGTGTTTTCTTGCCCTACTATGTAATATTTTTTTACAATTCAATAGAAGGAATATTACTTGGATTTTTTCCTTAGAACTGGTCTCTTCAATAATTCTATCAAGATATTCAAGTTGTGAATTGCTTTTGTACTAATTTTGTAATGGTTAGTCTATTCTGCTGATATTGGATTACTAGCTTAGAGTAATTGAAATCTTTTCATAATTGAATCTATGCTTGCAAGAAGTTATTTTCTGTTAGATCTTGATATTGATCTTATTCTTCTAAATTGGATTATTAGTATTATAGATATTGAAATAGCTTCTTGAAGTATGTCTCTTTTATGTGTATCTTGATGAAGATTACCTATTTCTCAAATGTTGTTAATCTCAAGTGTGGGGCACTAGAAATTTTTTTCTAGGAAGGTTTTCCCTGTGGATGCCTATGCTATTAGCTCTATATGAACACTATTTTTATTATAATCTCTTAACCCTAAACCTCTTTATATCCCTATCTCTTAAAATTTTAACTGAGCTTATATGATTCAACACCTTATCATTTCACATGGAACCAACCTACTATGGAGGTTAGATTAGAGCAATATTTAGTCCATCCAATTTTGAGGTCTAAACTATGATTAGCGAGTGTAATACTAATTAGAAAATTGGAAGATAGATAGTAATAGTTTTGAGTTCTTCTCGATGTCAATTTGGATCCCAACAATTTTGCCATGCTCGGTGGGACCTATTTACAAGAAATATTAGTTAACTAGCTCTTTTTTTATTTTATATATTTTCTCGAAGTAATCAAGATTTAGTGAATTGTCTTAAGCTTGTTAAGCGGTGAGCAGTAAATTCACTTGGCGAATTCCTAAATGTAGAAACCAGAAATCCATCCCTATAGCTTATAGCTTTTCATGAATACTAGGTCATCTGCAAAGAATAACCCAGGTTCTTTCATTTACTACAAGCTCCTTTTTAGAGGATCTACCGTCATAAGAGATATGAACCAAGATTTTAATTTAGATAAAAATTCTCTTGAGACACCTACTATAGGACCCCCAATGCCACCTCTAGTAAGAACTACACTAGTAAATATGGCTCAAAATGTACCCCCTAATCAACCCTTGCAGATATTTCCCAGTTGAAATATAATTGGTCCCCTAAGACTAGCTCATATGCATGATATTCCTTAGGCTATATCTAAAGCCATTCCTACATATGATGGATCAGGTAAGACCACATATGAAAATTTTCAAGATATTCTAAATTTATTAGCTATCCATAACATAAAGAATGAAGATGTCATCATTAGAATCTTGACCCTATCCTTCAGAGGGAAAATTTTGTACTGGTTCAAAACATTAGAAGATAATACCATTACATCATGGGTAGAACTAGCAAAACCCTTTGTAGAATATTTCAATGAGTCTATTGATCACTTTTTCCTACTAAACCAATTTACATCCATGCAAAAGCATCAACAGGAGTCCGTTTTGGATTTTAACCTTAGATTTAGTAGGTCCTAGAAAAGAATTCCAATTGAAGCTAGGCTAGTTGCAACCCTTACTTTCATGTACTATATTAGAGCCCTTTGGTATAAAATGGGTCTGTAAACCTAATATTCTAGAATATGTACCTTCCTCCAAGTCTATAATACAGCTATCCAAGCTGAAAATACTCTTATAAATGTGGGAATATTACCCCCTAAAGTTGTCATACCCTATTGTTCATAAATTTCCAATGTTCAAAATCAGGCAGCTACATCTTCTTATATGGATCCTCCTTTATCATCCTAGATTCCTCATATAACCCCATTACCTCCCCCTAAAGTGCCATATGCTCTAGTTTCTTTTCCACACTTCTTATTCAAATATCCCAAGAATCCACTGTGCTTCTTGATATACATAATACCCTTAAAATGCTTAGTAATAAGATGAGCTAAATACAAAAAAGAGAGATAGAAAGATCTTAGTAAAGAGGATTTTCCAATGTCAATAGGGACCAAAAACCTGGTACCAGTAATAGCACATGAATCATAGTAAATATATTGTAAGAAGATCTTGGATGTTCCTCTGAAACAAGCCTGGTAAATATGTGGTGTCTTGTATGCAATGATCCCTATGATTATGTGCCAACATCATGTGCAACAAGCCTTGGAAATGGTAGAGAGGAATCATAAGGGTAGGTTCAATATGATTTTGTAGATAGACTAGATCATTGTTGGATAGGACCCAAATGAGGAAGGGCCAATTTTAGTTATGACAAGATCAAGGAAGAAGACCTTGCAGGCGGATCCCCAAAATATGGGTTAGTTTCAAGTCCCTTCCCAAAATAAGAAATATGCTCTCCCTCAAGACAATGATCTTTTATCTATTCCATAAGCTAATTAAAAAAGGGATATGGTCTCAAAATCCTAATAAAAATAGGTCAGCTTCCCTAAAAGATATAACAAAGAAAATGATAAATATGGGATGAGATCAAAGAGTGAAGCACTGGAAAAACTTAGATTTCCTTCCATAACTAAGAGGTAAAATATTGAGGTTGCACAACAATACAAAAGGAAGTATGATGAACCAAAGATAAAGTCTAAGAACTCCTCTTCAGTGAAATCATAGTATAACATTGTAGAGAATATGAAAATAATACCCTCAAAGGCTAGCCTTTATGATACTCTCTTTATCCCTAGCCAAATAGACCTGTTGAAGGCTTCTCTAAGAAAATATCCCTAAGAAAAGTAGGCTACTACAATACTTAGCATACCCTCTATGAAAGACAAGATGTCCCCTACTACCCTAAAGAACAAACCCCATCCCTTTGACATCTTTCTAACGATGGAGGGTTGGATTATCCATAACTGCATGATTGATTCAGGGGCTTCTACCACAGTTATTCCCAAATAAGTCTTCTATGATATGGGAATGGAGTATACCAGGACCTATCCTAGATTTTTATAGTTGCATGGGATCCTAGTAAAGATAGTAGGGGTAGTAAAGTATGTTCTAATGAGGTTACATATATCTCTAGAGATGACCATTGTGCAAGAAATAGTGGTAGTAGACCTAGAGCTCTATTTCGGCCTGTGTCTTTTAAGAGAATTCACTACCAAATTGGGAGGATGTATATGCATGGATTACTCTAGTATGGTGATTCCATTTAAGGGAAAGAGAATAAGTATTACACCTGAGAAGCCTGTAACCTATCATATTGAAAAAATTGAAGACATGTGCAACCTCACTCCTCTGGATGAGTTCAAACTGGTGGAAATTTTTTAAGAACTAGAGGTTGAGGATAAGTTGCCATTCAAATAATATTACAATCATTTTGGAATAGACATGGGTATATATAGCATTTCCTTATAAATAGATAAGAGGGTCCTTGCCATATCTAATCAGTCATTAAGGGAGACAGAGACTTGGACCATGCACTTTGATGGTGTAAGATGCAAAAATGGGGCTGGTGCTAGTGTATTATTGCAGTCTTAGTCATAATATGCAAAGGTTTTTACATATAGATAGACATGGTCCTATACCAATAATGTTGTAGAGTACAAGGCTTTATACCTCAAACTAATGTAGGCTGAGAGCATGGGCATCAAGGTATTGAATATATATTGTTATTCTAAACTAATTATTAATTAGGTAAGAGAGAAGTGCAATAGTAAGAACAATTACCTAAAGGCATACAAAAGTAGGGTATGGAATTTGATGGAATCCTTTGAGGCCCTAAATATTAATTTTATTTCAAGAAGATAGAACACTTTGGTTGATTCCTTGGCAGTGAGGGGAGCTAATTTCAACCCTTATGCAGATATAGGAGTTATAAAATATAAAGGGATCAAAATAATTTTTATGCTTGTAGTACCAGACAAAATATTTTCTAGAAGGTTTTTGAAGTGATGAACATATCATTGATTTTCTAGTAAAGGAAGCATGTCTATCAACTATTCAAGAGGAAATTCTAGAAAAGATAGACCAAAAAGATATCATACAACTAAAAAACAATAATATCCCTAGGGGGTTGGTCACTTTGGAAAGCTTGTTTGATAACAAAGATAATAAGATCAAATCCATGGAAATCAATGAAAATATCTACAAGAAAATTGAGATAAAAAAGGGAAGGAAGTTCAAAGTTGGAGTCATATGTTCTCCAGAATAAGAGGAGGATATCAAAGTTATCTACTTTAAATACCAAGATATTGTAGCCTGGTTATATTAAGATCTTAAGGTATATGATAAAAAGGTGATCCAACATACAATTGAGCTAGAACCAAACACAACCTTTCAGGCAGAAGCAGGGGCCTATGAACCCCAAAATTGAATCCATAATGACATAGGAATTGTAAAATCTATTGAAAGATAAGATTATATATCTGATTAAACATTCAACCTGGGTAACTAAATTGGTTCTGGTAATAAGGAAGAATGGATACATCTGATTGTGTGTGGATTTTAGGAATCTCAACCAATCATCATTAAAATACCACTATCCACTCCCTTATATCAATTAGATATTGAAGATTATTGTAGGAGTAGAGAGTTTCTCATTGTTAGATGAATTCTCTGGTTCTAACTAGATTTGGTTGAAATATGAGGATCAATTCAAAATAGTATTTACCACCAAATGGGATACTTTTTCCTATCAAAGAATACCTTTTTATCTTTCCAACATAGGAGCCACATTCCAAAGAGTAATGGATAATGCCTTTGGAGAGATGATAAACAAAGTAATTCTAATATATTTAGATGACACGACTATATTCTCATATAAGAAGCATGATCACCTAGCACATTTGGAGAAAGTGTTTAAAAAATGCAGGGAATTTGGTATCTCTCTCAACCTAAAGAAGTTATTTTTTTTAGTCCATGAGGGAAATTTGTTAGGCCATGTGGTCTCTAAAGAAGGTATGGCTATCTCTATAGATATATTCAAGTCAATAATCGCTCTCCCATTACCTATGAGCAAGAAATATTTGGAGCATTTCTTGGGCCACATCAATTTTGTTAGAAAATTCATCTCTAATTTTTCTCAAAAGGTGAAACCTATATCAGAATTTTTGAATAAGAATGTATATTTTAAATGGAATGAAGTGAGAAAATAAGCTTTCAATATCATCAAAAATTCCATTACCATTTCTCTAGTTCTAGTAAACCCTGACTTTAGAAAATATTTCATTTTGTAGACTTATGGAGCTGAAGAAATCTATGCATTTGTGCTCACTCAAAAGAATGATGATGGAGAAGAACACCCCATATTATTTTAGATTCAAACTCTCCATGAGTATCAATTCAAGAAAATTTTTATTGAGAAACAAGTATTTATAGTGATGAAGTCATTGAATAAATTTAGGTAATACTTTGTTTAGAGTAAAACCTTGGTCTATGTAGCTCACCTAGATGTTAGAAGTTTCATTTTACAAGGTGAACTAGGAGATCAAAGAGTTGTCTGGATTACCAAGATATAGGAATATGATGTGGAAATTCATCCTACTAAGCTGGTCAAAGGCAAAGTAGTATGCTAAGGTTTAATAGAAAGATCAATTATAGTAGACGTGATAGCTTTTCAGTCATCAGTAGAAGACTAGATTGAAGAATTGTAGTTAGGAGAATGAGACTAGGTTGATCAGATGACAAAATAATTTCAAATAGAATTTTGTCCTCATAATATTAACCCATAACAAAGGAGAATATATAAGCTTCAATCCTTGAAATATGTCTTACTATGAGAAGGATTATATAAGAGAAATCTTGATGGATTCCTCTTAAGGTGTTTGAAATACTATAAAAAATAAAAGGTCATTCCATACAGGGTTTTCTGGAGGGAAATTTTTAGGAAGGGTCACAACTTTAAATATCATTATGGTAGGTTATTACTAGACTACTATTTTTGCTGATACCTTCAAGGTTATAATATCTTGTGATGAATGCTAGTGATATGTGGAGAGAACAAAAAATGCATCATTTTCTCTCAAACCAATTCAGGTTGAAGATCCTTTTCAACAATGGGGACTAGAATTCTCATGGGACTGAATACTTGTATCTTTCTTGGTGATTTTAGTGGCATAAAATGGTTTAAAATGATTGTGGTATGTCGGTTATAGGGGCGGACTTCATGAAGATATGTGTGGCAGATTCCAGGGTGGACAGTGTAGAATACTATGGTGGCCATAAAAGATAGACAACCTGCCCGGATTCATGGTGGCTACCGATTCCACCATGTAAAAGAAAAAACAATGGGGACTAGAATTCATTAGGAAAATCAGTTCAAATTCCTCAATAGGACATAAATACATTTTTACTACTACAGACTACCTCTCCAGATGGGTAGAGGCCATCCCCACAAATAAATAAAATCAAGATGTAGTAATCGACTTCATGGAGAGTTTGATCACAAGGTTTGGTATCCCAGAATCTATAGTAAGTGACAATGACCCAATATTTATAGGGTCTAAGTACATTGAGTTTTCTAGAAAATATGGTATCCAACTACTATCCCAAGGGGAATGGATTAGCATAGTCAACTAGCAAAAATTTTCTTATAATATTGTGGAGATCATTAGAAGGTAATAAGAGAAGCTGGCACCTACTGTTAGAACAAGCTCTATGGGTAGATAGGATCAACATCAAAAAATCCATTAATATCTCTCTATACCATGGTGTATGGCAAAGAAGCAATATTACCTATTCACTTGGAAATTCTAGCTCTCAAGTTGATAGACACAGTGGAAGAGTCTGAAAAGAATCTAGTTGAAACCATGTTAACACATTTACTTTAGCTAGAAGAAGAAAGGACTCAAGCATATGAAGACTTCCAGAAGCACTCATTTGATATTAAGGGATAGTTTGAAAAGAAATCTAAATTTAAAAATTTCAAATTAGGAGACTCTATTATGAGATGGAATGTGGAAAGAGCCAAGCCAACGCACGATCAGAAGTTTGATTCTTTCTACGATGGTCCTTTCAAAGTAGCTAAGGTTAAATAAAGTAATGTTCTATAGCTCGAATATGTATAAGGAAACATGCAACCTATCTTGATCAATGGTTTTCATCTAAAATTCTACTTTTATTAAAATATACATTCATTGTAACATATGTAAATATATTGTATTATATTATTTTTTCTTTGCTAAAATTTTTTGTTTTGTAAAGTAAAATAAATAAAAAATAAAATAAAAGGAGAGAAATTTTTTCTTCAAAATAGTTTAGCAGTTGAAAATAAGATACTGGCTAAAAGGTAAGTTGTAAAATAAACTAAGGGTAGCAACGAAATACAAAATATGTTTTGCACTGCTCTCCAATAAGCGAAGATTGCATTAGGATACAACATGTGTTCTATACCACTCTCCAATGAACAAAAGAAGCTGTGAACTACAACATCTAATCTTCGTCACTCCTAGAAAAGGAAATCAATTATAAGCACCACAAGTTCAATGAGTGCTTCATGCCATTACCAATTACCAATGGACATAATGATTCCTACTGCCAAGATTCATACCTTTCAATTGAAAAGCATGCAACGAATAGTTTTTGCATCGACTACATTAATTATAGAAGGTATGCATGTGAGAGAATTTAAAAACTTGAAATGCAAAGACCATTCATTTCGTGAAGTGCACTCACTTAGTAGAAAGATCCAAAGGAGTAGAGATATGAAGCTCACAAATTAGAAAGGGAGAGAAAATTCCAATAATTTCCATAGAAGATGGCTCCCAAAGAAATAAAAGAATCAGTACCATCGGTAAATGAAGATTTGGGTGACTATATTAATAAATTAGAAGTAGCTAACACCATACTAGTTCTTACAGAGAGGACTAAACTCATAAAGGATATCAATGACAAATATTGGAGAGGTGAATCCATGACAGTCCAATGTAATTACGTTGTTCACTCATTTTTATCTTTTTATATCTGTGATTCAGTTCATACCTATCCCAACTTAATAGTAGCCATTATCATGTTTTATGATCCTAAGGGAAAATTAGTGAAAATATCTAATGACAAAGCACTATATAGTATCACAGTGAAAGTTTGTCATGATATTTTCACTTTGTAGCTGAACAAACTAGATATTATTCCTTGTAAAGGTGTGCTCATGAAGGATAACCTTTTAGGAAATGGGTTTATAGTCAATTAAAAACTATTAAGCCTAGGAGAAAACTACCCAAAAATCCCATTCCTATTGAACAATTCGCTAACCCAGAACTGTTCTCCATTTTGGCCTGCTTAGAAGGTTTAGACTCTGACCAATTTGTGAGAGATTGGCAAATAACTACTATATATTGCATTTCAAATTAGAATGTATAAACCTAAAGTGGAATAAGATGGTGTCAAGGTAATTTAATTTTATTGACTAGCCTTCCTCACTAATTGAATGCATGAGCACTTGGTTAGAATAAAAAGAGGTTCAAAACCCTTTTCTTTTTGGCACTATTCAAGTTTGTTGTGGATATTTTATGTTGTTGTAAAGCACATGATGCCCTTGATTTTGGTGAAATATAAGAATGAAAAATAATATCATATTCCTTTCTATTATTGGACCACTCATATGAGGAGCACAAAATCATTTTGTAGGTTTAAATTGGAATTTCTAGGGTCAGCATTGAAATTTTTGTATGGTAAATTCCCTAGATTGCCATCTTTGGCCAAAAAGTTACTAAGAGTAACAGATATCAAAGAGGGAGACTGGTATATCCTCACAAAGGGCACTGTCGTCAAGCTCTACAAATTCACTGGCAAACCTTTTCTACTACCACATTCTATGACTAATAGGTTGTTGGCATCGGAGTACTTGAGGTAGGTAGAATTCATTAATATGAATTACAACTCTGGTAAAGAGAGGAAATGTTTGTTGACTTACTCCTGTAATATTGATGATATAAAAATACTCAAAATAGATCAAGGTGAAAAAATCATCCAATATTTAGAGATGTTAGGCCTTCTATACATCCCATAGAGATGGAGGTATGACCTTGATGACAAGTTCACAAAAAGGAATATCACCCTTAATAGTGAAAAAGCTCTCAAGTTGGAGAAAACTTCGAGGTCTCTCTTTGAATAGGGGAGGAATAACAAAGAAAGTGCTTTGTTGGAATGGAATGTCACCAAAATGGAACAATTACCCCATGGAGGGAATTTTATGAGAATATAGTCGATTTTGATCCCACAAAAAATAAAGATCATTGTTTAAAGGAGTCTAAAATTAATGATGTTGAAAATAAAAATTAATGGGATGAGGGCAAAATTATTTATTGGTGGAAGATGAGAGTAGAAACAGGTGCTAAAAAGGCCAGACTGGGTCGATCATCAGACGATGATTTTTTTGAGCAATATGACAAATATATTAAGACCTAGAAAGCTAAGGATGCTAAGAATTTGGTATTGAGTTATAAGAAAACTCAAGCAACATCAAATTCTCCTTCACCTTCACAGGAAGAAATGTATGAAGTAGAGATTAATGCTCCACTAATTACTAAAGAGGTCCCTAAAAAAATTGAGCCATCATAAGAGCAACTGAAGAAATATTCTACAAGCACCAAAATTATGAGTAAAATGCATTACTTTGATGATAGGTCACTAAATACATAAGTCATTCAGATAGCAAGTAGGCTTGAAAATCTAGCCCTAGGAAGAGAGCCTTCAGAGGCCAAGATAAATTGGAAGAAAAATGATAAAGACTTTGTATTCATGACTATAAGTTTCACTACTGTAGCTACATTTAATTCAAACCCTACCACTAAAGATTTGTTGTAGGAAGAGAATTTTGAAGAGGATGCAGAGAGTGATAATCCTGCAATATTTCAAGTTTTTAAAATAAAGGCTAAAGATGCACTAGGAGAAATATAGAAGGAGATCTAAAAGAAATTGAAAGTGGATAAGGGGCAGAGTGTTGCAGAGTTGTTAGTACAACAAGTGCAACACCAAAGTGTAGAGGATATTCTTAAACACCCTACTTCTATAGATGGTATTATATCTATTCCTTCTCCTTCTTCTTCTTGAAATAAATCCCCTTCCCATTCTCAAGAAACATTTGAACAAAAGGAACTCTCTCATTTTCATAACTCACCATCTATTTCATCAGCTAATATAGAGAGTTAAACCAATCCATCACCCCCGTATACATCTAAAATCCTAGTTACATTATCTCCTATCATTCTGTATCCACCCTCAAAACCTCCAATATCATCATAAGGACAACTTGTTTCATCATATTCAACTCATTTCATGAGTTTTAATTCCATTCTTATGTCCTTCTCAATTGTAACTCCAACAATAAGCACAAATTCAACTATTTTCACCACTACTCCACTATCATTAGCTTCTGAGTCTATCCTTCCTTATTTTATAACTTCTCCTCCACCTACAAGTCATACCACCTTGGCTTCTCTATAGAAAGAAAAATAAGTTTTCCAAAAGATGCAAAATTTTTGGTGGAGAAACTCTATAAACCTTCAAAGAAGATGGCTATGAATAGAAATACAATGACTGTTGGCTCAGTCATAAGGCAAAGAACAACTAGAAATATTATTCCTTTGGTGAGAAAACCTAAAGAGGAGATAACTGCATAAGATTATCATCTTGAGGAGTATACCAAATATATTGAACAACTACTAGAAGAAGATGATTTAGTCATAGCAAAAGCTCACCTTGAGACTTTTTATGTCAAGATTGACATCTACAAGGAGAAGGTTGGAAATTTAGAGGAAAATATAGATATATTGGAGAAAATAGCTAGAAATCAAAAGTAGGTAGAAAAGGCTATCAAAAATGAAGTCAAAATCTTGCAGAAATAATATCAAGAGGTTGTAAAACTCAAAGATCAAATTGAAGAGTAGAAGGGAAAGAATGAATATCAAGCTAAAGAAATACAGGATTTGAAGCACCAGCTTTAGATTGAGAAAGCTAAGACCTTAGGCTTTTCAAAAGGAGTAAAGAAGGTGAGAAAAGAGCTATGGTCTAAAGTCCTTGAGAAATGCTTTGAAATATATCCCATAATTGATTATATGTATTATGGTAGCTATTTCATCCAAAATACCAAAGAATATTTGGATAAGTTCACTCAGGAGATGTATCCTATGGTGATATCGACTGAACAAGTTTACAAGTTATTTGATTGCAAGTTTAGTGAAACTACTAAACCCACACCCAATAAGACATGGAGTATTTCTAGACTAGTTTCTAGAGTCATGGTTAATAATAATAGATTGCTCTAGAAAGTTTGGTTGTTATCATATTATATTGAAGGTACAATTCGAGATGTAGTAGATATCAACCAAGAAATGACTCAATATGGTTTTGGAGGACTCTATATTGAGAATAATACTTTATTATAAAAAAATGAGATCAAGGATAACATAGCCTTGATCATCTAGGATGTTTCTAAGATAGATTCCTAGGAAGATCCGATCGATCAAGAGTAGGTATCCCAAATGATTCAATATTTAACTAGGCTCAAAGATCCGATGGAGGAACTGGTAAATAAAGTTAGCTCTACAAATTATGAAGAGACCTCTGAGTTGGAATATATCCATAATTAGCTTAAAGAAACTTCAAACCCTTATAAGACCATTTGGAGTCAAGATTTGTAGACTCTAAAATTAATGATCCAGTTGTTTGGAAATGATGCAAAGCCCAAATATAAACAAGAAGATTCCCAAGAAGAAGAAGTTGACCAAGAGCAAAAAGGCAACGATGAAGAAGAAACTTAGTAGAAAGAAGAGCAATCATATAAGGTTTTCAAATACTCTAAATATATACAAAAATAATAGCTCAATGTTCAAGATTCAACAAAAGAATGAGTAGGAGTAAAAGGTTTTGTAGCTTAGTCACTTTTGTATTCATGTGAAAAATGTTGTATATTGTTTTGATTCTGACACAATCAGAGAACAATCATAAAAGCATGAAGCATAAGAACATAAAATAAAAAATTCATGAAAATATTTTAATCATGTCAGTTGGGGTTATAAAGAAGAGAGTAGTTCCATATTGCTTGACATGAATCAGTTTTCAATAGAAGGAATTACAAGTATCATTATTTCCAGAATGATTTCCATATGAACTGTTATCCTCTAAATTATTTCACAAAAGGTCTCAGAGAGTGATGGTCATATATAAGTTATTATATGAAGCATAACTTGTATATTTTATTTTTTTGACTCTTTATGCCCAATGGATAATATTATGAGTTTGATGGCTTTGCGATCAAATCCACCTAGGAGGCACTAGCATCTAGGCCCAAAATGGTCACATCCTTAGAAAAATTTTGAAAATATTTTCCAAGGCATGGAGATGTTCTAATCCATGCATGCTTTAGTATATTTTACAATGGCATAGCACAAAATGTTCTATGCCACTGGTTAGAGTAGTCAAAGTTGCATTTTGGTTACTTCTAAAGAGCGACATACAACATATTTTTTAAGGCAAAGTGAGATGTCCTAGCCTATACGAGTCTTAGTGTAATTTCTATTGGCACAACACAGGATGTTTTTTATGGCTTTCAACCTTAGTCAAATATGATATCATCACTTTCGAAATAGTGGCACAGTGCATTATGTTCTAGACTATACGACGAAAAGACTAACTTTAAGCATTGTTTTGTCCTACTGAATTTCAAGTGTATTTTTGAATTTATTAGAGAACATGTTCCACACCACGATGGAAGTATTCAACATCCATAAAATGAAGTTACAATAAAGTGGGCTAGTGCAAGATTTCATAAAGCTTAATTTTACACTACATTATGAGCAGATTAGAGTACATGTTCCACGTCATGCATCAGTGATGGTCAAAGATCAATGGAATAAATTTTGAGTAGGCTACGAACACTTTGTTCTATGCCACAGACACAAAAAAAATTAAATAAATTTAAGAGCAAGGATAGCGATCTAGTGAGATGTTCCATCCTGTGTATATTGAAGTATATTTTTCAATATGCTCTAGCCCATGGTCAAAGTGGTCAATTTAAGCCATATTATGTTCTAAAGAGTGGACTACAACATGTTCCATGTCACGTGTTCACAAGAATTTTTGAAGTATTTATCTTAGCTATTCAAAAGTAGATCAATAGTTGGTTGATACTTATGGTATCCTAGGCATATAAAAGTAGATTCTTTGTGAGTATGAACCAGTTGATTCAAATAAATCTAGAAGACAAAGCATCCATCAAGCCAAGAATAAAGAACAAAGTTGGTTATAGATATATGACTAGTTAAAATTTGGAAGAATGATAAATGACCTAGATCTTAGTTTTTATAGCCTAGATCTGAACTGTCATGAAAGATTAGCAAGTTGCAGAGCTAATCTACAAAGGAGTGCAAGAATATACAGTGCCTTAGGGTTTCAAATATGAATGAAATGATGCCACCTCAGCATCTGGTATTTTTTTCTCCTTGTAATGTTCTATTTTTTCCTTCAATGAAAAACTATTAATAGAGGTCGAACCCTCGATTTTCAAGGTTAGCTCTAGAGTGTTTGCTTGCCCTGCTGTGTAATATTTTTCTATAAGTTGATAGAAGGAACATCACTTAGATGTTTACCTCATAACTGGTGTCTTCAATAATTCTATCAAGAGATTTAAGTTGTGAATTGCTTTTCTGCTAATGCTATAATGGTTAGTCTATTCTATTGATATTGGATTACTAGCTTAGAGCAATTGAAATATTTTCATAATTGAATTTATGCTTGCAAGAAGTTCTTTTCTGTGTATCTTGATGAATATTACCTATTTCTAGAATATTGTTAATCTCAAGTGTGGGACACTAGAAATTGTTTTCTAGGAAGGTTCTTCCTATGGATGCCTATGTTGTAAGCTCTATCTGGCCATTGTTTTTATTATAATCTCTTAACCCTAAAATTTTTTCTATCCATATCTCTTAAAATTTTAACTAAGCTTATATGAGTCAACACCTTATCAGTTGAAAAGGAAATAGCCTACTATGGAGGTTGGATTAGAGTAATATTTAGCCCATCCAATGTTGAGGTCTGAACAATGATTAGTGGGTGCAAGACTATTTAGAAAACTGGAAGATAGACAGTCACAATTTTGATTTTTTCTCGATGTCAATTTGGATCCCAACAGGGATGGCCACCCCAATAATTAAAATTTTGATTGTTGGATTTTAAATGTGGTTACCATGCCCCATGATAGCCCCCATATCGCCAAAGGGGAGTCGCTCCTACCCAAGATGGCCCCACAGTGGCACCTATATGGGGTCCATAACCACCCTAAAAATTCTTAAAAAAATTAACCTACCCTCCTAAGCTAGCCTAATCTACATTCCTAAGCCAGGATGAGGTTTTTTTCCAATTATTTAATGAGGTTAATTTTACCCATTACTTAGTGAGGTTCATTTTAATTTGTAAATTTACAAGAGAGGGATTGATATTTCTACTTTAGTAGCTTTGAATCCTCTACTCATCAAAGCCTCTAGCTGATCCACCATCATCGTGTGTAGTGATTTTGGAAATTTTCCTTGTCAAATTATGTCTCTTTGACCTCACTCCATCACTTTCTCTCACTGCCAGCTGTGACATTAAAAATTCAAAAAATTGCTTTTATATTTTTCAAATTTCTTTATCACCTTGGGGTGGAGTAGTCACATTTTTATGTGACCATCCTAGCCCGTGATGGCACCATAATTTTCTAGTTGCCACTATTGTACCCAAGGATGGCTTCCAAATGATAATAAATGCACACATTTTATCAGTATCATGAGCATCAAATTGGGTATTTAATCACATCTAATTGTACAAAATCTTAAAATTCTAAATCACAAACATTTTCACACATCAACTGGGGCATTATCAGTATCATACTTCCCCCAATCAACAATTAACCAATCAAGAATCACAGAGTAAATCAAGTTAGTGTGCCTTTCTAATCAAAGGTCTAATTCAATTTAATCACCAATATATCAATCCACTGTTAGGTTTCCAAAAGTTTGTGCCCTTTGCCTTGCATATAATAATAACAAATCATTTTCTAGGTTAAAAGGTTGCACCCTTTACCTTGCATTCAATCAATACAAACATATCAATTGTAAGGTTTCAAAATATTGCACCCTTTGGTTTGCATTCAATCAATCATAACAAATCAACGACTAGGTTTCCAAAAGGTTGTGTCATTCGTCTCTCTATCTCAATTTCAAAATGCTCCAAAGACACCTAGTTCCTTAGGTAAAATCTCAAAAGGCTCCAAATATGCCTAGCTTTCTTTAGTCAAAATATTAAAAATGCTCCAAAGATGCCTATTTCCTTTGGTAAAATTTCAAAATGCTCCAAATATGCCTAGTTTCCTTTGGTCAAATCTCAAAAATATCCAAATATGCCTAGTTTCCTCTGGTCAAAATTTTAAAAATATCTAAATATGCCTATACCTTTGGTCAATTAAATCATGTCATTTTGGTCAAGCGACTCATCACTTTCATTATTTTGCATCTTCTCATCAATGCATCACTTGAGGGGGTAGTCATAATCATAAAATTCATAATATAAGTCAATAATCAAGCATTCAATCATGTAAATTGCATTCATATACAAATAATTTTCAAAAACATTCATGTCCTTGCTTGGGGTAGACAACAAGAAAAAATTTTAATTAAACAAATGTTTGAAATTCTTGAAGCATGAAGGTTTCATACATCTCCACCTCTTCATGACTAAACAATGTACCAAGATCAAGTGGGTCTTGTTGAAAGGTTTATTTGAACCAAGTTATTTAAATTTGTTTGAAGCAACGACTCAAATATGTATGCTATTTCATGAGTGGATTATTTAGCATTGACTAAATAAATGATCAAAATCAATTTTTAAATTTGGTTTTAGGTCATCTATTTTTGCTTAGTGTTGTGCTTTCACACAATATATCCCAAAAAGGAGCATCTCTAGACATATAAAACACATCATTTTGAGAATACTAGATATATGGATACCTTTTCAGGCCATATGACCCACCTTGGGCCTTTCCAAGGCTTAACAGTGGTTCTTACCACTCAAACAAGAGCAACCTATCCCTTTACATTCGGGATAGTCATACCCAAGAGCAGCCTCCAATGACTGCTGACCCCTCTGATGGCCCCCAAGACTAGCCACTCCACCCTAGGATGACCATACCTATGACAAAATTAGGCTCCCTGAGCTCATCCAAATTCATTATAGGGCAAGTTGAGTGTAACTACTAACCATGAGAAGGTTCTAGATGTGATTTTTGGGTTGACAAGATCCTAACCAAATATTTATCTTGGCTTCTCTTGCAAGCCAATATTGTAATCAGGAAAACTTATAAAAGGAGCCCAAAAACTTCATCAAAGGTATATGTGAGATCCTAAATTGAATGAAATTAAGTACTATCAGTTTGTGTAATAGAGAGAACATTCTCTCTTAAGCAACGGAGTGATGCCCAAATCCAACCATGAAGCTTGCATTTGCGTCAATGGAGTTCTTTCGAGTTTGAAGATAAAATACACCATTGTGCATCACCAATCATCATAAATTCAAGCCAATTTTTATTATTTAGCTATGATTTGAAGATCAATACCCTTGAACATAAATTTTATAGACAAATTAGACATCATCTGGCATTGAGCATAAAGAATAGGCTCTCTATTTAGTGGTCGCTTCACCCCAAAGCGACCCATAGACATAGCCATTGGACCCTCTGATGGCTAACTGAGCTAGAAAATGTACCCTATGATGGCCTCTATGTGAAATCTAATTTCTATATGTTTTGAATTATAGTAGATTTAGCATCATCTTATAATTGTTCTAGCATAGTTTTAGTACATTTTTCATGCATTTCTATATTGTTTTCAGCATATTTATTTCATTTTCTTATCATGGAAATGGATCTCATATTGAGGGGTTCCATATTTTCTAATAATGTCTCGTAAGTGTTCTTGTGTGCAAGTTTCAAGTCTCAAAAATAGTTATTCATTATAAATATCCTTTAATATTTACATCATCAAGTGGAGGTCACAAAGAAACCCTCCATAATCAGTTTTGGGAAAGCAGACTCTACGAATTACACCTACCGTTTGGCTCTCAATTGTAATTTATATCAAATTACTGTAATCCCTAAGAGGGATGTCTTTGTAACTATTTTGTAAAGAAAATTTCAAATATTAATGAGAAGGACACTATTTTCTTCATTATTTTATCTCATAATGGTTATATAATATTATCTTGTCAATTTGATTTCATAAATGTTTAGGTGTATGGTTCTTACTACTCTGCACCATTAACAGACACAAGTACTTAGCCATTGGGTTATTTTGATCTGTTAGACAAGTCTATCCATTGGTGCCATCACTTTATGTCCTTTCTGCTAAATTATTTGTCTATTTATGAGCTCACTCAGGGGTCTATTCGAGGAATTTCTCTTATCAGATATGAGACTCATTTTATCAATCACTACACTAAAAAAGAGCTTTAATAGTAGTTAAAGTAAAGCAATTTTTTACAATGGTAAAAAATATCTTAATATATCCTAAGAGGGTGATTAGAACCTTCTTAGGTTAACCACCTGCTTAGGTCTACGAGGGAAGTTTATAACCACCCTCTTAGGGACACCCTAAGTGGATGTTTATAAACCACTCTCTTAGACCTAAGAGGGTGGTTATAAACCACCCTCTTAGGTCACCATAAAATAATAGTTTTAAACTGCCATATTATGGTGATATAAGAGGGAAATTAGGCAAACCTAAGAGGGTAATTTAAAACCACCCTCTTAGGGTCTCAAAAAAAAAATTTATAAATATTATGGAAAAAGCCTATGTCATATTTTGGTTGAGAATTTGTGCAACATGCGATGGATGTAGAGCTTGCTAGGGCTTTGAGCAGTATTTTTGTTGAGCATTTTGCAACACATGATGAAGGTTGAGCTAGCTAGGTCTTTGAGTAGCATTTTAGTTGAGCACTTTGTAGTGCGTGATGGAGGTAGAGCTAGGGATTTGAGTAGCATTTTGGTTGAGCATTTTTTAGTGTGCAATGGAGGTAGAGCTAGGGCTTTAAGTAGTATTTTGGTTGAGCATTTCGTAGTGTGTGATGGAGGTAGATCTAGGATTTTGAGTAGAATTTTATAGTGAACAAGGGAGGTAGATCTAGGGCTTTGAGAAATATTTTTATAGTGTGCAATATTGAAGATAAATATCCTCTCCTTTCTGGTGGTGATCTAACCAATTAGTGTTTTTTTCTTTGTGTGAATGATCTTTTGCTACTAATAAGCTTTGGGGTAAAGTTAAATTAGGTGGTCTCTAACTACCAGATGGAGGGGTGCATTTTGGCTTGGGATCTCCAATTTGGAACACATCGTTATGCTTAGGTTTACCCATTATTAGTAGTGTCACTTGGATTTATGATAGAGGTTGCTATCTTGGCTCTACGGTGGGGTGGGTGATTTTGCTCATGAACACACTTTGAGTTGATTGCTTGCGCATTGATAGGAGTGCAATTATGGAGGATAGATAACAAGTTGTACTATTGGGGAATAGATATGGAAGCAAAGGTGGAAGTTTCATATCCCTCCTTACCACCTAATTGAAGTACTTGGAATACGAAAGATGCAGCATAACAGATGCATATCCTATGACCAAGTGGAAGCGATGTCGAGAAAATGTAGTTGTATAGTCAATTCTGGTGTCGAATAAACATTCCATTTCGATAGCCATAACCTGATACAAGTGGAAATGAAACCACACTATACCATATACAACCTCCAAGTGGCCCTCTACAATGAGATTGAGCTTCAATGCTTAGCCATAATTGGCACATGTTTGGAGTGACCTAGCATAAGTAGCAGGTGTATTTGATCAAATGGATTGAGTTTACCTAGGAATAACAATGGAAATAGGAGATGGGAATTAAAACCCAGTAGCCATGGTGAGTGTGCATAGTTCCACCTATCCCATAACTAATCGAGTATCAAAGGCGAATCAGTATCTAGAACAAGCAAACTCCTTGTCTTTGCACATATGTCATGTAGCAAAAGAACTTTCCACCCTCCTGCTGGTTGGCCAATCATAATGAGAAAAATCTAGAACTTCCATGTGAGTAGATTCGTCCCATCACATTTTTGTTGTAATATCTAAAGCCCTCTATTATTTTTACTTTGGATGGCTTCTTAGTGTGAATTTTAGAGGTGCACCTTTTCTTGCCACCAACCTTTTTTTTATGAATAATGTATTATTTATTATTTTTGTAATAAAAGACACTTTTAAAAAAAAGGTTTCATAATAGTGTTCATTAAATTTATTGTGATTAGTTTGATTTTCACTTAATCAAATTAAAGACAATCAGTCAATTTGAATTATTTATAGCCAAAATAAATATTGTAAAGTCTATCCTCCATTTAAAAATAAAAAATTATACTTACTTTGTAATTCATGTCATCATTAGTTCTATGTAAAATTTTTTTGCTAAGGCTTCTGCTATTTTTTCCATTAATAGACACAAGTCCTCAACCATAGGGCTCTTTTGATCCATTAGAAAAGGCTATCCATTGGTGCCATCCCTTTATGTCCTCAGTGCTAAAGGATTTGGCTATTTACTGGCTCACCATACCACTCAAGGGTCTATTCAAGAAATTTATTTCCCTGAAGGTGAGACTCAGTTGATCAATCACTACACAAAAAAAGGTCTTTAACTATGGCTAAAGTAAGGTGTTTTTTATGGTATTAAAAATTGTCTTAATATATCCTAAGAGGGTGGTTAGAAACCACCCTCTTAGGATAATCACCCTCTTAAGGTCACCCTAAGAGGGTGGTTATAAAATACCCTCTTAGACCTAAGAGGGTGGTTATTAACCACTCTATTAGGTCTAAGAGGTCCGCTTAGGAAACCCTAGGAGGGTAGTTTAAAACCACCCCCTTAGGGTCTCAACAAAAAAAAAATTATAAAGACCGCGAGAAAATCCCAAGTGGCATTTTATTTGAGAATTTTGGTAGTGCACGATGGAGGTAGAGCTAGCTAGGGTTTTGAGCAACATTTTAGTTGAGCATTTCATAGCACACAATAGAGGTAGAGATAGCTAGGGCTTTGACCAACACTTTTTTTGAGCATTTTATAGCATGCAATTGAGGTAGAGCTAGGGATTTGAGAAACATTTTAGTTTAGCATTTCCGAGTGCGCAATGGAGGTAGAGCTAGGGATTTGAGCAACATTTTAATTGAGAATTTTATAGTGTGTGATGGAGGTAGAGCTAGGGCTTTGAGAAAAATTTTGGTTGAGCATTTCATAGTGTGTTATGGTGGTAGAGCTAGGTCTTTAAGCAACATTTTGTAGTGCATGATGGAGGCAGAGATAGGTTTTTGAGTAGCATTTTTGTAAAACACAATAGAAGTAGAGCTAGGACTTTGAGCAACATTTCATAGTGTGCAATAGACATAGAGCTAGGTATTTGAGCATTTTGGTAGCATGCAATAGAGGTAAAGCTAGATATTTGAGCATTTTGATAGTGCTTCCTTCTGTTTTCATTTTAGAGCTTTGTTTGGTTTTCCTTCGATTTTTAGTTTTGTTAATATCAATATGAAAATCCATAGTGGCTTCTTGTTTTCTGTTATTATTGAAAATAATAATTACTATGTATTTAGCACTTTGAATGAATATGGTTATGAGTTTTTTGTGTCTGTCTACTAAAAATTATAACTGCAGAAATATTGTATTCATATTTTTGGTTGACATGGTGATTTGAAAAATTATTCTCTTTTGGAATGTTGAAAGTCTAACTACCTTTTCAACTATATATTGTGTAAGATTGGGGAATACAATACCTTTCTATATATATATATATATATATATATGGTGTCTGGTTGTTATTTTCATTGCGTATGTTGTATAGAAATTGTATTTTAGATCTTTGTTTGGTCTTCCTTTGATTTTTAGTTTTATTAATACCAATATGAAAATCCATTGTGGCTTCCTTCTATTTTTATTTTAGATATTTGTTTGGTCTTCCTTAAATTTTCAATTTTATTAATACCAATATGAAAACCTGCAGTGGCTTCCTTCTATTTTCATTTTAGAGCTTCATTTGGTATTCCTTTGATTTTGTTTTATTAATACTATTATGAAAACCCATAGTAGCTTTCTTCTATTTTCATTTTAGAGATTTGTTTGGTCTTCCTTGGATTTTTAGTTTTATTCACTTCAATATAGAAGGCTATATTATTGCATGGCATGCATTTTTCTTTTCAGTGTTTATTTACATGTTATTTTTATGGTAGTATTCCAGATGAAGAGATGGGTAATACAAGATGTCATGTTGTTTATCTATTAGATGGATATGGCATTGACAACTGTCATGCTGCTTGAACTTTAATCATCATAAATTTCACTTGGGATTATAAACATGTCACTCTATCTAATCCTATTTTGGATGAGAAATGTGGCTTACCCTTCACCTCTTTTACCTTTCTATTTCCTCATCTCAACTATGTTCAAAATGTTTATTTGGTATTTTCTTAGGTCCCTTTGAATTGTTTGTTGCTATATTCTCATAGCTGGACTTATACAGGTCTATTCTAGTTGATATGCCAACCTAACAAACATAAGACACAAACATAATTTAGGGGTATATCCCTTGAAATTTCATTTCAATTTCATAAAATATTTTACAAGTTAAAAGTTAGTGATTTCTTGAATCAGCTTCTAGTTAATCTACTGATCCAATAGGCTATTTTGAAGAGTCTACAAAATTTGATGTTCAAATTGAAGTGATAAGATAATTTTCTTACTTTTAATATGTCATAGTATTTAGGATTATTAGATCACATAGTAGATACAATAAGTAGAAAACTAATTATCTCCGTTAAAATAACTAAATAGTTTTGAAGATTAGTAGATAACAAGTCAAGAACAATAATTGTCAAATTAAACTTCTTTAAGATAATTAAATATTAGGAAAATATATAGGGATTCTAAACATTAATACAAAAGTGAATCTTCAACTTAAATAAAGTCTTATCTCCAACATGTTATTGTGAATCAAATGTCATAGATATTGACATAGATTTATACAATGATTTGTATATTAAAGGACTGTAATAACCACTCATTAATTTAAATATTATTTATTCATAAAAAGACATTTAAATACCCCTAGGAGTGTTCTACTTTGTGGTTTAAATTATTCAAATCTGCATTAGGTTTAGTTGGCACAATGGTATATTGGATGTCTTCAAGAAATTCTATTTGAAATGTGTGTCTTTTACAAAGTCTATGATACATATATGACTTTAACATAGTTATCTTAAGCCACATGGTGCTTGTAAGATACATGTTGCTCGAAATGATGAGCTTCATTGCAAGCTCTTAATACATTTAAACAAAGGAATACATGATCATTTACTTATAAATTTGAGCTTTTATTACAAATAACTCTGATAGTACATTTCAAGTTTATATTGTAGGTTGATATTGTAAATATATATGAATCACCATGGTTTCTTTCTTATCTTAAGATACATGATGCTCGAAATGGTGAGCTTTATGGCAATATCTTAATACATTATTTATTTATTTATTTATTTTAAGATGAGGTTTTTGAAAGGGTTTATGTTTTCCTTTTATATCAACTCATTCATATCAAGTTATGTGGCCTATTTGGTGTCATCAAAATTTGAACCTGGATATGAGCTATGTCACCCATATGTCATAACCAATATGAAAACCCATAGTGGCTTCCTTCTATTTTCATTTTAGAGATTTGTTTGGTCTTCCTTTGATTTTTAATTTTATTAATACCAATATGAAAACCCACAGTGGCTTCCTTCTATATTCATTTTGGAGCTTTGTTTGGTGTTCTTTCTTCCACATTTGACATTGAGTGGAAACCCACACAAACAAGTATTTATTGATAAATAATAAACTTCGAATATTTTGAGTTCCTGGAAACGTTTTTACTACAAAAATAAAAAATAAACACTGGCAAGGTTTTGAGTTCCAAAAAAACACGTACGCTAAGTTATACATATCTCTATGTAAATTGCATGAGTGGAGAATACACTTGTTAAGAAATGGTCCAACCATTTAGATTGTAGTTTTTTTAAATTTTTTCATAATCATTCTAAGTGAGTTTCATTTTCAGATCTTAATAGGTTCATAAAATAAAAATATTTTAATTTAACACGAATCTAATTTACAAAAATTCAAATATGATTTAATTCTTGCTAAAACATGTACTACATATTGAAAATTGTTTTAGATTTACCAATGATAGGTTAAAGTACAAATGTTGTGCTTTGGTGCTCTCCATTTCCTCACAAATGTTTTACTTGGTTATATGGGGTTGAAAAGGATCAAACACATATCACTTATAATTTAATGAACCACATCATTGTGGTGTTACAAAAAAACTTATTATTAGTGTAGCGACCCTGGGGAAGCGGTGCGTCGACCCCATTGAACTTTCCTACTTGCGATAAAATTGAATCTATTAATGTTTTAAGCATGCATATTAAATGAAAGGCATAAAAGAAGACACAACCAGAATGCAAATAAATAAATGAATGAAAGCTCTTGTATTGATATTTCCACGATATGGTTACATATAAATCCCTCTATAGGATACCATTCGTTTGATACATGATTTTACACAAGGAGGGTAGTAGATGTATAAAATATCCCCCTCGCATAGGGGTGGCGTGCTTATAAAGGGTTTTGGGTGATGCACATGGAAATGTATGAGGTCTTACAAATTCCTCCTTCTCTAATTCTATTTCCTAGAGGGATCCTCTTGCTTCGTATGTTGTCGATGCACCTGTGGCCCTATAAGCAATGAAACAACACACGCTTAGATGTTCAAGATTGCCTCCCTGGATGAGGTTGTTAGCAATGAATGAGATCAATAAATGCAATGAAACTAGTACTATGCAAGCGAATAAATGAAATAAATCTTAATAAAATGAAATATAAAGCATAATAAAAAACTAACACCTAACACCATAGACTAGGTTGCAGGCCACTATCCAGGATAACAATCGCTAAGGTGGAATATATCTATATTGATCCAAAGGTTTTAGGCTCAAATATACTACTAATGTTAAAATGATTACCTATGTGTTTAGATTTTCCCTCCAATCCCATAGGGCTATGCTACAAGAATCGATCTCCAAGGAAAAGGCTCGAAGTCTTTAAAATCTCTCCTCAATGATCCAACTTATTCAAAGTTTCGATGTATGATATTCCCTCTCTCTGATTGAAATATTGATCTCAGAAAGTCCCTTAATTGATCAAATAAGATCCCCTAGTGTTTTTAGGTTTGCTGCTTATAAAGTTTGAAACCATAGGTCTATGTTCAAAACCCTAAGATTGAATTCCTCATGCGTAGTGAATGTTAGCATGAGAAGCTTTTGTCTTTTCTATGTTTAAATACCAGTTAACTAAATTCTAAATTTAGACTAAACTCTTCCATGTGAATGGGTCATTAAGGGGAATGCAAAGTCACTCCCGCTCACCTTTATTGCATACATATTGCCACTTAAACCCCTGATTAGGCCTATTTGTTGGAAAAATGCTCTTTATGGCTTAGCCTCTATAGTGTGTAATGACTAAGATTTGGTCGCTATCATCTGCAATAGCTAAGTTTTGGCCTCTTTTATCTTTAGCAACCAAGGTCCAACCACCCTAGTTTACAATGGCTAAGCTTGAATGGGCCTATAATTCTCCAGATGGGTGGTGAGGACCACTTTTGATACTTGGAAAGTCCAAGGTTTAGTCACATGGCCTATGAATGTGCCTATGTAAGTAGTTATTCTAAAAATGACATGTTTTAGGTGTCTACAAATGCCCTTTTTGTGATATGTTGTGCGAAAAACACAACGCTAAGAAAAAACTTAGACTAGTCTATTTGTAGGGTGTATTATGATCAGTAGTTTGATCAACATTGGATGGCCCAATTACACAAGATGGCACGCATCCTTTGAATCATTGCTTCAATGTTTGGAAGGATTAACTTAGCTTAGTGGCTTGCACATGTTTGATTGCACTCATTCCTTAGACTCTACAAATTGATAATGTCAAAGTTTGCTTATGACCCCAGTAAACAAAGGGGAACTTTTTAATTGTTGTATGCAATGATTTGTAGGATGAACATGATTTTGATATAATCAAGGGATATTTTATTGATTTTGAATATTGATTATTTTGAATATTTGAACTACCTTCTCACACAATGAATTTGTGAGGAAATAACAATGAATAAAGTGACAAGTCACTTGACCAATATGACTAATTTGGTCTCTTTGTAGCATTTGTTCTTTTAATGGGTGAGACCCCATCCAAGTGTGATTCTGATTGTTTATGAAAATCATCCATCCTTATCTCGAGGAGTGGTCTGGCTATCAATAACCTTATTAAGGAGTTAGGATGAGTGATTCTACCTATTCTCATATTGTATCACTTTGGCTCAATGTTTTTGATGTCATAAGAGAATTAGGATGATTCTATCACACCCGTGGAGCAGTACAAACATTTTGGTTTTTTTTGGATTGAATGAGGCCCATCGTAATTCCTAAATGAATGTTTTACCTCAAGTAATCTTATGGTAACTTAATCATCTCATTGAATTGCATGGAGTGCAAGTCCCTACAATCGCTGAGTTGATAGAGTAAGTAACTGAATATGAGGCTTACTCAAGAATTTGCTTTTATGTGATTTTGATCATTATGATGACCATGAGCCATAATAATGTGCTTATTTGATATTTTTGTTGCTTTCCATGGAGAAAAAACTGCTTGTTTTTGCCTAGGATCTTGGCCACTATCAGGTCTAGCGACCCCCAAATGCCTGGTCATGATCGCTCTCGTCTTGAGCGGCCAATAAATGCAAGCCACTGATGACAATAGTGAAGAACACAAGATTATACTGAGAGGGGGGGGTGAACAGTATAAGACCTCTTTTTACTTTTTCCATTATACTTCAAAATAGTAAAGCAATATACCCAAAGCAATATCAAAGCAATGCACAATATCATCCACAAAATGACACCAATGTTAACGTGGTTCACCCAGAATGGTTGGGCTACGTCCACAAAAAATTTCTCTAAAAGTTATCTCAAAGTTCTTTGGGAATCCTTCCTAATTACAATGTTTATGAGCCTCATCCCAAAGGAGATACCTTCCCCCAATCAGAATTTATGAGCCTCTGCTCAAAGGAGATACCTTCCCCTCTGCTCTAGAAATAATCCCTCAAAATATCAACTGCCTCTACCTCTTTCCAGCACGTGGAACTCCTTTCCACCGAAGACATCCTATCCTCAATGCTTAGCCTAAGAGACCTCTGCCTTCTATGATCATGTCCACAGTAGCTCAAAGAACTCTGTACCAAACATAATCAGTCGGTCTAGTACAAGTCTTCCTCTGTCTATCAGATCTGTCCAAATCTTTGAACAAATCAATCCTCTACATACAAGCCTTCTCAAAGACTTGCCAAATCTGTCCTCAAGTTCTTCTCATAGAACCAATGCACCTCTGTCCTCAAGTTCTCTAATAGAACTATCAAACTCAGCTCACAAGTCCTCTACTAGGACCTGTCCAAATCTTCTCACAAGTCCCCACCGTAACCTATCCAAAACTGCTCACAAGTCCCCATCGGAACCTTTCCAAAACTGCTGAACCTTTCCAAAACTGCTCACAAGTCCCCACCGGAACCTGTCCAAAAAATGCTCACAAGTCCCCACCGAAACCTATCCAAAAACTCAGCAAGCTCACCAAGAAAAACTTTCTTAGTAGGAAATCACAAAGTGAATTTTTAGAGACCCAATGTGATTTTTCAAACTCATAGAAGCATAAAGAGAATTTTTAGAGACTCAATATGTTCTATACTCAACTCTCAATCTCAAAACTCAACTCAAATCAACTCAGCTCAATCTCAATCTCAAATCTGAAAACTCAACTCAATATCTGAAATGAATAGGATAGAATGCTTTCTTTCAAGAACATGAAACCCCAACAATTGCCAACTATGCAAAGAATCACATAACAATGATACTCATGTTCTTTTCACCATCAATTAGGGCTTCAACAACAATTCTCATCAACCAAGGTTCAATCAACACCATTTAACTCAAAACACAACCTTGAAGCATTTCACAATCAACATTAGAAAAGGAAACAAGTAGAACTCCTTTTCTCTCCAATATTATTTGAACAAAAAGCATCCACCAACTCAAATCTCAATAGCACAAAACAAATTTTCAAATCATCAACAAAGAAGTAAGCCCAACACTTTAACCAAGTAAAGAATAGCTTGATTATAACCAATTTAATGAAAGCTAATGTCAATCTCAAAGCTGCCCACTTAAGGTTTCACAACTTCACACAAGAAGCAATTCTAACCTTAAAACATCATGATTTCATTTCCATAATCAACCAAGAGCACTCTCAACATTACAAGAAATATTTATCCCTTATACACCTTATTTCTCCCTTATAGTCTTATCAACAAAAAACTTTATCTCATAAGAATGCAATAAGATAATGCAAACAACACTTTCAAAAGAATATTTTATCAAAATAAAGCAAGCTTCAAACTCCTTATAACTCCTAAGTTGTTTTTCTCTCTAATAAACTTCCTCCATCCGCAAAATACACTAGCAAAAATTAATTTCAAAAATACCTTTGCCAACACCAAAAATCGTGCTATGGAGAAATTGTGCACAAACTCTAACACCACCCGCTGCGTCCACTTCAACGAAGAAAAACCCTTTTGCATTATTCGAACGTGGAACCTCCCGTTTGGGTAGCACGCCAATAGCCTAGCCACTACCAGTGCGCCAAAGGCATCCGGTGAGGTTTAAACCTCACTCTGTTTCCCTTGTACCTTCTACTCTAGAGCTAAAATAAACAACAGGCCTCCCTATCTTCTGATGCAAACGACAACGACGAAACCTTATGACGGATACAAAAAATGAACGACGGATATCTGAAAAGCGGATTACAAAATCTCAATGAGGAAGAAATCAAACATCAAATTGTGAATTCACAGCGAGCAACACCTTTCGAAAATGTGGATGGGATAATCTTTGATCTTCATCGTGGGAGATTTATATGCATATTTCCCATAAACTCTTGACGTCGACGAGGAGTGTAACACATCGGTGGAGGAGTTTAACATGTCGGTGGAGGTCTTGGCTAGTGCCCACAATCTTAGAACATAGCGCCATCAAAGTTAAGATATTTGCGCCATGGGTTAGGAGAACCCAATGCAAACAAATATTTATTTAAAAATAATTAAAAGGAACCTTAACAAGGTTTTTAATTATTTAAATAAATACTTCCTCCTGGACCCAAATGCATTAAACTAATGCATCCACCTGTAATCTTTAAACCCGCCAACTTGGGGTTTACAAAAGACCTTTGAAACTGTCATGCCGTAACCTTCATCAAAACAAGTTATTTGACATCAAATCAAATTCCTTCAAGAGCGTCTTGACATCAATGACAACTTATACACTTGAGCAAAGGCAATGTACCCAAAGTACCCAAAATTTCCAACAATCTCCCCTTTTGTCATTGATGGCAATCCTTTAATGAAAACACTTCTTAAGAGCCAAAACTAAAACCAATTGTGCTAACAACTAACCAATTGTGTCCACAACTGAGAATCTTCCTTTGAAGTTTTGCTCCCCCTGACTTGAAGCTCTCCTCTTCACTCTGAAGCTCTCCCCCTTACTCATATCTCTCCTTCTTTGTCATCAATGGCAAAAGGGTCACCTTTGGGTCTCGGGACTAAGAATGAGCCTCTTAGCTTAGTCCCTCCCCCACCTCCTGATGAGGTGATTAATTTTGGGGTGGGAGTAAAACTCCCATTAGGCACTGATCATCATCAGTGTCTATAACTTCCTTTCCGGGCCTTCTCTTGAACTCTTTGCCCATATTCCTATTCTTGTCACTATTCTTGTTCTTGTTCTCATCCTTGTTCTTGTCCATGCCTTGATCCTTGGACCTGATCATGCCACTATTCCTGTTCCTGTATTCTAGAATTTTAGCTCTACACTGTCTGATTATGTGACCTTCATTGTTGTACTTGAAACACTTGACAATGTTGTTTCTCTGAGATAAACTTGATCTTTGAATCCACCAGTTCTGACCAAACCTATTTTGACCAAACCTGTTCTGGCCAAACATGTTCCTATTATTTGCCTTGCAATAAACTGCCTTGTGCCTAAACTATTGACAAGAGTAGCAATACCCTCGAAAGTAACTAGAACTTCTGAACTGTCATTTACATTTTTCACTTGAGCCATGCAATGTGAAGCCATGTGGCCAAACCTATGACAAGCAAAACATCTGCCTTGAAACTTTCCTTTATTTGACCTCTTAGGTTCTGAAAACTTCTTCTTCTCATTCTGAATTCTATTTTCTATTTCTGTGCATCTATCATTCAAGGACTCCTTTTCTAAAATACTTTCCTCATCGAACTCTCTTCCTTTTGGAGTCTCTTACTAGACTCTCCAACTTGTTCCTTGTGTGGCTTAACAAAACCAAGGCCTGTTTTATCTGTTGTCTTTATTTGACCTTTGATGAGTGACTTAACCTTTTTGGAGCTATATTGGAACCTGTAAAGCTTATCCTTGTACTCTTTAGTTTCCTCTTTCAAAGAAGCCATTTTCTGTTCTAACTCACTATACTCAAGAAGCTTAGACTCTAACTCATCCTTGAGTTCTTGTGTCTTAGCTATAGAGAAGTCAAGACTTTCTATAAAATCATCTCTCTCCATACAACATTCATCTAACTTATCCTTGAGTCTAGCATTCTTCTTTCTTTCCTTTTTCAAAGCACTAAGAGCACTAATAAGTTCACCTTTAAGATCTACTTCTCCTTTCTCTATATCTTCCTCTATTTGTTTGTTTTTTGAATCATCAAAGCCTTTTTCAGATTTCTTATCACTAGAGGTGCTACCCTTTTCAAAAACCATACAAGCATCTTCCTTATAGTTTTCTGAAGCATCCTCATACATACTAGAAACCAAATCATTATTTGTGCAATCATCCTCAAGGTGACCAAAGTTTCCACATCTAAGACATTTCATGATAATGAATCTATGTTTCAGTTCTTCCTCCTTTTCTGATATGAACATCTCATTTTCATTATCACTTGAACAACTTTCACTATCACTACTAGAACACTTACTTGCTTTGTCTAGGTAGAAACTCTTCTTGTGCTTGTGAGAATACCTCTTTCCTTGATTGTTGTGCTCATCTTTGTTTTTCCTGTGATGCTTGTGCTTTTCAAAATCCTTGCTCGTTAGAATCCTCGTTTATCTTCATCACTTTCATTCTTGGGAATAGTACAATCAGTAGCATAGTGACCAAACTTTCCACAATTGAAACATCTTATATTTTTCATACTTTTGTGCTTTCTAGAGAACTTGCCTTTCTTGTTGTAATATGCCTCTTCATCACTAGAAGACTCATCACTATCTTGAAGTCTGTTTACCCTTGGATTTCTTGGTAGCCTTGAAAGTCGCCTCTTTCTTGACATCAACCTTCACTTGAGTTCTCAACTCAAATGCTGCAAGTATACTATGGAGATCATCCTTTTTCAACTTATCCAAATCATTAGCTTCCTCAATAGCAGAAATATTTTCACTAAATCTATTAGGAAGAGATCTTAAAATCTTATCATAAACATCATTTTCAGCAAGCTCAAGACCTAAGTCTTTCATGGAGTTAACAACCTCATCCATACGAAGCATGTAGTCACTAATATTTTCATCATCATTCATCTTAAGTTGTTCAAACATACCTTTGAAGTGTCTCAACTTGGCCTTTCTGACATTTGTATCACCTGTATGAACCACCTTCAACCGATTCCACATTTCACTAGCTGTCTTGCAGTGAATCACTTTGGTGAGATCTGATTTCTGTAAGCCTTTCAGGATTGCATTCATTGCTTTTGAATTGCTGTGATGTAGGAACATTTCTTCTTTAGTATTAGGACCATGTTCAAGAATAGTGTACTCATATTCAATCACTTCCCAAACCTCATTCCCAAGTGCTATTAGATGAACCTTCATCCTTGCACTCCAAAGACCAAAATCTGACCCATCAAGAATAGGTGTTGCATTGCCACTTGAATGATCCATTATGTTCTTTACTAGCTTTTCCTTCAAGCTTTTAACCTTTTCGAAGGCACCAGCACTGATACCAATTGAAGAACACAAGCTTATACTGAGAGGGGGGGTGAACAGTATAAGACCTCTTTTTACTTTTTCCATTATACTTCAAAATAGTAAAGCAATATCAAAGCAATGCACAATATCATCCACAAAGTGACACCAATGTTAACGTGGTTCACCCAGAATGGCTGGGCTACGTCCACAAAACTTTTCTCTAAAAGTTATCTCAAAGTTCTTTGGGAATCCTTCCCAATTACAATGTTTATGAGCCTCGAACCAAAGGAGATACCTTCCCCCAATCAGAATTTATGAGCCTCCGCTCAAAGGAGATACCTTCCCCTCTGCTCTGGAAATAATCCCTCAGAAGATCAACTGCCTCTACCTCTTTCAAGTACATGGAACTCCTTTCCATCGAAGACCTCCTGTCCTCAATGCTTAGCCTAAGAGACCTCTACCTTCTATGATCACGTCCATAGCATCTCAGCAACCTATACCAAACACAGTCAATCGGTCTAGTACAAGTCTTCCTCTGTCTATTAGATCTCTTCAACTCTTTGAACAAATCAATCCTCTACATACAAGCCTTCTCAAAGACTTGCCAAATCTGTCCTTAGGTTCTTCTCATAGAACCAGTGCACCTCTGTCCTCAAGTTCTCTGATAGAACTATCAAACTCAGCTCACAAGTCCTCTGCTAGGACCTGTCCAAATCTGCCCACAAGTCCCCACCGAAACCTGTCCAAAACTACTCACTAGTCCCCACCGAAACCTTTCCAAAACTTCTCACAAGTCCCCACCGAAACTTGTCCAAAAAATGCTCACAAGTCCCCACCAGAACCTATCCAAAAACTCAGCAAGCTCACCAAGAAAAACTTTCTTAGTAGGAAATCACAAAGTGAATTGTTAGAGACCCAATGTGATTTGTCAAACTCATAGAAGCATAAAGAGAATTGTTAGAGACTCAATATGTTCTATACTCAACTCCCAATCTCAAAACTCAACTCAAATCAACTCAACTCAATCTCAATCTCAAATCTGAAAACTCAACTCAATATCTGAAATGGATAGGATAGAATGCTTTCTTTCAAGAACATGAAACCCAAACAATTTCTAACTATGCAAAGAATCACATAACAATGATACTCATGTTCTTTTCACCATCAATTAGGGCTTCAACAACAATGCTCATCAACCAAGGTTCAATCAACACCATTTAACTCAAAACACAACCTTGAAGCATTTCACAATCAACATTAGAAAAGGAAACAAGTAGAACTCATTTTCTCTCCAATATTATTTGAACAAAAAGCATCCACCAACTCAAATCTCAATAGCACAAAACAACTTTTCAAATAATCAACAAAGAAGTAATCCCAACACTTTAACCAAGTAAAGAATAGCTTGATTATAACCAATTTAATGAAAGCTAATGTCAATCTCAAAGCTGCCCACTTAAGGTTTCACAACTTCACACAAGAAGAAATTCTAACCTTAAAACATCATGCTTTCATTTCCATAATCAACCAAGAGCACTCTCAACATTACAAGAAATATTTATCCCTTATACACCTTATTTCTCCCTTATAGTCTTATCAACAAAAAAATTTATCTCTCATAAGAATGCAATAATATAATGCAAACAACACTTTCAAAAGAATATTTTATCAAAATAAAGCAAGCTTCAAACTCCTTATAACTCCTAAGCTGTTTTTCTCTCTAATAAACTTCCTCCATCCGCAAAATACACTAGCAAAAATTAATTTCAAAAATACCTTTGCCAACACCAAAAATCGTGCTATGGAGAAATTGCGCACGAACTCTAACACCACCCGTTGCGTCCACTTCAACGAAGAAAAACCCTTTCACGTTATTCGAACATGGAACCTCTCGTTTGGGTAGCGTGCCAACATCCTAGCCGCTACCGGCACGCCAAAGGCATCCGGTGAGGTTTAAACCTCACTCTATTTCCCTTGTACCTTCTGTGCCAGAGCTAAAATAAACAATAGGCCTCCCTGTCTTCTGACATGAATGACAACGACGAAACCTTACGATGGATACAAAAAATGAACAACGGATATATGAATAGTGGATTACGAAATCTCAGCGAGGAAGAAATCGAACATCAGATCGCAAATTCATAGCGAGCAACACCTTTCAAAAATGCGGATGGGATAATCTTTGATCTTCATTGTGGGATATTTATATGCATATTTCCCATAAACTCTTGATGTCGGCGAGGATTTTAACACGTCGGCAGAGGATTTTAACACGTCGGCGGAGGTCTTGGCTAGCGCCCACAATCTTAGAACATAGCGCCATCAAAGTTAAGACATTTGCACCATGGGTTAGGAGAACCCAATGCAAACAAATATTTATTTAAAAATAATTAAAAGGAACCTTAATAAGGTTTTTAATTATTTAAATAAATACTTCCTCCTGGACCCAAATGCATTAAACTAATGGATCCACCTGTAATCTTTAAACCTGCCAACTTGGGGTTTACAAATGACCTTTGAAACTGTCATGCCATAACCTTCATCAAAACAAGTTATTTGACATCAAATCAAATTCCTTCAAGAGCTTATTGACATCAATGACAACTTATACACTTGAGCAAAGGCAATGTACCCAAAGTACCCAAAATTACCAACAATCTCCCCCTTTGTCACCGATGGCAAACCTTTACTAAAAACACTTCTCAAGAGCCAAAACTGAAACCAACTGTGCTAACAACTAACCAAATGTGCCCACAACTAAGAATTTTCCTTTGAAGTTTTGCTCCCCCTGACTTGAAGCTCTCCTCTTCACTCTGAAGCTCTCCCCCTTACTCATATCTCTCCCCCTTTGTCATCAATGGCAAAAGGGTCACCTTTGGGGCTCGGGACTAAGAATGAGCCTCTTAGCTTAGTCCCTCCCCCACCTCCTGATGAGGTGATTAATTTTTGGGTGGGAGTAAAACTCCCATTAGGCACTGATCATCATCAGCATCTATAGCTTCCTTGTTGAGCCTTCTCTTGAACTCTTTGCCCATATTCCTATTCTTGTCACTATTCTTGTTCTTATTCTCATCCCTGTTCTTGTCCATGCCTTGATCCTTAGACCTGATCATGCCATTGTTCCTGTTCCTGTATTCTGGAATTTCAGCTCTACACTATTTTATTACGTGATCTTCATTATTGCACTTGAAACACTTGATGATGTTGTTTCTTTGAGATAAACCTGATCTTTGAATCCACCAGTTCTGACCAAACCTATTCTGACCAAACCTGTTCTGGCTAAACCTATTCCTGTTATTTGCCTTGCAATAAACTGCCTTGTTCCCAAACTATTGACAAGAGTAGCAATACCCTTGAAAGTAACTAGCACTTCTAAAACTGTCATTTACCTTCTTCACTTGAGCCATGCAATGTGAAGCCATGTGACCAAACCTGTGACAAGCAAAACATCTGCCTTGAAACTTTCCTTTATTTGACCTCTTAGGTTCTGAAAACTTCTTCTTCTCATTCTAAATTCTATTTTCTATTTTTGTGCATCTATCATTCAAGGAATCCTTTTTTGAAATACTTTCCTCATTAGAACTCTCTTCCTTTTGGAGTCTCTTACTAGACTCTCCAACTTGTTCCTTGTGTGGCTTAACAAAACAAAGGCCTGTTTTATCTGTTGTCTTTCTTTGACCTTTGATGAGTGACTTAACCTTTTTGGAGCTATCTTGGAACCTGTAAAGCTTATCCTTGTACTCTTTAGTTTCCTCTTTCAAAGAAGCCATTTTCTGTTCTAACTCACTATACTCAAGAACCTTAGACTCTAACTCATCCTTGAGTTCCTCGTGTCTTAGCTATAGAGAAGTCAAGACTTTCTATAAGATCATCTCTCTCCATACAACATTCATCTAACTTATCCTTGAGTCTAGCATTCTTCTTTCTTTCCTTTTTCAAAGCACTAAGAGCACTAATAAGTTCACCTTCAAGATCTACTTCTCCTTTCTCTATATCTTCCTCTATTTGTTTGTTTTTTGAATCATCAAAGCCTTTTTCAGATTTCTTATCACTAGAGGTGCTACCCTTTTCAAAAACCATACAAGCATCTTCCTTATAGTTTTCTGAAGCATCCTCATACATACTAGAAACCAAATCATTATTTGTGCAATCATCCTCAAGGTGACCAAAGTTTCCACATCTAAGACATTTCATGATAATGAATCTATGTTTCGGTTCTTCCTCCTTTTTTGATATGAACAACATCTCATTTTAATTATCACTTGAAGAACTTTCACTATCACTACTAGAACACTTACTTGTTTTGTCTAGGTAGAAACTCTTCTTGTGATTGTGAGAATACCTCTTTCCTTGATTGATGTGCTCATCTTTGTTTTTCCTATGATGCTTGTGTTTTTCAAAATCCTTGTTGTTAGAATCCTGTTTATCTTCATCACTTTCATTCTTGGGAACAGTACAGTGAATAGCATAATGACCAAAATTTCCACAATTGAAACATATTATATTTTTCATACTTTTGTGCTTTCTAGAGAACTTGCCTTTATTGCTATAATATGCCTCTTCATCACTAGAAGAATCATCACTATCTTGAAGTTGTTTACCCTTGGATTTCTTGGTAGCCTTGAAAGCTGCCTCTTTCTTGACATCAACCTTCACTTGAGTTCTCAACTCAAATGCTGCAAGTATACTATGGAGCTCATCCTTTTTCAACTTATCCAAATCTTTAGCTTCCTCAATAGCAGAAATATTTTCACTAAATCTATTAGGAAGAGATCTTAAAATCTTATCACAAACATCATTTTCAGCAAGCTCAAGACCTAAGTCTTTCATGGAGTTAACAACCTCATCCATACGAAGCATGTAGTCACTAATATTTTCATCATCATTCATCTTGAGTTGTTCAAACATACCTTTGAAGTGTCTCAACTTGGCCTTTCTAACATTTGTATCACCCGTATGAACCACCTTCAACTGATTCCATATTTCACTAGTTGTCTTGCAGTGAATCACTTTGGTGAGATTTGCTTTCTGTAAGCCTTTCAGGATTGCATTCATTGCTTTTGAATTGCTATGATGTAGGAACCTTTATTCTTTAGTATTTGGACCATGTTCAGGAATAGTGTACTCATCTTCAATCACTTCCCAAACCTCATTCCCAAGTGCCATTAGATGAACCTTCATCCTTGCACTCCAAAGACCAAAATCTGACCCATCAAGAATAGGTGTTGCATTGCCACTTGAATGATGCATTGTGTTCTTTACTAGCTTTTCCTTCAAGTTGTTAAACTTTTCGAAGGCACCGAATCGGATACCAATTGAAGAACACAAGCTTATACTGAGAGGGGGGGGGTGAACAGTATAAGACCTTTTTTTACTTTTTCCATTATACTTCAAAACAGTAAAGCAATATACCCAAAGCAATATCAAAGCAATGCAAAATATCATCCACAAAGTGACACCAATGTTAACGTTGTTCACCCAGAATGGCTGGGCTACGTCCACAAAACTTTTCTCTAAAAGTTATCCCAAAGTTCTTTGGGAATCCTTTCCAATTACAATGTTTATGAGCCTCGGCCCAAAGGAGATACCTTCCCCCAATCAGAATTTATGAGCCTCTGCTCAAAAGAGATACCTTCCCCTTTGCTCTGTAAATAATCCCTCAGAAGATCAACTGCCTCTACCTCTTGCCAGCATGTGGAACTCCTTTCCACCAAAGACCTCTTGTACTCAATTCTTAGCCTAAGAGACCTCTGCCTTCTATGATCACGTCCACAACATCTCAATAACCTGTACCAAACACAATCAGTCAGTCTAGTACAAGTCTTCCTCTATCTATCAGATCTGTTCAACTCTTTGAACAAATCAATCCTTTACATACAAGCCTTCTCAAAGACTTGCCAAATATGTCCTCAGGTTCTTCTCATAGAACCAGTGCACCTCTGTCCTCAAGTTCTCTGATAGAACTATCAAACTCAGCTCATAAGTCCTCTGCTAGGACCTATCCAAATCTGCTCACAAGTCCCCATCGAAACCTATCCAAAACTGCTCACAAGTCCCCACCGAAACTTGTCCAAAACTGCTCACAAGTCCCCACCGAAACCTGTCCAAAAACTGCTCACAAGTCCCCACCGGAACCTATCCAAAAACTCAACAAGCTCACCAAGAAAAACTTTCTTAGTAGGAAATCACAAAGTGAATTGTTAGAGACCCAATGTGATTTGTCAAAATCATAGAAGCATAAAGAGAATTTTTAGAGACTCAATATGTTCTATACTCAACTCCCAATATCAAAACTCAACTCAAATCAACTCAGCTCAATCTCAATCTCAAATCTAAAAACTCAACTCAATATCTGAAATGGATAGGATAGAATGCTTTCTTTCAAGAACATGAAACCCCAACAATTGCCAACTATGCAAAGAATCACATAACAATGATACTCATGTTCTTTTCACCATAAATTAGGGCTTCAACAACAATGCTCATCAACCAAGGTTCAATCAACACCATTTAACTCAAAACACAACCTTGAAGCATTTCACAATCAACATTAGAAAAGGAAACAAGTAGAACTCCTTTTCTCTCCAATATTATTTGAACAAAAAGCATCCACCAACTCAAATCTCAATAGCACAAAACAACTTTTCAAATCATCAACAAAGAAGTAAGCCCAACACTTTAACCAAGTAAAGAATAGCTTGATTATAACCAATTTAATGAAAGCTAATGTCAATCTCAAAGCTGCCCACTTAAGGTTTCACAACTTCACACAAGAAGCAATTCTAACCTTAAAACATCATGCTTTCATTTCCATAATCAACCAAGAGCACTCTCAACATTACAAGAAATATTTATCCCTTATACACCTTATTTCTCCCTTATAGTCTTATCAACAAAAAACTTTATCTCTCATAAGAATGCAATAAGATAATGCAAACAACACTTACAAAAGAATCTTTTATCAAAATAAAGCAAGCTTCAAACTCCTTATAACTCCTAAGCTGTTTTTCTCTCTAATAAACTTCCTCCATCCGCAAAATACACTAGCAAAAATTAATTTCGAAAATACCTTTGCCAACACCAAAAATCGTGCTATGGAGAAATTGCGCATGAAATCTAACACCACCTGCTGCATCCACTTCAACGAAGAAAAACCCTTTCACGTTATTTGAATGTGGAACCTCTCATTCGGGTAGCGTGCCAATAGCCTAGCCGCTACCAGTGCACCAAAGGCATCCGGTGAGGTTTAAACCTCACTCTGTTTCCCTTGTACCTTCTACACCAGAGCTAAAATAAACAACAGGCCTCCCTATCTTTTGACGTGAACGACGATGACGAAACCTTATGACGGATACAAAAAATGAACGACGGATATCCGAACAGTGGATTACGAAATCTCAGCGAGGAAGAAATCGAACATCAGATCACGAATTCACAACGAGCAACACCTTTCAAAAATGCGGATGGGATAATCTTTGATCTTCATCGTGGGAGATTTATATGCATATTTCCCATAAACTCTTGACATCGGTGAGGAGTTTAACACATCGACGGAGGAGTTTAACATGTCGACGGAGGTCTTGGCTAGTGCCCACAATCTTAGAACATAGCGCCATCAAAGTTAAGACATTTGCGCCATGGGTTAGGAGAACCCAATGCAAACAAATATTTATTTAAAATTAATTAAAAGGAACATTAACAAGGTTTTTAATTATTTAAATAAATACTTCCTCCTGGACCCAAATGCATTAAACTAATGCATCCACCTGTAATATTTAAACCTGCCAACCTGGGGTTTACAAAAGACCTTTGAAACTATCATGTCGTAACCTTCATCAAAACAAGTTATTTGACATCAAATCAAATTCCTTCAAGAGCATCTTGACATCAATGACAACTTATACACTTGAGCAAAGGCAATGTACCCAAGGTACCCAAAATTGCCAACAAGTAGCGACCAAGGCAAAATTACGGTAATATAAAAATGACCTGGGGTTTTGATTTTTCACTTTCACCAGTTATCAATTTTGCTTTTCAAAACTTTTGGAGTGAAATCGACCTTTGCAATTTGGAGTGCTTCTACGACTTGGAGAATCATAGCTGCAAAGGGAGAGGTATCGTCGAGCAGAGGAGTCGGAGCTTCTCAGGTACTCTCCTAAACCGTAATCTTGCTTGTTTTTGTTTGGGTAAAAATAAACCACATTAAGTAATCGGTAAATAAACCTCATTAAGCTCGCTGGTAAAAAATTAAACCCATAGTTAGGCTTAGCTTAGAATTTAACATGGTGGGCTTGTTCCCATTTTTTGTTTTGTTATATTTTTTGGTGTTTTTTGCCTAGGGCAGACACTTATGTCACTTCACCTATTGGTCATTGTTGGTCAGGGCGACCAAAATGGCCTGCAACTTGGCCGCTGTTACTGGCAATGGCTTATTTAAATCCCAACGATCATAAATTTGATCATTGGGGCTCAGCCGCTCTTAGCTTCAGCGGCCGATTTCAAGCCACTGTAGGCAACGATAGCCAAGAACTATATAGGAAATTTTTTATTTTTCTATGCATGATTAATTGATTTTTTTGAATTTTTGACTTGCTTTTGAATTTTTCTACATGGTTAGGTGCCTTTATTGCTCTTTTGCTTAGCCTTTCATACTAGCCTATCATTATTCACATCATTTTCATGTTTTATTATGATTTATGCCTTAGATGCATTGTAGTTATGCTTTGTTTTTCCTTTGCTATTAGATTCTCACTACTCGGGCTCGGGACTTGAAGCTCATGAATGACCTTCTACCCCTCTTAGACGCTACGAACTGGACCTGGCTCAAGGTCCATGGGCTCCAGTATGTCACTAGCCTACCTCAAATCATGTCAGATCAGGCCTACCTTATGGCTTTGGTCCATCGGTGGGACCCTTGGACCAACACCTTCCACCTTCCTACCGGTGAGATGACTATTATGCCGGAGGATGTGTATAGGATTTTTTGGATTCCTTTTGATGGAGTGGCCATTGTCTCTTTGACCACTAATGATCATGATGTTGTCTTTCTTCAAGTGTTCGGAGGGCACTCTACGAAGGCCTTCAAGGACACCAAGTCTAGAGGAGTGTCTATCTCATAGTGGTATGAGGAGAAGGTCTTCTTTGAGAGGCATGCAGTGTTGTTTATGGTTATCAAAAACATCTTGATCCCAAACTGCTCAGGCTTGAGGTTCCCGTGGAACCTCCTTGTGATGGTTTAGGACCTGATAGACAATGAGGTTCCCATAATATATGCATGGGGGAGGTCCCTATTGGCCTAGTGCTATGATGATTTGTACCATATCCATCGATGAGGTCGCATCAACATTACTTATAGCTTGCTCTTATAGGTTTGGGGATGGGAGCACATCAAGGTAGATCACCCCTAAGAGCTTCCAGTTAATATTACATTCATATAGGAACAAATGCAATGCTATGCTACTAGACGGGCTCGAGGATGCAAGGGGTGCAAGATCTATCCTCATACATGGGATATTATCCACTACACTACTACTTTTACTGAGCTGAAGGTTGGTGATGTCATGTGGTGGCCATATCACAAGTGCCTAAATTGGGATGATCCTACTATTTTTATAGCTAGGATGTGGTATGAGTGGTGGATCATCGACCACAAGTTTGGCATCCAAGAGCTTTTCTTCGACTCATGAGTTCTTCGTCAGTACGGGCTGCAGTAGGATTTTCCTCTTGTTCCATTTGTATACAGGTGCCTCACAATAGAGGGAGATATTCACCCATTGTGGATCACAGAGTTTTCAGATGAAGAGGATTCCCTAACGGTTGTCCTAGGAGTTTTTGGGGAGTTATAGAGGTGTTTTATTAGTGGTGGGGGGATAAAATGTGGCATGGTGATGGCAGCTTGGGTTGCGAGCATGATGGCAAAGGTGATGGTGCAGATCTGGTAGGGCGTAGAGTCTGAGATAGGACTGAGGCATGGGAATAACCAATAGATCAAGTGGCAATGGAGGAGCAGGAGGCTCCTAAGGAGGATGAGGAGGAGTTGGAGCCTGAGGAGAGATATTCTCCTCTAAGAGCATAGTTGCATGAGGTCAAAGCTGAACTCCAGTCGACCAAGATCCATGTACAATAATGAGATTCTACCATAGCACATTGGGATGCCACCATAAAGTAGCTCATGCTACAGATCTAGACTTTGTAGGCTACTATCAGGGGCGGTGTCACTAGGATGTAGTTTGTTGTTCCTCCTACTCCACAGGGTGATACTGAGGTGGATCTAGGTATAGGCTCAGGAGCAGAGGTTCTATGCTTGTAGGCATTGCTAGATGAGTACGAGGGGTATATCCAAGGGCATGTATCCCATATAGCCTCTCTCTAGATGCAGCTTAGGAGGCATGAATTTGTCCCTAGGAAGGCACCAGGTGCAAGTGGCTCATAGGTCAATAGGCGATCCACCTCTGGGTAGTATTCCATCCATCCTAGCCAGAGGACTCAAACTCGCACAGAGAGACTAGGAGGATCACATCACTCTACTCATGACACAGCCAAATGGGGTGGTGATGCTGGGGGTACAAGCCCTATGTTTTACTAATGATGCACTTTGATTTATCATTTTTGAGGTCTACCTAACCTATATGACTGTAGCCTATGGGCAATTTTGTACATCCATACTTTTGACACATATTTATATGACCCCTTTATGTTCTGACTCATTATGTGTATCATTTATTGCTCATGTTTTTTGTTGTTTATTTGTTTTATGATGAGATGTGATGATGGAATTATGATTATTTGGTGTATATGATAGATGTGGATGTTTAGATGGATGTTTATGTATATGATATATGATCTAACTATTGTAATATGATGTGATGTATCATGTAGTGATCTAATTATGGATTTTATAATTTTCGGATATGCATATTGTGATGTGATTTTTAGATGTGAATGGATGAGTTATGATTTATGTATTTATGGATGCAATGTCTATTGTTTTTTTTTTTGAATTTACATGGTGGAATCGGTAGCCGCCACGAATCCGAGCAGGCTGTCCAACTTTTATGGCTGCCATAGTATTCTGTGTTGTCCACCCCAGAAGATGCCACATAGATCTTCATGCAGTACACCCCTATAACCACCATGCCACAATAATTTTAAACCTTTTACACCACTGAAAGCACCAGGAAAGGGACAAGCATTCAGTCCGGCAAGGCCCAAGATTTGAACCTTGGACCTCCACCCCCCTTATGGGGTTTGGATGAACCAATTGGTCTACACCTCGGACCTTGCAATGTCTATTGTTTTTTTTTATGAGGAACCGTTTATATAAAACATATCCACAACATGTGAGGGGAGATATTTGAACCTGGGCCTCTCCATAACTGAAGAGTTTTAACTACCCACTTGCTCTCCAACTCCCCTACATGAGCAGATTGCAATGTCTATTGTTAAATGCATGTTTTATTTTGATTTCATTGTGTGCATCTAAATTATGCGATGATATGGTGCATGTAATATGTCATGTGTTATGTATGTGATGTATGCAATGTGTAATATAATTTAAATGAACTTGTATGTTTTAATCACTTAAAACACAAGGAATGCATATGCTATGATTTTGACAATCTAATGGGTGATACCACAGAAAGTATAACAACTATGAATGTTAAAAAATCATTCTAATAATAAAAATTAATTATTTAAGCCATCCAAATGTGCAATGAAGTGATGTGGGATGAATGTATTTTCTGGATAATCTTCTATAATTTAAAAGATATAAAATAATCAGTGGTCGTCTAAATATATGATCGGTTTTATTTTTACTTTTATTAATACCCCCTAATTTATAGAAGCTTATAAATAAAGTTGATGATGTGATTTATGATATGTTTTGTTGCTATGTAAGAATTTTTGAAATTTCTCTCCTGAGACATCAAACAATCTAGTTACCCTATCAGCAGCTGTGTACTGACCATACAAGAATTTTTGAAAAACAAGGCTTTTTACCATGTACCTGGATATTCATTCTCTTTGTGTGTGCACATGAATATATTTAGATAGAGCTCAGGCATTTCCTCCGATGTCATGCGAGATTATTTCAGCCCATTTCTAAGATCAAGGATCCTCGAGAGTTCATATTATCCTTATGTTGGACTTAGTTGGACTATACCACTAGGCATTATTGGGTTACCTAAGCTAGCTCATCCACATTCAAACATTGGTCTACACAAATGCTAGAAGCTTATGTAATAGATATATCGTCATGCGTAACGATTTCTACTTCCATTTTTGTATGATGTTGAGAATTCTAGGGATTCAAGCTCCATTACCTTATTTTATTCATTTCATTTGGGGTACTTGCTCATGTATAGTGATGAGAATCACTTTTTATTTTGATTATTATTTATTTTTATTTTTTTTGAGCAAGGGATTCATGCAGTGATGATAATCACTGTTTATTTTTTATTGGTTTTTCTTTGGCTTTTGAGTCTTTGATAATATGAATGTGTTCTTTGGGTTATTTAATTTATGTTTTGTTTCAAAAAAATTTCTTATTTTGATTTAAGCAAGGAATTTAATTGGGTAAGGTAAAACTTGTCCTTTTGCCAATTCTCAGCACCCTTAAACCGGTTGCATAGGGGGATAAGAAAGGAAAATCCATTTTGCTTAAGGTAACCTATACCACTTTGTTATTTTCATATTTACCTTGTACCAACTAGGATTTTAGTATTTCAATTAGTGATGGGATCTTGAATATCCAAGGTTTTATCACAATTAGTCCTTGCTCTCTACTGATAAAGGTGGATTTATACAAAAGCTTATAAGACCACTAGATATGGTCAAATGACTAGAAAACCTTAGTATGTTTCTTATAGCAACATGAAATGGTTGTGTTGAGAAATAAATTTACTCACATGGATGCATGGATGAAGGTGGATTTGATTGTTGTGATTGAGATACAAACTATGGCATCGTTTTAAGATTGTGATCATAATCGATGGGGATGCAATGGATATGTATGTTATAATGAAATGCAACTATGTGAATGCAGATGTAAGATGCATATATATATATATATTTGTATTTTTTTTGTATTTTGTGATTTGACCAAAGGGATTTTAAGATGCCTTTGGAGCCTTTTATAATTTTACCAAAGGTCTTAAAGATGCCTTTGGAGCTTTTTGATTTATTTGACCAAAGGGCTTAAATATTCCTTTGGAGCCTTTTATGATTTGACCAAAGGGCTTAAATATGCCTTTGGAGCTTTTTGATTGATTTGACCAAAGGGCTTAAAGATGCTTTTGGAGCTTTTTGATTGATTTGACCAAAGGGCTTAAAGATTCCTTTGGAGCCTTATATGATTTGACTAAAGGGCTTAAAGATGCCTTTGGAGCTTTTTGATTGATTTGACCAAAGGGCTTAAAGATGCCTTTGGAGCCTTTTATGATTTGACTAAAGGGCTTAAAGATGCCTTTGGAGCTTTTTGATTGATTTGACCAAAGGGCTTAAAGATGCCTTTGGAGCCTTTTGATTGATTTGACCAAAGGGCTTAAAGATGCCTTTGGAGCCTTTTATGATTTGACCAAAGGGCTTAAAGATGCCTTTGGAGCCTTTTGATTGATTTGACCAAAGGTCTTAAATATGTCTTTGGAGCCTTTTATGATTTGACCAAAGGGCTTAAAGATACCTTTGGAGCCTTTTGTTATTTAACCAAAGGTCTTAAAGATACCTTTGGAGCCTTTTGTGATTTAAGTGACCATGTTTTTGATTTTATGAATATTTGAATGTTTTTGATTTTATGAATATTTGAATGTTTTTTATTTTATGAATATTTGAATGTTTTTTATTTTATGAATATTTGAATGTTTTTGATTTTATGTGTGAAATACCTTCAAATGAATGATGTTGAGAGGTTCAAGCTCTTCAACCCCATCCAATGATGTAAGGCAATATGCTTCAGGTCCAACCCTTTATGAGATTATGTAGGGGCCTATCCAGTTTACCAAAAATTTGTCTAGCAAGTGTGGCGGTAGGTTTGAGTTTTGCTAGTTTTCTTTGAGTACAAGATCCCCAAATTTGAATTCCCTCAGAAGGATTTTACTATTGTATGCTTGTACAAGGCAGTTATGATAAATGTGGAAATGCTCTAAAGCATTGAATCGGTGTTCATCGAGAAGCATTAGCTAATCAAGGCATCCTTTTCGTATGGTGTCATCATCTATGAATATTTCAAGGCTAATATCAAGGTTGGAATTTCCAATTCTAAGGGCATGATGGCGTCAGTGCCATATACAAGTGAAAAAGGTGTTTCCCTATTAGGCGTCCGCACACTAGTCTTGTATGTCCATAATGCGAGTGGTAATTGCAAGTGCCAATCCTTATGATTATCCTTCACCATATTTCTCAAGATGGAGACGATGGTCTTGTTTGAGTCTTCTACTTGCCCATTTGCTTGTGGATAATATGGTGTTGAGAAACTGTGTTTAATATGGTATTTGTTCTTTAAAGAATGCATGTTTTTGTTCTTGAAAGATGGTCCATTATCCAATATTATCTTCAAAGGGACCCCAAAATGACTTATGATATTGTGGAGTATAAACTTCGCAATACTTGATCCAGTTGTCAATGTTAAGGGGATCTCTTTGACACATTTGGTGAAATACTCTATGGTTGTTATGATGAATGTGTGTTGGCCTGAAGATGGGGGAGATATTTTCCCAATCAAGTCTAGTCCCCACTACGAGAAGGGCCATGCTGCTTGGATGGGTTGCAATGCTTGTGATGGTAAGTGTGTGATATTTGCATGATACTGACACTTGACACATCTCTTGACATACTCACAACAATATTTTTCCATGGTGGGCCAATAGTAACCCATTCTAAATATGCGCTTAACAATGGCCATGCCACTAAAGTGGCTGCCACATGTATCGTTATGAGCTTACAAAATTACCTAGGATACTTCCTAGGGCTCAAGACAATTAAGGAGCACTCCATAATAGCCTCGTCTATAAAGGATATCTCCTAGAAAAATATATCTTGTTACCTTTTGTTTAAATGTTCATCTTTCAACATGTGACAAGCCTTGTGGTACCATTCCAAGCTTCAAGAAGTCCTACAATTTGGATAGCTAATCCTGATAAGCCACAACTTCTATGGATAAAACAACATGTTCTTCTTGTAATCTAACATTTGTGAGCATAGATTGGGAAACAATCCTATGATTAATTGTTGTTCCAAACTTCGTAGGACCTTGAGATATCAAATATTCCCAAGGGGCTGTTTACAAGAAAGTTCTAACTTTGAAGGACCAATCCTTATTTGGTTCAATTTGGATCATGTTGACTGAATCTAGGTTTTAAATAACCTCACATTGCATCACTAAAAATGTGAGCACTTTCACATGAATGGTTGTGAAATCAGCAAACGTATTATAAGGGATTAAGGATCCCAAAGATGCCATGGTGTCTGCAAATCTGTTTGACGTACGAGGGATTGCCTCGATGTCATACCATTCTAGTCAGGCTAGATAAGTGTCAAAAAGTTCCTTATAAGCTTTTAGGAATAGGCACCTACATTGGAATAGGCCTTTGACTTGGTTTACTATGAGCAAGGAGTCACAAAATATGTTCAATATTTTAATGCCCATTACTATGGCTATCTAAAGTCCCAATATTAGGGCCTCATACTCTATGTTGTTGTTTGTGTAAGGGAAGTATAGTTTGAATTATAAGGAAAATGAAGCACCTTGTGGTGTGATAAAGACTATCCCTACTCTGCCCCCTTGCTCACATTTCGAACCATCGAAGAACAATGCCATATCTCTTTCTTTATTAGGTTCTTTGATTTTTGGTGGGTCTGATAATGCGAAGACTGCATCATCAAGTAGCTCTATGGTGAGAGGTTTGCTCTCCTAGAGAGGTGCCTCTACTAATTGATCTACTATGACTTGTCCCTTGATGGAATTTTGGCTTATGAACTCTAGATAAAATTCTTTTAATAGCATTATCTACTTTTCCATATGTGTATTGTGATATGTCTTGTTCATCATGTACTACAAAGGATTTTCTTTGGATATAACATAGGTCGTATGGCTCAACATGTAGTGTCACAAATTTTTGGTTGCAAAGACCATTGCTAAGCATAAATTTTCTATGTACGCATATCCCAGCTCTAAATCACCAAGGTGCGACTAATGTAATATATGACTTGCTCTTTGTTTTACACATTCTTTTGGGCTAACATGGTTCCCAAACCAAAATCAGTAGCTGATATGTATAGCAAGAATGGTATGTCTATCCTTGGTGGAGACAATACTGGCAGTGTTTGTAGGTATGTTTTGATCTCTACAAATGCTTGTTGGCACTCTTCATCCCAATGAAATGGGATATCCTTGCATAGCAATTGGTTTATGGGTCAACACTTGTTTGATAATTAAGTGATGAACCATTTGATTGATGCTACCTTGCCTTGTAGGTTTCTCAACTTACTAATGTTGGTAGGGGCAGCCATTTCCAATATAACCTTTACCTTTTTTGGATCGACTTCGATGCCTCTATTTAAAACTATGAATCCTAAGAGCTTACTAGAAGTTAAGCCAAACACGCACTTCTTAGGATTTAATCTGATGTGCTCTATGAGGTGATCAAAGACCTTTGTAAGGACTTGAGAATTCTCTTGCCACAATAAAAATTTGGCTAGCAAGTCATCGATGTGGTATTCCAAGATTGTGTGCATGTAATCATGGAATATGTATGTCATGGCCTATTGGTATGTGGAACCAACATTATCAAGACCAAATGGCATCACTTTGTAACATAATTTCCCCCATGGAGTAATGAAAGCAGTCTTGTGTTGGTATTTAGGTTTAATCTAGATTTGATTGTATCCAAAAAAACCATCCATTAAGGAGAGCATCTCATGACCTGTGGTGGCATCAACAAGAGCATCTATGTTTGGCAACAAGAATGAATCCTTTGGATTTACCCTATTCAAGTCTCTGAAATCTATGCAAATATGTACTCTTCCATCGGGTTTTCCCATAGGCACCATGTTTGAGACCCATTTAGGATAGTTTATGGGAACTATGAAAATCACCTCCAATAGTTTTTACAATTTGTTCTTCACCATCAAAGCGATGGTTGGATGTATTTTCCTCAAATTTTGATTGACTGGTTTCTTTAGGGGATCCAATGAAAGGTTGTGAACCACTAACTTTGGATCAATTCCTGGCATGTCTTTGTAAGTCCAAGAAAAAATATTTGGCCTCTCTTTAAGGAGAGGGATTATGATGGCTTGTTCCTTTGGAGATAGAATTTCTTCGAACTTGAATTTATTTGGTTGAGTAGGATCATCATTGATGTCCACCTCAAAAGTTATTTCTATAGCCATATGAGACCCATCCCTCAACTAGTGGGGTGTGGATATCAAGTTAATGTCATCGGTGGTATTTACAGGTCCTATTGACTCAGGATCCAAACCAGCATGGAACACATTGTATGCACAACCTGCTACAAAATGGAATGATTGTAACGTCTCTTCATTAGATAAAATATCCTCAGGATCTATGGGTGAATCAATGTGATCCCAATCAATAGCCTTCATATAAATACACAAAGTTTTTGTGGGATCAACTAGGTTATGAAGTGGAGTGGTCAAATCAATGAAAATTTTATTGATGGATGGAATGAAATATCCAGGACCACATGGGTGGAATCTTACCTTAGAGGTTTCCCTTCCATACTCATGATGAGGCTTTGGAGGAAAAGGAATCTTTGGATCTGACCTATGAGTAGGCCAGATAATAGGATCATTGGGCTCTAACCACTCTTTGAATGTAGGTGGAGGGGGATTGACCATCTGGTGAATGGTAGCTAAGTCAGTAGGTCTCGCTAAAAACTATAAATGAGGGTCTATGGCACAAAGTGTCGCCTCTCTCTCTACCAGTATGTCAACTTGCCACAATTGGCAAGGCCTAAGATAAGCCATCTCGGTCTCATCCTCAAAGTCATCATCACTTATCTAGAAACCATTAGCATTGGTATGTGGCCCTAAGGCAAAATGCTCTTGTATTGGCCCTAAGTAAGCCATCTCTATCTCATATTCATATTCTTCATCATTTATGAAGAAGCCATTTGCATTAGTCTCTTTCCCAAAGCTTTAGGGCCAATACCTTGATCTTAGATAGGCTCTCTTTGTTGAGTCTTCTGACTCATAGCCACTCTCATCTGATATGTATCAACTATCATTGTGGATGGACCAAGTAAAGCTTTGTAAATAGCGAGGCCCATGATAGGCCAAGCCCTCTTATGCTTCATAATAACTTACCACATATATGTTTTCTTCTTGATCTTCATCCCACGAGTTGTATCCTACTAAGATGGCATCAATTGTGAGTCTTGGATGATAAATTTTTGATGGTGGTATGTTCACCATGACCACTTACCTATTTCTCATAAGTCTTGAAATTAGTAGGTGATAAGGAATAAAATTGATGTCTTCTCCTAATCCCAAGCTCAATATGTCTAAGGCTACTACTAAAGAGTCATCTCGACCTCTGATGTGATAGCCTAACCCAAAATTGTTAGTGGGAAGTTGCTATTATGGATTGAATGGTTGTCTTTGCCCCTGCTCATATATACCAAGACCATAACCATGCCAATGGAAATGTTCAAAGTATCTTAGATCAAACTCTGGATTAGAGAGGTAATGAACATTAACAGTGAATAATTTGTCATTATCATGTTCTTCTTAAGTAGACTTATGGGTACAATCTAGTCCAGTGTAGACAAATTTTATCTGGTTGGGAGGGATTCCAAGCAGAACCACTGTCCCCAGTAGTGGTATTAAGTATTTTGGTCATCCCATGTCTTGTGCAGACTCTATGATGGGTTTGAATGCTATGTTCTGCATAAGGTATTCTCCTATCCCTGTACTTACCAAGTGTATAGTCACATGCAAAGTGGATGACCCCACGGATGACACTGTTGAAGTGGGGTTGTAGTCATTGTCTTTGACTTGATATTGGAGATATTCTTCTTCCATGGGACTTGGACATTTCTCAATGGCTATGGTTAGCACTTCCTTGAGCTTCCTTTCTTCCCCCATGAGTGCTTTTATCTTTTGATTATATTTTGACTTAGACATTGATGGTTTCTTAGAAGCACTAGTCATGTTGGATGCTAAATGAAGTGTTGATGTAGATGGGTCTTTTTGCATCCCTTTGTCTTTGTTATTTAGTTTCATAGCCATAAATGAAGGTCAAACGTACAAGTTGGTAGAGGTAATCACATATTTTCCTGGATAATCCACCTAATGGACATATTTGAATGGCTCCTCATCAGCCAACACCATGTAGACTTTGTTATCATGCACATACTTAACACATTGAAGTAAGATCAAAGGAACACACTTCATGTCCCTTTTCCAAGGTCACCCTAAGAGGATGTTGTATCGTATGGCCCATTCCAAGACATAACACATCACAAGAATGGTCTTATGCCCCATATTTACAGGTAATACTATTGTTTCCACAATACTGCATAAGGCATCATTGAAAGCCCTTAATGTGTAGGCTCTCAAAATGATATGAGAATTAGGGATCTTAAGGTGCTCTATTGCTCTTATTGTGATGATGTTGATTGACAAACCTGTATTGATCTAGACTCTCTTAAAAGGTAGATCATTGAATGATGCTACAATGTGCAACATAGGGTCTAGTAAGGCAGTCGGTACTATATTAATCTTGTAATCATAGAATTAGATTATAGGTTCTTGGCATTCTTGTACTTGTCCCACAAAATGGGTGAATACATTTTGATCTTGTGATTGGATCTCAATTTTACTTAAAATTTCCATCAAGGTCTCCCTATGCTTTAGGGACTATTGTATTAGCTCATAGATGGATAGCTTAGCCTGAGTCATTTATAATTTTTTCTCAAGTCTAATCTAAATAGTCACCACAGGTTGGTTTGGCAGACCTGGAAGGTTATTTATGCCTGCCTCTACCTAGGTGCAGTTGGGACATTAATGGTAGCTACAGGAGGTTGTTGTTGACCATACCATCTACTCCTGGTTGCTATATTGACAATTTTGACCATCCCAACACACTCGTGGGTAGGTATATCCACTTGGAACTAATTGACTTGGGCCCCTTGCCCTCTAGGGGCCTCATGATTTGGTAGCGAGTTTTGGTAAATGCCTATATCTCTATTTTTGGGAGCTAATGGGTTGTCAAATTTGAGCTCTCCCACCTCAATCATGTTTTGCACTTGGTGCTTAAAACCAACGCAAACCTCAATGTTATGCCCCGGTATCCTATGATAAGATTAAAACTAATATTCCCTATATCCTTTTGGATTATAATGTTTGGGATCTATAAGATGTATATCAAGGAATTTGATCTTTCTTGCCTTGGTCAATTAGTTGAAGATTAACTGCATTGATTTTGTCAATGGTGTAAAATAGTGAGGGGGTTTGCATTCTCTGTTTCTTCCCTTATTGTTTTTTTATCATAATTGGCTGGTGGGGGCTATGCTTGATAATTTTGGGGTTGTTGCATAGCCCCATCCTTAAGCACAACCAATACCACTTGGTTAACTAGGGTAGGTTTTGCCTTCTTCTGCTTACTTTTTCCATTTTATCATTTTTTTTCCACTCCTTGGTTTGGAGTTTAATGGTTCCCTCATCTACTTTTATGTCCTCAATGAGTTTGGCTTGTTCTAAAGCTTCCTCAAATGAGGGGTATTATTGTAGTTGTATCAATATGGAAATGTGTTTGGAACAACTCTTGGTGAACATCCAGACGATCTCTTCTGTGGGAATGGAGAATGATAATTTTGACATGACTTTTCTTCATATATTCCCATAGTCCATTATTGGCTCATCATCATAATGTCTCAAATTGGCCAGGTCCAAAAGGTTTACCTTCCTCTTAGCACAAAAATAGAAATTCTTCAGGAAAGCGTTCACTAGTTTTTCAAAGTTGGATATGCTATGCTTGGGCAATTGGTTGAACCATTGGGTGGCTACACCCGAAAATGTCATGATGAATATCCTTAGCATAAGAGCATCATTTTCTTTGAGATGAAAACATGCATTGATAAAGTTAGTAACATGCTCTTGTGCATCCTCTTCACCCTTCAACTTATCTAGCCTAGGCATCTCAAAGTACCTAGGATAGGCAGGGCTAGGAACTGATGGGCACAATGGTTGGTTGTGTATTTTGCTCAATGTTGGTTGGTCCCCAACCATCTCTTGTTTCTCAAAGGAATTCATATTTTCATAAAGTTTCTAGAATGCCTTTGAGGCAATGAGTTCCTCTTCTTGTAGGACCCCTCATGGTGGCAATGGAGGTAGCCCTCTATCCACTTGATTTGCTCTATTTTTGTCCCTCCTACGAGGGGATTCAGGATGTGTCTGATCCTGATCTATTAGGTTTACCATTTCCCCACCAGTTGGATTTTGCTTATGATTTGGTGGGTGGTTTTTTTGAAGGTCCCCTTCTTGCCTATTTCACCCATATATTGGTGATTCAATGCATTTATCTCTTTGATGATCATTATCATTTGCTTGTTGGTTGTCATGAGCTAGTTGCTTAGCTTGCTCCCTTAACCGTTGCTCATGTTGGTGCAACAACCATTCTCTTTTTTTATCAGGTTTGAGAGCTTCTAAATGCTCTCGCTCTTTGTGCAAGGTGTTCTCCAATCATCGCATGTAGTTAATTTGCACTGTCATAGAATACTCATGCTTGTATGATCTTGTTCTTGTGGTCTTGACTCATAGATTCCTTAAAGAGGTTTATGTTGTGTCGTTTCTCTTGCTAGCTAGTGTAACTTGTTTAGTGTATTTTTGAGTGTCTCTATGATCTAAATTTGTACGCTTACTATGGGATCACCTTGAGGCACCCCCAATTTGAGAAGTGGGATTAGAATTCATGGTTCATGAGCTTCCAAATGTAAAAATTTTTGTAGCTATGATTTTGGGAGGTGGCCTTGAATAAATCCGATCCAACTCATCCAACTATACTTTTTTCCAGGGCTGATCCTTTGGGGTTCCATTTATCCCAATGAGGTCATAGTATATTGGAATCCTTCATCTTGTGTGAAGGATATCATCTGTTTGATGTCTATGACTAGATGTATCTCTAGTTTCCTACCCCTTAGTGGGCTGATTTATTCTAAGTATTTCATGTGAATGTTGGGATGTTGTAATCCCTGTGTGTACTTTTGATGATGAAGGCTTTGTGGTTTCTCCAAACATACGGAGGTGTGGAATCCTCATCATCCCTATGTGAAGAATGGGTTTTATACCCTCTCTTATGTCCATGTGGGGAGGAAGATCTTGAGATCTCCTCATGTCTTTGAGAGGTTTCTGTGTGTTTAGAGGAGGCCTTTGAGGTCTCATCATGCCTCCTTGATGAGGATGGCCATGAAGTCTCTTTGTCCTTGAAATAGTCAAAAAATGACATTTGATAATTTAACACAAAACACAATGATGCATTAAACAAAGGGACTGTGATTCCATTATATTAAAATATACATGTTACAAGAGGGACATGATGCCCTTTTTCCATTTCTCTTCCTAACAATGTTACAATCAATTTGATGCCTTCTTTTATCTGTAGGTGGGTTTCTTTGTATGTGGGCCACCGTCGGGTTTCTTTTGGTTTGATGTTGCTTTCCCTCTTCAGATTTTCTACATAACCTGTGATTAACCTGCAAAAGGGTGTTAGTACGATGGAGGGCTTGCCTTAGTCAGGCCCCATATTTATGAAGATGAAATGACTATAAAAATAGAAAAAAACATGAAATAAACTATGTAGAAGGTAATAATATGATAAAATAGAGCTTACCTCCCAAATCTTGAGTGATTTGGGGCCTATAGACCCAATTTGCCACCCAAGGGGTGAACTGAGGCCAGATTCGTGGGGCAAGGGGTGATCTGAGCTATGATGCCTCATATAAAAAATCCTTCTGATGAGTCGACTCCTAGGAAACTGGGGTGCCTCTATGTACCATTGAAATTTGACTGTGTGCACTGAGAAACAATTGTTCAATATTGGCTTTCCATTTCAATAGAGTAACTATTCTTTGTTGAATTTTATGAGAGATATAATTAGGGGTTTGGGACCCATTATTTATAGGCAAAGACAAGGTGCAGGGGGGGCTAGATAGACTAAACCTAGGTTTTATGATGACTAAGGTTAGGTTAAGAAATGCAATGTGGCAACATCACATTCCTTATAAGAAATATCTCATCCTCACACGTGTGAGGATGGATTAGGGCTAATCCTGATTAGGAGGTGCTTAAGTCAATTTAGGACATGATTAAATAAATATCTCAACAAACCCTAATTTCACACATGTGGGAGGATGTAATTAGTGCTAATCAAGATTAAGAGTTCTTTTAATAAAATTTTCCCTAAAAAGATGACTTAAGTGAAGTCAACATTAAATTAGAATTTAGCAATTGGCTTATTAATTATTTTGGTCAACTAATACCTCGTGGGGGCCTCAATTGCATGTGAATAGACCATCGAATGATATCCAAAATTACTGGATGTGATTTAGAAGGCTTATGAGGGTTCAAGACCTAAAAGCCAATGGAGTGATACATGGAAGTCTACATATTACTATGGAAAATTATGGCAATCTACGGATTACTACGCATGACTACACCTAACTATGATAGCCTACAATAGCCTAGGGATGTCTTGAATCACCTATGGATATGCAAAAGTAGCAATGTGTGACTTTTGGGTGTCTACATTTACCCCTTTTTGTACTATACTATGTAGAACACAATTTAATACAAAAATGTGAAGGGTTTGTGTAGAAGAAAAATGGATAGAAGGGGAATGGGATCCAATAAAAAATATGTAGCTGCTCAAAGTGTGACCATACAACATTGATCAATGGCCAAGAAGGAAAATGGAAAATAATAGGATCCAATAAAAGGTATGTAGCCGCTCGAAGTGTGACCATACAACATTGACTAGATAGCCAAGAAGAGAAGAGAAAATAATGGGATCCAATCAAAGGTATGTAGCCGCTCAAAGCATGACCATACAACATTGACTAGATAGCCAAGAAGAAGAAGATAAAGGGAAAGGAAAATAGGAAATAAATAAAAACAATGTTGATAAAAGGAAATGGATGATTGCGGATGCAATGAAGTGATTTTGTTGAGTTTGTATGGCATTTACGATGCCATACTAGTTTCTTGAGAATGACAACTTTTGACTATTTTTCTTTTGTGACCAGATCAGCATGGTCAAAAAGTATGAATAGGATAAAAGCCTATCTAAATTTTTGCTGTCAATTGATTGATGAGAACATGGTGACAAGTGTCAAACCATTTGAACTAAGTTGACATTTAGCTTATTCAAATGTGTCATTCATGATGCTCCATGAATGTCCGATATAAATATTCTAAATGTTGTGCCAAGATCATGCCAAACATATCATCTGTTATGTACTAGATGTACAATAATGCTAGGTTGACTTCTCCATTATCACGCATAGCTCTCCTGATGTAACCCATGTCTGATTGTGATTGAGATTATTTCGTATGATAATCTTTGGCAAAAAATTTCGTAGACAAATGTGCTAATTGCACTTTTGGATTTTTGATGTTTTGGTTGCATGCAAAAATAACTTTGTATATGAATACCCCTTCAAACGAGGAATCAACAATGAGGTGAATGAATTATGGTGAATTGATGATGCAGGATTGATAAAATATCAATGCATGATGAATGTGGATGCAAATGAAGTTAAAAGATAAGTTTGGAAGGTTCCTAGGGTTTTAGGGGAAAAATGCCTACTTTCCTAGGGTTTTGGGTGTATTTTGAGGTGTTTTGGTTGAATTTGCCACCCGAGGGGCGATTTTGACCTAAATCACCACCCGGGGGTGAATTGGGTTGCGGTTCACCCCTCAGGGGGGTGAATTTGTGGATACAGTATATTTAAGCCCTAATTTGCATGTGGGGGGCTCATTTTGACAATGCACGATGGTGAAAAGTGACTTGTGAGGGCATTCGATGGTATGAGAGGAGCACGAGTGACTATTACAAGGGCGACAATGACGAGAGGATGCAAAGTGGTTGGCAGCAGGTGCAAAGAGCCATCGGTAAGTGATATTTTGCCTTATTTTGTTTTTGTTTTATTTTTCCAGGAAAATGTGAATGAGGGGGGAGATTTTCGTCCGGATTTAAAAGTTTTTGCAATTTTTAATTAAAATTTAAAAACAAAGTGACAAAAAATCCAAATGGGTATCCATAAGCACGACGGTTTCTGAATTAGACTTGTTTTAATGCTGATTTGACCGGGTGAAAGATAGAGTAGGTGTGAGGTTTGACCGTCCATTTTTGGAAGTAACGGTGTACAGACATTGATATGTTTTTGTATTTTGTCCACTAAAATGGGAAATGGGTATCCTATTTTGTGACTGTTATATTTTTTTGACTTCGTTTGATGTGATTTTGGAATTTGTCACTTTTAGGTGTACTTTATCAAACCTAGACTGTTAGATTTGACATGTTAGAAGTAAAAATTTTGAAAATTGATGAAACTTTCACCGTAGAAGGGCAAAAGGGGTGTCCAAAAATGTTGTTTATTTTGGTGAATGACTTCGTTTGGTCTACCTTTTATTTGCGTACCAAGGTGTAGATTAATGTTAAACTGAAAAATGAGCTATAGGGAGTCCGATTTAGACTGTATTCAACGTCTGTTTGAACTTTCACCACTAAGTGGGCAAATGGGTATCCAAAAATATGACTGTTATTTTTGAACTAAGTCTTCTGATGTGTGTTTTATTTTGGTGTATGTATGATAAATTGTATTTTTAGATCTGTGTATATTGGTATATTGTTTTTGAATTTTGTCGACACATTTACCAATAAGTGGGCAAATGGGTATCCAAAAATGATATTTGTTTTTGTAGATGTTATTGTTTGTCTTATGTTTGATTTGCATACCAATTAATAGGTAGTTGTAAATTTGAACTGGGCTGTTGTGAGTCCAAATGATGTTGTTTATCACATTAGTTTGAAATTTTTCCATGAAATGTCGAAATGGGTTTCCAAATGTGTGACTGTTATGTCAATGTTTGTTTTCATGTATTTTGTGTATTGTTTAGCATCAAAGTGCATGTCAAATTAATAGGTTTTAATTCATAAATTTTGGTTTATAAAATTTGATTTGATTGCATCACTTATGTGGATATCTAACTTGTGTTTTGTTTTGGATGAACATGTGAAGATGCTCAAGCCCCATCATCGGGTGTGGAAGATGAAGGGTGTCTTTGACAAGGTGATGAATCAGGAAGAGGAGCTTAAGTGGTTAGATGATATATGGTTTTGAGGTGTATGGGAGTGCACTAGTATACACACCAACAGGGCCTACATATCTACACTGTGTGAGCGATGGGATGCAGATAGGAATACCTTTCATTTTCCCACTAGGGAAATGATTGTTACATTAGAATATGTGTACTGTATCTATAGGCTACCGATTGAGGGTGTTTCTGTGAGAGCGATGGCTGATGAGAGTAAGAATGCAGTGTTGGAGTGATTCTTTGGGGTAAAGTGGAGATCAATAGATATCTCGAATATGAACTATGAGTGGTTGTGGCTGTAGAAGAAGATATCCGATCGACAGTGTGCAACCATGATGATTATCTCCACATATGCACTACCTAATAGTTCTGGGGTTTGTTTATCTAGAATATGCTAGACTTGGTTAGTGATATGGTGGAGCACAGGGTTGTTTTTTCTTGGGCACCTGCTCTATTAGCCCAAGTATATCGAGAGTTACATGATGTCGTCCATAGGAGGAGGACAAGGCTGAGTGCGATTTCCTTGCTAAAGGTATGGACATAGGAGCACATAGCTATTGAGATGCCATCTCTATTAACTAAGCCTATGCATGTAGAGGGCAAGGAGTATTTTCCTTATGTTTGATATGGATCATGTCAGCTGAGCAGGATATTAAGAGGCCGCATGAGGGTGACCTGCTATTTTGGAGGGGTAAGTTTGAGGATGTGACTCCTAATGATATTAGGTGGAGGCCTTGGTTGGATGGTGTGGTATGGAAGTAGGATGAGGAGCAGTTGTGAGCTATTAGATGAGGTTGCTAGATAATGGGTAGATATACTTGGTAGACCGAGTATTTATAGTTTTATCAAGCGAGGTGATAGTTTGTCTTGCGATAGGATGTTCCTAGGACTCCTATAATTTATTTTAGGTAGTAGGGTGATAGAGGAGAGCGACCCATGGTGCTACCATGGGTTGGGGAGAGGGATCCTCTTATGGAAATTTTGGATGTGGTGGATGCTAGGATGACTCCTTATTTTTAGGCTTGGTGGGCTTTGCAGAGTTGGTGCCTGGTAGGGGCATGATTGATCGATGGATGGCACCTAATGTTGGGGTACCTCCATCAAAGGTGAGGACAAGTAGGAGAGCTTGGGTTGAGGATGCAGCTGGCGATGTAGAAGAGGTTCCTCTATGGTGCTCATGATGCTGCTTGGATGTTGGAGCGAGAACCCAAGTTGTGAGGGTGGAGCAGGCGCTTGTGGATGTTGATGTGGATATGGGGTAGGCTATTGGGAGAGAGGAGGAGGTAGGTGCTACTACTGATGTGGATGACATGGATGACACCATTGATATTGGTGTATTCATTGATGTGACATAATAGATTCTTATCGATATTCTAGTGAGGTAGATGCATAGGATGAGGCACAGGTGCTACAGGATAGAGTCCATCAGTTAGAGGCTAAGGTGAAGCAGCTAATATCTAATATGGTCAGGTAGGGGATGAAGACAGAGTAGTTGAGGGTCACGATGGTGAGGTAAGCTCAGACGATTATGAGCCTAACTGGTTAGCTGGGTGTGGAGACTACCAGGAAGTTATTGTGTGAGACTTATATATTGGTGCATGGGATTCATCTTCTTTATTATGCATAGGTGGTATCACATTCTGGGACATAGTCATGAGTTCGAACATCCTCACATCACAGTCAGTGTAGTGTTGCTCCGATAGTAGAGGCTTGTGCTAGGTTTGAGGTGCAGGACCCACCTACTATGGAGCAGCCTATTGTAGATCAAGTTCCAAAGTTCATTATAGAGTCGAGCCATGTTGCGGATAGGCAAGTGATCCAGGAGGGGCATGGGAAGACTCGTGGTGATAGTTATGAGTTATATAATTGATTGTAGCCTATGGGAATTTTGTATGTTATATGTGATAGTCATAGTCCTAGGTTGTAGCCTTCGGGTATTTTTGGATGATGATATATATATACCTTGATTTTTGCTGTTATATATGATTTGTGATTTTTATGGTTTGGAATGTATCGATTTT